>CM067170.1:145484796-145574796 GCA_034093135.1 Erigeron breviscapus | reverse complement strand
ATATATTGAATCTATCGAGCCCCACCCGTTCCACATCCGGGTCGGCCACGACGAACCCGGCGAGTTCTTCGCAGAGGCACCTGTTCTTGAACCTGTTCTTCTTGTTTATCTTCTTCTTCTTCGTCATTTCCCAGATTTGTAGCTGTGAATTTTGAGATGAACTAGGAATATCGAAATTCTGCATTGGAATAGGATCAAAGTTTCGTGCCGGTTGACCAGAATGTGGGTAATAATCAGGTGCAAACACAGCTGGGGACACATTGAACAGACGGTATGGTGCAGTCGGGGTAAAAATGTAACACCCCGACTAAGGCGGAAACACGAGATGCCACAGAACGACATGGTACAAAAGATTTAAATATAAAACATCAACGTAAAGTTTCAAATGCCATCCAAACCCAAAAGATTACAAGTTTAAGTTGACGTTTAATAACCATTACATAACCCAAATCCATAATCAAAAGATAAATGTTTGCATTACAACCGTCGAGCACACAACAAATACATCATCCAAAAGAGGCGGTCATGCTAAGCTTACTGCTCTAAACCTGAAAAGCATGAAGAAAAAGTGTCAACTACGAAAACGTAGTTGGTGAGTGCATAGGTTTTCAAGTAAATTTCGTTACATATTCATTTCAAAACTTGGAAAACATGTTATTACATATCAATATACCCAAACCACATGACCAACAAAAATACCATATCGAACTATCAAGTTTTCCAAATACCATAATGTCACTTCAAGGCATTGAAAATCCATGGTTAATAATGAAGCTCTCATTTGCCAAAATCATTGTGAGAGAAAAAGTATATCAAGCGATCAATCATATATCGCACCCAAACCGTATGTTCAATCAATAATAGCCCACCATAAATAATGTCAATAGTATTCAGCCAAAGGCATAATTTGATTAGTTTGTGCTTGAGCCACTACTAAGACCATTTCCTGTCCCAACCAACATAATATCTCATTTCATAGCACAAGCTATCAATCAAGTGCAATTTATAAAGAAGGGGATCGTGCCATGGAGACGACCGCCTAATATAAAGTAGATTAGAGCACCGCTCGGGTCGGACTGGAAGTGAAGGTCGTCACGAAGGCAACCAACATTCCACCGTTACCTATTTTAGTGGGTGAGTGGACGACTCCTAGTTGCGCAACCCTCTAACTACAGGCCTCCCCTTTCGGAGTTAATAGTAGTGTACCGAAATGATACAGTTTGACAGAACTCAAGCTCATCATATAACTTATAACACATTGAACATACAATATATCCCATTTCATAATCATTCTTTCAAGATTCATTCATATATATAAAGCAATTTTATTTATCATGCTTTTCACCCCGAAAGTAAAACACATAAAGAGTTTGAAAGGGGGCTATGACTCACCTTGATATGCCGAGCATTATATATATACTTATCCAAAATGGGTACTTCCCATCTATCATTTGATCATATATATATATTATAATATATATATATATATATATATATATATAGATTTTAGGTAAAATAAAACAAGTATTAAAATAAAACAAATATATATATATATATATATATATATATATATATATATATATATATATATATATATATATATATATATATATATATATATATATATATATATATATATATATATATATATATATATATATATATATATATATATATATATATATATATATATATATATATATATATATATATATATATATATATATATATATATATATATATATATATATATATATATATATATATATATATATATATATATATATATATATATATATATATATATATATATATATATATATATATATATATATATATATATATATATATATATATATATATATATATATATATATATATATATATATATATATATATATATATATATATATATATATATATATATATATATATATATATATATATATATATATATATATATATATATATATATATATATATATATATATATATATATATATATATATATATATATATATATATATATATATATATATATATATATATATATATATATATATATATATATATATATATATATATATATATATATATATATATATATATATATATATATATATATATATATATATATATATATATATATATATATATATATATATATATATATATATATATATATATATATATATATATATATATATATATATATATATATATATATATATATATATATATATATATATATATATATATATATATATATATATATATATATATATATATATATATATATATATATATATATATATATATATATATATATATATATATATATATATATATATATATATATATATATATATATATATATATATATATATATATATATATATATATATATATATATATATATATATATATATATATATATATATATATATATATATATATATATATATATATATATATATATATATATATATATATATATATATATATATATATATATATATATATATATATATATATATATATATATATATATATATATATATATATATATATATATATATATATATATATATATATATATATATATATATATATATATATATATATATATATATATATATATATATATATATATATATATATCATTTCATTATGTTGTTATCAATTATGGGATCCAAGTGTATTGTTATATTTGCATCTTTTTGGTTGTAAAGATTGATGGTGTAAAAGGTCACTTTCATTATACATGTAGGTATAAGTTGTTAGAATTTCGGTAACTTGCCTTCATTCGCGGTTTCGTTTGGCATCTTAGGTTATCATATATAGAAATGCCGTATTAAGTTATATTATCCTTATTCATCATTTGATGTTTAACCGATTTTAGCACGAATTAGGATTTGTGATATCAATTTATAGTTTGATTAGCGTAATTACTTATATCCATCTCACTTAATTATATTTGGTGTTACTTTGATTACACTTATCTTTTAACTCTCATATTTCTTGATATGTCTTATGATTACTCGGGTCTATGAAGTTCTTTTAGGTGTTATAGGCCACTACCAATTGGGCCTAAGTGTTATGGGCTTTTAAGTGACTTGGGCTTAATTTAGTTATTGGGCTTAAGTTTAGTTATTGGGCTTAACCTTAGTTGGGTTATATGCTTAGTGGGTTAAATTGGTTATTGGGCTATATGGTTTATTGGGTCAAGTGGGCCTACTGATTTATGGTCCTTTGGGTACACTAATTGGGCCGGGGAAGCCCAATATGGTCTTTAATGCATCTTTTAGCCCATTATACACATGGTTAGTTTCCTTTCAAATTTTCTGTTTTTGTTCATCAGGTTTATGAAATGTTGGCCACTAATTCGGGGTTAAATCTAATTATTTGGACCTTGGTGATTTTTCTACAACAACTTATATGTGTCTCTGATTTTTGTGAATTTTGGGTGAATTTTTAAGTAATGTTTACTACCTCTAAAAATTTCTCAAACACGAACTGTCCAGGATTGGAACTGTTTGCGACATAAGAAGTTTTATAAAAGTTCTCGATGTTTTGATTGCTAGAAAAATACCATGATTTTATTTTAAGTATAGAACACATAAAAGTTAATTCCTACCAAGTTTAAGCTTCTGGAACCTCTTAATTTTGAAGATAAAATTTCTCAAAGTTGATATAGATATTACACAAAAATGCAGTTTTGACCAGTTTTAGTAGAAAAATCATATCTTTTGTTTGGTTCCGTATTTTTGAGTAATTCCAGTTGGAGGTTAACGTTAACTCATTTATCTACAACTTTTATGTTGGAAGTTTTTCTTGAATCGGCCCTCACATGTCCAGTTTACCCGATTTAAGACGGAAAACTATTTCTGTCAGAATGTGTTTTGGTTATATCAACCCACCAATGACCTTTCTTGCTTAATTAACACTTGAGTTCATCATTTACAAGATTAATACTTTATTTTTATATCTCTCACATCAAATTTCCAGATTATTATCAATTTTCAAGATCATCACTCATCATTCAAAGATCCATCTCAATCCAAGCTCTTAACAACTAGTTTAACACCACTTATGTACATGCATGTCAAGATCTAACCTTTTTAACAACAAAACCTTTATTAAATCTTACTTTTAACATCAAAATGAGTTTATCCATGAGAATATAAAGAAATATATTTATGAATATATGCAAATATATCTTTATTTTCTTCAAGCAAAAGTCACTTTCACTAGACATTAACATAAAACAACACTGTTGGGTCTTATTTGAGTTGAATCCTTGAATCTTTCCTCTAAATCTTGACATTAAATGGCATGAGAGGAAAGATTCTATCAACATGCCCTCATTAAGTGTATTTTCAAGAAGATAATCAAGGAAAAACATGGTTTTTGATAAAGATCTTTTAGTAAATACAAAAACAAGATAGATTAAACAAGGAGATGAAGATTTATACCCTTCTTGAACTTGGTTTTGAAGATGATTTTGGGCAGAAAATTTCGTGGCTTATGTGCTCCCAATAACCCTTAATCCAAGCTTGAAACAACCCTTAATCCTTCCTTGAATTAACCCTTAATTAATCTAGTATAACCCTTATTATTAGTATGTGTTTAAGTTGATTTTTGTTTGAGTTTTTGCCCTTGATCTTGGCTGGCCGAAATTGAGAGAGAAAAGATGAAGAAGAAGAATTTTGAGAGAGAAAGGAGTTGTGTGTGTGTTGGGAAGAGAAAAGGGTTTGAGTATAATGTTGTATGGGGAGTATAAGGAAGAGTGTATTTGATTGGAGGGGTTGTATGGGGGAGTGGGAGGCCGGTTTTGGGAGGGGAAGTGTGAGGGGATTTTTGTTTTAAATTTTAAAAGGGGTTATTAGTTGTAGGTGTATAATATGTATATGTATGTAGTATAGGTATAGATAAATGTAACCTTTGATTATTCACTAGTTAATTAGCATCTCAAGGCTTTAACATTTTTGTATATCTATCTCTATGTGTGGCCGTGTGTATATGTATGTGTACATATATATTTGTGTTTTAATTTGTTACTTAACTCATTGTATATAAATTCGTATTTATATTAGACATATATATGTACTTATTATTGTTCAAACACTTTTATGTACATATTAGTTTATAAACTTATTTTTGAAATAGTCATTTTTATTTTCATGACCACCTACACTTTAAATTGGCTTTTGATTAAATTGTTGGACATTTTGTAAGGATTCTTGATTGTTATCTCAACTTGTGAGCCTTGTACAAATATTTTTATAACTTAACTTCTCGAAACAAAGTTTTTGGTTCATCGACATTTCGTCAAGTTCAATTAGAACTAGTTTATAGTTTGAGATTGTCTATAGTTATTATTTATGGCATTTCTAAGATAGCTAGTCGCCTAAAGTATTTTATTGAACTAGAGGGCAATTGTCACTATGCCTCAACGCCTAGAAGATCAATTCTCTTAATAAACCTCTAGGGATAGATGTCTAGATAAGTCCAAGTAGATTGTCCTAGTCGGATTTTGAGGGTTGTTACAAAAAAAACCCGTGTTTTGTTGGGTGCCAGAAGTTGAGGCACCAGCCCATGAATTACCCGATTGGTAATTCTGAAAACCCGAGTTCGGTGACGGCCTGAACACAGGTTGGGTACCAAAACCGGAAGGACCAACAAGCCCATGAAGCACCCTGTTCGTTTCCAAAACCGGAAGGACCAGCAGCCCATGAAGGACCCTGTGAGTTTGAGAGGGAGGCAATTGAAATGGTTGCAACTCAGGAAATTGGAAATGTTGTAGACTGTAATTCATACGTTCATCCTGATGACCGTATGAAAATACCTCCCTTGGTATGGTTGTAAAGTCCCCAAACGCCTGGCTGTATTCCGGATATTCTTCTTGATAATGACGAGCTCGCTCGTCAACATGTAACAGTCCCTCTTGCTGCGCACTTTAAATATTAGCAGCAATTTTTAAAATATTAAACCAAATTTATTTAAAAATAAAAATACTTACCAAAAATTGTTGCTGAGACCCCCAAGCTGGATATTCGCCGGGAGGCTGGACCTGTCCTGGTCTACTGACAATCAACACAGTACGGTCATGATACCACCTCATATAGTCGTTTGTGGTGGTGGACCCTTCAACTCCTTGGAAGAGCCGGTTATGTCGGTTGTTCCATTGGTCGACATAGTCACTATGTCGCTGACCCCAATCAATCACACGTCTTCTCCCCTTCAAGATTTTACGAAGCTTAGTTAAGGGTTGTGGTTCCAATAACCCCTCACCAGATGGAATATTTTGTATCATTCCAAACTGTCTAGTAACCTGATGAGCGTTCATTTGGTGATAAAAACCCCTATCGAAATGCCTCATTTCAATGTCTAAAATGAGTTAATATTCCGGAACTATCGGTACTTAATGGATTCTATGTTTACGCAGGTTCACGGAAGATGCGAGTGAGGGTAAATGGCATCAAGTGACTCAAGATGAAGGCCTATGAAGTTACAAGACACAAGGAGGTGATTCGGAAGTCGAACGAAGCGAAATGAGAAGCAGCAGGAGCTGCCAGCGCCGCTGGCACCTTGCCAGCGCCATTGGCCCATCAGTAAGCAGCCCCAACGCTGCTGGAGCCAGCCCAGCGCCGCTGGGCGGCCCAGTTCAGCAACCGACCTATTCACCTATTTAAGCCGAAGCAGCCCTCAAAACCCTAAGAGAGAGCCGATTCAGCAGCCCTAGCCGCCCACATCAAACCCTAGGTCGACTTTGCAGATTCCAAGGAGGTTTTGGAGCTTCTAACACCTTTCGATCTTCATCTTCTACCTAGATCTACTCTTTTATTTTACTTTCAGTTGGTAAACAATGTCTTTCATCTTTTCAGACTTTGTTATTCCTTTAATAATGTTAGGCTAGTAGGATGAATACTTGTTTGGATCGATGTGATCATGTAGACGTTTATCTATTTTACTTTTTTTGTTAGATCTGTTGGAGTGTGTTTTACTGTTTATCGTAGATCCATGTTTTACTAGTTCTTCATATTAATATCGGTTCTATATCTGAGTGTATTAGTTTAATTCTGATGATCGGTCTATAATCATACACTAGGATTAATACATAAGGATGGAAAACACTAGTCGGTCTTTAACTAGATGTAAAAGGTGATTCACTTATAACTGAGGGATCTAGAACCATAGTAATTAGAATGAATAGAACATGATGCTTAACAATGTCAGACGCGATTCAGTGACATGGAAACGAGCATTGTGATCACCGGAGAGAATTATTATCTGGTCATGGCTTAAGATCCGGATAACTTAAAGATGAATTAGTAACACAAACTTTAGGTCATTAATGCTTAAACAATGAATCTAACGAGAATTTGTTTAAAGAAGTAGTGTGAGTCTAGGGACAGCACTAGTTACTTAGGCAAAGTGAATCTAACGAGAATCTGAGCCGTGATTAAGTTTCCAACAGTCTAGCAAGTAGGTAGGATGATATCTGGTCGTGTCATGAGATCTGAGATGCCAAACAAGTATTTTAATTTTATTACTGTTATTTGCTTTTTCAAACTCTTTTTCAGACTAAGCCTCTCGCTGAATAAGCGGTTGCGGCTTCAATTTACTTTTCAGTATTTTAATTAGTTTAATAGGAAATCGTGACAACCCCTAACCGCTAGAATTACACGTATTACTAGATTAGGTAAAGCAACGTGTCCCTGCGAACGATCCTGTACTTATCACTTAACTATACTACATATGATCGGGTCCCCTGTCCGTTAAGGTGTGTGTGTGTTTTGAGATAATTACTTGTACAACATTTTTATAAATTTAAACACTAAACAAAACCACCCCATCACAACCCTATGAGGTAGATGTTGTTCCACCTCCTCCCAATGTATCAATGGACCCATGTATCTCCATATGCCCTCACCATCAGTAAAATCTTCAGGTAGTATATTGATAAAATCTCGATATGGGGTCCACTTGAACTGTATTGTAGAATATAAACAAATTGTAAAATATAGACAAATTTTTTATATATATTATAACTTAAAAGATATAAAAAATACATAATTTTTACCTGATCATTCGATAACGCATTAAAAAAAGACCGGTACACGGTTAGAACGTGAGCCGGTGTCTCAACATGAGAGAACTTTCCATGCCACCTGTTCGCTAAGCACTCGTCGTAATTGTATGGGTCCTCGTCCGAGTATGGGGTGACCCGTGGGGTAATCCGTGGAATTCTTTCCCACGCCCAATACTGCAACAGCAACACAGGCCCATCAATGCCAGATCTTGATGACATAGCCGCTTTCGCAAGGTTTCTGTACAAACAACAAAGAGCTGCAGAACCCCAACTCTTTCGACCTTCGTAGCTCAGGTCCTCAAGGTACTGCAAATAATTTAAACTTACATCATAGGTGCTTGAATCTTGAAACACCTCTGAACCAATAAGAGCTAGAATAATCATTCTAGCTTGCTGCAGGCACTGGTGATCATTTTCTACGTCAATATCCATGGCTATGTGTACGTTTAAGGTTTTTAACTTGATTTTACCGTTTGTCAAGTCATCATCATCCTCTACATCAGTAGGAAAAAACCCCAGATACTGAAAACACAAATCATTCCAGTAATCAACATTCCTTGTTTCTGTTACCCATTCACCAGTCACTGCTGGTCCATCTATAGGTAAACCCCATATGACCTGGACATCTTGTAAGGTCACAGTTGCTTCACCAATAGGAAAATTGAAATGTATTTGTCTCTGGACTCCATCTCTCCGCCAAGGCGTTTATCAATGGATGATCGACTCTATGAATACATGTCACGAATACACCATCAAAACCAGCATTCGTGATATACTCCATGACATTCGCATGGAAGGTTCTCGTCAATGTGTCATCCAGCCCTCCATCGCCTTTTCTACATCTTAGAAAATTCACATGGCGGTTGTTGAATATGTTATGTGAGCGATGGGCATCTTGGGCTTGTAACCACAATAAATCTGGGACTCTTGGGACACAGGTAACATTTAGAGATGCCATTTGGGTTTTGGAAATTTGAATGATGATGGATAATAAATATTTGAGAGAAAGATTGAATTTTGCTCAATGTTTGCGTATGTAACTTCTAAAAATTTGCATGTATATAAACTTTTGAAGTGTTGAATGCATGCATGGACTTTTGTCACCTAGTGTGAGTCCGGTTTTTGGATCACCGGTCTCGAGCAAAGCACATGGGTCTACTGTTTCTCTGAACAAAAGCATGCGCCTCTCTTGTCACATCAACTGCAACCACCTGCAATACTTCGAGTCCGGGTTTCGGATTACCGGACTCAAAATTCAAAATTTGAGTCCGGTTTTGCGATAACCGGATTGGACCACTTTTAACGAGTCCGGTTTTTCGAATACCGGATTTACTAGTTTCATAAAAAAAATTTACCAAAAACTATTTTGACAAACACATACTAAATTATGTCCATTTTCAAAAAAAATTCCTCATTTGTGTGACTTGTTGGTTAAGACATAAGGACCATTCGGTCATCAATTGATAGTTTTGATGTGTTCATAAATCGTATTTAAAATTAAAAAAATACTGCTAAGCATTCATCTACTTGTATGTTCTTAATTTAAAACTATTATTATTTAAATGTTGCAACATTATTTATCACTTGATGCTATAGATTGTTCTGAAGGATTTAATCTTGACTTGGTCATATTATTTAGTTTAAATGTTGGTTTTATTTAAGCTAGTATTTTTGGTTGTTTTGTTAGTCAATAAAGTAAGAGTGGTCATAGAATGGATTTTTTCTATAATTAATGAGTTTTTTTCCAACCTTTTCGCAACCTTTGCAGTTAAATTTCTAGAAGAGTCTAGATTGTGCTAAGTGTTGTATTTCTAGATTTTGTATTTTGTATATTGATCACTAGTATCTTGCTTGTGATCGTTTATTAATATAATTCATTTATTGTTGTTCAAAAAAAAAAAGTGGTCATAAAAACTAGTCATAGTTTTGACCGGTTATTTAGGATAGAAAGGGACGTTAGAGAGTGGCTTACATTTAGGAGCATGTGAGTCTAATTAGTAGGGTGAAGTTGTTTATTTCCGTTGTGTATGTAGGCTATATATAGCCATGTTTTTGGTTGAATAAATTATGCATTTTCACATAGCAAAACACATCTCGTACAACATACTTTCATTTTCTTTGTTCATATTCTAACAATCACAGTAGTCCAATTAAACAAAGGGGCCTGATATCCAACATGTTCTTCATTTAAAACTACATTTTTTTCTTCTTTTGATCGAATGTTAGTACGTCTAATAACTTGTTCTTAACATAAAAGTACATTTTTTCTTCTTTTGATAAAAAAACTATACATATTGTTCGATCTTGTACGTGACATTGTACTCACGGTATTATTAGGTTTTGTTAACGTTCTAGGATTTGACATTAAGGAGGTCGATTGCTTGTTAAAGGGGCAGATTAGAGAACATTATATATGCTGATTTAATATTTAAGATTTAAATAAGAAGTTAAATCAGTCTACGAGCTCCCTACTAGCTCCATCCCTAAAGTTCACAACATATTTGTCAATCTATGCATTATGGTTTAACTTCAACTCCATTTTAGAATATTCTATCTAGTTCGAATTACAATTCAGATTAAACTTCGAAAGCAATCATCTAACCAGACAATAGAACAAGTTTAAAGTATAATCATCTGAAAAGAGAACAAAATGTGAAAACTGGACATAAGATTTGCATCTAAATATATAGATTCAAATCTAATGCTTTTTCAAAATGCTACTGATGGTGGAACTCCATTCTTATACATAGGAACAAACAAGACCCAACCTTCCTCTAAAAAACCTTGCGTCATGTTGTTGGCGCGCAATATCTCATCCACTTTAGACGAGAGACGGTTGGCAATATCTGAAAGTGTATCATGTTTCTCAACTGTATATGTGACCATAACTTGAGAGTCTGTTTTTGTACATCCACACAATAAGTGCATCGTAACATTTGTATAAGCAGTAAAAATTTACCATCATACAAAGCCTGTCCGCTATAAAACTGATCAGAAACATTAGGGAATGTATCCTTTACTTTTACTAAATAAGTTGCATCATAGAAGTATGCAATTGTATTGCTAACATTTTGGCAAGAACACGGCACGGTTACTAGATGGTCTCCTTGTCCAAATTTTTGAATTTGTGATTTGTCCACCGAATAAAGAGAAGAGATGTCGTCTTTAGTTAGATTGTTGTGTTGATAAAGAAGGGATTTGCAAGGGTTAGATTGCTTAGAGCAATTGAATGGGACCATAAAAGAAAAGATTTTGTGGATCAAAAGTGAAGTGAAGACGACCAAGATCAAAACAATCCGATTATGAGAAGCCATTATATTGTGGTAATATTATTTCCTATTTGCAAGAAATACAGTAAATGGAAGCATTGCAAGAAATATATAATGAATATGAAAGCTTTGATTTTGTCACATTGCGTTTTGTGTAAAGATTTTTGGTGTTTGTATTAGCTACATTTTGTAGTAATTAAACAAGGCTAGCTAGCATCCTGTGAAGTAGGGATGGGCATGGGACCAGTCCCATCCCGTACCATCCCGGTACCGATGGTACCGAGTCCCGAATTTTGCAAAAACTTGGTACCGGTACCGGTCCCATTTCCCATTCGGTACCATTTTCCGGTACCAAATCCCGGTACCGCGGTCCCAAGTCCCACGAACTAAGAAAAATGGTACCGGTCCCGGTCCCAAGTCCCATTCGGTACCACTTTTCGGGATCGGGATCGGGACGGGATCGAGACTTGGGAAAATCTGCTCATCCCTACTGTGAAGTGCTTGCAATGAATGAAACAAGCTTCGATTGAATTGTGATCGAGGTTTACAACTTAAGGCTAATATATTTTTGGACTTATCTCATGCCGGCCGGGTGAGTTAATTTCTGGAATCCATTAAAGTGAGAATATAGTATATGTGGCATGTGCACGAGTTAATGGTTACATTATAAATTTATGATTATGATATGCACGGTTTAGCCGTATATCCATTGTAACCATTAAGTTATGTTGGATCAAATTTATTAAAAAAGAAAAAGAAAAAGAAAAAGAGAGAAGTTCTTTTTATGAATTTTTGAATACAGTAAACGTTTTTTTTTTAAAATATATTTTATAATATAATATAGTTTTTGGTAACGTTCGATATTTATGAAAGTTTTTGTCTTCTTGCACACATTCATGAATGATAACATATTTTAAAGGGTAAATTACACAAATCATACCCGAGGTTTGTTCAAAACTACACTGGTTATACCTACAATTTAAAAATTACGCGAAGACATACCCATCGTTGTCAAAAACTTACACTGACCATACCTATCGCTGACGGTCGTCTATTTGGCCGTTAAGTCAAGTCACGTGTCGTGCATGTGAGGTATCAAAACCGTAATTTCGTGTATACTTCAGGTATCATCCGTGTAATTTACCCTAATAAATAATTATTAAGATATTTATATTCATTTAAGTGGTAGATATTTATTTAAAAGATACAGACACACACACACACACATATATATATATATAATATATATATATATATATATATTATATATATATATATATTTATTTAAAAAACCTATTTCAAATTAAAAAATAAAAAAATTATGAAAGAATGTCATCAAACGATACAGGTTTAGGCTTAGAAATTCTAAGGTCAGACTAACGACTAACCCTGAAACTTCAAACCCAAAATGCTATAGATTGCTAATCTAAGGTATATTCTAAAACCGTGACGAGTCTTCGACTTTGCTTTACCCCTCTAATCTGAGGGGGATGTCATCAAACCATACGAAAAAATTATATTGCTTTTTTAATTTTTTTTGTATTTTTTTAAATAGGTTTCAATTAAAAAGAATAAATATAAAAAATAAAATAAAATAATTATAAAATAATAAATGCATTCTTGTATCAAGTATTTTTCTCGATATACTTTTCATTGAAAAAAAAACTATTTTTTCATAATAAATTTCATATCTACCCAACTTAATAACTGAAGTACAAATAAAACTATAAAATTTTTAATAATATTTTTATGGTGAATTACAAGGATAATACCTGAAGTATGCACTAAATTACGGTTTTGATACCTCACATGCACGGCATGTGACTTGACTTAACGGCCAAATAGACGACCGTCAGTGATAGGTATGGTCAGTGTAAGTTTTTGACAACGATGGGTATGTCTCGCGTAATTTTTAAATTGTAGGTATGACCAATGTAGTTTCGAACAAACCTCATGTATGATTTTTGTAATTTACCCTATTTTAAACTTCTTTGGTTTAATCCACTACATCGAGCAATAACTAAATCAAATCGTTTAAAAGATAAAAACCTATACTTTAACATGTTTAAAAAAGATAAATTATGAATCTTTTGTTTCTACCAAATAAATCTAGATCGGATTATGAATTTTATACTTTTTTTAGGCAAATTTCACATTATGAATTTGAATTTGAGCATAAAATTTTTATTTTTCAAGCTTTTTAAGAGCTAGATCATTTAGGAGGTGTTTGGTGTTACATTTACACAACAGAATTTACGTTTTCAAAATAAATTTTACCTTTTTAAAACAACGTTTGGAAAAAATATGTAAGTAAATGTTTCTTAGAAAATGTGTTTTCATATCAGATAATCATTTTCATCCAAACATTTTTTAAATTATTTGTGTTTTAAAAATATGATATTAAATAATCATTCCAAATTATAATATCAAACACCCTATTGACAGTGTGTATGTTTGGCAAGGGTTTTTTAAGGGCTTTTTAAAGGCTATAAGATAGGTCTTTAAAAAAAAGAGTAAACGACATAAATCGTCCCTGTGGTTTACTCAAATAGTCACGTTTCGTCCTTGTGCTTCAAAAACGTCATGGATCGTCCTTTATAGGAAGAAAACCTTCACGTTTCATCCTTTGACTTGTTGACCGTCAACCCACCTCCGTTAACACCCCCATGTGCTTCCCACGTGAGGGGTATTCCGGTCTTTTCCACCCATTTGACTCTGTTTTTCCACAATAAATAATTGTTTTCTTATATGACATTATTATAAAAAAAAGTAAATAAATAAAACACCAATTCCTTTAATTGTTTTTTCAGATCTTTCATTTAAAAGATATATAAAAACACACACACAGAGAGACAGATATTAAAAGAGAAACACATGAACGATCATCTTCCTCGCTTGAAGAAATCCGGCCGGCCACTGTACTGCCGCCATTCTCCGTCTGCTAGAACCACCATGAACACCCTTACCACCATTTAAACTTCAAACAACAATAACCCAACACCCATATACCCCCAAAACCACTCGGTTATATCATCACCACCACTGCCCCGCCGTGCCGCCACCAAACCGTCAGCCAGTCACGCTCTAACCATCACAACCTCGTTCCACCACCATCTCTTCTCAGTTCCGGTTCCATTTTAAGATCCGCAAGCCACCACCTCAGATCCGGGTGTGCACCTACAGATTCAAGCCGGAAAAAAGAAACATTGGTCCGAAAACAAAACTAGTGGCCGGAAAAATCAACCATTGGTCGGAAAATCGAAGGCTTGCTAAAGAAAGTGACCGGAAATCCGATTGGTGTATATATCTAGTACTTTTCACCTTATCTTATAAAATCGAAGGGTTCAAGGAAAAGGAGACAACATCGTGAGACAGCAGTGTTGGTTTCGAAGGTAGAAGGTGGTGATGGCAGCGGTAATATGCGTGATGGTGGTGGACTTTTGGGCTGGAGTGGTGGTGCTACAATGGTAGAAAAGATGAAAATTTCCCACTAATTGCCACTAATTTTTGAAAATTTGGTTACAATTTTGAAAAAGATGGGATTTGTGCCTAGTTATTATCTCCAATTCGAGAAGTCTTCTGTGGTTCTTTAAATATGTCACCAGCAACAGAATAGTTTCGTGAATGGAGCCACTCAGACCCGTTTTTCAACATCTTCCATATCTTTACCCATTTATCCACAACCAAACAATGTAATAATTAGATATCGATTGTGATTGCATATAAAAGAGATAATTACTTAAGCTGATCCATAAACCAAACAAATGGGAATATTATATTAATTTGTGAAGATTTGTTGTAAGTGAAGATCATTGGAGAAGAAGGGTTAGGTTGGATGGTTTTTTTATTTTGAGGATTGTAAATGAATAAAAAAGGGTGGGTGATACTTTTAATAAGGAATTAGGAAAGGGAAGAGAAAGACTACAGAGTCAACTTGTGGGGAAAAGACCGGAATACCCCTCACGTGGGAGGCACATGGGGGTGTTAACGGAGGTGGGTTAACGGTCAACAAGTCAAAGGACGAAACGTGAAGTTTTTCTTCCTATAAAGGACGATCCATGACGTTTTTGAAGCACAGGGATGAAACGTGACTATTTGAGTAAACCACAAGGACGATTTATGTCATTTACTAAAAAAAAAACTCTTTCAACAAAAATTAACCTTGTTTGGAAGTCAAGGCTTGGGCTTTTTATTTTCATAAAAAAACCCCAAAAGGGCTTATAAAAAAAAGCTCATAGAAAAAGTTTAAAAAAAGCCCCAACCCCTAACTATTAAAATTACCCATATACCCTAGAAACTCATCATGTTCGATTGTTCGTATCATTCAACAACACAAGTTGCAAGCATAAATCTCTCTTTTCAGTTCCCCGCCTACAAGTCCATACACTTCAATAATTTCATTTAATGATCTCTTATTAATACCCTCTTTCTCTTTGAAAAGTCAAGGCATACATGTAGTTAAAAATAATTGTAAAAAAACAAGTTTTGTGGGTATCATAAATTTGATAATCTAGAAGGAGAAGATAACCCATTTTTTCTTGTAAGTTACAACTTACAACAACTTAAATGTTTGGATATTTGGATTATTTAGAATACCTTTTATTAATTCCTTTTCTTTCCGTATGTAATCGGTGGCATATTTGATGTACATAAGTCCCTACGAAAACAAGTAGCGTAGTGCAAATGCAAATGCATTCTTCAAACAAATGGTGATCCTGTCTTTCTTTTTTTTTAAAATAATTCGTAAACGGTGTATAATTTTTTATCATTTTTGTTTGAATTCTATATTTTTTTTAAAAAAATTAAATTTTATGCCTATTAATGTAATTATACATCTTCTAGCCACAATTTATAGTTAGTTTACCAAACAGATTTATACAATTAGAAGCTTTAGTTTTACAGCCTTCAGCTTCAGCCCCTAGTTTTAACTCCAGCCCTTACTTCTAGCCTCATCCTTTAACTCCAGCTACTTTTGTCAAGTGATTATGGATTTTACTTCATGTACATGGTAGAACAATGTTTAAGCTGTAATAATTTATTTTATTTTTTTATGTAGAAAAGTAATTACTTTTAAAAAGTAATTACCAATTATCATATCATATACAGATATAAAATTATTTTTAAAAAAAACTTAGATTTAGTGAAAATGGAGTAATACAATGCGATTACTAATATAATCATTGAAACTCTTTTAAAATTATGTCACTGAAAATCAGGTCGACTTGTCGACGTGAACCTTTCTTTATCAAAACCCCTAATTGAATAAACAAACAAACAAACAAATCCTATATCTATTTCTAATCCTAAAACTCAAAAGCAAAACACATTTCGAAATCAGATCTCCGCCGCATCCAATGGCCACTCCGGGGATCTATTTCAACTTACTTGCATTTTTCATCACCTCCACCGCCGCATACACTAATTACACCGTCGGTGGGCCCGCCGGTTGGTTTTTTGACCCTACTGCCAATACCTCATCAGCTAATTACCAATCTTGGTCGGCCAACAAAACATTTAATCTTGGTGACTACTTAAGTAAGTATTCTTATTTTATATTATATCATTTTTACCAGCCTTTTTTATTATTTTGTGCTTGAATCCTAATCTTAATGGATCGTTTAGTGATTTTAATTATGTCTTGAAAAACAAGAAAATTTATGTTAAAATTACGAATCTGAGCGACGTATGGCTGAATATTAGGTGACTTTAGTTAAATGCTTGTGGAATTTCTTTTATATACTAGGTCAGCGGCTCGGTGCTGAATCTCAGTGAATCGTGATAGCAATGGTAAAACGTTTTTTGGTACTAGTCTAATTTTGTGATTACAATTAATGTGCAGTATTTAACTCAAACACGAACCAAACGGTGATCTTGACCTACAGCGAGATGACGTTTAAGAGTTGTAGCATTGATAATTCTTCGGATAGTGATACATTTTACTTCGGCCAAGATAATACGGTGTTCAAGCCGTATACCGTGGCTGTTCCGTTGACCATCGTGGGACCAAACTATTTTTTTTCCGACGCTTTTGATGGGATTCAATGCGAAAAGGGGATGGCGTTTGGGGTTAATGTGAGTCGTGGGGTTGGGCTTCCACCGAATCTCAACCAGCCACCGCCGCCACCTTATGTTGAGGCACCGTCTAATGGTGTCGGATCTCTTAGGCCACCGGTGACTGATAGCCAACCGAGTGGTGGTGGGTTGAGTGTCGGTGATAATGTGCGGATAGTGGTGTGTTTTGGACTCGCATTGTTTGGATCTTTGGTTTATTTTGACTTTTGAATGTGAAAAGAAGTCTAGAAAGGAGATACAGATTGTATTTGTTGTAATTTAATGGGCCATTTTGATATTTTTCAAATATTCGTTTTGACTTTAGAATTTAGATATTGAGTTCATTGATGGATGCATTTTGCTGCCCTAAATTGAAATTGTGTGACGTTTTTCATTTATAATTGGATTGTAGAAATTTGGTTGATGATCATTTCATCACTTGGTAAGAGTTAAACTGCTAAGGTACAATCTTTATGTGTTTGCTTATGAGTACATATACATATGCTATAAACGAGCACGAGCTTGCTTAAGCTCTAAATCAACTCGTTCTGTTTTGGGGAGCATAGCTTGTCGGTTCAAGCTTTTAACGAGTCAAGCTCGAGTAGCTACGAACAACTTTATGGATTTAACATGGGATAATGGCATACGAATGTAACCACGACAAAATGGTTATATAATGTAGTGATCTACTCGGGTGGCTATGTGATGTAAGATCCTTCATGTTTCGGGTTATGTGATGTATCGTGTTACCTGCTGTAAAGGTTACCGGTCACTAGACTCGTTGACCCACGTTGACTTGGCCAGGAAAGTTTTTGCTCTCCGGAAAAAGCCACCATCGCCTCCCCATATATTCTCTCTATAGAAAAATACTCAAACATCCCTCCATCTACTAGTTTAATTTGGATCCATTAATTAGTTTAAGGATTGAAGACATGGTTGCTTGAAAAAATGATGTTGCCGGAAAAACCAGGTTACTCAAACAACCATTTTCATAATCGGTAATCATCGCTGCCACTTTCTCCTCTAGCGTCTTCGCCTTCTCCATGCAATTAATCTGAGTCAGACAGATGAAGGTTAGAGAATGATTATATTTATGATAATTAAATACATAATACATCAAGTTTCCTTTTCATTAAAAGCACTTTTAGCATATCTATCGATTTATGTAAGCTTACTGTGACATTGGTCTCCAAGCCCTCAATAAAATCACGACTCCAAATAGATTTTGGGTAAATAGTTACACGACTATTGGTTTGCAAAACCTTTTTGCTGGCTTCACATCGTTTTGAACCATAATAGCGTCTACTATTTTGTGTCATCGGAAAAAATGGTGTCGACGAAAGAAATGGTGTTGCTGGAAAAAAAGGTGTTGCCGGAGATTGTGTCACCGGGAAAATGGTATTATGGTGGTGGTGACTTCATTGATTGTCAAAGTTTGCCCTGAATTTTGAAGTTGTACTGCTTATACACGTATTCAAGAATGGTGTTGCTGAAAAACTCATCGGAGAAGATGATCGGAGTGTAAATTTGTCAGATGCATGTAAATTACCTGTTAAATTACCTGTTACAACCTCCAGTACCCGGTAACATACATCACATAGCCCAAAAAACATAAATGCATACATTACATAGCCACCCGAGTAGGTCACTACATTACATAACCATTTTGTCATAGGTGGTTACATTCATATGTCATTATCCCATTTAACATTTATGGATAAGATAAAGGTTCACAGTTATGGATTAACTTGGATGTTTTTTTTTAATGCGTTGGTGTAGCTGTTGGTTGGACCAACTGTAAGTCCCAATAGCCACTGCATCTACGAGGTTAGATCACAAACACTTCAACAATATACGATAATCCGAACACGAATTGAATACAATAAGGATAGAAACGAATATGAGATAAATAAGAATCAATACTCATTAATATACAATAATCATCCCGATTACAATACCAAATGATTATATATCTTCGAGAGTTTGAGATTAAATGCATTTTTGTAAAATAGTTTCAAAATAACCCATTTTTGCTAAGGATTTTAAAGTTTGAGACATTTTTGCATAAAGCTCATTAAATGATCCATTACGAACCGATTAAAATTTACACGCTCACGAAGGCACATTCACCAATTGAGGTGATTAAATGCAAAGAAAATAAACAAAAGGAAAAAGAGCAAATCACATTCTAATAACTTGTGACACAGCTACATAACTTTAATAATTAAAAGGATATATAATACTCGTATTTTCAACTATATTCATTAACAATTACTTAAATTTGATGCATAATAAATTTTATTCTTTTCTATTATGTTATAAATAAATAACTAATTTAAAGAATTAAGCCAAAAGTATTCATTCATTACAATAGCTAACATTGTTTTCGTAATGTCATTAGAAAAACTTATGATCGTAATTATCATCATTTTTATGGTTTATTTAAATATCGTGTGTTAAATAATTAATGTTAATTGTTATGCTATGATTAGTTTGAGTTGTTTGTTGGTGAATGTTTCTATAAGTAACCGCATCTTATGATCATTTTATTACCACGTGTGAAATAATAACATATAATTTTATATGTTGTTATTTTATGTGATTTTCTATGCTATAATCAATGTTAAATAATATGAGATATTTATATGTGGTTTTCATGATATAAGTTAATGACATACAGTTTTATAATTTATAAAAAATGATGTTCAAAAAGATATTATTAAATATAAATACAATAATTACGACTATCTATTGTTGATTAGTTAAGCTTAGTAAAATGTATTCAACATTACAAAACCACATTGGAATCGCGGGTATCTTTTCTAGTTTATAACATGTCATCACGACGTTTCCGCTATGTTACAAAACAAACTTCGTTACCCTACCTCGCTCCATGTCGGCAACATTATCAAATTAATGACATGAGTTTTCAAATTGTTATATTTTGGAAAACAAAATGTTACTGTTTACATTAAAGTAGCAACGCATATTCATATTCATATTCATATAGCTATTATTTAAGTAAACTGAGTTTATTAACTACTGGCTTAAACCCCAGTGGTTAGGGGTATCTTTTATATCCACGTGTGGTCCTCGGGGGTGAGGTTACCCAAGGTCTCGGGTTTGAGGCTTGGGATTCTCATCTCAAAGGTATTTTCCATGAGCAGAGGGTTGGAGGTCCAGAAATATCTAGTTAAAATTGTCTCCAACACGTCTGAATCGAAACTTGTTAAAATCATAAACACAATCTATTTTTCATTTATTGAATCTCAATTCAATAATCAACCACAAAAAATATGAATCTGATCTCAATCAGATTTAAACAAACATCAACCACCACAGCTAATCTGGTGTGGTTCTATTATCTTCAATGATAATAGTTCTATTACAAATCATGAAAAATACCTAAACAATCTCGAATATACGTACAGATATTTAGAGAGAAAAATATATCGAAAGGAAAAAGTGAATATGATTGATAACCCTAAAAAGGGTTATTGTTATGTATTTATATAAACTGAAATTAACTCTTCTGCCCTTCAAATCTCCATTTGTCCAGGAAAGCCCCTTCAGTCTTTTCTTCTTTACACTAAACATCCAAAGTAAAATATACCTACAAAACAACTTCTTAATGGAACACATTTAGTCCTTGTGATAAAATACCATGTTAAAACTAGTCCTTTTAACACCCCCCTTTAGTTTTATCATGGAAAACATCAATAAGACCAAGTTTTTTACATAAAAAACTATGTTGTTTTGTATCCAAAGCCTTTGTAAAGACATCTGCAATTTGATTTGCATATTCTATTTTTTGAGTACAAATAACACCTTTTAAGATTTTTTCCCTCACAAAATGTAAATC
The DNA here is from genome assembly GCA_034093135.1 of Erigeron breviscapus. NCBI lineage: Eukaryota > Viridiplantae > Streptophyta > Magnoliopsida > Asterales > Asteraceae > Erigeron > Erigeron breviscapus. The sequence goes on along the minus strand of CM067170.1, from coordinate 145,553,519 downwards.
AATTTCAAGGTGTTTAGTACTCTCATGAAAGACTGGATTAGCTGCTATTTTAATGGCAGCATTACTGTCACAAAATACCTTTATAGGACCAGAAATATCACATTTCAAATCTTGTAAAATTTTCAATACCCAAATTACTTCAGAAGTTACAGAAGCTAAAGCTCTGTATTCTGCTTCAGCAGAAGACTTTGAAATGGTATTTTGTTTTTTACTTTTCCAAGAAATCAAAGAACCAGAAAGAAAGAGACAATAACATGTAACACATTTCCTAGAAACAACACATCTAGCCCAATCTGCATCTACAAATGCTTCAAGAGCTATAGGTGTGTTTCTGGAAATAAGAACACCTTTTCCTGGAGATCCTTTCAAGTATCTCAACAATTTCATAGCAGTCTGCAAATGAGACCTCAAAGGACTATGCATAAATTGACTTAGACAATGAACAGTATATGAGATATCTGGTCTAGTGGTAGTTAAGTAAATCAATTTCCCAATTAATTTTTGATACTCAGTAACATTCTCCAATTTTGGATCATCATGAGTAGCAATAACAGTAAGAGCAGAATTAGGCTGCATAGGAGTAGAGATTGGCTTACTAGCCAAAAGACCATATTCAGAAATTAGGTCTAAGCAATATTTCCTTTGAGTAAGAATAATACCTTCACAAGAATCAAGAACCTCTATTCCAATAAAGTATTTCAACTTTCCAAGATCTTTAATTAAGAACTTGGTCTTAAGAAACAATTTAAATTGTTCAATCTGTTCAACATTATTACCAGTGATGATAATATCATCTACATAGACCAAGATTCCTATAAACACACTGTTTTCAGATTTAACAAATAAAGAATAGTCATTAAGACTTTGAACAAAGCCATTTTCAATCAAAGCACTAGTAAGCTTAGCATTCCATTGTCTAGGTGCTTGTTTTAAACCATATAAAGACTTGTTAAGTTTACACACTTTCCTTTCAGAAGCAGGAAAATAACCAGGTGGCAAACTCATATAGATAGTTTCATCAAGATCCCCATATAGAAAGACATTATTAATATCAAGTTGAAACAAATGCCAACTGTTTTGAGTTACTAAAGTAATTAAACATCTTACAGTAACAATTTTAACCACAAAAGAAAAGGTTTCCTCAAAATCAATCCCTTTCTTTTGACTAAAACCTTTAGCAACAAGTCTAGCCTTATACCTTTCTATTTCACCATTAGACTTATATTTAATCTTGTAAATCCATTTACAACTAATTGGTTTTCTGCCTTCAGGTAATTCTACCAAATCCCAAGTATTATTCCTATACAATGCTTCCATTTCAGCATTCATAGCTTCATTCCAATGACTATGTTTAGAAGCCTCAAAGAAAGAAGAAGGCTCAGTGCTTTTGTTTAATTGAGTAACAAAACACAAATTTTCAGCAGTCAATTTTGAGTAATTAACAAAGTTTTCCAAACCATATTTGTTGTTACTCTTTTTAGTTAACTCATTATAATTAGGTTTTGTCACAGAAGAACCTACAATATAATCTTTCATTTTATAAGGCAACACAGAAGTTCTTTCAGATATTCTTAAAACAATTTCAGGTTGATTAATAGTATTATCTTGATTACCAACAAGACTGTTACCCTCAGAATTATTAGTATTTTCCTCAATGGCTGCATTACTTCCAGTCTCATTGGTAGATTCATCTGAATCATGACTATGAGGTTGATTCTCATTATCAAATGACTCAGTGTTACTGCCAGAATGAGAGGAAGAGTTGCCATGCCCATTAGGTTTATCACTGCCTCCTTCATCATCATAGGGTATATAGGGTTGGTTGTCAAGATCATACTTGTCAAAAAAGTTTTCATGATTTAAATCCCCATTTGAAAAATCAATTTTGTCATCAGAACCTTTTTGTTTAAAAGGAAAAATATCTTCAAAAAATTTAACATCTCTAGAAAAAATAACTTGTTTACTATCAAAACTATAAAGCTTATAACCTTTTTTATAATTGGCATAACCAATAAAAGCACATTTTTCAGATTTGCTTGCAAATTTATCATTATTGTTTAAAATCTTAGCATAAGCAAGACAACCAAAAGCCCTTAAATGCAACAAAGAAGGAGACTTATTAAAAACACACTCAAAAGGAGACTTTCCATTTAGAACAGAAGAAGGCAATCTGTTAATCAAATAGGTAGCAGTTAGAATACATTCATTCCACATATTTAAAGGTATCCCCCCTTGAAAAAGAAGGGATCTAGCAACATTAAGTAAATGCCTATGCTTTCTTTCTACAATACCATTTTGTTGTGGTGTGTGACTTATAGAAGTTTGATGCAGGATTCCATGTTTTTCACAAAAAACTTTAAATTGATTATTAACAAACTCTCCACCATTATCACTTCTAAAAATTTTAATTCTTTTGTTAAATTGGGTGTATATCATGTTGTAAAAAATCTGAACAGAGTCAAAGACACCAGACTTAGATTTTAACAAATAAACCCATACAGCTCTACTAAAATCATCAACAATAGTTAGAAAGTACTTAAATCCTTCTTTACTAGTAACTTTATAAGGACCCCAGACATCAAGATGAACAAGATCTCCTACATTAACACTTTGTGATCACTTAAAGGAAAAGGCTGTCTGATTTGTTTTGATTTTTGACAAATATCACAAACTGAAAATTTTTCAGACCCTTGTAAAGACAAAGATTTAGATAACACATCAAGAACCTGATCAGCAGGGTGACATAATCTACAATGCCAAATATATCTAGAATAATAGCATTTTGTTTCAGACATACAAGTTTTAATCATATTACCTTTATTATCATCAAAATAGTTAGAAAGTACTTAAATCCTTCTTTACTAGTAACTTTATAAGGACCCCAGACATCAAGATGAACAAGATCTCCTACATTAACACTTTGTGATCACTTAAAGGAAAAGGCTGTCTGATTTGTTTTGATTTTTGACAAATATCACAAACTGAAAATTTTTCAGACCCTTGTAAAGACAAAGATTTAGATAACACATCAAGAACCTGATCAGCAGGGTGACATAATCTACAATGCCAAATATATCTAGAATAATAGCATTTTGTTTCAGACATACAAGTTTTAATCATATTACCTTTATTATCATCAAAATAGTACAGACCATCATATTGTCTACCAATCCCCAAGATCTTCCCTGCCCTCAAGTCCTGGGAGAGAAAATAACAATTCATTTCATCAAAAGCAACAATCAATTTGCTATCCCTAGCAACCTTATGCACAGACATAAGACTAACACAGTATTCAGGAACAACTAAGACATCAAACAAAGTCAAATTCTCAGTTAAAATCATATCTCCAATCTTTGTAATATAAGTTTCAGTCCCATTAGGATGTGCAACTTTAATTCTTAAGTGAGAAATATCAACAACATTAACAAGTAATTTTTCAGAATGTGTCATGTGTTGATTTGCACCAGAATCACAAATAAGTTTCTTTATGACAAGTTTTGCATGCATTCTACTATTAGAACAGAAAAATCTTTTAAAATTTGAGTTGAATATCTTACTTCTATTCATAATAGTACCTGCCATATTAACTTGCACATTCTTGTTATTTTCAGCATTTCCTTTGATCAAAAAGACTAAGGTGGCAAATTGTTCATCTGTAAAACCAGTACTAGAAGAAGAAGAAGGTAAACCAGTATAATGCTTTTCAACAGAATTATTACTAGAAACATTTTTGCCTTTAAAATTTTGTCCAAACTTCTTTTTGCCAAAATTAGCAGGATATCCAATGATTTTAAAACATTTATCAATAGTATGTCCATTAAAACCACAGTGATCACAAATAACAGAACTACCAGAATTAGAATTCCTTCTTTCATTTAAGTTTGAACCAGACTTTGAATTTTGAGACTGAAATCTTTGAAAATTTGATTTTGCAGGCACATTAGAAGCAAAAGCAGAAGTACCAGACTTATGAGACACATTAGAACTACCAGAAGCAAGCATTCTATGTGATTCTTCACTAGAAATAATAGCATAAGCACTTCTAACATTAGGTAAAGGTTCCTTAGTTAAGATATTACTTCTAACTTGCATATAAGAATCATCCAGTCCCATTAAAAACTGCATTAACTTTATAAGTTGATTATGTTTCTTAAAATCATCTGCAGCATGACATGTACATCTAGGCAGTTTAACAAGAGCATCAAATTGTTTCCACATAGCATTCAGTTTATGATAATATTCAGCAAGAGACGTACCATTTTGAGATAAAGAATTTATTTTATGATGCAAATTAAAAGTAACAGAACCATCCACTTTATCATAAGTTTCTTTTAATTCTTCCTAAACATGTGAAGCTCTTTTTGAAAATTTTTGACCAAGGAACAATTCTTCAGAAATTGAGTTAAGAATCCACCCTAAAACAACAGCATTAACCCTATCCCATTGTCTGCCTAAAACTTCATCAGTATTTGACCTTCTACAAGTACCATCAATGAAACCAGTTTTATTTTTACCCTCAAAAGCAAGCAACATAGCACAAGACCAAACAGAGTAATTTCCAGTTCCTTTCAGTTTGATGGATACAACAGTCAAAGAAGCAGAATCATTATGATGCAAATGAAGAGGATGACTCACATCAAGTTTACTTATCTTAGTCACATTGTCATCACTTAACTCAGAATTATCAGATTCATAACCATAACCAAAATTTCTAGCATTATCATCATCCATTTTAGCAAATAGTTCAGATAATGATCAACAAATAAGTAATAACAAAGTTAATCTCAATTAACAGCAACAAACAAATAAGAGCAGATAAGCAAGTTAATCTCAATTAACAGCCACACACAAGTAATTAAACTTAATTAATCACAAAAAACAGAACAAAAAATTAAAAATATATATATATATATATTTTGAAAATAAATCTTATCTCCCAAAAGTGTCAGGGACAGGATTCCTTGCCTCTCACGGAGGTAGGTCAAGTTTAACACAATTGTTTTGAATGAGAATAAGATAATAAACCGATTTTTTTTTTAACAAAAAATAGAAAATATAAAGAGATAGGGAAGGAAAGTGCAAACAGCGCTTTTGGATGAAACAGAAGATGGAACCCTACTAGTTATTGATTCACTTAGTCAATAACCGTAGCAGGATCAGAAGTAATCTGCAGCGGAAACAATCAGGAGATTAGGTTTATTTATTGATTCTCTTAATCAATAAAATAAACCTAAATATTCTTCAATAAGATCTTGAAACCCTAACCCTAATTTTTCTCAAAAAATTAGGGTTTTCAGAACACAATCGAATCTAGACAATCAAACGGTGATTTAGATAATCATACGCCGTTTGAATACCAGATCTAAAACAAAAAACCCCAAAATCGATCAACAAAACCCTAAAATTATTATTAGAGAATTTTAATTTCGATTAATCACGATTACGTTTTTCGTAACCTGTCTTTGATACCATGTTAAAACTAGTCCTTTTTAACAAAACTCACTTTGCAAAAAAATAAAAATAAACCCTAAAATTATTATTAGAGAATTTTTAATTTCGATTAATCACGATTACGTTTTTCGTAACCTGTCTTTGATACCATGTTAAAATCATAAACACAATCTATTTTTCACTTATTGAATCTCAATTCAATAATCAACCACAAAAAATATGAATCTGATCTCAATCAGATTTAAACAAACATCAACCACCATAGCTAATCTGGTGTGGTTCTATTATCTTCAATGATAATAGTTATATTACAAATCATGAAAAATACCTAAACAATCTCGAATATACGTACAGATATTTAGAGAGAAAAATATATCGAAAGGAAAAAGTGAATATGATTGATAACCCTAAAAAGGGTTATTGTTATGTATTTATATAAACTGAAATTAACTCTTCTGCCCTTCAAATCTCCATTTGTCCAAGAAAGCCCCTTCAGTCTTTTCTTCTTTACACTAAACATCCAAAGTAAAATATACCTACAAAACAACTTCTTCATGGAACACATTTAGTCCTTGTGATAAAATACCATGTTAAAACTAGTCCTTTTTAACAAAACTCACTTTGCAAAAAAATAAAAATAAACTGAGTTTATTAGATAAAAAAATAGATACTACTGTAAATAATAACTTGCATCAAACACAAATAATGAAATTAAGTTGTTACATTTTAATCATTATAATCAAGTTGTAGATAATCGGTAACTAAAGGTTGTTGGTAAATTGAAATTAAATATAAAATCTTCCAAAGTTAAAAGCAATATCATAAGTTATCTTGATTAACTACAAAATATACTAGATGAAAATATAGTTAAGGACCCATTATTTTTTGGATCAAGATCTTTTAAAGTTGATGATTAAATTTACCTATGATTCTATGAAGAGTGTTTCGTAAGAGGATAAAAAAAATGAGGCACCTACATTGTGGTTCATTGTAGATTCTTTATTTCATTAAATATATATTTTTTAAAAATGATATATCCTAGCTTAAAAATCCTTCAAAAACAATAAAATAGTAAAATGTGAATTCTATTATTTATTTTTTTAAAAATGATATATCCTAGCTTAAAAATCCTTCAAAAACAATAAAATAGTAAAATGTGAATTCTATTATTTATTTTTTAAATTTTATCCCTTGATTTTGTCACTTATCATCATTATATGATTAAAAGAAATTTTAAACTAATTAACTAGGAGGACTAATATTTTTCATTTTATTCTTTCGTACATAACAGTCAAGTTCAACTTTAGAAAATCTTGATCTTTATTTTTTCCAACTTTAAAAATCCCAACATGACCCAATAAATTGATTTTGATTTGCAAAGAATTTTAATTTATCTATACTATATTATAAACAAAACACCATTTTATTTTTGGAACTGTTGAAAAATATGTAATATTTTCACTTAGTACCTCTTAAAATATTTTCACATACACTAGCTCGATTAAATTACACTATCAATCATTTATTTTTTTAAATATCTCCATTAACCTTTACATCAATTATCTACCACTCGACGCCGCCTCCACCACAACAGTCACCCCACCACCACACCGTCACCGCCACGACCACCGCCGCATTGCACGGTACCGTGCTAGTTTAAAATAATCAAAAAATAAAAATAATAAAAATAATACAAAAAATTATCTTACAAGTGAGAGAGTTTAGGAAAAGGGAAAAATAAGTAACGGACACCACAAGGAAAGAATTAAATTATATAAAACAAAACGTTACATTTATTCAATTATTTTTATTTTATAATTTTATTTTTCCATTTTTATCTTGTCTGATCACAAGAGATTCATTTTCTGAAAGAAAAAAAAAACACTATCTCCCTCATAAAAACTTAAGCAGCAATTTTACATTACACACAGACCCACCACCCCCATTTTCATCTCCAATCAACAACGAAGCCGATTACGACATATATGTAGATAGAGTATCATTAAATCTTACCACTTTTTTTCTTTTGATCTAACGGCTGGTAATCACTCTATCTTTTTTTTTTTTGTATCTATATCTGTATATCTATGTATGTATCTAACTGTTTATTGATTATTGTTATTGTTTAGTTTAGTTGAAACTGAGGTTGATTAATTTGAGGTTTAACTGTTGATTGTTTGGTTAAAAAAAGGAAAAGAAGAGAAAAAAAATGGGGTTAATAACTGGAATAATGATGGGGACTGTATTCGGGATTGCGATTATGGCCGGTTGGCGTCATATGATGCGTTATCGAAGCAGTAAACGAATCTCCAAGGTATATGTGTTTACTTAATTTACTTCAATTTAGGGTTTTATGATGTGATTTTTCGTTGTATTGTATGTATATATGTGTATATATATGGTGATCAATATGATGTTTTAGTTTTAATGCTAATTCACATGTTTTTCGTTGTGATGATATATGGTGATCATAGACTGTTAGCATTATATAAAGTCTGTTTGTGTTTTTTCGGTGATGATTGTTGTAGGATTTTTAGGAATTTTAAGCTGTGAGGTTTTGTTGAATGGAATTTGATATGATACCATGTTTCTTCGAATAAAAAGTATTAATTTTTCTGGGGGTAAATTGCAACCGACCTATGCCTAATGACTGCCACATACCTGTTACACGAGTGGTAACTCAAGCTGACATAGTGCCTAGCTCGGGAAGAAGGTGGTCAAAACAAATGATCCACCTTTTGCGAATGAATTTTTGTGATTAACTTTTCGTTTTCACTTTGTTGGGGATTAAATGTGGGATACCTAGGAATTGGAAATGCCCCCATCTCTGGAACCAATCAGGCTACATGGAGGAAACAATATATATGTAGTAGTATAGTGTTTGACTTTTGAGGTTAACGCACTGATATTTTGTACTTCATCTATAAGTAGTCAAGACTTTTTTTTGGAGAATCATTTGACGAAGTTATGTAGAAGATAATTAGAGGTTTATGACCCTAAGAATCAAACTACAGTTCTTGTTTGGGAGTGGAGGTATGCTATAGTTTGCAGTGAACTTGGGCTGTGTGGGAGTGATGATGGGCTTTTGTTTCTCTTTACCTACGAAATATTTTTGATATGTACAATAAGACTACTATTTTTATTGTAATTGAGATTGAAGTAGGTGGACAAAATCTTGAATTTGCAGCATTTTATAAATATGTTCCGTTTGAGATGTAATGGTATTTACCATATCGAGATACTTTGTTTGTTACTCAGGCAGTCGACATAAAACTCCTTGGATGTCTCAACAGAGATGATCTGAAAAAAATTTGTGGTGACAACTTCCCCGAAAGGATATCATTCCCTGTTTATGAACAGGTTAGCACTTATGAAGTGTACATGATTTTTTAGTTGTTTTTTTCTCTTTATTTGTAGCACATATATAAGCTTTTGTTGTGTGTACTTCTGGAGTTTTCTTGTCACAAGATCATATAGTTCTTGTGTGTCTCATTTCCATAGCTTGACATTTCAGGTGAAATGGTTGAATAAACAATTAACCAAACTCTGGCCATATGTCGCAGAAGTAAGTTCCCTACCTTTTGTATTCATTATCCACAGATAAACATGTTGTGGGATTTCTTCATTTGTTGCTCATTGTTTTTCCACCTTTTGAAGAAACACTGATTGAAGGTCCTATGACCATCATCTTTCTGAAAGTCTTTATTGCAACGACTTCCTAGGATAATAATGTTTCAAACTTACCAATGAAATTGGTATTACTAATAATTTGTTTAGTCTCATAAAATGGCTGTTCTCCCACTTATAGTTTTATGATTATATATTTATAGTATCTTTGTGTTAGTTGATGGCTTATAAATGTTATTACGTCATCACCATATCAGATTTGAAGTAGCTTTGTGGGTTAAAATGTTATTTCGCATTTGTATTAGTAGCTATCTATGCTGTTATCGAACAGAATAATATAATTCTGTTCTTCTAAGTATTAAGATTAAAATGTCTTTTTCATTAATGCCATCTGCAGGCAGCCTGTATAATAATTAAGGAATCGGTCGAGCCACTGTTGGAAGAATACCGCCCACCGGGAATTACATCATTGAAGTTTAATAAGTTGTCTCTTGGAACCGTCGCACCAAAAATCGAAGGTACCATCTAAAAGCATGCTGCACTTTTTTCAAACTTTTGATTGTGTCTTACAAACTTGGGAATTCAAGCTCCTTATCTACCTGAATAATCTGTAGGTATTCGTGTTCAGAGCCTTAAGAAAGGTCAAATAACAATGGACATTGACTTCCGGTGGGGTGGTGATCCAAATATTGTTTTAGGAGTTGAAGCTGCAGTTGTTGCTAATTTGCCTATTCAGGTGCACATTTATAATTACCCCCCTGTCACCGTGTTTATGAATCCATCGGCTAATAAGTTATTGTGCTCTTTAAATTACAGCTGAAGGATCTACAAGTTTTCACAGTTGTTCGTGTTATTTTCCAACTTTGCGAGGAAATGCCTTGCATCTCTGCTGTTGTCGTTTCTTTACTTTCTGAGGTATGAAGAATTAATCCGTCAGTTTGGTCAAGTTAGATTTATGGATATAATATGCATGCTCACTGATGACATGACAGATTTCATATGTGTGAAACTTACTGCTTATTTTCTGTTCTATTGATCTCTAATTCAACAGCCAAAACCAAGAATTGATTATACATTGAAAGCTGTTGGTGGAAGTTTAACAGCCATTCCTGGACTTTCAGATATGATTGATGTAAGTTTGTTTATGTGAGTGGTTTTGGTCATTAGAGTATCATTTCCCTTTTTTAATTATGAATTGGTTAGGTTTCATACATACTATTTTTGTTGATATGTGTAGGATACGGTAAGTACAATAGTTACAGATATGCTTCAATGGCCCCACAGGATTGTAGTTCCCATTGGTGGTATACCCGTGGATACAAGGTAATAATGGTTGTCAGTTTTAAAGTATGCTTCTTTGTTCTTGATCTATGTTTTATTTCATCACGTTCATTCCAACACCAAAACTATCTGTGGAAGATGCAAATTGTGACTATACTGTTCCTTTTATGCAGTGACCTGGAGCTTAAGCCACAAGGACTTGTCACAATAACCATTGTGAAGGCAAATAATTTGAAAAATATGGAAATGATTGGGAAATCTGATCCTTATGTCACTGCATTTATCCGGCCACTTGAAAAGTTCAAAACAAAGGTTGTTGATAACAACCTGAACCCTGTTTGGAATCATACACTTCAGTTAATTGCAGAGGACAAGGAGACCCAGTATGCTGTACTTGAGGTTAGCCTTTTCTTCCGCACACGTTTGTGTAGTGCCCGGTTTCTCGATTATAGATTCATTCTGTTTTCTTTATGGCTCTTAAATGATTGACCCATTAATATGCTTTGCATAACATAATACCTTATCGTGTACGAATTGCATTGTGCTAAATTATTGTCTCAGTATTTTATACGGATATAGAGAGGGAATCCATGTAGTGTACACCTAATATTTGTATTCGGGAACATTGTTTTTGTTATTGTGGCGGTAATCCGGGATCATAGTAACTATGTGATTTGCGGCACAGGGAGATGGGGTGGTCTTTTTTGGTGAAAATCTTATTATCTGCTTATTACATAAGCTATTATAGCTCAATTATGGTCGACTATACAATAAAACCCCCAGGGGGTCATAAAACTCCGGAGTTCTACCACTTGTTAGGATAAGGAACGACACCTGTTATTTCTGCTGGGAAAGAACTTCATCATGAAGTGAAGTTTGTGGGGATGACTTCAATTTAAACTGACTCAAAAGTTGGGCGAGCTTGAAGCAGTATCTAAGTTTCTATTAGTAAGAAGATCCCTAGAACATTCTATACTAATTTAGGATAAACTTGATGTACGTTCTTGTTATAGAGATTCTGGAATTTGGAGTTGACTTAAACATAACTTCAGGTCACTTTGAACTTAGGTGAAGTTTTGACATTTATCACTCTAAACATTCCATCTCCTGTTGATGTTATTTTAACATTTCCGATATTCTGTTGTGGGCCTTGCAACCAACAAGCAGTAGGATATGCATCAACTCTATAGTGAAGAACGTGATTTTGGTCTGCTGCACAGCGGAGTGGCCTAACATTTATTACTTATGAAAGTTATGACAAGACTGGAAAGATTAACTAGTTCCAACATGCATTTTTCTAGTCATGTAGCATCGATGCTTGCTTCTCCAATAACCGGATACAACCAAGAAATCATTCGCAGCAGATAACTTTTTTTTAAGCTCATAAAACCAATTAGATTGTACAGACGACTCGATATTTAAGCGTACTATCTCTTTTACTTACAATGTTCTCTGGCTACTCTGAGTTATGTACAACTGCTTAAAGATCAAGTATGTTGGGACAAAGACGGAATACGTAGAGAATTATTCACCTAAAGGATATTTGAAACAAACTCCATACATAGTGCCTAGTGAAGGAAAGATCAAGGCACATGAGACCTTTTTTGTTCAAGTTCATCAACATGACCCACAATCAAGCAGAACACAAAGTTGGATGTATTCTCGGTGTGTTTGGTAGAAAGAAATGAGAGGAGAGAAATGGAAATGATTTCATTTCCTTTGTTTGGTTGGTCTGAGAAAATGGGACACGGAGAAATAGCAATTCCCTGAGAAATGAGCTCCTTTGTATTTTCATTTCCCCCATTTCCTCCCATTTGGTAAAGAAATCAATTTCTCCGTAGATTTTCTATAGAAAATGTTTACTTCTTCAAGAGATTAAAAAAGGGGGTGTATGTTGAAGAACAACCCCATCATCTGCTCTCTTTCTTCTTCTGCTCCCTGACAACCCCGTTGTCCTCCGCCGTCCAAGAAGAACAACCACCCGTTCCTATGGAAAATCAAACATCCAATTAATCACAAAAACAAGAACCAACCCCTACAGTAAACAACGTCGTTCCATCTGATTCCAATCTCAACAACAACAAGAGATCTAAGAAAATATTGAAGAAGAACCCGAAGAAAAAGAAAAAAACGAAAAGCTTCTGGAGTTAGATCTAGAAGATAACGGTGCAGCTATTGAAAAAGAAGAAGATCGGGAATTAGAAGATGAATCTGTTGAAGAGAAGAAAGAACCATTCTCCAATGAACTTGTTTTGCTTCTCAAAGAAGCCGTTTCCAAACACCCGCACTTCACTTCAATGAAACTGATGTTGTATTTGTTTTATAATGTTGACATCATTATCATTTACATGATATTATGAATAAACAAAAAAAATTGTATTTTTTTAGGTTTGTTACAATTATTATTACTTTCATTATTTTTGTAAAAAAATAATTTTCGTTTATTTCTCTGATTAATTTCTTTGTTTTTACCAAACAAAGGAATTAACTGGATTTCTCAGCCAATTTCATTTCTCTCTATTTCATTTCTCTACTCCATTTCATTTCTTTGAATTTCTCCATACCAAACGTGCCCTTAGTTTAGTGAGCTGACTGAGAACTATGCTAACGTTATCTTTTAAGGAAAATTGCTTGCTTCAATATGATCCTTAAATGTTCAAGGACTAAGATGACCGTCCAACTCGCTATATTAACATGTATATATATATATATATATATATATATATATACTCTTAAAATTCATCACTCGTAATACTAAATATGGTAGGTGGATTGGCTTCCCAATAATACACTAACTCATATGATTCGAACTTTTGGGCCTCCCATCTTGAGGTACAATGTTGAAGTTGCTAATACTCGGGCCGCAGATCCGTTATGTACAAATATTTGGCTGACATATCTTAATATATCTATGAACATTTCAACAGCATTCAGAATTTTGTTTTTGGGTGGTAACTTTGTTTATGTACTCGTACTCAGAGTTTTTGCAAAACCATCTTGTATGTTTATTTGGCAATACAAGAGCCACAATAAGGAGCCCTATATTAGATATTTATTGTGATGTATTTGGTGTTATTTAGATGAAATCTCGTTGATACAAATCTATACTCTAAAAGTACACTTTGAATGAGGACAGGTTCTTTTTCCCTTTAAATTTCAATTAGATTGATCCATATCGGAATTTGTTTTCAATCTGCTCTTTAAAGTTGTGTAGCAACTCTCACATTTGCACAGACCCTTTGTGTTGCTTTTGTGGTCTCCTATTTGTCATGATTCTAAAACGAAGAAATTAGTTCTTTCATATTGACGTATCCGATGAAATTAAACAGGTTTTGGATCAAGATATAGGGCAAGACAAGCGACTGGGCATAACAAAGTTACCTTTGATCGACCTTGAACCAGAGACCGAAAAAGAAATTGAATTGAGACTGCAACCTTCTCTTGACATGCTCAAGATAAAAGATAAGAAGGACAGAGGAACTCTTACGATCAAGGTATGTAGACAATAGCTCTTTCATAGGTTAAATTTGGTAGTATCAATGTTTGAGTTCCATGCAGCATCTATTCTTATTAGGATGACTCAAAATAGATGCAATACGCTATTTGCCAAAAGCATCATTTTGCCCTTTCTGCAATTGGCATAAGTTATTGATAGCACTGACTTTTGCAGTTTGGTTTTTCATTTATTTATATATATCATTACCATTTAGTATTTTAGATATGCTTGCAGCACCATTTGACGAAACTATCTACGCGATCAAATGTTGTATTTGTCATCCCATCTCCACAGCTAAATCATATAGTCTCGTGAGCTTTAAAGACCCCTAAAATGTGTTGCATTGTTTGTGGGAGTGTCCCATGTCCTTGATGAATTCTCAAAATTACCTTGGGAACATAGTTAACCCATATTAATAGCTTCAAATTTTGTCGGGATATCAATAGGGGCGCACACACACACACACAAACATATATATTTTGAGAAATAGACAGTGGAAATATTATCTATTTGAAAATTTTATATTTAAAGCTTTGATGTGAAAAATCTTTGAATATATTAGGTCAAATATCATCATTTTACTAAAGAGGAGCAAGATGCTGCTATAGAGGAGGAAAAGAAGATACTAGAAGAGAAAAAGAGACTCAAAGCAGCAGGTGTTATAGGAAGTACCATGGATGCCATTGATGGAGCAGCCGGATTGGTAGGGTCTGGTGTTGGGCTCGTGGGTACCGGTATAGGCACAGGAGTTGGACTAGTGGGAAGTGGAGTTGGTGCTGGAGTTGGGTTTGTCGGAAGTGGGTTTGGTGCAGTTGGTAGTGGGCTCAGCAAGGCTGGAAAGTTCATGGGTCGGACCATCACCGGAAGCAGTGGTCCTAAAAAGAGCGGTGCATCAACTCCAGTGAACTCTGTTGAAGAAAATGGTGGCGCGAAACCTCGCTAACCAGTATTAGCTATATCTGCTGTTTATCAAATGTGAATTATATCTCGCGCAAGCCAACTTATCTTTGCTTTGATTGGTTTTCTTTGTTTAGGAAAAATAATAACTAGATTGGCTGTAAATCATTGATGCTTCAGTTTACCATTTGTTCATGTGGATAGTGAGATAATGCTTTAAAATTTATCAGTTGTGGATATGATCATAAGAAGATAATAGTATAATACCTTCTCATTTTGGCATTGTCATGTGCATCATTTGTATCGGTATACATATACTTTTCGTATCTTATATATACAAAACAGAAAATATTCACAGAAATAAATGTAGAACATGAATTAGCATACCTCTTATTCTCTGTAGCCTGAAATCTGAATTTCCTTTGTAGCTGGTTGTGATACATTTAGTTGGATTTTCAATCTTATAGGAAAAACTGCAAGGGCGATAATTTGATAAATAATATAAAGCTATCGAAAGGAAGCTTGAAAATTTACATATTCTTGCTTTATACTCCAGTATTAATACGATTTTTTAGATAGTCAAAGTTGAATGGTTCTCATAGTTTTGCATGTATGATACCTGCTCCTTAATTTTTTCCATGTTTAGCTCATCACCGTTGTGACCTTGTCATATTTACAAAGTGCAACTTTATTGTGTTGTATTTCTAATTATTTAGCTTTATACTCTAGTACATGTACAAATAAATAGTCATTGTTTTTTATAGCAATGAGTAGTTTTCTACTTTTGTATATCAAAATTTTCAAAAACATTGTATCTACATTTTTACCAATCTTTTTGAGTTTATAAATTATGTCAACTACTGTTATTTATAAACACAACTGTGAGATCTTAGGTGTCACTACTCAATACAATTTTGAGGTTCTATAATGTATTCATGTGTACTTTTAACTATTGATTATGTTTCGCTTGTCAAAAACCATATGTCCATATGTATAAAATGATCCGGTTTAGTTATGTTCTAATAAAAATTTAACATATTATTTTTAGACATGTGATATCTTTCAACTTGAAAAAAAACCCCACAGATGTTGCACGTATTTATATTAGATGACATAATGTGTCAAGCTAGATATTTAAGATGAACTAGCTTGGTATTCGAAACCAGATCCAGATTGACTCTTACTAAACTTAAAAATGCAAAATAAAGGCTACCTTTTTTGTTTTAACAATACAAATTAACAATAAAAAAGACAAACTCAAAACCTCAAAAGTACCTTTTCTCTTTGAAAAAGGATATTTTTATATTTAGATATATTGTATAAATATTAAGTGGATTATATTTCTTTCATTCTAAAATATCTAGCTAGTCACCTCTCTTCTAGTACGTTAGCAAAATAACTATAATTGTATATGCACATGTATGATGTATCTTAAATCACTAAATACACTTTTTTTCATCTTAATTTGTGGTAGGCCTGGCAATGGATTGGATATTGATCCAAATCCGATCCGATCCAATCCATTTATATCACTTATTGGATCAAAAATAATATCCATTAATCCATTTAACAATCCAATGGATTGCTCCATTTATCCATTTGATTATTTGGATCGATCCATGATCCATCCGGATCGGTGTATTACAAAAATTATTCACACAATGATTATCACTCATGAATGATACAATAGACAAAAACAGATTATATATACATATTCATACAGTGATATATATACATATGTTCAATTGATTTAATAATAACCAACGAATATACATGTAGTGATATAACATATATACACACAGTCACACAGTGATATATACGCAGAGCCACAGAGGGATGTAACATATATCCATTTTGATGATTTGGTTTTTCTCGTATCGTATCATATAACAAATATATACACACTAACACACACACAGGGATATAAGTTTATATATATAACATATATATCTATGTTGATGATTTGGGTTCTTCTCCGTAATATATATTGATTTAACTAGTACAACAGCATGTTACATAATTAATAGAATTATATATTCATTATATATGTAATATGTGTTGTGGTGTATTTATATGCCATAACGTTGCAGGCTCGCAGTAGGTTGAAGAAGAACAAGTACAATGGGTGATGAGGTGGAAATTTTAAGTCTAGAGTGGTGTACAATTCATGAAACAGGATGTACAAGTAATACAATAACATTTAGTCTGGATTAGAAATTTGGTATCTGAAAATGTATAGTAGATAATAATGATTATAAATTATTAAAAATTTAAATGGATCAATCAGATCCATTCATTAAATTTTTTTTGGATATGGATCGGATCATGATCCATTATGTTGGATCAAGGATCGGATCATGATCCATTTAAGTTGGATCACTAATGGATCGGATCATGATCCAATCCATATCCATCCATTGCCAGGCCTAATTTGTGGGATCTAGAGAGTAATTATTATGACTATTATAATACAACTAAACCGGATCATGTCTACAACTTTTATCAAAAACGTTTTATAGAAACAATTACATTTCTTAGCTTTAACTTCAATTCATTATAACTTAAAATCACTTTAGCTAGCTATACATATACATATAATTTAAACTAGCTAGCTCGAACTCATGATCCGGCCGAAAGTGGAATGAATTCGACACCATCAGCCCCTTTGGTTCTCGTTCTCGGCCCACCGCTTGTTTTCAAAGTTTACGAGACCGAATTTTCCAAAAAATACAATTTCCTAAAACCATGGGAAAATCCTATGCCTCTAAACCACTTCATTTCCTCTCATTCGACTTCTGTGAAAGCGATTTTCTGTTCTGCTCTTAGCCCGGTCACTTGTGATATCATTCAAGGCCTTCCTGAGCTTGAATTTGTGTTGGCAAGTTCCATTGGTGTTAACCATATTGACCTCCAAGAGTGCAAACGTCGTGGAATTTTTGTGGCTAATGCTGGTTCGTCCTTTTCGGAGGATGTGGCTGATATGGCGGTCGGCCTTTTGATTGATGTCATGAAAAGAATTAGTACCGGTAATCGGTATGTGAAGAATCGGGTTTGGCCTAAAGATCGAGACTACCCTCTTCATAATAAGGTTTGTTCATCAAATTGTTTTTATTTTTTGTTTTTTTCCAAAGTCTAATAATTATTTAAGTTTTAACAAGGAAAAAAAATGAGATGACGACACGTGACACTTATACATAACAATTTGGACTCGTGTGCATCAAAACATACTTTTCATTAAAAGTTTCTAAGTAAAATTTTTACATATACTTTTTTCAGCTTTTCCCACTACAAGAAAAAGTGTCTTTGGCAACGAAGTTATAGCGTCGCCAAAGGCCTGTTTTCTTGTAGTGTCTCTCTTATTTGATGTTTATGATTTGTAACAAGAATTTACGACTATTAGTTATGTGGCAAGCGAGTAGGGATCGTTGGACTAGGAAACATCGGCCTTCAAATCGCGACACGACTTATAGCCATGGGTTGTAAAATATCATACACATCAAGAACCATCAAACCAAATGTCACGTTCCCTTTCTATCATGGTATTCATCAACTTTCATCAAACTGTGATATCTTGATCGTTTCATGTGCATTAAACGATCAAACACATCACATGATTGATCGACAAGTGTTGTTGGCCCTTGGGAAGGACGGATTTATCGTTAACGTTGCACGTGGGGCAATCATAAACGAAAGAGAACTAATTGATTGTTTAGTTAAAGGGGAACTTGGTGGTGCCGGTTTGGATGTTTTTGAACACGAGCCAAACTTTCCTGAAGAGCTTTTCGCACTTGATAACGTCGTCTTGACACCTCATCACGGTGCCGTAACAAAAGAAGCTTGTAGGAATCTTTATGATCTCGTGTGTAAGAATCTAGATGCGTTTTTCACAAACCAAGCTTTTGACAATGAAGTCACAAATATGTGAATGAACATATATATACTTGTTTGAACACTTTCCACTAATTAGGCCGGTTTTTGATGAAAATGAAGTCTATCATTTTAACTAACAGTTTGATCTTAGGATTAGAGTCTCCTTGTTTTGTTATTTTTTCCTCAATATAGCAAATTAGCAATTGAAGTGGACCCAAGGGCCAGGCCCTGTAGGTGGTTCCGTTGACGACTATTTTCTTGTTAATTGGGAAAGGTAGTGAAATATGTAACATTTCACTAACTTTAAATTATTACTCTTTTCTACCCATTTTACTGACGATACATAATTAACAACATTACGTAGATAAAAAGTTTTGTAGCAAATCTTCATTATCATATGTATCTTCATATATACACACAAGTAATCTAAACAAGAGCATTTCGTAATCATACCAATAAAATCCAAAAATAATAATACGAGTAATAAAAAAGGTAATTGGATGGGAACTCTCTGATCCCAAGTACCATTTGGTATCCACTAATTCCCCGGCCAGGCTAGTGCCCAGGTGAATCTCAAACACTTGATAATTCTCTGATTATCTCAAATTTACCTTTGACAAGACTTGAACTCAGGATCCCCTGGAAAGTGTGGTGGCTGGTGATAATAATAATTTGTATATCACGAATTCATTAAATGCAGATTCTGATGAACTATGAGTTTTTTCCCCCTCATATTATTAAAGAGTTAAATTACAGAAAAGTTATAAAATGTAAAATAATATAAGTTAGTATTGGTATCTAATCCCATGTTGGAATTGAGTACAAAAAACTAACACAATCGTGATTTTTTCAAATTTTTGTTATAAATTAATCTTTTGTGCATTGTCTCATTTGTTAAATTATAACTTGTCTGGGTGCTTTGTTTCTCTGTTTTATATTGTTGTCTTAGTTATGAAATGATGATAAGTTTAAATCATTGTAAAAGAAGAAGACAATCTTTGTAATTTTTTTTTTCCCCGGGAAAAAGTTTAACCTTGTACTTATGGGTAAATCCGTGTTGTTCATAAAGACATCTTTGCCATGCATTTGATTAGATAATATGATATTATGATATGATAACAAACTGTTAGTTAAAGATTATTTTTGTATTATTTTGATTTATCCACTAAATGATGTATTTGTATTTGTATGTCACATCATCAAATTATAAATTTTCATGATATATTCGTATTTGTAATTGCCATACATATATATACTAGATATATTAATTAGTGGTAAGCCTGATCGAAAAGACTTGGCAAGCTAGCCTGACTCGATTATGACCTCAAATTTAACTATAGATCAATGTCAACACCTCAACCTTTAAGTTTATAAAATATATAGTATTAATTAATTTACAAAGCTTAATTAGTGACAGTGTAGAATTTTTTGTTGAAGCTATAAGTTAGCAAAAATAAGTAAAGGAGATTTCCAAACATCGTATGTACCAAGTTAATTAATAGTACATGTCTCAAGAAGAGGAATTAAAAATTAAAAGCTATAAAAATTGAACAAAATCACCAAACTTATTAATAACAATAACTAAAATCGTGTGTTTATACAAACTCCATTCCGAAAAAATGAACTTAATTTATTAGAATATCTTTATATATCTACAACATTCAGTTACTCCTTCCGTCCCATTTTAAGTGTCCTAGTTTGACTTTCGAAGTCTTTTTCTTATAACTTTGACCGTAAATATTTTTTATGTATTATATAATAATTGATGAAACTTATATCATTAAAAAATACGTTAAAAACACAATCCGTTCATATATCTTATATCAAGTATTATATAACACAAAAAAATATTACGGTCAAAGCGAAGAAAAAGACTTTGAAAGTCAAATTAGGACACTTAAAATGGGACGGAGAGAGTATTTAATTTCTCCAACGTACAGAAATTTACTTTTACAGAAGCATGATCTTTAAGAAGCAACGTACAACTCGATCCTATTTTTTTAGCACACATGCCCAAATATATGTCCATGCAACCATATATATAAGCTGAATAAATTTAAATGAGTTTAAGCGGAACTATATCTAACATATATAATTACGAGTAATTGATTAATTTCACATTGATTCATGAAAACCGAATGATCTGATAGAAAAGATTATCAACATTGATTCATGAAAACCGAATGATCTGATAGAAAAGATTATCAACTTGCACAAACTGAAAGTACCGGATGCTTAGCACGTTACGTATTCAATATTCATGCTTAGAATTAATTAAACGATCGAATTCATGATTTTCTTTGATTCCGAAGCCAATTAGAAAAAGCTTCGAGGGTATTCATGTCTGCTCTATAATGTTTCTGAGTGAACTCTAGGAAAGTCGACCATGTAAAATCTGGATATATTCTCCTGCTTTCGACGTCCTTTACCAATGCTTTGGGCGGGCAGACGACTTTGTCCATTCTAGGAGATAGAAAAAACGCGAGAGATTTTCTTGGCGTATGGCTGTTAACAACCGCCCTATGTAAGCAACTCTTATATAATCCGTTTGATAATGCCTGTGATAAAAAAAAAACAAAACCATGATATCAATATTGATATACTTTAATAATGTACGTATTTCATGGGGTTCAATACGCTTGATGAAAATTATACTAATGAAAACACTTCTAAAACATAACAATTCATATAATTTTGATCAAGTACTATCTAACATTTTTAATGAAACAGAGGGAGTATAACTTTAAACACTTACCATGAATGTATCTCCAATATTGATGACTAAAGCGTCCGAAGATGGAGGTATGGAGTACCATTTTTCATCGACAAAAACTTCAAGCCCCCCAACATTATCTTGATGAAGAATGGTTAGAGATGTTGGATCACAATGAGGACCGGTACCAAGTGTTTGATCGGGTTGTTTGCATGGCGGGTAGTAGTTTAATCTCATTATCGAATCATTTTCTTCATAGAAATCCCTAAAATGTGATTCACCGATTCCTAGGCTCATTCCTAGTAGCTCCATGATACGAAGAGAGAGTTTGTTCATAGCTTCACAATATTCTTGGAAAATTTTCCTAAATAAGAATGTAATGATCAGTTTTCACGCCGGTACAAGAATACTGTACGTAGTTAGTGACTGCTGGTTTTCTTGTTTCGGTAGGTAGCATACTGCATCTAATTAATACAAGAAAACCAGCAGTCGACGTACATAAATAAGATAAATTAAGACGTTAGATGCATGTTTTTTTTAATTACCCGAAATGGCTATAATCTTCTCCCATCACATTCAAGAAGTAGTCTTGAACTAAGTTTGAACAATGTGGATCCGTCGAATACCTTAAGGAAAGTGTCTCTTTCCATGGAAGTTTGGATGAGAATCTATTAGTGAAACTACTGGCATATCCACAAGACTCGCCCACTTTTCTTTGTGCCCTTTGCTTCTCCAAAAGTGACATTCCAAAGAATTGATCCATGATCTTGTGGGCTTCATTTACCAATCTTGAATCGATACCATGGTTAACTACTTGAAAGAACCCATGCTTTCGACAAGCTAAGTCAACAAGCCGGGTTGTAATGGACATTGAATGTGGTTCACCTAAGAGGAAACCCTTAAGATCAATGGGAGGAACATGAAGTTGCGGCGGTGGTGGTTCCTGGCACGGCTTTTCGTCCTCTGGCCACACGAATTGTTGTGGAATGTTGGTTTTGTTTTGAAGAGAGTATGCATCAAAGATTAAAGGGTTGTTTTGCCTAAATTTTGTTTCTTTTTTAGGCGAAAGTGATGGTGAAGGAAGAAGAGAAAGAGGCATTGGTAGATTTTTTTTTTGTGAAAAGTGGATATACTAATTAAGTTATGAAAAAGAAAATGTTAATATGAGCTTGTAAGGTTTCACTATCACTTCACTCTATATAATATAGACATGTTTTGTATGCATACGTGTGGGAAAGAGATGTTAAGAAAGAGAATGAAAGAAGAAGTATTTCAAGCAAATTAATTTGAGGGAATGAAAGAGGAAAAGCCAAAGACCGTTTGTTGAATTATATATACGACAAAGGTAGGAATATATATAGAGACTTGGACTATAGACAATATATATACTGGGTCGTATTCACTAAAGTTAGTCCTGAGTATCAATCCTGACCGTTCATTTATTTTATCAAATATTAATATTCACTTGTATTTAATTAATTATTAATTTCTTTATATCTTTAGAGTGGTCAATTTTTTTTCTGTATTTTGCATTTTTGGTTGGCTTTAAAGTTTGCATAAATTACATATGGGTTTCGATATTGTATTATTACTCGCATGTGATTACTTACGAATTTAAGCATTTACCAAAAAACGGAAAAAATTGTTAAGTTTTGTGTTTTTATTTTTAACGTGTTTTGATCATTGGTTGTACATCATATAACATTTATGTTTATTTTGAATTTTTATACCTAGCGTCATATAATTTGTGATATCACATTAAATGTTTTTCCAGATGTTTTTAAAAAGTTTGTTATAAAATCATATGTGTTTAAAGTATAAACACATGTGATTCACAACATAAGCACGTACATACGGTTGGCGGTTGCACAATACAATGTTATACGAGTATAATGTACGTCAATAAAACCCATAGAAGAAAATTCCGAATTGTACAACATTTCTTTTGTGATTTTGGGATTGTTGAAAATTCGGAACACATATATACGATTTTAATCGCATGTAATTTTACATTATATAAATTTATGTTAAATTTAATGTGATTATATATAGTTTGTAAAATTTAAAATTGATTAGAAATTAAGGAATGAAGAGAAAGATTTATCAAAAACTATCGATTGACCACTCTAACGAAAAATTTGGAATCGTGGTAATATACTTCGGTTAGTTTAATCACTTGTGAGATAATGTAATTTTAAATAGTTAAATGCCTTAGATGAAAATGAAACAGAGTCCGGATTGGTCCTAAGGTTGAGGGGAATGGGAAAGAAAAAGGGGCAAACCACCCTCAAGGTTGCCCAAGTTCTCCCGGAACACCACCTCCGTTAGGCAAATCCACAAGGTCGTCTATTTCTTTATTGACTGTCGCGAAAATCCATAGTCTAATTTTTTTTTATTTTTTTCCTCTTCCTCCTATATATATATACAACATTTTTCTACCCCACATGCCACATGGTGTAAGTCTCCTATTCTCCAAAATTCACCGATTTCCACCATTTTTATAAGGTAACCTTTCCTACTTTACTTGCCACATGGCGCAAATCGCCAAACCCTTTTTCGACCTCCACTCCTCCCAGTCTAAAGAGTGAAGAAGAGAAGAAGAAATTGCTTAATGCCGCCTTCCGTGGGTTTAAGATATAGGCAGACCTTACCTCTATCAAGATAGATAG
Organism: Erigeron breviscapus; assembly: GCA_034093135.1. NCBI lineage: Eukaryota > Viridiplantae > Streptophyta > Magnoliopsida > Asterales > Asteraceae > Erigeron > Erigeron breviscapus. The sequence continues at coordinate 145,529,515 of CM067170.1, read as the reverse complement.
GCAGTTTCCAGTATCTATCTAAATGGTAGAAAAAAACCTCATGTCTTTGCATAAGATGAAGATTGAACCTTTGACCTACATCTCCAGAGATCAGGATGTTTACCACTGATCTAAAAGGCTACTTAGTCTAAAAGTAAAGACCACATGTAAAGCTAGCTACTAGAAATAAACATTAGATCAACTATATATTCTCTTCAAAGATTTAACCTCTTTTCCACATTATTAAAGGGGGAAAATTCTTATATATATCTTAAATCCAAAAGTCTATATGGACAATAGCACTTGCATGTAATATATAAATAGTTTGTGTAAACAAGGTTCATTGAACACTTTGATTTGATAATGTAGCTAGGTTTGGCCTTTTAAATAGAAACTTTACAAAAAATTATAGTGTGGGACAAACCGTAATAGATCTTTTATTCGATACCCAAACTGGCGTCCGCAAAAGTTTGCATTTAATAATGTTTTGGTCCTGATTCCTTTTGTATACCATTAGTTAAGTGTTTTAAGGTTGTGTTGTCTTTAGTTATGAATTTAGCATATGACAAAATTCTAGGAGTTTATTGTCTTGAAAAGTCTTACTTTACATGAGTCCAAGTATCAATACCAAGATACACACAAACACACGTATATATACGAATTGTCCATAAAATGATAACTTAGTCTTTTTTCTGATCAATTTTGACATAGGTTTTCTTTTTTATAAGTATTACTAGTCTTCAGTCCCGTCCGATGGACGGTAGTCTCAAAATATATATATCAAAGGAATCAAAATGATAACATGTGTTAGATGATGATTAACATGTGTTGGGTTCAAATTTTCAACAAGAACCAACGTTGTCTTCTTTTCATCTAACAAAAAATAACAAAATACATTTTTCTCAGTTTTCTCTCCAGACTCTTCATCTACCACTTCTTCAATCCTGACACCACCAGACTCAGACTCTGGCATTTTTATCTCCTTATTAGTTTAAAATGTGTTAAATGATGATTAACATGTATTGGGTTCAAATATTCAACATGAACCAACGTTGTCTTCTTTTCATTAAACAAAAAATAACAAAATATATATGTCATATTCTAAATTTAAAAAAGGAAGATGTAAATTTTTTTTAAATGTATATTAAATAAATGAAATCTCATTTACAAAGATGTAAATAGCGAGCAAAATAAATTTAAGAGAATAAAACCTTTTGTAGAAAAAGAAGTCATGATCAACCTATAATTGACAACAAAATAAGTTAAAAGAGTTAAAAAATAACAATAACATAACGATTCAATATCAAATAATGAACAAACATGAATAATATATCACAAATTAAATTAAAGTAATATAAAAAAACGTATATTTCTTTTGTTGAAAAGCTATATGACCATGATTCTTTTTTAGAAAATAGAAAGGAGAGAAATGATGGAAAATGATTAATAAAAGTTTATTTAGGTTATATATATAATAACTTCTTGTAAGAGTTTTAAGTATAATATATATCTTTAAAATTTAAAAGATTTATGATAAATTTTAAATATAATTATCTATTTAATAAAGCAAAAAAGAAAAAAAAATCTAGAAAGGAGAGAGTTAGATTAATTAGGAAGGAGAATTAAGCCTAAGAAAGAGGATTAGGGGTGCCAAGTGTACCCCAAAATGTTTTTTTAGTTATGATATAGATTCTTGAACTCTATATATCATTTTCTCATTAATTAGTTGCCTCTAAAAGGACATAGTTGTTCAATGTGCCACCTTAACGTCACCTCGAGTACTGAAGAATGTGACGCCTTCAGCTCCTATGAAATCTTCCAGGCTCTTAATTTTCACACAAACGCGTTGCCTATGGTTGCTAACATATCAGATTATCAGTGCGGCACATCATCAGTGAAGCAATGTGGCGGCTTCGTGACATATGATCTCTTTAAGTTCCATTTTCTTCTTCATTTTATCTACTTCATATTTTGTCGTTGCAGTTTTGGACTCTTTTTCAACATTTTTTGAGGTTTTCAGGAGAGAGATATTAATTTTATGTCACATATTCCATCCATGACAATACATGGAACCCTGCGTCCAAGGCCATCTCCAATGGTTACATCAGTTTGCCCAAACAAACCGTCCATCTCAGCAACACCTCAACAAACTGTTCCAGCAAACTGAACCAACATACTGACCTCATTTTGCCTCCAACCCAACAAACTGAAACTCAATTTGCTCATGCCACATCATCATCCATATTAAATTAAATAATACACTATTATATATACATATATATAAGGACAAAACTAAAAAAGTTAATAAAGTAAATCTTGGCCCACAATCTCAATGTTTTATCAGTTTGCCTTGAAGCAAATTGAGGTAACAAAATTGAAAAGCAAACTGAAGCTCCAATGCTAGCAAACTGAAATTTCGAAATGCTTGATCCTAGCAAATTGGCATGATATCTCCATTGGAGATGGCCTAATTTTGTTTGAAGTTGTCAAAATATCAAGGACACATGATAGAGATTGACAAATCTCTAAGATAGATTGACAACGTATTCCATCCATGACAACATAATGTTTGTGATTTATCCGTTCTGTATTTTAAAAAAAAATAACGGTGGGTGATGGTAGTTTAAATGTTCTAAATCGTATTCGTACGAAGATCCAATCAGTCCTAATGGTTGACTATAAATAGAGAGCCATGTTAATGCATATATACCAGTGATAAAGCATTGGAGCAGTTTTTTTTTTTTTTTTGAAATGGCCAAATATTTTTTGAAATGGCAAGCATTGGAGCAGTTATTAATAACTTATTATACTTGGAACATTTATTATCATTGAACTTGTTTAGAAAATTCGATATTAGTTCTTTAGCATTATATCAAAGTGCATTAAGGAGGTGCCTTATACTAAGAATCGCTTCCAGAAAGATTAGTCTTAATCAAAGCCACATCAAGAAAAAACCATTCAAAGACTAATCTTCGTATAACCAATCTTATACTAAGGATTAGTCTTGGACTCACCTTCTATACAACGCGTTTGACACAAGGGGGACGAATGACACAAGGACGAGTCCAAAGACAATTCTAACCCCATGATATTCACTTGTCCTCCTGGGGACAAGCATGGAGGACGAGTCCAAAGATGGTGGTATAAAGCAGCTTCTAAGTGATTACAAGTGATAGGTTGAGATTGTCTTAGAATACTTGTGCTACTTATTAATTCAGCAACAACTTTGTACATTTTTATAATTAACGAGAGAAAGGTACCCGCGCGTTGCGGCGGTGATGGAGGTGATGGCGGGGTGGTGATGTAATGGCGGTGACGGTGATGGAGTGATCTACCTGACGGGCTCCGCCCTCGGATTTAAAAATTCGTCGAAAGTATATCGAATGACCTCTCTAACGAAAGAACATGAAATTTTAAGAACACTCATATAATTTTTATAATTTATCGATGTACGATTTTTGAGATAAAAGATTTTGAATGAATTAGAGGAATAAAATGATTTATGGAGGAGAGAGAAAAAATGAGTGGTTGAGATTTGAGGAGAGAGAAAGGGTATTATAGTTATTTTAGGTAAATATAGAATAGATAGGAGGGGCATTTTGGGAAAGTAAATGTTGAAACTTAAAATTTTAGACATAGACTATTTGCTTTATAATATAGTATAGATAAATAAAATAACTATGAAAAGTAAATCCAAATCATTTACTGTTTTACATGTTTATAAAATCCATATAAATTAACTATGAAAATTGTTATATATGAACTTGAGCTTAATTGAGGTTTAATGGTGGAATTAGGTTAGTGTGTGTAAAGTGTGTATGTGTGTGAATGGGAGGTTGAAGATGAAGTTAGAGAGAGAAAATATATCTTAGTGAGATGTAAGTATGGATTAATGTGAAAGGCTTGTTACAAAGTTATTAAGGAAGGGGTATTTATACCTATCATCTAATTAACACTAATACCCCTTATATAACTAGAAATATTACAATTTAACACCATTTATATTTCTAACAATCTCCCCCTTGGTGTTGAATTGTAAATGTTGCATCGTCTTCGGTCTTTAAATAACATGATGAGCCCATTTGTTGAAAATCTTCAATGTTGATTGGACTTTGAAGCTTTCTCATTGTCTTCAATGTCTTGTATCAACCTTGACTTTGAATCTTCTCAACAAACAAATATTCTTGACGATGACTTTCTAAGACTTGATCTTCTCTTGCAACTTTGAATACTTTGGAAGCATCTTTGAAATCTTTGTAGCTTTTGAGCTTTCACAACTTGAACTTTTGAATGTTGATTTCAACTTGATGTTGCTTGGAGAAGTAACTTGAACTTTTGAGTAGCATGCGGAAGCTTGGATTTGACTTTGAATTCTTTTGGATGCGGAAGCTTGATAATCTTTGAAATCTCTTGGCATTGCGGAAGCTTGGTTTTGATATGCGGAAATTTGATTTTGTCTTTAAAACTTCAATTCTTGGTCTAACTTGTCTCTGAATCAATAAACATCTTGGAGCACTTGATTCTTTGAGCAATTAACATTTGCTCCCCCTCAAATGAACAATCTCTTCAAATAAAGAACAAACTTAACTATCCAACTTAATTTTCTTTGTAGCATCAACAAACGACAATCTCATTCAATCTCAAATCTTCTAATCAACAAACAAATATTCTTGACGATGACTTTCTAAGACTTGATCTTCTCTTGCAACTTTGAATACTTTGGAAGCATCTTTGAAATCTTTGTAGCTTTTGAGCTTTCACAACTTGAACTTTTGAATGTTGATTTCAACTTGATGTTGCTTGGAGAAGTAACTTGAACTTTTGAATGTTGATTTCAACTTGATGTTGCTTGGAGAAGTAACTTGAACTTTTGAATGTTGATTTCAACTTGATGTTGCTTGGAGAAGTAACTTGAACTTTTGAATGTTGATTTCAACTTGATGTTGCTTGGAGAAGTAACTTGAACTTTTGAATGTTGATTTCAACTTGATGTTGCTTGGAGAAGTAACTTGAACTTTTGAATGTTGATTTCAACTTGATGTTGCTTGGAGAAGTAACTTGAACTTTTGAATGTTGATTTCAACTTGATGTTGCTTGGAGAAGTAACTTGAACTTTTGAATGTTGATTTCAACTTGATGTTGCTTGGAGAAGTAACTTGAACTTTTGAATGTTGATTTCAACTTGATGTTGCTTGGAGAAGTAACTTGAACTTTTGAATGTTGATTTCAACTTGATGTTGCTTGGAGAAGTAACTTGAACTTTTGAATGTTGATTTCAACTTGATGTTGCTTGGAGAAGTAACTTGAACTTTTGAATGTTGATTTCAACTTGATGTTGCTTGGAGAAGTAACTTGAACTTTTGAATGTTGATTTCAACTTGATGTTGCTTGGAGAAGTAACTTGAACTTTTGAATGTTGATTTCAACTTGATGTTGCTTGGAGAAGTAACTTGAACTTTTGAATGTTGATTTCAACTTGATGTTGCTTGGAGAAGTAACTTGAACTTTTGAATGTTGATTTCAACTTGATGTTGCTTGGAGAAGTAACTTGAACTTTTGAATGTTGATTTCAACTTGATGTTGCTTGGAGAAGTAACTTGAACTTTTGAATGTTGATTTCAACTTGATGTTGCTTGGAGAAGTAACTTGAACTTTTGAATGTTGATTTCAACTTGATGTTGCTTGGAGAAGTAACTTGAACTTTTGAATGTTGATTTCAACTTGATGTTGCTTGGAGAAGTAACTTGAACTTTTGAATGTTGATTTCAACTTGATGTTGCTTGGAGAAGTAACTTGAACTTTTGAATGTTGATTTCAACTTGATGTTGCTTGGAGAAGTAACTTGAACTTTTGAATGTTGATTTCAACTTGATGTTGCTTGGAGAAGTAACTTGAACTTTTGAATGTTGATTTCAACTTGATGTTGCTTGGAGAAGTAACTTGAACTTTTGAATGTTGATTTCAACTTGATGTTGCTTGGAGAAGTAACTTGAACTTTTGAATGTTGATTTCAACTTGATGTTGCTTGGAGAAGTAACTTGAACTTTTGAATGTTGATTTCAACTTGATGTTGCTTGGAGAAGTAACTTGAACTTTTGAATGTTGATTTCAACTTGATGTTGCTTGGAGAAGTAACTTGAACTTTTGAATGTTGATTTCAACTTGATGTTGCTTGGAGAAGTAACTTGAACTTTTGAATGTTGATTTCAACTTGATGTTGCTTGGAGAAGTAACTTGAACTTTTGAATGTTGATTTCAACTTGATGTTGCTTGGAGAAGTAACTTGAACTTTTGAATGTTGATTTCAACTTGATGTTGCTTGGAGAAGTAACTTGAACTTTTGAAGTGATTGACAATCTCCATTCAATCTCAAACTCTTCTAATCAACAAACAAATGGTCAATTATTCAATAAATCTTTCAAATATCGACCATGTACATCATCTTGAATATACTCGATCTTGAATCAATCCTTTAACTTTCTCGAAACAATCTCTCAACTTTGCATGATAATTATTCATTCTCTTGACCTAAACTAACGATCCTTTGAACAACCAAACACTATGAATTATCCTCAATCAATATCTATCAATCAAATTCTACCTAAAACCTTGAATTCTATCTATCAATCATATAATCATTTCTCCCCCTTATGATGAATATGTGAAACGATTTCATCATACAATAATGATTGATAGCATCAACGGTAGATCACAACAAACAATATTCAACCAAATTATCCCAACCCAATTCCCAATTCCCAATGAACCTATTGGTGAACTAGAATATGAGGTTGCGTTGTTGGAAAAAGATTTTTATAAGGTGTTTGTGTTCTTAGTGTTTGTGTGAAGAGAAATGAAATCCGGATAAAAATGATCCGTTAACACAACCAAAAATCAAAAGAATTAATGGTGTGGCCTAAAAATACGATTACTATTTTTAGGACTTCCCATTATCATCGAGAAATGCACAAAGATTATCTCTAAATGGTTCGGTCTATGGCTTTTCAACCGATAGATTGCTTTAAAGAATGTAATTCATGGTCAGTGTCACAAAGGCGTTCGATGACCATGTCTTACTATCCTCAAAGACTTTTGGGAAATAAAAATCCGAGGTCACATAGACTTCTCGTTTACTCAGCAAATTCATAAAATGAAAATGTGATACCTACGTTCAACGTTGGAAAAGATGTTAGCATTGGTAGGATTTCCATTCGATCATCGTGGAATATCAAAAATATGATATCACTACGAATGTTCCGGCAATATCACAAAGATATGCAATGTCACAAAGACATATAAAGACTCTATGTGTCCTAGTCAAATGAAAGATATTTCAAGTACGCTCTAGACTCAATAGTGATCAAATGAAGTCGGGGACCGGAGCAGAGTGTCTCCCTTTTTCAATATCAACGTCTTCCAAAGGAAGAGTCAATAGAAATGTGAAAATCTCCGTGAGAATAAAACAAGCATTTGTTAAGAAATACTTGAGTGGTTAGGTAAAGATGTGCATTGCTTCACTGGGTCCATGAAGTCTTCTTCAATATCGAGAAATCAACAAATGAAATCCGATAGAAACGTGTTGACCCGGCGTTTAGAGAATTTTGGGAGGGCTTTCATTTCTTTTAGCCCTTGCTCACATCATCTTTTCACCGTAACCTCTCACTTTTCGACTACTCCCTCATGTCCTATTTGCACAAACATCATCACGCTCAAAGACCCTCACAATCTAAAATTGAGAATTTAACTCCGGGGTTAGATCCCATCGGCGATGACAAGATCATGGAGTTTTTATGAGTGGCCTAAACTCTCATGTGCAAATCTAACACCGAACTTCTTTGAATTTGATCGAAAATGGTTTGAAAGTCTTCCAAAGTGTTTTAAGATGGAAAATGCGTTTAAACACTTGGAAGTTTTGGTTTAATAAACAAACTCCCCCTAAATATATGCATGATATAAACAAAGTTTTAGCATATAAAGGGTGAGTAAAAGATTTGAAAGTTGCTCACAAACATTAAAAATGAGACAACAAAGGCAGTACACAAAGGCGTTCGATGCCTTGCATCTCATCCAAAACATTGTGAGAAACTCAAATACAAAGTAAATAAACAATGATGAGAAGAGAAAATCTTTTTGGATTTTTCAAAAATAAGAAATTGAAAATCTTTTTGGATTTTTCTAAAAGGAATGAAATTACGAAAACTGTTTTAGAACGGGTTATACACTGATGTGTGCATAAGCCACTATTCATCAAATCACTTGGAAATCACTTTTGGAACCCATTTGAGATTGGGTCCAATGGTTTTTGAATTCTTGAATGTCCAAATGTAAGTCTCATCGATTTGATGAATAGAGGTTGCATTCCACGGAGAACTTAAACCCGGTGGTTTAGTTGAAAAGAGTTTTCGTGGAAGCAACGGTGAAAAATCATTTGATTGCAAATGATCATTTTCTTTTTGAAGACTTTCCATATTGGACAAAATGAGATCATTTGCAGATTTGAGCTCTTTATTCTCAGATTTGAGTTGGTCAATTTCAAGTCGAAAACTTTCCATAGGACAAAATGAGATCATTTGCAGATTTGAGCTCTTTATTCTCAGATTTGAGTTGGTCAATTTCAAGTCGAAAACTTTCCATAGCAGACAAATGAGATCATTTGCAGATTGGAGCTCTTTATTCTCAGATTTGAGTTGGTCAATTTCAAGTCGAAAACTTTCCATAGTAGACATATTGAGAGTATTACCAGACTTGAGGTCTTCGTTCTCAGATTTGAGTTGGTCAATTTCAAGTCGAAAACTTTCCATAGTAGACATATTGAGAGTATTACCAGACTTGAGGTCTTCGTTCTCAGATTTGAGTTGGTCAATTTCAAGTCGAAAACTTTCCATAGTAGACATATTGAGAGTATTACCAGACTTGAGGTCTTCGTTCTCAGATTTGATTCGGTCAACTTCAGATTGAAGACTTTCCATGTTGGACAAAATGAGATCATTTGCAGATTTGAGCTCTTTATTCTCAGATTTGAGTTGGTCAATTTCAAGTCGAAAACTTTCCATAGGACAAATGAGATCATTTGCAGATTTGAGCTCTTTATTCTCAGATTTGAGTTGGTCAATTTCAAGTCGAAAACTTTCCATAGCAGACAAATTGAGAGTATTACCAGATTTGAGCTCGTTGTTCTCAGATTTGAGTTTGTCAATTTCAAGTTGAAGCCTCTGGTGATCTGTCACAAATGATTTAAAAGTATTCACATCAACTTTGTTTTCTTCAAAAACAACCACTGCACATTTACTCTTCTTGGTACACCAACAAATGTTATTGTCATGACGACGTATTTCTTCCCAACTTGGTTCTTCACCCATTAAAAAATCTTTCACTCTTGCTCACAAAAATGTGGACTTATTTCGCAACTCATGGGTAAGTTCAGAAATCTTTTGTTGCGAAACAAGTTCGTTTGATTGACTGTCCAGAACACTTTTATTGAGCTTTTTGGAAGAATTGTCCAACTCATTTGTTAATTTGAAAATCTTTGATTGCAAATGATCATTTTCTTTTTGAAGACTTTCCATATTGGACAAAATGAGATCATTTGCAGATTGGAGCTCTTTATTCTCAGATTTGAGTTGGTCAATTTCAAGTCGAAAACTTTCCATAGTAGACATATTGAGAGTATTACCAGACTTGAGGTCTTCGTTCTCAGATTTGATTCGGTCAACTTCAGATTGAAGACTTTCCATGACAGACAAGCTGGAATTATCAGCAGTTTTGAGCTCGTTGTTCTCAGATTTGAGTTTGTCAATTTCAAGTTGAAGCCTCTGGTGATCTGTCACAAATGATTTAAAAGTATTCACATCAACTTTGTTTTCTTCAAAAACAACCACTGCACATTTACTCTTCTTGGTACACCAACAAATGTTATTGTCATGACGACGTATTTCTTCCCAACTTGGTTCTTCACCCATTAAAAAATCTTTCACTCTTGCAACAAACTTGTCCGGTATTTTAAGAGTCATATTGAATCAAAGCTTGTTGACAGCTCAATTAACAAAACAAACTAGCCCAGAGTAAAACAAATTTTCAGCCCAACAATATTAACTAGCCCAATTAACAAATTGTTGTCCCAACAAAATTTAAGCCCAACAATTATACTTAAGACCAAATAAACTAATAACAATAGACAACAACTACTCAAAAACTTCAGCCCAAACTAAAATCAAACAAAATTTACGATGGTGACAAAACGAGAACAACCAAGTTTCAATCCTTTAAGAACAAAAATGCTATTTGCCGAGATAATAGCTCGGTAAATAGGGTTTTCACAAATAACTTTCTTCAAGTTTCACACAATGGATGGGTAAGAGATAAAAATGATTTGGAAAGACTTGAAAAATGTTTTTGAAATTTTGGTCTATTTGCCGAGATATAAGCTCGGCAAATGGGGTATTCGATTGGAAAAATTGTTAAGTGTTTGAAAAGGTCGATTTGCAGAGAAGATTGATCGGTAAATGGTGATTTGGAAAAGTTTGGCTAACAGTTTTTGTATGGTTTGTCGAGCAATTAGCTCGGCATATGGTTGATTTGGCAAAGAAGTTGGTCGGTCAAGTCGGCAAACACGAGAACACAACTTCTGTTCGAGACTTTGGCTCGGCAAACACGAGTATTGGTGATCAGTTAGCTCTGCAAACACGGGTATTGGGAGGTTCTGATCGGTTAACTCGACAAATGCGAGTTGTGGTTGATCGGTTATCTCTGCAAACACGAGTACGAGATACGGGTGACAGGTTTGGAATTTAGCTCGGCAACTGGTAGATTTGGAGGTCGGTTGGTTCGGCAAATACGGGGTTTTGATTGTTCTGGTCGTGAGATAAGCTCTGCAAATGAACCAAATCAAAATGACTTAGTCACACCAGAGTTGAACTTAGTGTTTGCCGAGCTAATATCTCTGCAAATGGAACAAATCGTCCAATACTTAGTAAAATTTTCTTGAAATAATGATTTGCCGAGCTTGTATCTCTGCAAATCACACTATTCGTTCAACACTTAGAAAAATTTACTTGAAATGATGATTTGTCGAGCTTGTATCTCTTCAAATCACACTATTCGTCCAACACTTAGCCAACGACCTCTGCAGACACGAGAACACACTAAACGACAAAATAGTCGGTTTTAAGTGTAACATCCGCGAATTTTGACTCGTTGACTTTACATGTAATATGACTAACAATATAGGTTAATGAAGTATTCGGGTCGTTTTGGTGATTAAATGGCAATGTGTCGTATTTGGGTCAAAAATGTGTTTTGAGCGGTGTTAAAATGTGTAACGATGGTAATTTGGCTAGAGATGAGAACGGGTCGGTCCGTGGGTAGTCCATGACCCACCAGCCCCCCCTTGACCCATCTTTCCCCCCCTTATCTCTTCCTTCACCTCTCATTTCTTTCCCTTCTCTTTTCTCTCTAGCAAAAGCAAGAACTTCACATATCTCTCTTTCTCTTATTAATTCTTGCATCATTGAGTGTGTTGAATCAAAATCTATACAAGATCGTCATCATCTTCTTAGTATTAAAAGCTTGAATCTCATAGTGCAAGATTTTTACCCATTTTGACCTAATTTCGGGTTTGAGCTCAAGGAGGAGTTTTGGTAAGTCTAATTTACCCCCATTTACTTCTATTTATGTTTAGTAATGCATTTCTGGTCATTTCGAGTATTTACAAGTCCTAAATCGGCTTAAAACCAAATTTAGGTCAAATTAGGGTCTAAATAGGGTTTGAGCGTTTTGGAAGATTCGGTGATGTTATGAACGGATTTGGGGATTAGGTTATGTGTATTTATGGTTAATGATGTTTATTTATGCTTCAAAATGAGTTACAAGTCCCTGCAAGTCGTTTTGGATCGATTTGGGTCGAGTTTTAGGGTTTTGGTTCATGAAAAACTGCAGCTGCTGATCTGATGGGTTGTAACGGCCGTTACATTGTGTAACGCCCGTTACACTTTGTAACGGCAGTTACTTGGCCGTTACAGTAACTTGACTGGTGATGGAGTTAACGGCCGTTAGTTTTGTAACGCCCGTTATGGACTAGTTTTGTCGAACATTTTCAAACGTCAATAACTTTTGAACCGTAAGTCCGTTTTAGACATATGACCTATCGGTGGAATCGTGAGAGAGTCTACTTTATCATGGTGTAAACCTTATTTCCTGAATCCATCACCATTTCCAAAAATGTCGGGTCAAAGTGTTATAGTTCATGCGGGAGAGTCATTAAGGCGTTGTGGGACTTTGGCGCGACTCATACTTAATTAACCACCTTGTATAGGGTTATAGAGTTGATTTTGATGACACCATGATATATATTGATAGGTTGTGGGCTCGTGACGGTCGTTGGACATTTATAGCTCGATATTAACTTGTCGTTTTGCTTGGAAATCAAGGTGAGTTCCGTAGTTCCCTACTCGCTTGAGATTCGGGCTGAAAAGTGTAAACTTATGTGATTACTTGTTATTTGTGTTTGTAAATGATTGTTGGTGTTTGTTTGATTTTACTCACGTACAAAATGTCTAGTTGGTGACATTGGATGAATGATGGATAGTTTTGCTTTAGTGCTTGATGGGTTTGTATGAGATTGTGATATTGTTAAATAAATTAGGATAGTAGTGTATACATAGAGGTCGGTTTTACTTTCAAAAGGTTTTAGGTGTGGTGGGAAGGCTGCGGATGACCCTATATATAAGCATCTAGAACTCGATGAAAGTAAAATCCTCCGAAGTGTATGTACGCGTTGTTTAGAGTGATTGATGGATATTGGGAATGTGTTGGGATGTTCATATACGCTTTGTTATACTTGACTTGTGCGGTGCACACTCAAACATACTTTTATTGTTGCATTGATGACGTTATTGATACGCATTTGATATACATCATGGTCTTACATACGTACGACACATGATCTGACGTTAATATTCGCGCACTCATTTATTATGCGATGTTGCTTTACCCCATATGATCTTGTAGTGATTTGATATTGTGATTAGGATAGTGTGCATACAGGGAAGACGACGATACCTTTAATGGATTATAGATGTGGTGGGAAGGCTGCGGGTGACCCTATATATAAGCATCTATGATTCCTTAAAAGTAAAGTCGTATGAAATGTATGTGCAATGTAATTATGGTTGATTCTAGTAAAGGATTGAGATATATATATTATTGTGATTATTATTACTATTTAGGATGGACGTGCATACATGGAAGTCGGTTACGCCTTCAAAGAGTTCTAGATGTGGTGGGAAGGCTGCGGGTGACCCTATATATAAGCATCTAGAACTTGATGAAGGCAGAATCCTCCTAAGTGTATGTGCGTGTAGTTTATTTTGAGTTAATTATCGATGGTTGACGATTGTTGAATTGTGGTTGGTGTTTATTCGCGGTTCACACGCAAGCATATATATTTATACGCGGTTCACACGCACGCGGTTCACACGCAAGTAATATATATATATATTCATACGCGGTTCACACGCAAGCATATATATTTATACGCGGTTCACACGCACGCGGTTCACACGCAAGTATGACCTGTTTATATACGCGGTTCACACGCATGTATATTTTATACGCGGTTCACACGCACGCGGTTCACACGCAAGCATATATATTTATACGCGGTTCACACGCAAGCATATATATTTATACGCGGTTCACACGCAAGCATATATATTTATACGCGGTTCACACGCAAGCATATATATTTATACGCGGTTCACACGCAAGCATATATATATATATTCATACGCAAGTATATATTATATACGCGGTTCACACGCAAGCATATATATTTATACGCGGTTCACACGCACGCGGTTCACACGCAAGCATATATATTTATACGCGGTTCACACGCAAGCATATATATTTATACGCGGTTCACACGCAAGCTTATATATGTTTTGGTGGATGGTTTCCTTGTGGACCATTACTACGAACTCACCAACCTTGTGTTGACTATGCTTAGTACACTTTTCAGGTAACCAGGTTATCCAGGGCGTGGAGTTTGATTGTTTGCTTGCTGTCGAACCCGGACTGGACTTATATGGATCAAGGATCCATTTGCCTTATGTTGCATTGTACTTAGGATTGATAGCATTCTTTCGATGTCGTTTTGTAAACCTTGACGATTACTTGCTTCTGTTACATTTTGATACTTGTTTCTTTTATTGTATGGATTCACTGAATCCTTTATTTGCATTTAGTTCATGTTCTACATTAATCCCACCTTGCGCTATATGATTTCCGTGATATTCTGAGCCTTGGCTTGGGGTGTTACATCATCGTCTTCTTCGTTCAGCCAACCACTCAAATGCCGAGCTCACACAAAAACTTCAAATTCTCACTCATTTTTGTGAATTAAAACTTGAAAATTGTATCAAAATGTTCAGAAATGGATCGCGAACAAATCCTCGAACAAAATTTTAACAAATTTCCACTCAAATCAAATCCCACTCAAACCTCTGTTTGCCGAGCTCATTCAAAACATGATCAAAAGTTGAAATTGAAGTCTGAAATTGATACCGAATGATGATTTACTATCAATGAATCGATCGGTGAACAGAATTCTTATCAAAACACACTCAAATTGCAGAAATAACTTGAACAGTTATCTCGGCAATGACAGTTTCAGAAAAAACTCAAAAATACCAGAATTAAGCACATAAACAGCTTGATTGTTGCTTGTGGATCGTTCAGATATGCTGATTGTGCTCTGATACCAATTGTTATATATGAACTTGAGCTTAATTGAGGTTTAATGGTGGAATTAGGTTAGTGTGTGTAAAGTGTGTATGTGTGTGAATGGGAGGTTGAAGATGAAGTTAGAGAGAGAAAATATATCTTAGTGAGATGTAAGTATGGATTAATGTGAAAGGCTTGTTACAAAGTTATTAAGGAAGGGGTATTTATACCTATCATCTAATTAACACTAATACCCCTTATATAACTAGAAATATTACAATTTAACACCATTTATATTTCTAACAAAAGTAAATCCGAATCATTTACTGTTTTACATGTTTATAAAATCCATATAAATTAATTCACAATTGTTATATATATTTTATTTTTTTAACAACAAATGTTAGTATTGTTAGTGTAAGTTAGTAAGTTAGTAATTCATTAAAAGTTGCACACCATAAGGGTAAATCCAACACCTCAAGATAAGAAACCCTTTAAGGAGAAACCTACGGGGTGTTTGGTTTGCGGAATCCTCAGGAATTCAATTGAATTGGAATCTGAATTCCATCTTTTCCCATGTTTGGTTGGGAAAAAGGAAGGAATTGGAATTGTAAACTTTCCATCAAATTCCTTAAATCATGGAATTCAAGATTCCATCACAAAATGGATGGAAAGTTTAACATTCCAATGGAATGTTTGTAAGTTTACCAAAAAGCTTTAAACAAATAAAAATATATTATTATTATGTTATTATTATTACTATTATTATTATTATTATTATTATTATTATTATTATTATTATTATTATTATTATTATTATTATTATTATTATTATTATTATTATTATTATTATTATTATTATTATTATTATTATTATTATTATTATTATTATTATTATTATTATTATTATTATTATTATTATTATTATTATTATTATTATTATTATTATTATTATTATTATTATTATTATTATTATTATTATTATTATTATTATTATTATTATTATTATTATTATTATTATTATTATTATTATTATTATTATTATTATTATTATTATTATTATTATTATTATTATTATTATTATTATTATTATTATTATTATTATTATTATTATTATTATTATTATTATTATTATTATTATTATTATTATTATTATTATTATTATTATTATTATTATTATTATTATTATTATTATTATTATTATTATTATTATTATTATTATTATTATTATTATTATTATTATTATTATTATTATTATTATTATTATTATTATTATTATTATTATTATTATTATTATTATTATTATTATTATTATTATTATTATTATTATTATTATTATTATTATTATTATTATTATTATTATTATTATTATTATTATTATTATTATTATTATTATTATTATTATTATTATTATTATTATTATTATTATTATTATTATTATTATTATTATTATTATTATTATTATTATTATTATTATTATTATTATTATTATTATTATTATTATTATTATTATTATTATTATTATTATTATTATTATTATTATTATTATTATTATTATTATTATTATTATTATTATTATTATTATTATTATTATTATTATTATTATTATTATTATTATTATTATTATTATTATTATTATTATTATTATTATTATTATTATTATTATTATTATTATTATTATTATTATTATTATTATTATTATTATTATTATTATTATTATTATTATTATTATTATTATTATTATTATTATTATTATTATTATTATTATTATTATTATTATTATTATTATTATTATTATTATTATTATTATTATTATTATTATTATTATTATTATTATTATTATTATTATTATTATTATTATTATTATTATTATTATTATTATTATTATTATTATTATTATTATTATTATTATTATTATTATTATTATTATTATTATTATTATTATTATTATTATTATTATTATTATTATTATTATTATTATTATTATTATTATTATTATTATTATTATTATTATTATTATTATTATTATTATTATTATTATTATTATTATTATTATTATTATTATTATTATTATTATTATTATTATTATTATTATTATTATTATTATTATTATTATTATTATTATTATTATTATTATTATTATTATTATTATTATTATTATTATTATTATTATTATTATTATTATTATTATTATTATTATTATTATTATTATTATTATTATTATTATTATTATTATTATTATTATTATTATTATTATTATTATTATTATTATTATTATTATTATTATTATTATTATTATTATTATTATTATTATTATTATTATTATTATTATTATTATTATTATTATTATTATTATTATTATTATTATTATTATTATTATTATTATTATTATTATTATTATTATTATTATTATTATTATTATTATTATTATTATTATTATTATTATTATTATTATTATTATTATTATTATTATTATTATTATTATTATTATTATTATTATTATTATTATTATTATTATTATTATTATTATTATTATTATTATTATTATTATTATTATTATTATTATTATTATTATTATTATTATTATTATTATTATTATTATTATTATTATTATTATTATTATTATTATTATTATTATTATTATTATTATTATTATTATTATTATTATTATTATTATTATTATTATTATTATTATTATTATTATTATTATTATTATTATTATTATTATTATTATTATTATTATTATTATTATTATTATTATTATTATTATTATTATTATTATTATTATTATTATTATTATTATTATTATTATTATTATTATTATTATTATTATTATTATTATTAATATTATTATTAATATTATTATTATTATTATTATTATTATTATTATTATTATTATTATTATTATTATTGTTATTATTATTATTATTATTATTAATATTATTATTATTATTATTATTATTATTATTATTATTATTATTATTATTATTATTATCCCCCTTCTTTTATTATTATTATTATTATTATTATTATTATTATTATTATTATTATTATTATTATTATTATTATTATGATTATATAAAATAATTAAAGCCCCTCATATAGCATGAGTATGCATCTTATCAAGTTATGAGACAGAAAAATTAAGCAAACAAATTAACAACGGAGGATCACTATGTACCTTTATTTTAAACCTTGTATGTAATGGAAGTTATTGAATATGGAGATTCATGGAGTTACAATACTATAGAAGTAGTAGAAGGGTACAGAAGATGGCCGAAACAAATGAGGGATGGAAAGAAATATCTGTTGGATCTTTCTAGGATTTCCTGGTTGTACAATAAGCATAGGAATCTGTAAATTGTAAAAGGTAGCTCATGTTGTACTTTAGGCATAGGAAGTGGTAAAAGCATATAAAATATAAGTTGGTTTTTAGTGCATAAAAGACTTGTACTAAACATGCAATAAGCACTTGTAAAATCATATTGGTTTTTAGTATTATATAAATTAACATTTTTATACACTTTATTAAATGTAATATTGAAAATTACATAAAATTTATTAATAATTCGTACTTATTAATGTGTAAAAAGTGTGTATGTCAAGGACAATATTAAAAGTTTCATAAAATTTTGTTGAATAATTCGTAGTTATTAATGTGTAAAAAGTGTGAACGTCAAGACTAATATTAAAAGTTTTACATTTAAAAGTGTGAAGAACTATATTCACACTAATAAGTGTGTATAATATTTATACTTGTACGCACTTATAAGTGTGAAGAATTTTTTTTGCGGGTGATTTCTACACACAAGAAAGTGCGTAAGAATCACTCGCGAAGAAAAATGATCATTACATTTAAAAGCACGTGAAAATATACTATTGTACACACTTATTAATGTGTAAACCTTTTTCTTCAGTTTTAAATGGGTAGCTAGTAACTTTTTTCGCACTTTTCAATGTAGACCATTTGTACACATTTATAAGTGCGAACAACTTAACAAAACTTTACGCATTTTTAAAAAGTTCATAGGTGAATTGCATACAAACGACAAATTTATATATTATAATGATTGTATGCTAATTCAAGTAATTACGGTGGATACGACAAATCATATTATTGTCGTTGGCAAATATCTATATACATATAAAGTTGATGACATGAAGTTTTTTGGCACTTCAATTATGAGGTTATTTATGATTTTATTAATGAGGTTAATTAGTTTTGTTTATTATAATACATATAATATATATATAATTTGTTGGTTTTGTTTAATTATATATGCATCTTTACCTTACATTATAAATAGCCCAATTAATAATATAAATTATATCATTTTTATAACTACCCTTCGATTTTTTGGCAATTTTTGGCAACTTGATCGATTCACAAATTAAGCGTCGTAAAAACTTTAGACCCTCAACTTTATACGACATCAAACAAAGAAACTTACCCATACGTATATTCGAAGTCTACTTTACCTAGCCGTGCAACGCACGGGCATGAACTCTAGTATTATATATTGCATGTTCAAAATCATGACTTGATTGTGATGGAACAAAAAAACATTGGTACAATGAAGTGATATTTATGATGATGAATACGTTTAAATGTTTAAGGATTTGTTTATATTCTTAAGGTTTATGTTTTTAACAACGATATTGACGTCCGATCGAATAAACACATGTTTTTTCTTGTCAACTTTTCTCGCGTCACATATTGACATATTGTCAATGACCCATGGCTTAAGTGGTAATCACTCTGATTTTACTCATTGAGCGGATGTTTGAATCTTACCAAATACAAATTTATATTCTATTAATCCTTAGTTATTAGGGGAGCGTAGTGAGGTTTTTTATTTTACAACATTGCTCGACCATGGTAGCGGGATTTGGTTTGGATAACCAACTATCAGCTATATGAAAGTGATGAGATTTGATTTCATTTGAAAGTCTATCTTTCAAAAAAACATATTACATAAATGTCTTATACATTCTATAAGTTGAAGGTTTAAGGCCTCTCTTACTAATACCCCTTCCCAAATCTCTTCCTCACCTCTTCCTCACTGCCACATCAACTTTTCTCTTTCCATGAACTACCCCTAGCATTAAGACCGCTTCCTCACCTCTTCCTCATCTCTTCCTAAACCTTTTTTTATTTTTTTTTAATCCGCAATGGTTACAAGACAAATGGCCCCACACGCACTCCGTCGTTCTTGTTCTTAATTAGGAAGGATATGGTTTTCGACGAGGAGGAAGAGAGTGCTAGCATTAAGGTCCTTAAGGAAGAGCTCAAGGAAGAGCTCGTCCAACCATTACTACGAGCGGCCTAACTAGCATATATATGTAAAGTATGAAGGGTGAATTAAAAGGTATCACTTCTTTTACGTTATGGCCCCTCTAGAAAATGAAAAGTTGATTTTGGTCTTTCTAGGTGGAGCTCTCAAGTTCCGTGTACATCTAAATCTAATCTAAACTACCTTATAAAGCATTTATCCATTCTCATTTTTTCAAAAAAGAATTTGATCTACCTAAATTACCCCTCTCTTTTATCCATTAGTTTGAATATCATCACCTAATATACCTATAATACCCTTAAATCCCAACCACTCATTTTTCTCTCTCTCCTCAAATCTCAACCACTCATTTTTTTTCTCTCCTCCATAAATTATTTTATTCCTCTAATTCATTCAAAATCTTTTATCTCAAAAACCGTACATCGATAAATTATAAAATTTATATGGGTGCTCTTAAAATCTCATGCTCTTTCATTAGAGATGTTATTCGATATACTTTCGACGAAAATTTTAAATCAAGGGCGGATCCCGTACGGCTAAGGGCGGAGCCCGTCAGGTAGATCACCCATCACCGATCACCCCTATGACCTATCACCGCCTATGATCGATCACCTCTTATGACCTATCACACTTTATGACCTATTACCCCCACCATCTCACCGCCGCACCTCGCGGGCATTTGACTAGTAAGTATAAAACCATCCCATTCGTGAGAAGGCCCTCAAAAGAATCATACAAATTAAATTGATATTTTCTATCTATAACCCCTTATAAAACATATTGACATCTCCTATTTTAGGAAATTTAGCACTTTTTTATACCCAAAATAGCCTTATTTCTTAAGGGAAGTGATATTCATACAATAGAATTTAGCCATCTACAACAAACGTAGAAATTATAATACACAGAATATAACTGAATAATGCAGGTATTGTTGTAGATATCTAATTTTTGTTGTAGGAATATCATTTCCCATTTCTTAATCCTAATTCCTCTATACACCTAATCTGTACTTTTATACTATTTAATAAATAAAACAACCCTCTCTTTAAAAGTTATGGAGGAATTATCTAAAATACCATTAATGATTAAATTACAATATCAGTCATTTATCCAAAATATCTTCATTAACCTTTTACATCAATTACCTTTACATCAATTATCTACACCACTCAACGCCGCCTCCACCACCAACAGTCGCCCCCACCACCACACCGTTGCCGCCACAACCACCGCCGCATTGCGCGGGTACCGTGCTAGTTAAAAAAGTGGACTTTCGTATCCGAAATATATATTTTTAACTTTTGTGTCGGCATCACATATTAAGTAAGTATGATGCACATACCAAACTTTGGGGAAAAATGTTAATTGTTAAAAAATAAATTAATATTCGCATTGTGGAAGCATTTACCTTGCTTGCCTTCACATGACTCGTACTTAAACTCGGAATTAACGAGTAAGGTTTAGCATGAAGTATGATAAATGACTTTCTTTACTTGTTTTGTGAAACATTTTTTACTTCTTTGATATATCGGATTAACAGTTAATTACTGAAATTTACCACTCTTGTTTATTTTGACATTACGCACATAAAAATTGTTGTTAGTTTGAAAATGGTTCGTAAAAATGGCGGGACCAATTGTTCCACCTATTGGACCCCTTTAGATATATATTGGGGCCTTGGGGGGCATATTTTATGGGTAGATTATATATCTGCAGGTACTATATGGACATATGGTATGATTCATGTTAAAAGGCATGACTTGATTTTGGTGGAATAACCAGGGGTGTTCGTGGACCGGTTTGGTTCAGTTTTGACTAAATCTCAAACCAAACCCGTAATTCCGGTTTAAATATATATCAAACCAAATCGAACCAAGTATATTGTCTGACCGAACCAGACCAAACCATGTAAGCGGTCCGGTTTGGACGGTTTGACGGTTTTTCAATTTTTTTTTTCTTTCTTTTATTTTCATATAATTCTCTATATAAATGTCAAGATTTGTGTTAAGATCCATATCAAACACTTAAAACTAGAAGTACACATATTAAAAGAATTACTAGCGAGTTAAACTATTTGTGTAACATCCTCAACTTTTTATTTAACAGTTGACTAATGTCGTTAAGTCAACATAGTGTGTCGTTAAGTCTATATTAGATTTAATGCATATATGTAGTTAAAGTGTGATTGTGTGTAAGGTTTGAAAGCCTAAAATGTATAATGCAGGATATGTGTGTATATAATGTAGTTAAACGCCTATGTAGTGGCATCTAAAGAAGTATTTATGTTATATATGGTCCCTAAGGTAGTTTGTGACTAGTAATGAAGGATTAGGAAGCTTAGGGGCTAGTTTTGACATAGGGGCAAAGTCAAAAACGGGTTTAGGGAGTTAGGGGGTGTCATTAGGTTGTCATTTGCAGATTTTCTTCCTTCTAAACAAGCCCTAGCCGCCCCATAGCATTCCTCCATCAAATTGCAAGCCGAAAAGCCTTCCAACGTGTGATTCGAGTGTGTTTTGTCAAGAGTTTTGCATCCTATTTGTGATCTACGGGTAGAAAAGGTATTGTAATGTAGATTTATTATCTTTTCAATTGTATGGGTTATTAAGAAGTGGTTTAGGTCATTGGAGGATCAATCGATGTCGTAATAACGTTTGTTTTTATGAAGAAAATCATATGTTGTTTGATGGGGAAGTTTATTGCATTTGATTGGTCATAAAATGAATGGATTTAATTCAGGTCTTAGGGTTTGGAGAAGGGTTTGAGTTGTTGGAAATCAATTGTGGTTAATTGATCGAGTTTTGATGTTAGGAATGGTTGTTTAATGTGACCTAATGATCCATTTTGTTAACAATTCGTTCATGGAGCAATTGATGGTGTCAAATCATCAATTAGGTTTTAAAAGAGTCTTTTTCTGGTGTAAAACCCGTTTTTGGAAAAACAAACCAAAAGAGACTAATACCTCGGGTAATAGTCTAGAAATGGACAAAATTGAGAATAGCCGTAAAGAGACAAATACCTAGGGTAATAGTCAAAATGAGACTATTACTTGAAATGATGGTAAGTAAAGGGGTATGCGGCATGTATATAGACTGTAGGTCGGTTTAGTCTCGTTATACTCGTTAATTGGTCCTATGTTGATTATTAGGTAGTCGGGAATACTTGCAAAGCTCGGTAACTTGCGTTATCATTTGTTGGTAAGCCGTACCAAGGTAAGATACACTACTTTGCCACGCTGGGGGATTCAACGAAAAGCTGGTTTCAAATCATAAATACTTCCATTTGGTATCTTTATATTGCATGTGGGCATATGGGGTTACACGGGGGGTATTATGGGTTATTAAGAAGTGGTTTAGGTCATTGGAGGATCAATCGATGTCGTAATAACGTTTGTTTTTATGAAGAAAATCATATGTTGTTTGATGGGGAAGTTTATTGCATTTGATTGGTCATAAAATGAATGGATTTAATTCAGGTCTTAGGGTTTGGAGAAGGGTTTGAGTTGTTGGAAATCAATTGTGGTTAATTGAACGAGTTTTGATGTTAGGAATGTGTGTTACCTAGACTATATGTGTGTGACGGTTTAGGAATGTGTGTTACCTAGACTATATGTGTGTGACGGTTTAGGAATGTGTGTTACCTAGACTATATGTGTGTGACGGTTTAGGAATGTGTGTTACCTAGACTATATGTGTGTGACGGTTTAGGAATGTGTGTTACCTAGACTATATGTGTGTGACGGTTTAGGAATGTGTGTTACCTAGACTATATGTGTGTGACGGTTTAGGAATGTGTGTTACCTAGACTATATGTGTGTGACGGTTTAGGAATGTGTGTTACCTAGACTATATGTGTGTGACGGTTTAGGAATGTGTGTTACCTAAACCATATGTGTGAAACCGAGCTCGTAAATATAATGCAGGGAAAGTGTTAAGCTTAACCCGTACTTGTCTTAGCCGGACGAGTGCGTTAACGTAGTTGTTGCTTGGGTGGCTCCTTGCAACATGGTCATTATAATGCAGGGCGAGTAATACGAGGGGTTTGACCAACCTCCACATACGGATTACTCTTGGATTGGCTTGCCATTCCTTAACGACGAAGTATGACTCGCCTTTTGGTGAAACATCTAGTCGGGTGTGACTTATGTTACACTTATATGCAGTTAACGAAGATATGTGTGATAATGTGTGAATAAAATGAAGGATAGGCACATTTAGGGGGATTCACCTTAATTGATATGAAGTTGATATGCAGTTATGTGTGAACGTGTGATGTGTGTTGTGCCTAAATAAACTTGTCTAATAATGAAGATTGTTTTAATTGGACGAATGTCCTAATAACATAGTGTTATCTTACTTAGCTAATTCGTTAGCTAACACTTGTTTCTTAAATGTGGTTGTTCCCTCAGGTTTAGCTTGAAGGACTAGTTGATGCAGGAAGAGTGAGAGTTGGGTAGATGCATGCAGGAGAACTTAGCTACCCATAGTCGATTGTCTCTTTAGACATTCATTTACATTTCGTACTTGATGTCGAATTTATGTAGTATTACGAAGTATCTCATTATGCATGAAATGTAGAAATGAAGTTGATGTGTGATATATGCATGCTTACATGGCTTGTACACCTAGCTCACTAGACTTATTAGGTTGCCATGTCACTTGCACGTTTAAGGATCCAAACGTAATGAAGATAAAGTGTGTGAATGTCTAGGAATGTGTGTTACCTAGACTATATGTGTGTGACGGTTTAGGAATGTGTGTTACCTAGACTATATGTGTGTGATGGTTTAGGAATGTGTGTTACCTAGACTATATGTGTGTGACGGTTTAGGAATGTGTGTTACCTAGACTATATGTGTGTGACGGTTTAGGAATGTGTGTTACCTAGACTATATGTGTGTGACGGTTTAGGAATGTGTGTTACCTAGACTATATGTGTGTGACGGTTTAGGAATGTGTGTTACCTAGACTATATGTGTGTGACGGTTTAGGAATGTGTGTTACCTAGACTATATGTGTGTGACGGTTTAGGAATGTGTGTTACCTAGACTATATGTGTGTGACGGTTTAGGAATGTGTGTTACCTAGACTATATGTGTGTGACGGTTTAGGAATGTGTGTTACCTAGACTATATGTGTGTGACGGTTTAGGAATGTGTGTTACCTAGACTATATGTGTGTGACGGTTTAGGAATGTGTGTTACCTAGACTATATGTGTGTGACGGTTTAGGAATGTGTGTTACCTAGACTATATGTGTGTGACGGTTTAGGAATGTGTGTTACCTAAACTATATGTGTGAGACGGGTTGGGATTGAGTGAGAGTGTAGGATTAAGGCTTTTTGATGTGTGTTTATTGATATGTGGATATGTGTTTTAGCCTTTATTCTTCCGTTTCTCGCTCCTCCGTCGCTAGTTATCCTATTGCTACCATAGACGGTCCCTGAGGTAATGTACCATTTCCCCAACTGAATTTAATAAACGTGTGATATAACTTATTAGTGAAGTATCTGAGGTGAACGAAGTGGAGAGTTAGGTGAAATGGTATCCCATCAACGTTGTCTAGCCCGTGGGGTTAGTGACAAGGACCGCAAAGGGTATGAGATGTAGTATGTGTGCTAAGAATTATGTGGATTGGAATGGATGGAAAAAGGAGACGATACACAATGGTGGTAACGAACACGCATGTGAAAGGATACAATTACAATTATGGTCCGGAACATAATTGCAAGCGTATCACGACGCGGGTGTGTTTGTATAGCCATACTTGTGTTGACCGGTGTGCAAAGTAATGAAGTTGGAGAGGTTTCTATGTAGTGAACCTTATGTGCCGAGAGTAAACATCGTGTAGCAACTTTAATGACGTTGATGTCTCGTGTGTGTGGAAATGTGTGAAGATCAATGAAAAGTTATAGCCGGTTAAAGGTGTATGATGATTATCATGCACATGAAGTTAAATGAAGACTAAAGGTACGTGAGGAATGAAGTGATTGGTAGACATTGTTGTTGAGTCTACTAGTTCAAGGGATATGGACTTGAAGTTGACAAGTAGAGTTAATGCAGGATAGTTGAAGAGTGATGAATAGGTGATGCACAGCAGGGTTACCGGGTACACGTATGGAAGGATACATTTACAATTCCGGTCGCGAACGTAATTGTAAATGTATCACGACATGTGTGTGTTTGTGAGACTGTGTCTGTGTTGATCCAAATGAAGAAGAATTGGCTCGAGCAAGGGCCGAAAGTGAGGCTGAAATGAGAAGCTAACTTGCGTCGGGATGAGCAAACCGATGGGAATAACTCTAATCCCTTTAATGAAGCTGAGTCATCTAATGTGAGGTCGTAAGTTGCTTGATGTGACCAATTTATACCCATCGCCCACATCGTTATTGGCCTTTTTATTATATGTTTTTAGTCGATTTTGCTGGCATTTGGCGCGTTTATGGGTTTTGTTAGTGGTTTCAGGTTCTAAACAGGAGACGTTTCCATTCGGTGCAATTTCGAGTAATTTTGAGGCCATGAAGTTGATTGGAGCATCCGAGAGTGTTCAAATGAAAACAAAAGTGTTATTTGGACCAGTATTATTGGACTGCGACGCAGTGGTGGTGATCAAGTCCACTGCGCCGCAGTCATCTATATGGAAAAGGGGAATCGAGACCAGTATAAATATACTGCGACGCAGTGGGGGCATCACTGGCCCACTGCGCCGCAGTCGGCTAGTGGAAAGTGGGGGATTCAACCAGTATATTTGCACTGCGACGCAGTGGGATGTGCATATGCCCACTGCGCCGCAGTCAGCTTTGACAAATGAGCACCAAAGAGGCAGTACATTTGCACTGCGCCGCAGTGGGGGCATCACTCGCCCACTGCGCCGCAGTGATGGTACGGTGCTGAAAGGTTTTTTACAGCTTTTGCATCAAATTGGAGGGAGGTATAAATAGTTTACAAGACCTAATTCCCAAATTATCAAGTCTTCTTTCTAAGAGCTGCACTTCAAGGAACACCTTCAAGGATCAATTCAAGATTTCATCATCTTCCGATTCATTGAAGATTCACGTGCACCCACTTAGATCGTATCTATTTTATTGTCTTGCAATTTCTATTTCTCAAACGATTGGTACATCATGTTCTTCCTTTACTTTGATTGTTATTTCAATTTAATCATGAGTGGCTAATATTTTAATCATCCACCTTGATGAAACTAGACGGATGAGGTGATTGCTATATGTTTTAATTCAAAGAGTTGATTTCTATTATCGTTGTGTCACGATCTCGGTGATTTTATTCCTTATTATTTATTATTATGATATTGGTGGCATGTGTGTTCTTCGTTAGTGGTACTAGTTGGATACATATGTGATTTTCAAACGGTTGCTTGTCTATGAGCAATTATCACTAGTTCATGGTATGATAGTGAATGTCATTTTAATAAAAGGAATAATTTTGTCAACGTGTTTAGAAACGGTTGGTGGTACCACGCAAGCATTTTATCCTTTCACGATTATCTTGTCAACTCTTAATGAATTTGGTCTTAATTGAGTGCAATCATGTTTGAAGTCTCGCGAACTCAAGGTGGATGATCTTTACTATTATTGTTTGAAGCTCTTCTTTACTTTAATTTAATTGTCAAATTGTGATTCAAAGTGTTCCACCCTGTTTTCCAAACTACTTTATTAGACAATTGATTCGAACCAATCCCCGTGAACGAACCTGGACTTACTTTGTAACTATATTGCATACGATCGGGTTCACTTCCCGATAGTGTGTAGTAGTGAGTTTTGAGGTACTTCTAGTTTTTAAATTGTAAACTCGATTTAGCACATCAAGTTTTTGGCGCCGCTGCCGGGGATTGTGCGTCGTTTTAGTTGTTAATTTAGTGGTTTGATCCTTCCTCACGCGTGAGGAAGTTATTTGCTTTAATAGTTTAGTTTTTCTTTTCTTTTCTTATCACAGGTGCAGTTGACGTGTTTGGTTAGTTGTGTTTTGCAGGTCTACTGTTTAGTTGATGAACTTGCGGTCTTCGGGTTTACCTCTAAATAGTCCTTTGAGAACACCAACAAGACGTAGGTTTAACTTCACAACACCTACACCATTCTCACCTATTGCTAGACCCACTCCTGATTCGGACGAGGAAGGGTTTTATTTAGACGAATTTTTCAATTTAGAAGTTAAGTTAGAAGAGGAAATGGGAGACGAAGAAAGGGATCCGAATGATATACGTTATGGTGAGAGGGTCCGCACTATTCCTACCAACCGTGGTAGTCCTATAAGACCTCCAGCCATTGGTCATGATTTCAATCTGAAAGGTAATCATCTTAAAAGCATTGAGGAGCAACAGTTTGATGGCAAAAGGAAATGGGATCCATATCAACATTTAGAGAGGTTTGAGAAGTTGGCACGGTTATACCAATATGGGAACAACCAAATGAATGCCGTTAAACTTGAGACATTTCCCATGTCCATTACCGGTGATGCTTTAGATTGGTTTAATGATCTTCCAGAAAATTCCATAACAACTTGGGACCAACTCAAGCATGCTTTCATTGGTGAGTTCTATTCACTTAGAACTCAAAGGAAGTTGGAGAATTTGATTAGGTCTTTTGCCCAAGATGAAGATGAAGATGTGGTGGATGCATGGATCCGTTTTAAGGAGATGTTGAGGAATTGTCCGGGCCATAACATGACTAAGGAGCAATATGTTGAGCTTTTCTTTGATGGCCTAGATAAGAAGTCTAAGCGTGAGTTAGGATATGCCTTTGGGGGTGGTTTTAACAAGATCACGCCAAATGAAGGTTTTGAAATTTTGGAGTCCATGGCAAAGGACAATGCGAATATGGATGATGATAGATTTTTGAAGAATGAGAGAAGGTTAAAGAAAGGTACTAGCCAAGGTAGGGTTGCAAAGGTTGATACTAGTCATGATTCTGGGATGATTGGTGAGATTAGAGCGCTATCTGAGCGCATGGAAAAAGGATTTGCTATGCAAGAGAATCGGTTTGGAGCAATTGAACGGGATGTAAAGGTAGTGGCCGATGGATGTGACCATTGTGGTAATATGCATTATTCTGATGAATGTCCCAATCGGGCACCCGAAGATGTGAGTTACATCCAGAATCAACAACAAGGGAGCTACCCACGCAATACCGGTTTCCAAAACCGTTCTTCAGGTAATCCTTCTTATCACCCTTCTTTTCCTACTAATAATTCTCGTTTTTCAGGAAATAGGTGGCAAAGGGATAACTTTCAGAGTCAACCACAACAACAAACTCAACAAGGACAGGGGTCGGGTTCTTCTTCCTCTTATACCGATCCAAATGCCGAGTTGAGGGAGATGATGAAACAATTGGTTAGTAATCAGGCTGAAAACTAACACTAGCATTCAGATGATTCGGGATGATACTAAGGCGTTGAATGAGAGGTTGGATAGGATAGATGGCAAGGTTGAGATAAATATGAAGAATCAATGTGTTAACTTTAAGGATCTTGAGAGTAGGATGGCTGCACTTTCTAGG
This sequence comes from Erigeron breviscapus, assembly GCA_034093135.1. Classification (NCBI taxonomy): domain Eukaryota; kingdom Viridiplantae; phylum Streptophyta; class Magnoliopsida; order Asterales; family Asteraceae; genus Erigeron; species Erigeron breviscapus. Next base: position 145,500,011 of record CM067170.1, on the reverse strand, counting down.
CCTCATGGTACTTTGCCTAGTAATACTCAACAGAATCCTAGGCCTCAGTTTAGCATGGGGCCGAATCAGGGACAAAATGCGGGACAGAAGTACACTCCACCTCAAGCTCGTAATGAGGAAGCCAAGGCCATCACCACTCGTACAGGTAAATCTTATGACCCTCCTACTATGCCTGTTGTTGTTGTTTCAGATGTACAGGATTCAGGTAATGATGATGAGATTGAAGAGGAGACTGCGATGGAGGAGAATCCAACCAAAAAGACTCCGGTTGTGGAACCCGAGGTTAAAGCTTATAAACCAAAAGTTCCATTTCCACAACGGTTCAGGAAGGCAAAATTAAAGGAACAATATAACAAGTTTGTTCAAATGATTTCAAATGTTCATATTAATGTGCCTTTAGTTGATTTGATACAGGGGATGCCTCATTATGCCAAGTTCATTAAGGAACTTGTGACGGACAAAGGAAAGATGGAGGAGGCCAAAGCTACTTTTCTCAATGCCGAGTGTTCTGCTATCTTGCAGAACCGCATTCCCCCTAAGCTTGAAGACCCAGGGAGTTTTCTTATAACTTGCTCTATTAGAACCATTATTTGTAAGGCTTTAGCTGATTTAGGAGCTAGCATTAATTTGATGCCTTATTCGGTTTGGAGTAAGTTGGCTTTAGGAATCCTTCGCCCGACTCGCATGAGTATAAGATTGGCGGACCATTCATTTCAGTACCCCATGGGGATTGCTGAAAACATAAGAGTCAAAGTGGGCCATATTGTTTTCCTAGTTGACTTTGTCATCCTCGAGATGGAGGAGGATGCACAGGTACCCCTAATACTTGGTAGACCATTCCTTAATACCGCGGATGCTATCATCCGTGTGAAAGATAAGGAAATTTCTTTGGGTGTGGGTACGGATAGGATTGTTTTTAATGTTGAGAGGTCTATTAAGCATTCTTATTCTAATGACGAGTCTTGTTTCAGGATTGATGTGATTGATGATGCTTTGGACCGAGAGTTTCAGGAGTTGATGGATACCGATATGGGAGATGAGGAGATTGCTAATCTAGGATCGGGAGACATTTCGGATGATGATTTATTTGCAGAGGTTATGGCACTTAGTGTGGATGAGACACCTCCGGTGGATGAGAGCTTTGAGGGAGTTGTTGCTGATGGAAGCTCGATGGTACCTAATTCAGTTGATGTACCACCTACAGATTTGGAGCTTAAGCCATTGCCTGCCCATTTGGAGTATGCTTACTTGGCAGGTAAATCCTCTTTACCAGTGGTTATCTCGTCCTCACTCTCGAGTGACGAGAAAGGACTTCTTCTGGCTGTGCTTAAAGCCCATAAGCGGGCTTTTGCTTGGAAAACTACCGACATTCCAGGTATTAGTCCTAACTTTTGTCAGCACAAAATTGATTTTGTCGATGATGTTAAGCCCGTTGTCCAGCGACAAAGGAGGCTAAATCCAAATATGAAAGAGGTTGTTAAGAAAGAAGTTATTAAGTTGTTAGATGCAGGGATCATTTTCCCTATTGCTGATAGTCCATGGGTAAGTCCTGTCCACTGTGTGCCCAAAAAGGGGGGCATGACAGTGGTTGAAAATGAAAATAAGGAACTCTTGGCTACTAGAACTGTAACGGGATGGAGGGTTTGGTTGATTTGAAGTTGTTTGAAGTTGATACACCACAATGGTGTCGAGTTTGCTTGGTATTTTTGAGGTGTCTTGGCGGATGAGCAATTTATGGGTTCATGGTTTGTTGGCAATCAATGGTACGGGTTTTTGATTAGACTATTTTGTTCATATTTCATACACACCTTATACTTTTGATTGTTCCTTTCATTTCTAACCTATACTCCCTTACTCATTGTAAATATCCATTACATATACCTTAGCCTAACTATACAACCATCTTATATGCCTATTTTGATGATGTACTTGGTGCTTACGCCATGTCGGTGGTGCTATGATCCTTGTTCAAGCCTATGGTAAGATATGCATCACGACTGTGCTATGAGTGATTCTTGATATATTCAACCCCAAAAGTAAGTTCGTTGAAGTAGAATGATATTGTTAGGTTCATTTGTTTCACTTGTGCATAGTCGTGTTATTGAGGCTTGTGGATTGTTCAGATATTGTCAAACATTTCGGGTTTTCATTTAAGATTAAAACTGCTTCACCCAACTTCTTTGTCTTTGACATACTTGGTGTTGCTTCTTCTTGTTACTCGTAATTGTTTATTTAGCTTCTTTGCCAAGGATTACTTTTTCTTTAAATGTTGGATTTGCTTGAGGACAAGCAATGCTCAAGTGTGGGGGGATTTGATGTGACCCATTTATACCCATCGCCCACATCGTTATTGGCCTTTTTATTATATGTTTTTAGTCGATTTTGCTGGCATTTGGCGCGTTTATGGGTTTTGTTAGTGGTTTCAGGTTCTAAACAGGAGACGTTTCCATTCGGTGCAATTTCGAGTAATTTTGAGGCCATGAAGTTGATTGGAGCATCCGAGAGTGTTCAAATGAAAACAAAAGTGTTATTTGGACCAGTATTATTGGACTGCGACGCAGTGGTGGTGATCAAGTCCACTGCGCCGCAGTCATCTATATGGAAAAGGGGAATCGAGACCAGTATAAATATACTGCGACGCAGTGGGGGCATCACTGGCCCACTGCGCCGCAGTGGCGGTGATCAAGTCCACTGCGCCGCAGTCATCTATATGGAAAAGGGGATTCAACCAGTATATTTGCACTGCGACGCAGTGGGATGTGCATATGCCCACTGCGCCGCAGTCAGCTTTGACAAATGAGCACCAAAGAGGCAGTACATTTGCACTGCGCCGCAGTGGGGGCATCACTCGCCCACTGCGCCGCAGTGATGGTACGGTGCTGAAAGGTTTTTTACAGCTTTTGCATCAAATTGGAGGGAGGTATAAATAGTTTACAAGACCTAATTCCCAAATTATCAAGTCTTCTTTCTAAGAGCTGCACTTCAAGGAACACCTTCAAGGATCAATTCAAGATTTCATCATCTTCCGATTCATTGAAGATTCACGTGCACCCACTTAGATCGTATCTATTTTATTGTCTTGCAATTTCTATTTCTCAAACGATTGGTACATCATGTTCTTCCTTTACTTTGATTGTTATTTCAATTTAATCATGAGTGGCTAATATTTTAATCATCCACCTTGATGAAACTAGACGGATGAGGTGATTGCTATATGTTTTAATTCAAAGAGTTGATTTCTATTATCGTTGTGTCACGATCTCGGTGATTTTATTCCTTATTATTTATTATTATGATATTGGTGGCATGTGTGTTCTTCGTTAGTGGTACTAGTTGGATACATATGTGATTTTCAAATGGTTGCTTGTCTATGAGCAATTATCACTAGTTCATGGTATGATAGTGAATGTCATTTTAATAAAAGGAATAATTTTGTCAACGTGTTTAGAAACGGTTGGTGGTACCACGTTTTAATTCACATAGGCACAATTGGTAATGTGATAATCAAGTAAACTAATTGTTGGTAAGGTTGTCTAGGCATTGGTGGTACCACGCAAGCATTTTATCCTTTCACGATTATCTTGTCAACTCTTAATGAATTTGGTCTTAATTGAGTGCAATCATGTTTGAAGTCTCGCGAACTCAAGGTGGATGATCTTTACTATTATTGTTTGAAGCTCTTCTTTACTTTAATTTAATTGTCAAATTGTGATTCAAAGTGTTCCACCCTGTTTTCCAAACTACTTTATTAGACAATTGATTCGAACCAATCCCCGTGAACGAACCTGGACTTACTTTGTAACTATATTGCATACGATCGGGTCCACTTCCCGATAGTGTGTAGTAGTGAGTTTTGAGGTACTTCTAGTTTTTAAATTGTAAACTCGATTTAGCACATCATTGCTCCTGAAAATGTTGTTGCAGGAGTGAATGGTGGAGGTAACGTGGTGGAGCCTTGTGTAGTGGTTGCTCCTCGTACCACTAACGTCAAATACGAGAGTTTTTCAAATTGCGGAGCTAAGGATTTTGACGATACACAAAATGCAGTTGGTACAATGGAGTGGATAGCGGACATTGAGGTGGTCCTTGCTTCATGTTATTGTCCTGATGACATGAAGGTTTTGTGTGCAACTCGATTGCTGAAGAGGAATGCCCGTAATTGGTGGAGGGCTACTACGGTGTCAATAGCTCCCGAGGTACTAGCGGTGATGCCTTGGGGTACATTTAAGGAGAAGTTCTTGGAAGAGTATGTGGGAACTTGAGAGATGAGGCTTATTGTGATGGCCTCCCGGCTAATTAACGTGGTTTATGTAGGCAGCACACTACCTTATCTACAACTATGAAGGAGTTTAAAAGGTTGAATGATGACCTCAAATCTGAAAAATTGTTGAGAAAGCCGATGATAAGAAGTCGGGATCCAAGAGAAGATCTAATTGTTCTTCGGGTTCTAATAAGAAGTTTAAAGGTAGTTCTTTTTCGAATAGAAGTAAGGACTAGGGCTGTAAATGAACCGAACAGTTCATGAACTGTTCGGCGGGAAGTTCGTTCGTGTTCGTTCGTTTAGTTAAACAAACGAACATGAACACAGCTCCCGTTCGTTCACTTATGTTCGTGAACGTTCGATAATATGTTCGTGAACAATGTTCGTGAACTGATGTTCGTGAACATCCGTTCATTTACACAAATGAACGAACATGAACAAGTCCGTTCGTATTATGTTCGTGAACATTGTACTCCGTATTTGCTATATATACTAATACTAATATTAACATTAATATCTAATAATTTATATACTTAAAAAGAAAATTAAATACAAATTATAAAGATAAATACTTATATTATATCAAGCCGTAAGATATTTTCACTTTCTAAAGTAGGAAAGTTTCGTAAAGTTTTTAGGCGATCAATAATTTGTAACTTGAATATGAAGTCTAATATTTCTAATTATATGTTTGTAAATATTTTTAGTTATATGTTTGTTCATTGGTGTTTGTTTGTGTTCGTTCATTTGTATTCGTTCGTTTGTGTTCGTTCATTAGTATTCGTTCGTTTGTGTTCGTTCACTAGTATTCGTTCGTTTGTGTTCGTTCACTAGTGTTCGTTCGTTTGTGTTCGTGAACATTCGTTCATGAACACAAATGAACGAACATGAACAAGCCATTATGTTCGTTTATCCGTTCGTGAACCGTTCGTTAAGCTAAACGAACGAACATGAACAAGCTCTCGTTCGTGTTCGTTCGGTTCGTTTACAGCCCTAGTAAGGACAAGAAGAAGAGTGGCACGTGGTGCCCAACTTGCAAGATTACACATGAAGGTCAATGTTCAGACAAGACCAAAGGGTGCCTTACGTGTGGTTCATTGGGGCACATTGCAACTAATTATAAGGATAGTATCATTACTACAAGTGTCATGAAACAGGACATCTTATTGCCGATTGCCCTCAGATGAAGAACGAAGGAAATAATGCAGCCGCTCCAAAGACGGGAGTTCAGGTCCTTTGAATGACGGTGGAAGCCGCTAAGAACAAACGACGAGGTGGAGATTCTTTCTCATATTGCAGGAATGAATGGAGAACTAACACGTGAACCTTCCAGCAGTTCTATCGCTTACTGCCTTCGCCGGTGTGACGTGAAGATGATATGGAGATCCTATGTTTGCACAGAATTTTACGTATGGCTGTTTCTCAAGATAATGAGTTTTCCCTTAAGAGAAGTTAAGAAGAAAAATGATGGATTTAATTGCAGTCTCTTAAATCACAAGGAGTAGAAGTTTTCAGAAGCATTCGGTTCCGAATTGATCATGTTTCTCGCCTATGTGAGCTACTTATGTAAGGCAAAGATTATACTTCAAAAAAAATCGAGGCCACCCGTAGTTTCGAGATGTTCTATTAATGTCCTCGGTTTCGTTGCGGTCGTGAGGTCGAACCTTTTATTGATGTGTGACGAGTGCTACCTTTATTCAAAGACACCTTTCGTTTCGTCCTCACTTACAGAAAGAAGTTAACGATGTCGATTGTGGACTCTATTTATTTCTACAAGATGGATTTACGATTTGTACTACCATATGATGAAGTTGATGATGAAAGTCCTGCTTAGGTTAATTATACACTTCATTAAGACCCAATTGAGTTTTTTTTTGAAGTACCTGCACGTTAACGGAGGGTCCTTACCATGTCGTGAACTTAAGGGATAAAGTTTAAAGTTTCTTTAGACCGTTCAGTCATTACGTTCGGTGATGACATTACTATCTATTCTATGTATGATGAAGAACATCATGCCGTGTAAGGAACGTTACTACGATTTTCTACAAGTAGAGGTCTGATTTTAAAATTCGCCCAAGGTGAGTAAAAGTTAAAGTAGAAGCTGATGCGTAGAATTGAAAGGGACAAGGTCCCATTTGAAGTTTACTTCCATGACTATAAGGTTATGGTAAACACTTGTCTATAACGAGCTAGTCAAGGGTGATGTTTGTCTAGAGACGAATATGTTGATATTATGTGAGTGGATTCTGAAAGTTCATAAATAACTAGCGTAGAACTATAAGTCTAAAAGTAAGACTTCGGTATCCAAGAATGAAATGACCAAAAGTAGTACTTGAGGGAGTTCATGAACCGTAATGATGTGTTCATTTGGATGTCGCCTGAAGTGTGATACTACCTAATTGGTACAAGGTGTAGTAAATTTTATATGTTGAAGGGTGAATGGGTTAAAAGCCAAGACTAGACACCGAAAGTTTGGTGGCAATACAAGGAGTTAATGGTCCCCTGACGAAAGTGAGTGGTCATGTCACCTTGGACATGAAAGAAAAGAGGTGCGATTAAGAAGTGCTTTTAAAGTGTGAGAGTAAATGGTGGAATGTTTTGAATCGAGACGGCCATTATATGAGATTTTTAAAGATGTTTGACAAGTGTGAGGAAAAATGGTGAACTCATGTGATGCCTATCACTTTTAGTTTGATGGAAAGAAGAATGAATGGGGTATAAAACTTGGTAAAACCATATGATTGTGTGATGGTACCTTGAGATTTATTGTTGTGATCATATGCATCAATGATCATGTTATAGATGTTGGATGTCATTTCATGATTTGTCAAGTTATTGAAAGGAAAAGCGCAGAATCAAAGATCATAAAGGCAATAGTTCATAAAGTTGAAATTGTAAAAGAAGTGTTTTGGTTAGCTCAAAATTGTCTAAAGGTTTTGTGGTGAACAAGGGAAGCTTATTATGCGCAAAGTGGGTAATATGGGTTAACCATAAGCCATTATGGAGGGATATGTTATGCATCGAAGGTTATGGAGGGACGACCCTTTGTTCAAATGAATTATGAGAGATGTGATAGAAAGTTAGCAAGGGTACGTGTTCGAAAGGCTTAATTGCTGAATGAATAGTATTCGCTGAATGTAGTATGGGAATATATGTATGTTGAAATGACTTATGTGTGGCGCTTAAATATGGTGTGTCTAGTTCACTAGATACACGTATGAATCATAATGAGATATATATGTTAGTGAGACCAAACGTTGAAGTAGACGTGGGATTAATTAGGTAATGAATGTACCTAATGTTAAAGTAATATGTAAGATGTAGTAAATCGTGCTAGATGTAATGTTAGTACGTAAGATGTGGATAATCGTGCTTATTGTGAAGCTAGTGCTAAAATGAATATGTGAGACAAATTTATGTGTGAGATGCCAAGATGTGCTATGAAGTTACGTGTAAGTGATGAGTCCATGATAATGTGATATAAGACATGGATTAAGATGCAAGTATACGATGACATGACGTATTGGTTGAGGTGAAACCAATGTGCATCCGTGGATAGATATGAGTGTTGATGATAACGTGTGTTTGAAGTTGGTCGGATTGAGATCCTTGACCAAAAGTCAAAGAAGCTTCAAAGGAAGCAAAAGAAGCTACGTAGGAAATTGATCAAGTGGAAGCATAATCATGGAGAAAACTTAGCGTGAGAAACCAAAGCAGTAATGAAGGGGAAGTATCCGGAGTTATTCCATCCTGATGAGATTCCGGGGACGGAATCCTCTTAAGGGGGAGGTAATTGTAACATCCTCAACTTTTTATTTAACAGTTGACTAATGTCGTTAAGTCAACATAGTGTGTCGTTAAGTCTATATTAGATTTAATGCATATATGTAGTTAAATGCCTATGTAGTGGCATCTAAAGAAGTATTTATGTTATATATGGTCCCTAAGGTAGTTTGTGACTAGTAATGAAGGGGAAGTATCCGGAGTTATTCCATCCTGATGAGATTCCGGGGACGGAATCCTCTTAAGGGGGAGGTAATTGTAACATCCTCAACTTTTTATTTAACAGTTGACTAATGTCGTTAAGTCAACATAGTGTGTCGTTAAGTCTATATTAGATTTAATGCATATATGTAGTTAAATGCCTATGTAGTGGCATCTAAAGAAGTATTTATGTTATATATGGTCCCTAAGGTAGTTTGTGACTAGTAATGAAGGGGAAGTATCCGGAGTTATTCCTTTCTGATGAGATTCCGGGGACGGAATCCTCTTAAGGGGGAGGTAATTGTAACATCCTCAACTTTTTATTTAACAGTTGACTAATGTCGTTAAGTCAACATAGTGTGTCGTTAAGTCTATATTAGATTTAATGCATATATGTAGTTAAATGCCTATGTAGTGGCATCTAAAGAAGTATTTATGTTATATATGGTCCCTAAGGTAGTTTGTGACTAGTAATGAAGGAGAAGTATCCGGAGTTGTTCCTTACTGATGAGATTCCGGGGACGGAATCCTCTTAAGGGGGAGGTAATTGTAACATCCTCAACTTTTTATTTAACAGTTGACTAATGTCGTTAAGTCAACATAGTGTTCGTTAAGTCTATATTAGATTTAATGCATATATGTAGTTAAAGTGTGATTGTGTGTAAGGTTTGAAAGCCTAAAATGTATAATTCAGGATATGTGTGTATATAATGTAGTTAAATGCCTATGTAGTGGCATCTAAAGAAGTATTTATGTTATATATGGTCCCTAAGGTAGTTTGTGACTAGTAATGAAGGATTAGGAAGCTTAGGGCTAGTTTTGACATAGGGGCAAAGTCAAAAACGGGTTTAGGGAGTTAGGGGGTGTCATTAGGTTGTCATTTGCAGATTTTCTTCCTCCTAAACAAGCCCTAGCCGCCCCATAGCATTCCTCCATCAAATTGCAAGCCGAAAAGCCTTCCAACGTGTGATTCGAGTGTGTTTTGTCAAGAGTTTTGCATCCTATTTGTGATCTACAGGTAGAAAAGGTATTGTAATGTAGATTTATTATCTTTTCAATTGTATGGGTAATTAAGAAGTGGTTTAGGTCATTGGAGGATTAATCGATGTACTAATAACGTTTGTTTTTATGAAGAAAATCATATGTTGTTTGATGGGGAAGTTTATTGCATTTGATTTGTCATAAAATGAATGGATTTAATTCAGGTCTTAGGGTTTGGAGAAGGGTTTGGGTTGTTGGAAATCAATTGTGGTTAATTGATCGAGTTTTGATGTTAGGAATGGTTGTTTAATGTGACCTAATGATCCATTTTGTTAACAATTCGTTCATGGAGCAATTGATGGTGTCAAATCATCAATTAGGTTTTAAAAGAGTCTTTTTCTGGTGTAAAACCCGTTTTTGGAAAAACAAACCAAAAGAGACTAATACCTCGGGTAATAGTCTAGAAATGGACAAAATTGAGAATAGCCGTAAAGAGACAAATACCTAGGGTAATAGTCAAAATGAGACTATTACTTGAAATGATGGTAAGTAAAGGGGTATGCGGCATGTATATAGACTGTAGGTCGGTTTAGTCTCGTTATACTCGTTAATTGGTCCTATGTTGATTATTAGGTAGTCGGGAATACTTGCAAAGCTCGGTAACTTGCGTTATCATTTGTTGGTAAGCCGTACCAAGGTAAGATACACTACTTTGCCACGCTGGGGGATTCAACGAAAAGCTGGTTTCAAATCATAAATACTTCCATTTGGTATCTTTATATTGCATGTGGGCATATGGGGTTACACGGGAGGTATTATGGGTTATGTAGTTGACCATGAGACCTGAAATGCAGTCCCTAATGTAGTGAAATGAAGTATTGCTTAATGTAGTGTATGGTTATGCAGTTTATGTAGTATTACGAAGTATCTCATTATGCATGAAATGTAGAAATGAAGTTGATGTGTGATATATGCATGCTTACATGGCTTGTACACCTAGCTCACTAGACTTATTAGGTTGCCATGTCACTTGCACGTTTAAGGATCCAAACGTAATGAAGATAAAGTGTGTGAATGTCTAGGAATGTGTGTTACCTAGACTATATGTGTGTGACGGTTTAGGAATGTGTGTTACCTAGACTATATGTGTGTGACGGTTTAGGAATGTGTGTTACCTAGACTATATGTGTGTGACGGTTTAGGAATGTGTGTTACCTAGACTATATGTGTGTGACGGTTTAGGAATGTGTGTTACCTAGACTATATGTGTGTGACGGTTTAGGAATGTGTGTTACCTAGACTATATGTGTGTGACGGTTTAGGAATGTGTGTTACCTAAACCATATGTGTGAAACCGAGCTCGTAAATATAATGCAGGGAAAGTGTTAAGCTTAACCCGTACTGGTCTTAGCCGGACGAGTGCGTTAACGTAGTTGTTGCTTGGGTGGCTCCTTGCAACATGGTCATTATAATGCAGGGCGAGTAATACGAGGGGTTTGACCAACCTCCACATACGGATTACTCTTGGATTGGCTTGTCATTCCTTAACGACGAAGTATGACTCGCCTTTTGGTGAAACATCTAGTCGGGTGTGACTTATGTTACACTTATATGCAGTTAACGAAGATATGTGTGATAATGTGTGAATAAAATGAAGGATAGGCACATTTAGGGGGATTCACTCTAATTGATATGAAGTTGATATGCAGTTATGTGTGAACGTGTGATGTGTGTTGTGCCTAAATAAACTTGTCTAATAATGAAGATTGTTTTAATTGGACGAATGTCCTAATAACATAGTGTTATCTTACTTAGCTAATTCGTTAGCTAACACTTGTTTCTTAAATGTGGTTGTTCCCTCAGGTTTAGCTTGAAGGACTAGTTGATGCAGGAAGAGTGAGAGTTGGGTAGATGCATGCAGGAGAACTTAGCTACCCATAGTCGATTGTCTCTTTAGACATTCATTTACATTTCGTACTTGATGTCGAATTTATGTAGTATTGTTGAACGGTTGTTTTGTGTTGGGCAACCGTTGGGTTTTCATTATAAACTATTTGATGGTATTGCATGTAACACCAATAAATGCAGAAACCGAACAGTTTTTATCGGTTTTGAACGTTTAAAGATTTCTTCCGCAATTTTGACACCGTTAGGTGAAAGTTTTTGAAAACTCATATTTTTAAATGTCGGGTGTTACAATTTGTTTTAATGTATTCGAACTTTAGGTAAAAACTTTATTCATATGTTAATAACAGGTATAACACTCACATATTGAAAAAGTTTTTGTTTATATTAGAAATGTATAATTAATTATAAATTTGAAATATAAGTTTGTTCTTTATAATGAAACTCTAAGGAATTTGGAGCATAAAAGTGTTTATTTTTGTAAAATGTATAAATTTTATGACTTTAGATAAAGTCATTTTCTTCTCGAGTTGTGAAAGTAAGAAGTACGGTCCGGTCCGGTTTTTCGCGGTTTTTTCTTTGCTCAAACCGTAACCGAACCAAATAACCCGGTTTTTCAAAACTTAAACCACCGGACCAGACTTTAACAATTCAATCCACCCAAACCAATCCAAATACCACAGTTTGGTCCGGATTAACCAGTTTGACGGTTCAATGAACACCCCTAGGAATAACAAAGGTTTGTCAAAATGAAATTAATTAAAAGGCCTGACTTGATTGTGGTGGAACAAGAGAAAGGTATTCACTATGAAATTATATCTTATGATGAGATATATACGATGAATGTGTTTCCCTGTATCATCGATCTATTTATATATACGATTTTTTTTATTTTCGTCAACTTTATATATACATATATAGGAAGGTTTTTGTGAGAACTTTTCTATTTATTAGATCACCATGTGAATTTATTTATTTACCGGTGAAAACATAATATGAGAAAATTTTTTTGTTAAAAACATATAAAATGATTAATAGTTTCTATAAAAGTCAACCTCAATTCATTATCCTGATATTGTGAAAATTCAAATCATATTTTATAAGCTAAGATAACTTTGGTAAATTAGAATTTAAGAAAGACACCACTCCCTTATCATTTGTAGCATGTGATCTTTTAAAAAGTTATACAAATCGGTTGCGGCCAGTAAAAGGTATTTACAACTAAGGAGAACCATCATAAAAAGTTATGGAATTAATTACTTAAATGGTACTTAACGTTTGCTCGATATTGCTGATTTCATACCTTACTTTTAATTATTACGCGGATCATACCCAACATTGTCAAAATTTCACTCTGACCATACCTGGACCCAAACGCCGTTAGCTGACCATCAAAACACCCCCTAACGTTTAGTTATTACTTTTCTTTTTTTGAAGGTGAATTTCGCTTGAAGCTTTGTGTCGCGATTCAACAGCGACAGGTCTAGCATACGCTGTTTTAACCAGGTTCGCGCTAGAAAGCTCATTCGAAGCAAAATTGCCTATTTCAAATACTCGATGGGGGAAAACCCTCTACTAATCTGCCCGAAGGGACGACGATTAATAGGGGTAAACCTTGCCTCCTCCAAGATTCGAACCTGGGGTTACCAGGCCCAAACCCTTTCATTGGGGGACTACAGGCTCAAACCCCTTTATTGAGGGATTACCGGTGCCAAAGAAAAGCGGTATTGACATCCTACGGACTACCGGTATCGAATCTTGGATGGGAAAAGAGTTTACTTCTATTAACCGCCGTGCCTTCTGGTGGATTAGTAAGGGTTTTCCCCTCATCGGGTATTTGAAATAAGCATTTCTGCTTTGAAGGAGCTCTTTAGAGCGGACCCGGTTAAGATAACGTATACGATACCTCCCGCTGTCAAATCGCAACACGAAGCTTCAAGCGAAATTCACCTTTCAAAAAAAAAAGTCACATGGGGGGTTTGACGGTCAGCTAACGACGTTTTGGTTCAGGTATGGTCCGAGTGAAATTTTGACAACGTTAGGTATCATCCGCGTAATAACTAAAGGTAAGATATGGAAACAACAATATCGAACAAACGTTAGGTACCCGTTAAGTAATCAACTCAATAAATTGAGAAACCATCCGATGTAGAAATCATCCTATTTATGAACACGTGTCATTGAGATATTGATTTGATATTTTCTTAAATTTTGGCCCGCTCAACTCCCCCTTTCATTTACATGGTATGATAGTACATTCAAGGACACATTTTATTGACATGACCAAAATGTATGGTTCAATGGCAAAGATCATAACGTTTTCCCTACATTGTTTTTATGAATTTGGATTTAACGTCCGAGACATAATCCTTCAATTCCATGACTTTATTGATGAAGCAAACAATTTTTTGGATCGACTTGCTATTTTTATCACAACTTATCAAAACACATTATTGTTTCACCGAGATTATGATAAAAATATGATCAACCAAATCTATGAAAACAAGCTATGACCATATATGACAAAGGATTGTCCTTGGTAAAACTGACTAGAAGGTCGTGCAAAGCTTGGCATCAATGGCGTACCAATGGTACTAACGTCACGACGATTTCTTGTTTATACTTCAGGGAAAACTTTTTAAAGAGCGTTTTGTTGCATTGTTCAAAACATATAAAGATCCCAAGAAGCTTTGTTTGGGCAATTGTAGTTTTTAGTGTACCCAATCTTAGACCTTGTTGAATTTTGGTCTAACTCAATATCTTCAATAATAGTAGGTCCAAGTTGTTAATATAGTTGGTATATGATTTATGAAGGCTTTTTGGGGTATTTTTCATTTATAATTTTATCTTGTAAAATTAACTATTGTTTCTGATTCTAATTCATATTTTTTTTTTATATCATACATTCACGACATTGTTGAATTTCATCTATTTATTTTCATTTCCATTCTTTTTTTTACGAATGATAAATGTTGGTGGTTAGTGTTTAGTCTTTTCAAGTTAGAGTATTATTTAAATGCCAATGTTCGGGTTTGAACCCGAGACCTCTTGAGTAACAAAGCCTCCTGCTTCCCCTTTGAACCCATTTCCTCTCTTAATTTGTCGAAGTATTCCCAAATTTTGTTATATGGATTTACGGAATTTGTTATATAGATTTATGATATCGTATCCTCATGACTTATAAATTTCATTTATTTTTTACTCATTTCCACTGTTAATTTGTCCAACTATTACCATATTCAATTTGTCCAAGTATTCCGAAATTTTGTTTTAAAGATTTATGGTACCATATCCTCATGACATATACATTTCATTTACTTTTTACTCAGTTGATCTTCTCTTAATCTCTCCAAGTATTACCATATTTTGTCATATAAATATTTATAAATGTAAAAGTAGAAATGTTTGTTCATTAAACATGGGTTGTCATCCCGAGGGGATGAATGGTTGATTTAGGGATTTGTTGGCGATTCCCCGGAGGTATAAAGCATGGTGGTGCTTAACGCCATGTTATGTGAATGTGTTTGTGTTTGGGATTGATGGATGTTTTTGGTTATTTGTTGGCGATTCCCCGAAGGTAGGGTTCGTGCCTCTTTACGCCAATCAAATATAGTTGATGTATAGCCGATTATGATCGTGCTAATGAATAAGTTTTAGGTCAGACTGACCGTGTTGTGAATGTTCATGGAAGGATATTATCATATCCCGATATTTAGGGATGCTTCTACCTGATCATTGTAGGCTGTGAGAGGCTTCGGGACGGAGAGTCACTGTCCCGCAACATATTGGTATGTTGTTGATATGTGAGTATATTGTTGTAGGTCGCTGGAGCATCTCTTATAGAGAGGAGAGGATGTCCAGTATGTGTGTGTTTTCTGGAGAGGAGGAGATGATGAATTAGGGTTAGAACTCATCTATATATATAGGAATGTTTATCTTGGAGAATAAGTTAGGGTTTGGAGAATATTCCTAATAATATGCCAGATCTGGGCATTTAGGACGAGATAAGAGCAAGTCTCTTTAATTTAGGAGGAAGAGATTGAGATAATCTCTTTCATATTTAGATAAGGCTTACAGCGGGTAC
>CM067170.1:145477296-145482296 GCA_034093135.1 Erigeron breviscapus | reverse complement strand
CCACAATTCTTTCTCCCTCAATTTGGTATTCCATAACTCTATAATCATCCCTCTCCCTTAATCATAATAATAATCTTGAACTCTTGGAAGTTCTAAGTAAAGGAAAGTCACTTTGATCTTAAAGTGCAAGGAAAATCACAAGTAAAGTTGTTATCTTCAAGTTTTCTAAAGAGCATCAAGAGGGGCTGTTATAATGCCTAATTAGGGCTGGGATATATAATATTTGAATGATATCGTGACTGCATTGAGCATTGGCATCACAAGAGGGGTATGACACAACATTTATATTGTTAAGGTATTCGGTTTCAAGGTATAAGCATAGTGTGACATGGATTTGCTGAATCCATACTTTACATAGATTTGCTGTATCTATATTTTTATGATATATGTAATGCATGCATTATCATATGAGAAAAATCTTGTGATTCATGGTATAATACATTTACTCTATGAACTCACCAACTTTATGTTGACGTAATTTAAAATGTGTATTCTCAGGTACTTGAGCTAGATGACGCATAAGATAGATGCATACTTTTGGAGTCACAATTGCATACTAGAAGAAAACATATCGAGATGTCTTAGTTTATATTATCATGTTTAAAGAATCTCATTTGTACTAGTTGTGAACTCAGTTATCCTTTTATGATCAATAAATGAAATTATTTTATTAATATTTTCTAAAAACGTCTCATTCTAGAGGTCGTTTGTTATAATGTGTGATTTGTTTACGAATATTGTTCACACCTTCGATTCCGCATTTTGGGTGTGTGACAATATTAAATTACATTATCGGTCTCTTATATTATAAAATATCTCTACTTACCCCTTTAAATCAAACATCTTTACATCAATTACCTACACCATTTTACGTCGCCACCACCATCACCATCTGTCACCGCCATCACCACTGCCGATATTGTCGCCGCATTGTGCGGGTACCATGTTAGTTTAGCTTAAAAGGTGTTTAGTGGTTCAAAAAAAAAGGTGAAAAGTTTACTTCTTAAGGAGTTCTCGGGTTCATTCAAACTTGAACGTGAATGTTTAATCGCCAATCTAATCATAAATAAAAAGGTTAAGTGCAAAAATCGTCCATGTGGTTTGTCAAATTTGCAGTTTTCATCTCTCCGTTAATTTTTTAGCCAAAATCATCACTTTGGTTTGCACTTCGTCCCTACTTCTGTTAAGCCCACCATGTGCAAGTCACGTGAGGGGTATTTTCGTCATTTTGCTCCACTTTTTCCCCACTTCTTTAAAATCATCCCTGTGGTTTGTTCATTTTACAATTTTTATCCCTGTAGTTATTTTTTTTATAAAAAAATTCAGATATTTAATCAAACACATTGTCCGCATAATCTTTTATTTATATACATATGTATTTGTGAATGTTATGATATGTATAAAGTATAAACAACAAATTTCATTTAAAGAAGCAGAGTCATGGTTCGCTCTACCGAAAAAGGAGGCTTGTTAACATCGGTACTGAAAGTACCTAATTAACAAAGTATCAGAAACGAGTGGTCGACAATTTTTTTTTTTTTTTTTTTTTTTTTTTTTTTTTTTTTTTTTTTTTTTTTTTTTTTTTTTTTTTTTTTTTTTTTTTTTTTTTTTTTTTTTTTTTTTTTTTTTTTTTTTTTTTTTTTTTTTTTTTTTTTTTTTTTTTTTTTTTTTTTTTTTTTTTTTTTTTTTTTTTTTTTTTTTTTTTTTTTTTTTTTTTTTTTTTTTTTTTTTTTTTTTTTTTTTTTTTTTTTTTTTTTTTTTTTTTTTTTTTTTTTTTTTTTTTTTTTTTTTTTTTTTTTTTTTTTTTTTTTTTTTTTTTTTTTTTTTTTTTTTTTTTTTTTTTTTTTTTTTTTTTTTTTTTTTTTTTTTTTTTTTTTTTTTTTTTTTTTTTTTTTTTTTTTTTTTTTTTTTTTTTTTTTTTTTTTTTTTTAAAAAAAAAAAAAAAAAAAAAAAAAAAAAAAAAAAAAAAAAAAAAAAAAAAAAAAAAAAAAAAATTTTCATAAAAAAAAAAAAAAAAAAAAAAAAAAAAAAAAAAAAAAAAAAAAAAAAAAAAAAAAAAAAAAAAAAAAAAAAAAAAAAAAAAAAAAAAAAAAAAAAAAAAAAAAAAAAAAAAAAAAAAAAAAAAAAAAAAAAAAAAAAAAAAAAAAAAAAAAAAAAAAAAAAAAAAAAAAAAAAAAAAAAAAAAAAAAAAAAAAAAAAAAAAAAAAAAAAAAAAAAAAAAAAAAAAAAAAAAAAAAAAAAAAAAAAAAAAAAAAAAAAAAAAAAAAAAAAAAAAAAAAAAAAAAAAAAAAAAAAAAAAAAAAAAAAAAAAAAAAAAAAAAAAAAAAAAAAAAAAAAAAAAAAAAAAAAAAAAAAAAAAAAAAAAAAAAAAAAAAAAAAAAAAAAAAAAAAAAAAAAAAAAAAAAAAAAAAAAAAAAAAAAAAAAAAAAAAAAAAAAAAAAAAAAAAAAAAAAAAAAAAAAAAAAAAAAAAAAAAAAAAAAAAAAAAAAAAAAAAAAAAAAAAAAAAAAAAAAAAAAAAAAAAAAAAAAAAAAAAAAAAAAAAAAAAAAAAAAAAAAAAAAAAAAAAAAAAAAAAAAAAAAAAAAAAAAAAAAAAAAAAAAAAAAAAAAAAAAAAAAAAAAAAAAAAAAAAAAAAAAAAAAAAAAAAAAAAAAAAAAAAAAAAAAAAAAAAAAAAAAAAAAAAAAAAAAAAAAAAAAAAAAAAAAAAAAAAAAAAAAAAAAAAAAAAAAAAAAAAAAAAAAAAAAAAAAAAAAAAAAAAAAAAAAAAAAAAAAAAAAAAAAAAAAAAAAAAAAAAAAAAAAAAAAAAAAAAAAAAAAAAAAAAAAAAAAAAAAAAAAAAAAAAAAAAAAAAAAAAAAAAAAAAAAAAAAAAAAAAAAAAAAAAAAAAAAAAAAAAAAAAAAAAAAAAAAAAAAAAAAAAAAAAAAAAAAAAAAAAAAAAAAAAAAAAAAAAAAAAAAAAAAAAAAAAAAAAAAAAAAAAAAAAAAAAAAAAAAAAAAAAAAAAAAAAAAAAAAAAAAAAAAAAAAAAAAAAAAAAAAAAAAAAAAAAAAAAAAAAAAAAAAAAAAAAAAAAAAAAAAAAAAAAAAAAAAAAAAAAAAAAAAAAAAAAAAAAAAAAAAAAAAAAAAAAAAAAAAAAAAAAAAAAAAAAAAAAAAAAAAAAAAAAAAAAAAAAAAAAAAAAAAAAAAAAAAAAAAAAAAAAAAAAAAAAAAAAAAAAAAAAAAAAAAAAAAAAAAAAAAAAAAAAAAAAAAAAAAAAAAAAAAAAAAGAACCGGGCTCCTAGAACGAAGAGGATGAGGGGTTTTAGGTTGTGCATGTCTTGGCGATTCCTTATTGGTAAGGCAGGGCTTTTTGTACGCCAATTGTGAGTGTATTGTATATGATCGATGATATTTCTTATGTTGTATCTCCTTTTTATAGGGTATATCTGTCGTGTCCTCCAAGTAGGGTTTTTCCCTCTTGGTTCATCTTTGTTATCACTTAGTAGAGATTTGTATTTATCCCTTTTCTTCCGTGTAACCAACTTCTGGGGATAAGTATGAATCTGTTATTGGAGGAATATATATCCTTTCCATAATTATCGGCTCCGAGTTAAGCTGCGTGTAGGCTCCGTTGTGAGACTGGGTGGGTAACACCAACAGGGCTGTTGGCTGCTTCTCGGCAATTCTTGCTCCTTTGATAGTCTTATTCATCCCTAACACCCTCAATCGCATTTGGTATTTACTCATATGTGCAATTTTCTCAGTTGGGACCTTAGTAACTTAGTTTCATATTACATTCTTTGGATGATTTAATTTTTGAAATGGACATTTTGGGAGGTGATGTTGTCAAAAGAGTTTTGGGTAAAAAATGTGGAAGTGGGTATTCCGGTAGTGGCAATACCGGACTCAAAATTCTCACCCGAAACCGGTGTTCCCACTACCGGTCTCGGTTCGAATAGCGAGACCGGTATTCCCACTACCGGTCTCGTGTGGCATCTGACAAAGCTTGCAGGCGACGACAGTGGGACAGTGGTGGCAGGCGACAGTGACTACAGGAGAGAGACCGAGACCGGTATTCCCACTACCGGTCTCGAAGTTTATATATATACAATTCGAACACAGATCATACACACCATCTTCCATTATCTCTTATTCTCCTTATTCATGTTTATTATTAATATATATATTTCAGATCACCTTACTATCAAAAACCAACGCTGATTCCTTATAACCAATAATAATGGCACTGGTTAGTTTCTATCTTCAATTTTCTACTCTTTAATATAAATCAAAAATATAAACCTTAGAAGATCTGTTGAAGCTTTTAGACAAACGTAAACTTGAAGAAGCCGGACGAGTAACCGGCGCCGGAGAAAACAAAGCGGCATCGGAATACCCACCGGAAACGGCCGGCGGCGGTGAGTCATCTGTTTCAGATGTAGGTACATAAACACAAAGATTAGAAACTAAAGCCATTTTCATTTTCTTCCATACCCAGAAAAAAATAGATCAGATCTTGAAGAGGGTATTGATGAGACTAGATGTCGGTTTGGCAGAGGGTTTTTAGAAAGAGAAAAAGAAAAGATTCCCACTTTTTATTGTTGATGAGATTATTATTTTGACCAAATATATATATATATATATATATATATATATATATATATATATATATATATATATATATATATATATATATATATATATATATATATATATATATATATATATATATATATATATATATATATATATATATATATATATATATATATATATATATATATATATATATATATATATATATATATATCTCTTCTATCTCTATATATATATTTGTTATTATTAATATATATATTTCAGATCACCTTACTATCAAAAACCAACGCTGATTCCTTATAACCAATAATAATGGCACTGGTTAGTTTCTATCTTCAATTTTCTACTCTTTAATATAAATCAAAAATATAAACCTTAGAAGATCTGTTGAAGCTTTTAGACAAACGTAAACTTGAAGAAGCCGGA
>CM067170.1:145382768-145476296 GCA_034093135.1 Erigeron breviscapus | reverse complement strand
CGCCTTTGAGTTGGTGGAACCAAGAAATAACGTTGGGCCGGACTCATAATTTGGAATGGATTGACTTCAAGAACAAAGTGAAAGCAAAGTTTTGTCCTCCGTATGAACTACAAAACTTAACCATTGAGTTTGCAAATCTCAACATGGAGGGAGCCGATTACAAGGGCTATGTTAGACGATTTCAAGAGTTGTCTACCCTCATTCCTCACTTGGTGGGTACCGAGTCACAGGCCATCCAGAAGTTTGTATTGGGCTTGATTCCTCAAGTCCGATCTTATGTAAACTCCAACATGCCTACTTCTTTGGCTAATGCGGTTAGCCAAGCCGGGAGTGTGACTGAAGATTTATTGAGAAGTGGTGTTTTGAGCAAATCCTCATCAAACAAGAGGAAAGAAGTGGGAGAGTCGAGCGGGGTAAAGAAAGTGGGGAGGTTTGATCCCAAAAATGTTAATAGAGGTAGAGTGATGGCGGCGGTGGAACCGGCTAAGAAGGCTTATTCTGGGCCTCATCCTTTCTGTGGGAGATGCAACAAGCATCATCCCGCCAATACTCCATGTGGGGCATGCTTTAATTGCAATCAAGTCGGGCACGAAGCTAGAAATTGTAGAGCTCCAAGGGCGGGTCCAATGAATGTGGCTCCCGTTCGGGCCGTCCCTCCTCAAGCAACCAACGAAGAGGAGAATGTTATGAATGTGGTAGCCGTGACCACTACCGTTACAATTGTCCCCGATGGGTGGGGCAACAAGTTCAAGTAGCCGTTCACCCCAATCAACTCCAAATGGTCGGGCCTAACCAAAACCGGGGCCAACAAGGCCATCAAGTGCAACCACGCAGCCGAGCCTTTGCGGCCAATGCAAATGAAGCCCGCAACGATCCCAACGTAGTAGCAGGTACCTTTCTCCTTAATGGTCACTATGTCACCGTCCTATTTGATTCCGGGGCCGATTATAGCCTCGTGTCTTCTAATTTTGTTCCTTTGATTGATGTGAATCCTTGTGCTTTAAACTATGTGCTTGACATTGAAATGGTAAACGGGTCACTAACTAAAATTAGTCAAATACTTCGCGATTGTGTCTTGACTTTAGAAGACGTCGACTTCTTCATAGACCTTATGCCTTTGGATATTGGGAGTTTTGATGTTATTGTGGGTATGGATTGGTTAACGGCGGTGAAAGCGACTATTGATTGTGGTGAGAGAGTTGTTAAGATACCTTTGACTAACGGTAGAATTCTTAGGGTTCAAGGTGAAATCTCCGATTCCTCTAATTCTAAAGTCTTTAGTGCTACCGTCACAAGGGTAGAATTGAAGACCGTTCCTATTGTTTGTGAATTTCCCGATGTTTTTCCGGATGACTTGCCGGGGTTACCTCCAACTCGTGAACTAGACTTTCGTATTAATCTTATCCCCGAAGCCGCGCCCGTAGCAAAAGCTCCTTATAGACTAGCTCTAACCGAAATGCAAGAGCTACAAACTCAACTCAAGGAACTCCAAGAGAAGGGTTTCATTCGCCCTAGTCAATCTCCTTGGGGTGCTCCTGTTCTCTTCATCAAAAAGAAAGATGGGTCCTTCAGAATGTGTATCGACTACCGGGAATTAAACAAGCTCACAGTGAAGAACCGGTATCCCCTCCCAAGAATCGTTGACTTATTTGATCAACTTCAAGGTGCTAAGCACTTTTCAAAAATCGATCTTCGCTCGGGTTATCATCAACTCCGGGTACATGAAGATGATATCCCCAAGACGGCTTTTCGCACAAGGTATGGTCATTTTGAATTCACCGTGATGCCTTTGGGTTGACTAATGCACCGGCGGTGTTCATGACTTGATGAACCGGGTGTGTCAACCATACTTAGACAAGTCTGTCATTGTGTTCATTGATGACATACTTGTATACTCGAAGACAAAGGAGGAGCATGTGGAGCACTTGCGTGAGGTGCTTGAACTACTAAGAAAAGAGAAGTTGTATGCCAAATTCTCCAAGTGTGAGTTTTGGTTGGAAGAGGTCCACTTCCTTGGTCACGTAGTGAGCAAGGATGGTATTCATGTGGACCCAAGCAAGATTGAAGCGGTAAGAATTGGAGAAGACCCGAAATGCCATCCGAGATCCGTCAATTCCTTGGATTGGCGGGTTACTATAGAAGATTCATTGAAAACTTCTCCCGTATTGCACAACCACTCACCCTCTTGACTCAAAAAGATAGAAACTTTGAATGGGGCGAAAAGCAGGAAAACGCCTTCCAAACTCTTAAAGATATGTTATGTGACGCTCCTATTTTGACGCTACCGGATGGATCGAAGATTTTGTTGTTTATTGTGATGCTTCGGGGCAAGGGTTGGGTTGTGTTCTTATGCAAAGGGGTAAGGTCATTGCTTATGCCTCTCGTCAATTGAAGGTGCATGAGAAGAACTACCCGACACATGATTTGGAATTGGGGGCGGTTGTGTTTGCTTTGAAGTTGGAGACATTACCTATATGGCACCAAATGTGTGATTTATACCGATCACAAAAGTCTCCAACACATCTTCAACCAAAGTGAATTGAATATGAGGCAAAGGCGTTGGTTAGAACTATTTAGTGATTATGATTGTGACATCCGTTATCCCCCGGGCAAGGCAAATGTAGTAGCCGATGCCTTGAGCCGAAAGGAGAGAGTGAAACCAAGACGGGCTAGAGCTATGAGCCTCACGGTAGGGCCGAATATTCGTGATCGGATCATTGAAGCCCAAATTCAAGCCACCCTACCGGAAAACTTTGGAAACGAGAACCTAGATGGCATGGAACAACAATTCGACCGGAAGAATGATAATGGGCTATACATGGTTGAAAGACTTTGGGTTCCTATTTTCGGCGACTTAAAGAACACTTATTATGAATGAAGCTCACCTATCGCCTTATTCGGTCCATCCCGGGTCGGATAAGATGTACTTTGACTTGAAAGATTGTATTGGTGGCCGGGCATGAAGCGTGATGTGGCTAGGTATGTGAGTGAGTGTCTTACTTGCTTAAAAGTCAAAGCCGATCACAAGAAGCCACCCGGATTGTTGGTACAACCGGTGATGCCCGAATGGATGGGACATATTTCAATGGACTTCATTACTAAACTACCGAAGACGAGAAGCGGTCGTGACACGATTTGGGTGATAGTAGATCGGTTAACGAAGTCGGCTCACTTTTTAGCCATTCGCTGAAACCGATAAATTTGACACTTTGGCTCGTTTATACATCAAGGAAGTAATATCTAAGCATGGAGTGCCGATTTCTATCATTTCGATAGAGATGCCCATTTCAAATCAAAATTTTGGGAAGCCTTTCAAAAAGCCATGGGTACTCGACTTGACATGAGTACGGCGTTTCACCCTCAAACGGATGGGCAAACCGAGAGAACCATTCAAACACTTGAAGATATGTTGAGGGCTTGTGAAATTGATTTTGGTGGAAGTTGGGAAGACCATTTGCCGCTAGTTGAGTTTTCATACAACAATAGTTATAATGCTACCATTCAAATGGCACCCTTTAAGCATTGTATGGTAGGATATGTCGTTCTCCCTAGCTTGGGCGGAAATTGGAGAAAGTCAACTAATCGGGCCCGAAATTGTGATTGAAACGACTAAGGTAATATCTCAAATTAAGGAAAAGTTGCAATTGGCCCGTGAGCGTCAAAAGAAGTATGCCGATGTGAGGCGGAGACCGTTAGAGTTTGAAGTTGGTGACTTTGTGCTTTTGAAAGTGTCGCCTTGGAAGGGTGTTGTACGTTTTGTGAAGAGAGGTAAACTTGCAAGGTATATTGGTCCTTTCAAGATTCTTGAACGGGTTGGGAAAGTTGCTTATCGGCTAGAATTGCCTCAAGAGCTTAACGGTGTGCATGATGTGTTTCATATTTGTAATTTGCGCAAGTGTTTGGCGGATCCTACACATCATGTACCTATGGACGAAATTAGGGTTGATTCGAATTGGAACTTTGTTGAAGAGCCGGTGGAGATCTTGGATCGTCAAGAAAAGAAACTCAAGAAGAAACGCTACACAATTGTCAAGGTTAGATGGAGTGCTAGACGTGGAGCCGAGTTCACTTGGGAGAGAGAGGATCATATGAAAACTAAGTATCCGCATTTATTTAGTAATTAGTGTTTTGTTAAATTTCGGGACGAAATTCTTTCAACGGGGGGATAATGTTACATCCGTGAATTTTGACCCGTTGACTTTTTGTGTAATTTGACTAACAAACTTGTTGAATGAAATAATTGGGTCCATTTGTGATTATATGACTATGTGGTATGTTAGTCGGGTCGTTAATATGTTTTGGCGTTTAATTGTGTAATCGATTGTAGATTGGCTTATAGAGGGAAACGGGTCGACCCATGGGTTGTCCATGACCCATGAGCCTACTAGTGACCCATTCCCCTTATCTCTCTTTCTCTCTTTTCTTCTCTATCTATCTCTTCTATTCTCTCTCAAGTAAAAGCACCACCTCTTGTTCTTCATCATTTCTTGCATCAACATTGTGTTTGAAACTACCATAATACAAGAATCATAGCCATCTTCATCTCGTTTGCTTCCTATTGGAGAATCAAAAGCCAAGTTCTTGCATTTTACACATTTTGACCTAATTTCGGGTTCTAGCTCAAGGAGAAGTTTTGGTAAGTCTAATTCATCCCATTTCTACTTATGTTTGTTTATGCATTTCTAGTCATCTTGAACATTTACAAGTCCTAAATCGGCTTAAATCTTGTTTTGGGTCAAATTAGGGTTTAATTAGGGTTTGAATGATTTGGATGTGATTATGATGTTATGAATCGAAACTAAGATAGGGGTTATGTTTATTTATGTTGAAATATGTTTGTATAAGCTTCAAAATGAGTATTGAAACATCACTAGTCGATTTGGTGATCAAAAATGGAGTTTGGGTTAAGTTTGGTTCGTGTTTGAAGTGTTTTGGAACTGATCTGGGCGCAGGTGCGCCGCACCTCCTCTTTGGTGCGCCGCACCAAAGCTTGGACTGGGTTCCCTGGTTGATTTGTGCGCCGCACCTCCTCTTTGGTGCGCCGCACCTGGCTTGGTGCGCCGCACCTCCTCAATGGTGCGCCGCACCTTTCCTCCAGTACAGCAAAACCTGATTTAGTTTGAAAGGTCGTAACTTTTGATCCGTAAGTCCAAATAAGTCGTATGACCTATCGTTGGAATCGTGAGAGAGTCTAGTTTCTCGTAGTAACACTCTTTTTGTATGAATCTTTTCTCATTTCTAAAAAGGTCGAGTCGAATGTGTCTTGTTCCTACTCGTTAAAGTTGTAAAGGTGTTTAGGGTTTGTGACTTGACTTAATTGTGCTAAACCAACTTGTTTATGATTGTAGAGTTGACATTACGGTATTATGATGTATAATTATAGGTTGTGGACGTGTGGATCCTATTACTCGTTTGTAATCTTATACTAGCTTCTTTGCCGGTCAAGGTGAGTTTCGTATCTCCCTACTCGCTTGAGATTCGGGCTGAAAAGTGTAAACCTTGCGTGTTTACTTGCATTTATTGATTGATTGATTTGGTTTGAATGTTGGATTGTTGAGACGGTTATCACGCTTGAATGATTTGGTTTAAGTTTTGCTAAGTATTTCATTTATGTTAGGATAGACGTACATACATGGAAGTCGGTTATGCCTTCATTGGGTTTTAGATGTGGTGGGAAGGCTGCGGGTGACCCTATATATAAGCATCTGGGACTCGAAGGAAGTAGAATCCTCTTAAGTGTATGTACGTATAGTCGGTTTAAATTGTGGTTAATGGGTTACGATTGACGATTATTGATTGTTGGCTCATGTTTGTCGAATATTAATTACTGGTTCAAGTTCATCGTATATTAATTGTTGGTTCATGATTGATGCATTTACAATTGATTGTAAGCATTGCATACATTGTTGATGACCCTCGGCAGGGGATTGCCGACATCCTGGTGTATAGATGTATGCACCCATTTTGGATGTAGTTCCTGACTCCGAGTATATAGACATATATATCTCGATGATTTTGAGATACAGCCTTGTTCATTGTGATGACAGAAGGGTATCGTTGCATTGGTGACTGGTGTTCACGCATAAGATAGGCATGTTGACTTATCTATGCAATTGGTACTTGCATTTGATATTTATATCATTGAGCATTCATTTACACGCATTTTCGTACTTATGTAATCTTGTTGAACGGATATTGTTGTGTTACTTAGAGGCTCACTGTAAGTCACGTCTAGCCTCTACTTGTACATTATGATTATTGTTTATGGTTCCTTGTGTACCATTACTACGAACTCACCAACCTTGTGTTGACTATGCTTAGTACACTTTTCAGGAATCAGGTTATCCCTGGACGTGGAGTTTGATTGTTGCATGCTGTTTAACCCAGGCTCTGGACTTTATGGATCAAGGATTCATTGACCTTCTTTTGCATTATACTTAGGATTAATTACCATCTTTTGAATGCTCCTTTGTAACTTTGATGGTTATTGCTCCTTTTGTATTTTGGTACTTGTTTCGTACTTGTAATGGATTCACTGAATCTTTATTTGCATTTAGATCTTGTTCTATTGTAATTCCACCTTGTGCTATATGATTTCTGTAATATTTCGAGCCTCGGCTTGGGGTGTTATAAAAACACTTACCAAAACTTCCACAAGCAATCAAACCCGAATTTGACCTAATTGGAGCTTTTTCTTGCACTTTGAAACTTGGATTTTTGATATGATGCTAGAATGATAATAAGGATGATGATTTTGTTATTAATTTATTTGAACCACCTTAAATGACTAGAATTTGGAGGGGGGGAAATTGAGTGTTCTTGCCTTTGGTAGATAAGGGAAGTAAATGAATGAAGGAAGAAATGAATGAGTGAGATGGGGAGGATAGGGTTGGGTTACTTGGATGGGTCATGGGTTGGGTATGACCCATGGATAGGATCCATATTCAATTTACTAGTTAAACTTAGATGTCCTCTAAACGAAAGTCGATTGGCACTAACTAATGGTCTCAATTAGCACATAAATCTTAAATTAAAACATGAAATTGATCAATATGAACACATGGCACTCAATTGAACCTCAAATCGCACTTGAACATATATATTGATTAGCCAATACTTAGTCAAAATGTACATATAGTCAAAGAGTTAAGAATCACAATTGTTACAATATTAGAGAGAGAAAGATATAAGGAATAATGAATGGGTGGAATGAAAGTAAGGAAGATAGGGTTGGGTAAGTTAGGTGGGCCACGGGTCGCGGGTCGGATCCACGGATAACCCGTTTCACGTTTCTAGTCCATTTACATACCGAATATCATCGTATGACCAAATAACACGACCAACTAAGCACATGTTCACAATTGATCTCCAAAAATGTCATCAAATATTTTACTAACTAAATTGTTAGTCAAATTGTACAAAAAGTCAATCGGTCAAAAGTCACGGGTGTTACACTCTCCTAATACGTTCTTTATTCATCAAGTTCTCCCACTTGTTAAATTCAACGATGCATCAATCTTCCGGGCAATACACACATAAAAAAAATAGTCTTGATTTAGGAGACCTAATAAATACACTTATTATTTAATTTAACAATTGAAATATTGACATGTAGTTTACATATAACTAGTCAAGTACAATAAAGAACCTATCATGCCCCTATAAGCTGTGACATCAACTGATTTTCCACTGATATCGATCTTCACTCACCTTGGTGGCAACACCCATAGGTGTTTTCATTGGAGAGCAATTGTCAAACCCAATTTCTTGAGTAAATCTTTAACATATTTTCCTTGATTAATAAAAATTCCAGAATTGGATTGTTTAATTTGAAGACCAAGAAAATAGGTTAATTCACCCATCAAACTCATTTCATAATTTTTGGACATCAGCTTTATAAAACTTTTTGCATAATATATCATTTGTAGAACAAAAAATAATATCATCCACATAAATTTGTACTAATAAGATATCCTTTCCTATCTTTCTTACACACAAAGTTTTATAACGCGACATTTAACGGGTGATTAACGACGAAAACTAACGATATTACCTATATTGAGAAATTTTTAGGAATGAAAACCTTCTAATAGACGAAACTTAAATAGGTTCCCCTTGTCAATAATTTTGAGTAAAAATGTTATCTTATACGATTATACATGAGAAAAGTCACTTTTATACAGATATAATAAAATGAATATCAAATTTTTAAAACACAATCAAAATATTATATAAGAATAAACTTTGCCTGAATTATAACCATAATCATTTTTAACCGGTTTTACTTTTCATAATTTATAGATTCTTGTACGAAAAATATATAGAATATTTAGATATTAGATAATTACTAAAACCTGAAAAAACTTCATATATTAAACGAATGAGCTTGTTTCAGTAGATTTATACAAGAATAATATTAATGGTGATTTTACGGATATAAAAGAAAAGCAACTAACCAATAGAAAAAAGAGTTTTAGTGATCATAAAATCTAATAGATTTGACTTTGTTAATAATAAAGTTTGTTTTTAAAAAGATTAAGATGAAAATAATTATAAAAAAAAAAGATAAAATTTTTTGGTTAATTTATAAGGGTATCAAGTGTTATAAGGAGAAAATATAATTTCAAGTGATATAAGGAATATTAGGTATATCACAACCTTTTTTTTATTTATAGGATGGATATGAGAAGGAAATTTGAAGGAATTTGACAATAAAGTCTTCCTATGAAGCAAGTTTGAGTCCTGCACAGGGGCAGGGTTTTTTCCCAATTAAATGTCGTGTTTTCGGACGGTTTAGTTTGGAGTTGTTTCTCCTAAAAAAAAATAGATAGATATATTTAAGTATATATATTAATGAAAGAATATAATGCATTCACTACTCAATTCAATTTTATATATTAATGAAAGAATATATTGTATTCACTATTTAATTCAATTTAAGAAGCATTTAATATTGATCGTCTATAGCTTTGATATCATATCCTATATATAAGACCTTATTATGTAGCTAATTACACGTAAGAGAACAAAGAGCAACATGATGCGATCATTGATTATTACTCCCTCCGTCCCACTAAATGTGTCTTATTTTGAATTTTCAAAGTCTTCTTTTATAAACTTTGACCTTAAATATTATTTGTGTTATATAATATTTGATGAAAATTATACCAATAAAATATACATTTAAAACTCAATCAATTCATATAACTTTCATCAAATATTATATAACACAATTCAAAATATTTAAGGTCAAAGTTTATAAAAGAAGACTTTGAAAATTCAAAATAGGACACATTTAGTGGGACGGAGGGAGTATTACATTACTATTGTCTTTCATGACTATAGGTAAATGTCGTTCATTATTTATTCAAAATTACTAGTTTGTAGCTTATATTGTTCTTTTCTATAAAAAAAAAAATTAGTATTACGAGTTAATATATTTCTTATGAAGTCATATTTTCATTGATTTTTATAAATATTATGCCCAAACAATTAACTTAGCTTCCATTAGTTTTACTAACTAGTATTAGAAAAAATTATTTATGTATTTGTTTTCCATCAGACAAGGTATTTTGTTTCTAAAAATTAGTATATTGTTAAATTTGTTTAGTTTATATATATATATATATATATATATTATTTGTAATTTTACATGTTTGTAATATATGATTTGTTTAGTTTAGATATATATATATATATATATATATATATATATATATATATATATATATATTCTTGCGATTTTTTAAAAAGATATTTCTCTCCCCGTTTTAAAAAAAAATTGAAATATCAACATTACTCTTATTAATTAATTAGTTATAGTTTCGTTATTCATTTAATCAAGGTTTTTTTATATACTATCAGTTAATTTAATTACTGATATCATAACTTAGAATTATTAGTTATGAAAAATATTATACAACTTTTTAGTTCATGTCAATGTAATATTTTATACTGTTATATATTATTTGTGACAACCACTATAAAAAATCATTAAACATCACTAACAAAAGAGATTAAGTAACATTGTTTTGTGTGTGTATACCGTACGGTAGTGTGTATGTATGTATATATACGTGATACTAAACATGTATTTGAAATGTGTGTGCAGGTATAGATTTACTCATGGCCCAAACTTGTTTCGAAGACTATAAACTTACTTGTGAGGATATTGTTTGTGACGCGATATGTCTTAATGACCACGGAGCGTTTGACCAAGGCAAATGCATAAGTCATGATCTTTGCCGATGTTTTTTTAAATGTCCTCCTCCTCCTCATCCTCATCCAACGAAAGGAAATAATGAAATTATTAGTAAGATGGCCCCAACAATTTACTAGTAGAGTTTATTAAAACAAGTGTATCATGATTTGTGATTTTACTGAAGTTATTGCCTTACAAGATTACAAATTCACATAAATAAGAATTTCTCATTATCGTTGTACCCATTAGAATCCTCATTTCTATACTTTATTTTTTGGATGTGATATCAAGATTATTGATTTACAACATAAGACGAGTAAACTACCACGAAAAAAGAAAAATTGAGATCCATTCTACGGCATACTGCATAAGATACGTTCCCACGCGAACCTAATCGACAAAATACGTGCATGTAAAACATCAAATTTACGATACTTTGAGACTTGTCGTTAACCTGTTATAAATCAAGCGCTACTTCTTATATCTCTCCTAATACGTTCTTTATTCATCAAGTTCTCCCACTTGTTAAATTCAACGATGCATCAATCTTCCGGGCAATACACACATAAAAAAAATAGTCTTGATTTAGGAGACCTAATAAATACACTTATTATTTAATTTAACAATTGAAATATTGACATGTAGTTTACATATAACTAGTCAAGTACAATAAAGAACCTATCATGCCCCTATAAGCTATGACATCAACTGATTTTCCACCGATATCGATCTTCACTCACCTTGGTGGCAACACCCATAGGTGTTTTCATTGGAGAGCAATTGTCAAACCCAATTTCTTGAGTAAATCTTTAACATATTTTCCTTGATTAATAAAAATTCCAGAATTGGATTGTTTAATTTGAAGACCAAGAAAATAGGTTAATTCACCCATCAAACTCATTTCATAATTTTTGGACATCAGCTTTATAAAACTTTTTGCATAATATATCATTTGTAGAACCAAAAATAATATCATCCACATAAATTTGTACTAATAAGATATCCTTTCCTATCTTTCTTACACACAAAGTTTTATATTGAGAAATTTTTAGGAATGAAAACCTTCTAATAGACGAAACCTAAATAGGTTCCCCTTGTCAATAATTTTGAGTAAAAATGTTATCTTATACGATTATACATGAGAAAAGTCACTTTTATACAGATATAATAAAATGAATATCAAATTTTTAAAACACAATCAAAATATTATATAAGAATAAACTTTGCCTGAATTATAACCATAATCATTTTTAACCGGTTTTACTTTTCATAATTTATAGATTCTTGTACGAAAAATATATAGAATATTTAGATATTAGATAATTACTAAAACCTGAAAAAACTTCATATATTAAACGAATGAGCTTGTTTCAGTAGATTTATACAAGAATAATATTAATGGTGATTTTACGGATATAAAAAAAAAGCAACTAACCAATAGAAAAAAGAGTTTTAGTGATCATAAAATCTAATAGATTTGACTTTGTTAATAATAAAGTTTGTTTTTAAAAAGATTAAGATGAAAATAATTATAAAAAAAAAAGATAAAATTTTTTGGTTAATTTATAAGGGTATCAAGTGTTATAAGGAGAAAATATAATTTCAAGTGATATAAGGAATATTAGGTATATCACAACCTTTTTATTTATTTATAGGATAGATATGAGAAGGACATTTGAAGGAATTTGATAATAAAGTCTTCTTATGAAGCAAGTTTGAGTCCTGCACAGGGGCAGGGTTTTTTCCCAATTAAATGTCGTGTTTTCGGACGGTTTAGTTTGGAGTTTTTTCTCCTACTAGGTATTGAGGGTGAGGGGGGTCTCTAGCGTGGACCCTGTTATGACATCGTAAGTTAGATCCCTTATTGCGAGGAAATGATCCATACCTTTTAAAAAAATATATAAAATAAAAATAAAAAATAGATAGATAGATTTAAGTATATATATTAATGAAAGAATATAATGCATTCACTACTCAATTCAATTTTATATATTAATGAAAGAATATATTGTATTCACTATTTAATTCAATTTAAGAAGCATTTAATATTGATCGTCTATAGCTTTGATATCATATCCTATATATAAGACCTTATTATGTAGCTAATTACACGTAAGAGAACAAAGAGCAACATGATGCGATCATTGATTATTATTACATTACTATTGTCTTTCATGACTATAGGTAAATGTCGTTCATTATTTATTCAAAATTACTAGTTTGTAGCTTATATTGTTCTTATCTATAAAAAAAAAAATTAGTATTACGAGTTAATATATTTCTTATGAAGTCATATTTTCATTGATTTTTATAAATATTATGCCCAAACAATTAACTTAGCTTCCATTAGTTTTACTAACTAGTATTAGAAAAAATTATTTATGTATTTGTTTTCCATCAGACAAGGTATTTTGTTTCTAAAAATTAGTATATTGTTAAATTTGTTTAGTTTATATATATATATATTAAATTATATGTAATTTTACATGTTTGTAATATATGATTTGTTTAGTTTAGATGGGAAATGATATTAGGAGTTTTTTTTAATTAAATGAGTTAATATATGATTTTATAGTTCTTGCGATTTTTTAAAAAGATATTTCTCTCCCCGTTTTAAAAAAAAATTGAAATATCAACATTACTCTTATTAATTAATTAGTTATAGTTTCGTTATTCATTTAATCAAGGTTTTTTTATATACTATCAGTTAATTTAATTACTGATATCATAACTTAGAATTATTAGTTATGAAAAATATTATACAACTTTTTAGTTCATGTCAATGTAATATTTTATACTGTTATATATTATTTGTGACAACCACTATAAAAAATCATTAAACATCAATAACAAAAAAGATTAAGTAACATTGTTTTGTGTGTGTATACCGTACGGTAGTGTGTATGTATGTATATATACGTGATACTAAACATGTATTTGAAATGTGTGTGCAGGTATAGATTTACTCATGGCCCAAACTTGTTTCGAAGACTATAAACTTACTTGTGAGGACATTGTTTTGTGTGTGTATACCGTACGGTAGTGTGTATGTATGTATATATACGTGATACTAAACATGTATTTGAAATGTGTGTGCAGGTATAGATTTACTCATGGCCCAAACTTGTTTCGAAGACTATAAACTTACTTGTGAGGATATTGTTTGTGACGCGATATGTCTTAATGACCACGGAGCGTTTGACCAAGGCAAATGCATAAGTCATGATCTTTGCCGATGTTTTTTTAAATGTCCTCCTCCTCCTCATCCTCATCCAACGAAAGGAAATAATGAAATTATTAGTAAGATGGCCCCAACAATTTACTAGTAGAGTTTATTAAAACAAGTGTATCATGATTTGTGATTTTACTGAAGTTATTGCCTTACAAGATTACAAATTCACATAAATAAGAATTTCTCATTATCGTTGTACCCATTAGAATCCTCATTTCTATACTTTATTTTTTGGATGTGATATCAAGATTATTGATTTACAACATAAGACGAGTAAACTACCACGAAAAAAGAAAAATTGAGATCCATTCTACGGCATACTGCATAAGATACGTTCCCACGCGAACCTAATCGACAAAATACGTGCATGTAAAACATCAAATTTACGATACTTTGAGACTTGTCGTTAACCTGTTATAAATCAAGCGCTACTTCTTATATCTCTCCTAATACGTTCTTTATTCATCAAGTTCTCCCACTTGTTAAATTCAACGATGCATCAATCTTCCGGGCAATACATGTAACATCCGTGAATTTTGACTCGTTGGCTTTACGTGTAATATGACTAACAATATAAGTTAATGCACTATTCGGGTCATTTTAGTGCTTAAATGACAATGTGGAAGTTATTTGGGTCGTTTTGTGAATTAAATGACAATGTGTTGTATTCGGGTCAATAATGTGCTTTGATCGGTGTTTAAATGAATAACGATTGTATTTTGGTTTGAGAAGAGAAACGGGTCGGCCCGTGGGTCGTCCACCACCCATCAGCCCTTTATGACCCATTTCCCTCCTTATCCTTCTTTCCTCCTCTCATTTCTATCTATCTTTCTTTTCTCTTTTTCCTCTCTAAGTGAAAAGCAAGACCCATCCATCCCCTCTCTTCTTTTCTCTTGCAATATTTGGAGTTTTGGGTTTAGACTAACTCGAGAATCACTAGCATCTTCAGCTCATATCATCTAAGCAAAGGATTTCATTTATAAGTTCAAGTATTTTACCCATTTTGACCTAATTTCGGGTTCTAGCTCAAGGAGGAGTTTTGGTAAGTCAAATTCATCTCATTTGTACCTACTTATGTTTGTTTATGCATTTCTAGTCATCTTCAACATTTACAAGTCCTAAATCGGCTTAAATCTTGTTTTGGGTCAAATTAGGGTTTATTTAGGGTTTGAAGGATTTGGGTATGATTTTGATGTTTTGGTCGAAATTGTGGTTTGGGTTATGTTTATTTATGGTTAATGGTGTTTAGTTATGCCTCAAATTGAGTTACAAACTCCTACAAGTCGTTTTGGGAAGGTTTGGGTCGAATTGGAGTGTTTTGGGTTCGGTTTTCTGCACTTGGAGCTGCAGGTGCAGGCTGCAGGAGGTGGCCACTGCGGCGCAGTGGGCACAGCCCTTCCTCACTGCGGCGCAGTGGCAATGTTCTGGTCTCTGGTTCGATTTAGCCCACTGCGGCGCAGTGAGCATGGTTCTGGCTCACTGCGGCGCAGTGGACACCTTCTGTGAAATTATGCGCGTCAATTTTCCAACGTTAATAACTTTTGATCAGTAAGTCCAATTAAGTCATATGACCTATCGTTGGAATCGTAAGAGAGTCTAGTTTCTTGTAATAACACTCATTTTGTATGATTCTTAATCCGTTTCTAAAAATGTCGGGTCAAAGTGTTATGTTTCACACTCGGTAATGTTAAGAAAGTAATTGTGGGTTCGTGACTCAACTTAAACCTAAGGAACCAACTCGTTTATGATTATAAAGTTGACAGTATGATATATGGCATGCTTTGATAGGTTGTGAACACGTGGGGCCCAATACTCGCTATTAATCTTTCATTTACTCGACTTAATCTTCTTTGCCGATCAAGGTGAGTTTCGTAGCTCCCTACTCAATAGAGATTCGGGCTGAAAAGTGTACATATACGTGTTGTTTGTTTGTTTGGTTGACTTGATTTTCCTGTCTAGTTACTTTCTGATTGATTGTAGTTTGGTAGACAGTTTTGATTGATCGTGTGATGGTTTACGAAGGTGTTTGTGATATTGTAACTCTTTAGGATAGAAGTACATACATGGAGGTCGGCTTTACTTTCAAAGGGTTTTAGGTGTGGTGGGAAGACTGCGGACGACCCTATACATAAGCATCTAGAACCTGATGAAAGTAAAACCCTCCGAAGTGGATGTACGCATTGTTTAGAGGAATTGATGGATGTTGAGAATGTGTTGGATATTCATATACGCTTTGATATACTTGACTTGTGCGGTACACACTCGAGCATACTTTTATGGTTGTATTGATGACGTTATTGATACGCTTTTGATGTACATTATGGTCTTACATACGTATGATACATGATCTGACGTTAATAATTCGCGTACTCATCTGTTATACGCGGTTGCTTTACTCCTTATGATCTTGTAGTGATTTGATATTGCTTTACTCTTTATTTGCATTTAGTTCATGTTCTACATTAATTCCACCTGGTGCTATATGATTTCCGTGATATTCTGAGCCTTGGCTTGGGGTGTTACAATACACACATAAAAAAAAATAGTCTTAATTTAGGAGACCTAATAAATACACTTATTATTTAATTTAACAATTGAAATATTGACATGTAGTTTACATATAACTAGTCAAGTACAATAAAGAACCTATCATGCCCCTATAAGCTATGACATCAACTGATTTTCCACCGATATCGATCTTCACTCACCTTGGTGGCAACACCCATAGGTGTTTTCATTGGAGAGCAATTGTCAAACCCAATTTCTTGAGTAAATCTTTAACATATTTTCCTTGATTAATAAAAATTCCAGAATTGGATTGTTTAATTTGAAGACCAAGAAAATAGGTTAATTCACTCATCAAACTCATTTCATAATTTTTGGACATCAGCTTTATAAAACTTTTTGCATAATATATCATTTGTAGAACCAAAAATAATATCATCCACATAAATTTGTACTAATAAGATATCCTTTCCTATCTTTCTTACACACAAAGTTTTATAACGCGACATTTAACGGGTGATTAACGACGAAAACTAACGATATTACCTATATTGAGAAATTTTTAGGAATGAAAACCTTCTAATAGACGAAACCTAAATAGGTTCCCCTTGTCAATAATTTTGAGTAAAAATGTTATCTTATACGATTATACATGAGAAAAGTCACTTTTATACAGATATAATAAAATGAATATCAAATTTTTAAAACACAATCAAAATATTATATAAGAATAAACTTTGCCTGAATTATAACCATAATCATTTTTAACCGGTTTTACTTTTCATAATTTATAGATTCTTGTACGAAAAATATATAGAATATTTAGATATTAGATAATTACTAAAACCTGAAAAAACTTCATATATTAAACGAATGAGCTTGTTTCAGTAGATTTATACAAGAATAATATTAATGGTGATTTTACGGATATAAAAAAAAAGCAACTAACCAATAGAAAAAAGAGTTTTAGTGATCATAAAATCTAATAGATTTGACTTTGTTAATAATAAAGTTTGTTTTTAAAAAGATTAAGATGAAAATAATTATAAAAAAAAAAGATAAAATTTTTTGGTTAATTTATAAGGGTATCAAGTGTTATAAGGAGAAAATATAATTTCAAGTGATATAAGGAATATTAGGTATATCACAACCTTTTTTTTATTTATAGGATAGATATGAGAAGGACATTTGAAGGAATTTGACAATAAAGTCTTCCTATGAAGCAAGTTTGAGTCCTGCACAGGGGCAGGGTTTTTTCCCAATTAAATGTCGTGTTTTCGGACGGTTTAGTTTGGAGTTTTTTCTCCTACTAGGTATTGAGGGTGAGGGGGGTCTCTAGCGTGGACCCTGTTATGACATCGTAAGTTAGATCCCTTATTGCGAGGAAATGATCCATACCTTTTAAAAAAAAATAAAAATAGATAGATATAAAGAACCTATAAATCGCATAAAGAACCATTAAATCGCATAAAGAACCTATAAATCGCATAAAGAACCATTAAATCGCATAAAGAACCATAAATCGCATAAAGAACCATTAAATCGCATAAAGAACCTATAAATCGCATAAAGAACCATTAAATCGCATAAAGAACCTATAAATCGCATAAATAACTTATAAATCTCATAAAGAACTTAAGAATCTCATTGCGATTTTACAAAATCTCATTGCGATTTTACAAAATCTCATAGTGATTCTTACAATCTCATTGCGATTCTTACAATCTCATTGCGATTTAGAGAATCTTTAGGCGATTTTTGTTTTTTATTGCGATTTGTTGGGTATTTTGTGAAAATTCAAAAAAAGTTGGGTAAATTGATATATTTTTAAAGAAAATTGGGTATTGATGTTATTTTCTCTTATTTTAAAAGTTAAGAGGCATATAACTAACGGTCAAATTTAATGGAAATCGAATAAAAGAGTTTGAGATGTTACATAATCCAAAATATATAAAACAACACATACATAACCATCACATAGTAATTCCAAGTTTAAAAACATATTACTTCACTAAGGCGTTCCCAACCAACAACATACATTGAAAATGAAAAATTATTTTCTACGCTTATCAACTTAGAACTTACTCATCATCTTCAGAACTTTCCATATCACTGTCATCACTGTCATCACGGTCATCACTATCATCCGTAACATCAGATAAATCAAAGTCACTTTTCTTAGGGTAGTAAATGATTAATGGACGAACCCCAATCAAGTTTGCTGGTCGAATAAATCCTTTTTTATCAAGACGAGAAAGAACCTATTAACAACCAATATAACACAATTACAAAAAAAATATCAGATGACATCAGGACTAACACTGAAAAACAACGACAACTATGATGTATGTTTCAACTTTAAAAAATTCTAAGCATATACAAACCAAAAAATTAGGTAATCATAAATTTGTCTGCGATAAGTTTAAATGAATTCCAAAGAAAATCAGTTAAAAGGTATAAATGAATACTAACTATAATAAGTAAAATATAAATGAAATCAAACAAGTTTTGGACATTGTTTTAAGTGCTTCTTATGTGTAATAAAATCATCTTTTATTCATTAAAATGTAATAGTTTGTTTAGAAATACACATAATGCATAAAACTAAGAAACTAAAACTTTTTACCTTATTGCATGAATATCCGATTGCAACATGTTCAACATGTTCTAAGCTTTGTATGACACCTCTCAGCACATTTTCCTGCTGTCTTTTATGAATCGTGTCAAGATTTCGTGGTATTAAAAAATCTAAATCAGCACTTGTGAGTGATGAAACATCTTCCAACAATATATCCGACGCAAACATCTTACCAACAATTTTAAGTGACAAAATTTTAGGGGCTTTGATTGTAACTGCATCTTCTTCTTGTAGAGCACTAAATCAAATTAATTGCAAGTCTTCAACACTAGTTGAATTAATATCAAGCAATGAAGCTTGACAAGCTTCAAACGTCAAACTTTTTAACAAAGGGCTACCAGATAGAATATTTCTAACCAACCGGTCATCTATTTCTGATTCCGCAATACTTAGATTAATAAGGTTGTTCCAAGTAAGAATCACATGAGGATAAATTACGCAGTAGCGTAAATTGATGTCAGTAAATTGTTTATTCATGTAAAAAGAATCTGGGTAAATCCAATATTTGGAGTTATCTTTTGAATTTTCTAAGATTAGGCTGAATCGTTTGACATTTCTAGTGCAACAAAATTCTACAATTTTGTCGACACTATGAAAATTTTTTTTACCATAAATTGCTATCAACTCAAACTCATCAAGTGTTTCTAACTGAAGTTGACTTAGGGTTTCATCAACAGATTTATAAAAATCAAGCGCACCACGATTAGTATCATAAGAAAAAGGAGAATCAAAATATTCAAGTTTATAAAACTGATAATCATCAAAAACAAGTTTAGGAACTGATCGCCAGAGATTTTTCCAACGTTTAGAGAGTATACCTGTTCTTATGATAT
Source organism: Erigeron breviscapus (assembly GCA_034093135.1). Taxonomy (NCBI): domain Eukaryota; kingdom Viridiplantae; phylum Streptophyta; class Magnoliopsida; order Asterales; family Asteraceae; genus Erigeron; species Erigeron breviscapus. The sequence continues at coordinate 145,456,887 of CM067170.1, read as the reverse complement.
CTTTCGATGTTGGCAAACGATAAAGTATTTCATTGATTATTACAACATCGAATGGTTTGTTGATGTGATTTTCTTTATTTTCTGTTTCATGGGATCTTATCAGTTTTGATTTAATCTTCTTCATCCTCCGTCTTTGTGTAGTGGAAGACTCTGCCATGAAGGTTTAGATGGTTTTCTTTTTTATTTTTGTGGGAAATTTTGGTCGATGAAAATTGAAATATTGTATCCCATAAGTGAGTTGTTGGAGTGTTTTCTTGTTTCACCGGTAAATGAGAGTGGTGACAATATAGTTTCGTCTTATCTGCACATGGTAGAGTACTATTTTTCATATCCGTGTTCAATTCAATTACTCATCGCACATGCCATATGATTTTTTGTTTTGTTTTGTTTTTACCTTGAATCCTTTTAAGGATTCGCAACAAAAAACCAGAAAATCGCAATGCGAAACGACCAAATCGCAATGCAAAATGAAAATTGCAATGCGATTTTGCCATTGCCACTGCGATTTGCGATTTGCCATGGACATTGCGATTTTGCTGTTTTTTTTCTTCTTTTTTTTGCGATTTTCATGCCATAGTCATTTTTGATGGGCTGTATAGTTATATTAACAAAGTGAAACACTAAAATGAAGATTTGAAGGGTGGGCCTTGGCCCATCCAGGCTTCAAGGTGGCTCCGCCCCTGCCCCCTAGTCACCGGAACTTTCATCGGAAGACATGGTGTTGGGATGAATAAAATTTTATATTATTGAATAGATTTATGAAATGGATGTATGGATATAGAGTTTGAAGGTTGTTGTAGTTAAATCGGTTGAAATGAAAGTGTTTTTATGGAGTTTTGAGTTGGAAAAAGTGTTAAATAAATCTAATGCAATTATGAATAAGTTTTATCCTTTAAAACTTAGTTTATGCAGGTATTGGAAGTCAAAGGACCAAATTTGACAATAAGGTAAAAGGTAAGGTTTATTTTACTATTTTTATATGTTTTTACTTTCAGGGCCGGAGGTCCCTTCCACCTCGGTGGATCTGGAAGCAGCCTCCCTATCTTTGTGTAGGGGTAAGGTCTGTCTACATCATACCTCCCTCATAGCCCGACTTATGTCGGGATTGAGTACCTTGTTGTTGTTGTTGTGTTGCATATGTCAAGAAGATAAGAGTGCAGGGTTAATTCTGTAATATTTAGTTATATAAATAAAATAAGATAGGTAGGGTTTTATTTGTATCGATATTATTTTCTGTGTATTGTTTCGATCAGTCTTTTCTCTCTTTTGTATTCATATCAAACTTGAGTGTTTGAGTATTTTGTAGTGAGGTTAATTTGTAATAGTTTTTTAGGTGATTAATACGAAGCTAGTGTATTCCATATTTGTGTTGATTGTTTTAAGATGGTATCAGAGACAGGTTTGATCGATTAGAGTTTGAAAGTTTTAGATCGGGTTCGATAAAGTCTGTGGGTTTTGTTTCACATCATCTGTTGGTTCTGAATCTGGTTTCAATTGTTTGAAACCCTAATTTTTAAGGAAAAACCCTAATTTCATAAAAAAATTAGGGGTTTGTTGTTATTCATCGTCTGGTATAAATTGATTAGGGTTTCGATCTCTGGAATCCTTCTTCTGTCTGGTATAAGTCTTCCGCTGTTAGATCTTCGTTTATTTGTTGGTGGAGTACTCTGTAAGTAAATTTCTTCTCTCCTGTGTGGTAGCAAGTACCTGTGAGTGGGAGTTTCTGTGCTTACAGGGATCAACTGCCCCACTTGTTCATACTTGGCCTATAACCAGGGCTCTTGTTGTGATTAAGTGGCTATTTGCTTATTTGTTTTGTGTGATATTATTGGTTGAAAATTTGTTCTGTGTGTTCTTATTGATCGAGTTTTGATTAATTGTTAATTACTGTTTTTTTATTGTGTTAAATTGTTTTGATAACTTGTTTAAAAATGGTTGAAGTTACTGAACCACCTCCTAAAAAGGATAAAAATAAAGAAGGATCTAGTAATGATGATAGAATGAGTAATTTGGATTTTTCAAATCCTTTGTTTCTGCATGCTAGTGATATTACAAGTATTCCTATGATTTCTTTTAAGTTGAAAGGTACTGAGAATTATGGTGTTTGGAGTTCTGCTATGAAACTGGCTTTACAAACTAAAAACAAGTTAGGTTTCATAAATGGTAAATGTGTTAAAGATGAAGATGATGAAGTTTTGTCTAATCAATGGGATAGATGTAATTCTGTTGTTTTGTCTTGGATTCTTAATTGTGTGTCTGAAGAGTTATATAGGGGTCAAATCTTTTCTGATAATGCTGCAAAAGTTTGGAATGAATTAAAAGAAACCTATGATAAAGTGGATGGTTCTTTCATGTTTAATATTCATCAGAAAATTTGATCTCTTAAGCAGAGTGGTATGTCTTTGTCTGAATATTACCATAAGTTGAATACTCTGTGGAAACAATATGATTCTTTGGTAAAATTGCCTGTTTGTACTTGTGAAGCTTCTAAAGCATTCTGTGATCATAATAATACTCTAAAATTGATGCAGTTTTTAATGGGATTAGATGAGATATATGCTCCTGTCAGAAGTAATATTTTAATAACTGATCCTTTGCCAAGTGTTAAAACTGCTTTTGCTTTAGTGTCTAGAGAAGAGTCACATAGAGGTTTTAATACTGAAAATTCTAAATCAATTGGAAATTCTTCTGCCTTTGTGTCTCATATCAAAATTCTAATAATAACAGAGGATACAATAAAAACTTTGTTAAAAGAGAACCTAATCCTAATTTGAAATGTACAAATTGCAATATGATTGGTCATACAATTGATAGGTGTTATGAACTTGTTGGTTATCCACCTGGTTTTAAAAAGAAATCATCATTTCTTTTAATGGTCAACATAAGTTTAAGTCAAATTTGAGTGATAATTCTGTGAATAATTGTGCATATTCTGATCATGCTTCTACTAGTACTTCTGGTTCTTCTTTTCCCTTTACAAATGAACAGGTTATGAAGCTTATGTCTCTTATTAGTGATAAACCTGCTTCTGCAAATGTGAACACTAGTGCTGCATGTAGGTTTTTTAACAACAGTACATTTTTTAACATGAACTTCCAAAAAAATTTTAACTGTAATTCTGTGCAAGAGTCTTTAATTGCTTATTGCTTGGATTGTTGATTCTGGTGCAAACCAGCATATGACTGCATATAGTAAAAACATGTTTAATATTATTGATGTGTCTGATCTTGGTCTTAAAGTTGGATATCCAAATGGAACACAAGCTGTCATTACTAAAATTGGTTCATTAAGATTAAATGAGAATATTATTTTACATGATGTATTAGTTGTTCCTCAATACTGTGTGAATCTATTGTCTGTTCATAAACGTGCTAGAGATAGTACTGTATCTATATTGGATATATATGTATATATATTGATTATAGTTTATTGAATGCAAAAATATACTGTATCTATATATCTCGAGATCTATATATGTATCTGTGTCTATATATTATATATGTATCTGTGTCTATATCTATATATGTATTGTGTGTGTGTGTGTATATATACATACACGAAGCTTCATTTTGCAGAATTATATTAAATATATATAGTGTTTTGATGCTTATTTTTAGTTTATGTTGTTTAGATCTATTAGTTCAAATTATTTGTAAATTATTGATTCAAATGTTTAATTTTGTTAGAGATATTAGATCTGGTGGTCAAAGTCACTTTGACTTTTGATTTATCGTTGTTTGTTAGGTTTTTGTTTTGAAAATGTTTGTTTGTGTAACAGCCTGATGGACAAATGCCAAGTGATAAGACTGTTGGAGGCGGAGATGATGCCTTCAACACAGAGGGGTGTGTTTGTTGATTTGGAACTAACTGTCATCGATGAGGTGCGAACCGGGACTTACCGTCAGCTGTTTCACCCTGAGCAGCTTATTTGTGGTAAAGAAGATGCTGCTAATAACTTTGCCAGAGGTCACTATACAAGTAAGCGATTCGTCTTTCACTATTTAAGACATTTTATTGAATACATTGGCTGCCTTGTTTATTATGTTTATAGAGTCTTCTGAGTTATTTTCGGATTCATTTTGTAGCGCAGTTTATGTTTATATTGCTTATTTGCTGTAAAAACACCAATCTGAAGTTATTTTGTAAATGCTTTATATATTGGTATAATGTTCATTGATGCATTGCGCTGAATTGGTTCTGTTTAGTTTGTCAACTACATATGTCTAGTTTTGTTACATTGAAGTTTTTGATTTAGGCTGTTGATTTAGGTGTGAAAGCCTTTTTAGAGTTTGCGCAAAGTAATGATACAAATTTATAGTTCTGAAGAAGGATAGAGGTTCTTAGGGAGAAAGTGTAAAACAAAGAATGAGACTATGACAGTAGGGCAGCCGTGCAGGGCATTGGAGTCTGGATCACGGTCTGAGAGCAAGGGTGGAGTAACAGAAAAGGATGTGTTCTGTACTCTGTAGAGTACTAGACTGCATATTTAGTAATTTATTATAGGCAAGATATAGAGATCCAGTTCAATGCAAGCTGGTCATTAACTCGTGATACCGTTTTATTTACAAGTCACAGTGTCGAGTTGCTTTGTGACCTTGGCCTACTCTCCATCTTTCAGCTTTCATGATCTTATTTACATTAAACGATTAATATGTGACAGAAAGAAGGGCCTGGAGCTCCAGGGGGACAATCCTGGACAGTGAAGTGGCTACGCTTTGATAATTCCTACTTCAAGGTGATTTAATTACTGCTCTTCCTGTTACCTTTTCACTGTCAGCATTAACATTCTATTGTTGACCCATTTACTTGTGGCGGGTCGTGTTTTATCTCCAACGTGCCGAGTTAAAACATCATTAGCTAAAAGGTCGATGGGAGTTTATTTTTGATGCATACAACCTCCTAAATTGCTTCATTTAATGAACTTGTTTACTAATTGATAATATTCATTGTAATCATAACTTTTGCATCACTTATATTTGTATAATAAAAAATAAGTTGGACAAAAGGTGTTTTGCTAGTCAACTCAACCTGACTCAGCCTGTTTCGACGCGTACGAGACAGTAGCCTGGTTCAATCCAAACCTGTTTTAACCCCTTACCCAACCAGTTTGACCAAATCATCTTGCACCTAGTTCATCTTTATAGAGCAGCTACTAGCTGCAGTACTTCAGCTAAGCAGATTACAATGAATTTGTACAGGACATCAAAGAAAAAAGAGATGAGGATCTACTGGTTTTGCCAACAGATGCTGCTCTTTTTGAGGATCCATCATTTAAGGTGAAATAAATTGAGGATTGGCATGCATTTTCTTGGGTTGAATTTTGACATTATTTATGTGAAATGAATTGCTTTTCAGGTATTTGCTGAGAAGTATGCCGAAGATGAAAAAGCATTTTTTGATGACTATGCAGAAGCACATGCCAAACTCAGCAACCTTGGAGCCAAGTTTGATCCCCCTGAGGTATGTGATCTCTATATCATTATTTTTTGTTTATATGCTATTTAGGTACTTATGTAGATGTAAAATATACTGCTAAAGGGGTTATTTTCACACATGGGAAAGCATAGTTAAGTTTATTATGGGTGCTTAGGTAGCAAAATTAGTGGCTGGGTAACAGGTCATAACAGATTTTCTGGTCGCAGTGGATAATTATTTCATATTGGTCAAAATGGTACTTAGGCCATGTGGATATATTAGATCATGTTGAAGCATTGTAACGTATCAATGAGATTTCTCTCGTGGATGCATTAGTTACCGTCAAAGGTGCTCCACTTATATGCTTTTGAAACATAGAGTCTTTAAAGTTCTCGACTATTTTGGTATGCATGTTTAGGATATAATATTTCTTACCTTTCTGAAGGACTTGTATATTAGAAATGTGATGATCGGGGTCATATCTTTTTACCTGACAATGAGTCAAACTTAAATACTTGTTCCAGAATGGAAGAACAAGTGAAAAGTGTTAAGCATATTTGAAAGTTGTCTGTTCTAACTTGAACCCATTTCAACATATTACCCTAATCATCCATACCTCTGGTATATGATGCTCGGAATGATTTTGAAACCCCGGGTTTAATTGTTATAGTGTACCTGACATGTTTTCTTTTTGTGTATTTTTGTCAGGGCTTCTCGATTAATGATGAACCTGCAGCTGGAGCAGTCCCTGAGAAGTTTGTGGCAGCCAAGTACTCATCGAGAAATGTTTCCGCCCGCCCTTTTTAATGTATTGTACGTATTTGTCAGATCGGGGAAGGTAAAAAAGAATACACGGATGATGATTTGGATGAAGTTCGTGAAGAATGGGCAAATTATGTGGCAAACTTCATTTACCGGTTTTGAATTTTATATAATTTAGCGGTTGTAAACTTTTATGGTTAATATTAGAATTTAAAATAACTTGTAGTTGTATGAAACGCATTGTTTTGATATATATGAAATGCGCTCTTTTGCTATTTGTGTATTTATTTGTATTATGAGCTAGATTGACTGTTATTTAATGTGTGGATATTAATAATTTTATAAAAAATATTTTTTTAAAATTTTTTGAACCATGACACGCAAAAAAAGGCGTCATAAAATAGTGTCATAAAAGCGTGTCGTAAAAGAGTGTCATAAAAGCGTGTCATAAATTCATGACGCTCCAAATGCGTGTCATAAAAATTTATGACGGGTCGATTTATGACACCAAAAAGCGTGTCATCTGACCTAGTCGTGTACATATACCGGTTATTGACCAAACCGGTTAGGGTTTGAACCCGATTCGGTTAGGGTTGACCATTCCCTAACCGGGTTTGACCTCTAACCGGTTCGGGTTCTACCCGGTTTTGTGAGGGATGAAACCCAACCCAATCCAACCCGGTTAGGGTCGGGTCCTAATCGGTTAGGGTACCAAACCGGTTACTAACCGGTTAGGATTTGCCGTAATTGAATTATTAGTCTCTTTTTCGCTTAAAAATACATACTTTTTATTATAGATCAAAGTTTTAGTACACATTCAAATACTTAATAAAAAGTCTTCAAACACACAATAAAAAGATGTTCAAACTTCAAACGAGTTCGACATTAAACATTAAAATTAAACGTCTTCATTAATAAAAGTCCTCACTAATATAAATTCTTCAACTTCAAGTCTTCAACTAGTCTTCATTCTTCAAGTCTTCAAAGTCTTCAAATACTTAATAATACTTGATAATAAAAGTCTCCATTAACAAACACTTAATAAATAAAAGTCTTCAAATACTTAATAAACATCTTCAAGTCTTCAATGATAAAAATAAACGTCTTTGACTCTTTGCTAATAAAAGGTCTTCAAATCGTCAATTAATCTTCAATCTTCAATGCATCTTCAAGTCTTCATTAAAAATCTTCAAGTCTTCAATCATCATCAAGTCCTAGAACTTCAACGAGTTCATCATCTTCGGAACTAGCTTCACGTGAAGCTTCATCAAGAGCAATTTCTTCATCCGAAAGTGATATTGCAACACCTTCTTCAACCTCAACCATGTGTAGTTCTTGCTCAATGTCTAGTTCACCTTCAAGAGATGAAGTGTCTTGTATACGTTCGGCTGCATCTAAGTGATCCTTTAAGCAAATGCACATCTCCAATGATGCCGGCGTGAGTCTTGTTCTTCGTATAGTAAGTACCCTACCACTAAGAGAAAAAGCGGATTCCGAAGCTACCGTGGAAGTTTGGGCACTTAGTAAGTCTCGGGCCATGGTGGCTAGAATGGGAAATTGAGATTCCCTTACTTTCCACCAAGCCAATATATCAAAAGAATTACACTCATCGCCTCCCATTGTGACCAAAAAATCGGTTTGGATATATCTCCCATATTCCCCGCTAAACTCATCGCCTTCACCCCTAGCCCTTTTAGTGTTATCACTTCTCAACTCATTTAAAAAGTTAGTCATTGGGTTTGAGCTTCGAGAAGGTGTAAAATAAGATGATGAAGACGAACTTGAACCAACATTACCACCATGTTTAGCAAAATAACATTTAAACAAGTCTTTAAAATCTTTTTTAAACTCTTCAATTGCTTTTGTTGCATGAAATGGGTCCTCAAGATGCAAATCCAAACCAATACTTATTTTTTCAATAAGTAGTCTCACCCCGTTAACGTTCATACATGGGTCTAATGCGGCGACACAAGCAAAAGTAGGTGGTATTTCCTTAAAATACTTAGCAAGTTTCTTTTTCATGGGCACTACCATTTTTTCATACAACCCACCCTTCCATTGAAATTCACCCATTTTCTCACTCAACAAATAAATTTGTTTTAGAACCAAATGAGACGTGGGATAATAAACACCGGATAACAAAGTGGTTGCATCTAAAAAGATTTTGAGAAATTCGGTTATTTGTTCAATTATAGACCAATTTTCCGTCGAATATCGTTTAGCCTTTTTCTTATCAACAAGCATATCATGAAAAACTTGTAAAGTATCTTTTTGACGTAAACCACACAAAAACATTTTATAGGTCGAATTCCATCTTGTGGGCACATCCCAATTAGGGGTCAAAAACGGTTTATCCGTTTCCTTACACAATCTCATATATGCTTTATATCTAGCTCCACCCCCCATGAATATGTCTTGTAACATTCTTTTAAACTCGGATTTTGCATGATTCACCTCCCACACCGCCAACCCATCTTGGACAACCAAGTTTATAATATGAGCTACACATCGACCATGGTAAAAAGCACCCTTCAAAGGCGGATTGTATTTTAGAATGAGCTTTTTTACGGCACTAGTATTGTTACTAGCATTATCAAAAGAAATGGAAAACACTTTTTCTTGTAGTTTAAACCTTTTTATTACATCATTCAACATAACAAATAAGTTTTGAGCCGTGTGAGGATATTCAAAGTTTTCAAAAGCAATGGTACGCTTCATGATTTGCCACGTTTCGGGTTGAATCCAATGGACGGTAACACATAAGTAAGAACCGGGCAAACCATGAGGCGCAGACCAAACATCGGTAGTTAAGTTTACACTTGTTTTTAAATTTTCAAAACTTGTTTTTAATTCTTCTTTAGCCTTTTTCCATAATTTCATAGAATCACGTCTAAGAGTAGCACGGCTTACTTGAGTATATCGAGGTTGAAGTGAGGTTTGAACGACCTTGGTGAATCGCGGGTTGTCAAAGTGGTTGAACGGCAATGCCTCTTGAATCACGAATTGTGCAAATTGTTGACGACACACCTCCGGCGAGTATGCAAAAATACTCCCGTCTCGTGCCATTGTTGATTGACCTTCCTTTGCAACGTTTTTTAATACTTTACAATAATTATCTCTATGCAACCTTAACGTTGTGTTGGAACCGGCACCCAAATGGATATTACACTTTTTACATCGCGCCCCTTGTGTTCCATCTTCATACTCCACCAAATCGAAACAAGACCCCCAAACATCTTGTGCTCGAGTCGTAGTTAACACTCGAACGACATTTTTACGTGGTTGTGTTTTGTCATTAGAAGGACTTGGTGTTGCCATGTTAAAGTGAGTTTTGAGTGAGTGATTTTAGTGTTTTGTCATGATTTTGGAGTGTTTGTAAGACTTTTGATTGTTGTAAACTAACTAAAATGAATGTATGTATATATAAACATGTTAGGATGGCATAAAGGTAAAAAAAACAAAAAAAAAAGCTGAAAAAACGGTCAAAAAAACGGCTCTATAGCCTTCCCAACGTTCATATTTTGCTACTGCCAATCCCAGCCCCATTTTGCTTCAAACCGGTTACCAAACCGGGTTCCCTAACCGGGTCCTAACCGGTTCTAACGGCTAGAATTCCTAACCGGGTCCTAACCTACGGGTTATGTAGAACCCGAACCGGTTAGGGTCAATAACCGGGTTTGACCGGTTTCAGTTACGGTTTGTTTTTCGGGTTCGGTTTCGGTTTCGGTTTTTTTGTACACGACTAATCTGACCCATGACACAAAATCGGTGTCATTAAAGGTGTTTTTTCTAGTAGTGAGTAAGATGTCTGTTAGTTTTGATGAAAATAAATGTTTAATTCAGGATTTGGTGTCCAAGAGAATTCTGGGGACTGGTAGTGAAACTGGAGGTCTATATTTGTTTGATGTTAAAAGTGATGCAAGGTATTCTGTGAATAATTGTATGTTTGGTGCTTTGTCTAATGTTTTATGGCACAATAGACTTGGTCACCCTTCTGATCAAGTTATGTCTATTCTTAAACCTAAGTTGCAATTAAAAGGTGTGTCTAATAATGAACCTTGTGAAATTTGTCACAAAGCAAAACAAACTAGAGAATCTTTTCCACTCAGTGAACATAAAACTAAATCTCTAGGTGACATTGTGCATCTAGATGTGTGGGGTCCTTATAAAGTTACAAGTAAAGAAAGATATAAATTTTTTCTAACTATTGTTGATGATTTCACAAGGGCTGTTTGGGTATTCATGATGAAAGGAAAACAAGAGGTTTTTTGTCATATTGAGTCCTTTTATAACCTGTTGTTAAATCAGTTTCAGAAAACTGTTAAAGTGTTTAGGTCAGATAATGGAACAGAGTTTTTAAATTCAAGTATGCAACATTTTATGAATAACAAAGGTATTGTTCATCAGACTTCCTGTCCTTACACTCCACAACAAAATGGAGTAGTGGAAAGGAAACATAGACACCTTTTAAATGTGGCTAGGTCTCTTATGTTTCAGGGGGGATTACCTCTTTATTTGTGGAGTGAATGTGTTTTGACTGCATGTTATTTGATTAACAGGTTACCAAGTTCTGTCTTAAGTGGTAAATGTCCTTATGAACTTGTTTATAATAAAGGACCTAATTTCTCCCATTTAAAGTGTTTTGGGTGTTTGTGTTTTGCAAATGTGGTTAATAATAATGATAAATTTGGAAGTAGGTCTGATAAATGTGTTTTAGTAGGTTTTTCTAGTGTTAAAAAGCTTATAAATTGTATAATATAGAAACTAAAACCTTGTTTTGGTCAAGAGATGTAAAGTTTTATGAAGAAATTTATCCTTTTAAACAGAAAACTAGTTCTTATAAAGATGATTATTCTAATATTTCTGAAAACAGTTTAATAAATCATTTAAATTTCTTTGACACACCCATACACTTAAAAATTCCCAATGATGAAGGGAGAAATGATCCTGAGGATGATGGCAGTCTTGGTAGTGCCCCTAATGATCCAGTGGATCAAGGTGGTGTTGCTAGTCCTGCAACTTCTAATGATGGTGATCAAACTGCTAGTTCTAGTGATGATGATCATCCTAATGAAGGCAGTTCTGAGGGTATTGTTAATCCTTTAAGAAGGTCTAGTAGAAATACAAGAACCTCTGTCAAATTGAATGATTATGTGGTAGAAGGTAAAGTTAAGTATGGTCTTGAGAAAGTTGTGAATTACTCAAAATTGAGTAATGACTGTCTTTGCTTTGTATCTAGTTTAAATAAAACATTTGAGCCTAAATGTTATAAAGAGGCTGCTTCTGATCCAAATTGGATAGAAGCAATGAATTTAGAAATGGAGGCTTTAAACAGAAATAATACTTGGATAATTACTGATCTTCCTGAAGGAAGAAAAACAATTGGTTGTAAGTGGGTATATAGAATAAAATATAAATCAACTGGAGAAATTGAAAGATTTAAGGCTAGGTTAGTGGCTAAGGGTTATAATCAAAGAGCTGGTTTGGATTTTGATGAAACTTTTTCTCTAGTGGTTAAAATGCCCACTGTTAGATGTGTTCTTAGTCTTGCTGTTCAGTTTGATTGGAAATTATTTCAACTTGATATTAACAATGCGTTTTTATATGGTGATTTAGAAGAAGATGTCTATATGGACTTACCTGAGGGTTATTTTACTGATTCTAATAACAAAGTTTGTAAATTAGTAAAGTCTTTATATGGATTGAAACAAGCTCCTAGGAAATGGAATGAAAAATTGACTGTTGCATTGCTTGAATTTGGTTTTATTCAAAGTATGAATGATTATTCCTTGTTTATTAAGTCTTGGTCTGATGTAATTGTTGTGCTTCTTGTTTATGTGGATGATATTGTGATTACTGGAAATAAAGATTGAAGAAGTCTTAAAAATTAAAGAATTCTTAAGGTCTAAATTTCTTATCAAAGATCTTGGTGATCTTAAATATTTTCTGGGCATTGAGGTTGTTAAATGTGATAAAGGTTTGTGCCTTTCTCAAAGAAAGTATTGTCTTGAGTTATTGTCTGATTATGGTCTTCTTGGTTGCAAACCAGTTTTGACACCACTTGAAACAAATGTGGTGGTGTCAAGTGTTGATAAAAAACATGATTCTGATAGTTTGCTTTCTAATGTCACTGAATATCAGAAATTAGTTGGAAAGCTTATATATTTGACCTTAACAAGGCCAGATATATCATATGCTGTGCAATGTTTATCTCAATATATGCATGCTCCTTTGGTGTCACATTTTAAAATTGCTATGAGACTTTTAAGGTTTCCTCACTTACTGTCATAACAGATTTTTCTCTTAGGCTTGGTTTCTAGGGTTTCCTCACTTACTGTCATTTCTAACTGTTCACTAGGGTTTTGGTCTTTATCCATTATCTCCATCCTAAGACATTCTTCTTTAACAAGTTCATCCTCCCCTTCTAAGTCAGACACTGTAATTCTATTTCGACCATTAGACAAAGATATTTCACGTTTAAGAACATGGATGGTAGCATCCGCAGCGTGCAGAAATGGTCGTCCTAAGATTAAGGGTGTCACTACTTCACTTACCGAATCAAGTACAACAAACTCAGTCCAGAATTCTAAATCCTTAACCCTAACATGGACTCGTTCGACAATCCCCTTGGGTTGTCGGTAAGTCTGATCGGCTAACCGAATGCTCATGTTAGCGGATTTTAGCAAACAAAGGGTAAGCTTCTCATATATCACAGTAGGCATAACATTAATACTTGACCCTAAATCAGCTAATGCACTCGAAAAATATTCATTATTAATAGTGCAAGGGATAAGAAAACTTCCTGGATCCTCAGATGCTTGCGGTAGCTGTGCCTCGTCAACCTGTGCTTCGGGGTTCTGAACTTCTTCACTTCTGTCCGAGTCGTCCCGTTCTCTGATTTTGCATTTGGCACTGAACTGTACCTCAACGTCTCCTTCCGAAAACAAGGTTTCGCGCGAATCTGATCCGATAGACTCAGGAGCGGCGCTGGTGGTGTCTGAGCGGCGCTGGTCAGCAGCCTGTAGGCTTCCAGCGGCACTGGAAAGGTGCCAGCGGCGCTGGTCTTCACCTGTAGGGGAACCAGCAGCGCTGGAAGGGTTCCAGTGGCGCTGGGGGCCACCTGGAGGGCTTCCAGCGGCGCTGGGTGTGTACTCAGCGGCGCTGGTGGCTCCTGGACAGATTCCAGAATTGCGTTTTCGTCCGTTTTGCCTTCATTTTGCTTCCGTTTGACCTGTACCTGATCGGACACTTCACAAGAATCATTAGAAACCTCAGTAGAGTCATTACCTTTGGTGAACATGGCGTTCACATTTTCATTCCTCCCGATTGGTGGTTGGTACTTTTGACTCGTGCTAGGGTTTGAGCTTAGACCGCCTTGAGTGACTTGCCTTGGAGATGGGCTGCTTTCATTCCTCGCATTCTGCTCTATACACCTATCTATCCTTCTCTCCAGTTCCTTGATTGCGGCTTGTTGATTCCTTGCTCCTTCGTCAACCTTTTGATTGAGATTGCTTATCTTCTCACTTAGGGTTTTAGTGTAGCTCGCCAAGGAGTCATGCCTCTTGTCATTCATGTCCATGTACCTCTCCATCATGTGGGTAAGCTTGGCAATTGGATCCTCCTTGACTTCACTCTCCACCCTTGGTTTCTCCGGTTGATCACTACTCCTTTGCCACCTATTTTGAAAAGAACCATTGTTATTTCTAGGAAAACTAGAATTAAAGTTAGAATTACCGGGGTTCCTTGAGAATAGTTCTCGTTGGTAGCCTCCTCCTCGGTATTGGTTCTGAACAAAATTGACTTGATCGGTAGCCTCCTCTTCACAATCTTCGGTACAGTGCATTCCTCCGCATTTGTTGCACCCGTGTGCAATCACCTTGAGGTCCTTGTCCATAACTTCCAACCTATCTTCAAAAGTAGAAAAACGGTTAGATAAAGCTTTAAGTTCATGAATTACCTCAGTTTCGGAGCTGCTTCTCAATGCTAGCCACGGTCCTCCTCGGTCTCCTATCTCGATCCTTATCATCCATATCTCGAGCTAAGCTAGCTTGCACCATATCCTCCATCATTTTGTACGCGTCATTGGTAGACTTGTACAAAAACTTACCACCGCCGGCTAGGTCAAAATCCTTCTGGGAAGTCTGGGTTAAACCATAGAATAAGATTTCCATGATCTCGTCCTTTTGTAGTCCATTCCCGTGACAGTTCCTGATCATTTCCCTAAGCCTTTTCCATGCATCAACTAGTGATTCTCCTTCGTCTTGCTTGAAAGCCTTGATGTCTCTAAGCATTTTCCTAGCTAAACTCGGGGGAAAGAATCGCGAGACAAACTGTTCGCGAAGTTGATTCCATGTAGTGATGGTACCTTCATCGAGCTCATCGAACCAAGCACGCGCCTCTCCGGTGAGAGACGACGGAAATAAGCTAAGTTTCACGTTGTCATCGGTGACTTCTCCTCCATATTTGAACATTTTGGACAAACTAGTGAACTTGCTTACATGCTGATGGGGGTCGGATTTGGCTCGACCGTCATATTGGTTGTCTTGGATTAACTTAAGGTGGTGTCCTTTGACTGAAAACGAGTCTCCAAGGTTAGGTAGGACAATAGCCGATCCCGGTGTCGGTGCAACGGCTCTCGTCCTTTCCATCATGGGTCGATCGAACTCGTCCATTTCTGGTTCCGGTGAGGGTGGTTCTGATCTAGTGTCGGTTGATCCTACGAGGTCTTCTAAGTTGAAAAGGTGAGCTAAGTTACCTACGGGCGTGGAGTTGGATCTGTAGAGTCTTCTCCTTCGTCTGAGTCTACTTAGGCTTGTGGACACGCGTCTTAGAACCGTTCCCGATCTTAAACGCATCAACTACCAAAATAAGCTGCAAAACTCAAGAAAAAGATCAACGCACCAATATAAAGACAAAATGAAAACTAAATTAAAATACTTAAACTAAAAATGAAATGAAAATACTAATTAAGTACTAAACCCTAAATTTGACCTAATGACCTAATTTGGCTTCTAAACCTAATTAACTTAACCTAAGTACTGAAAAGTAACTACTTCGTGCCGAAACACAAAGCAGGATCGAATTACACTACTAAACTAAGAATGCGTCGCGTCCCCGACAACGGCGCCAAAAGACTTGATGGTGGTTTTTATTTCGGTCTTTAAATTTATAAAATGTTGTACAAGTAACTATCTTAAAACACAACCACACTAACGGGCAGAGAACCCGGTCAATGTAGTATAGTCTAGTGATAAGCTACAGGATCGTTCGCAGGGACGCTTGCACTACCTAATCTAATAATGTGTGTAATTCTAGTTTGTTTTGGGGGTTTGTCACTAACTCCTAATTAACTACTACTTAACAGTAAATATCCGGTATTACCGGGGCAGACTGCGTCAGAAGACACAACGTAAAATATTGAAAAAGCAAATAACAGTAATTAAATTAAAATACTTGTTTGGACATCTCAGATCTCATGGTACGACCAAATACTATTCTACTGGTTTGTTAGACTGTTGGAAACTTAATCACGGCTCAGATTCTCGTTAGATTCACTTTGCCTAAGTAACTAGTGCTGTTGCTAGACTTACACTACCCTATAAACAAATTCTCGTTAGATTCATTGTTTAAGCATTAATTGACCTAAAGTTTGTGTTACTAGTTCATCTTTTAATTACCCGGCTCTTAAGCCATGACCAGATATAATTATCTCCGGTGACCACAGTGCTCGTTTCCAAGTCAAAGGATCGCGTCTGACATTGTTAAGCATCATGTTCAATTCATCCTAGTTACTATGGTTCTGGATCCCTCGGTTACAAGTGAATCACTTTTTACTCCTAGTTATAGACCGACTAGTCGTTTTCTGTCCTAGCATATTAGTCCTAGTGTATGATCATAGACAACCATCAGAATTAAACTAATATGTTCAGATATAAAACCAAATAGCAACATGAATTACTAATAAACATGGATCTACGATAAACAGTAAAGCACACTCCAACAGTATTTAACAAACACAATAAAACAATAAACGTCTACATGATCACATCGATTCCAAACAAGTATTCATCCTACTAGCCTAGCATTATTAAAGGAATAACAAAGTCTGAAAAGATGAAAGACATTGTTCAAATAAAATAAGTAAAATAGAAAAGCTAGATCTAGACCGAGGATGAAGATCAGAAGGCGTTAGAAGCTCCAAAACCGTCTGGAAATTTGCAAAGTCGACCTAGGGTTGATGCTGGGCGGCTAGGGCTGCTGAATCGGCTCTCTCTTATGGTTTTGAGGGTTGGTTCGACTTAAATAGAGGTGAAAGTCGGTTGCTGAACTGGGCTGACCAGCGGCGCTGGTGGGCCTACCAGCGGTGCTGGTCCTGGGCCTGACTGGGCTAGCGGCGCTGGTTGCTGAGGAGCGGCGCTGGTTCTTGATGGCCAGCGGCGCTGGCTAGGTGCCAGCGGCGCTGGTGGCTCCTGCTGCAGCTCTCGCGTCTTCATTCGGCTCCCGAATCACTTCCTTGTGTCTTGTAATCTCATAGGCTTCCTTCTTGAGTCACTTGATGCCATTTACCCTCTCTCGCATCTTCCGTGAACCTGCATAAACATACGATTCATTAAGTACCAATAGTTCCGGAATAATAACTCATTTAGACATAGAAATGAAGCCTTTCAATAGGGGTTTTTATCACAAAATGGACGCTCATCAAATAGCCAATAAAATCGTAACAAAAAACGAAAATCGCAACAAGAAAGGCAAAATCGCAACAAGAAATGCAAAATCGCAACAAGAAATGGCAAAATCGTAACAAAAAAATGGCAAAATCGCAACTCGCAACAGTTTGACTTTGACTTTGATTTTTTTAAGGATACTTTATAGTACATAAATACAAAGTCTCAAATACATAAGAAACTACTAGAAACATACTAATAATCTCCTAAGTTAATAGTTCCGAACGGAGATGATTGTGAAGTCGATTTTGGTTTCCCTTTTGAATTTGATCTTGATGAAGATCCATACTCTCTCGGTGGAGGAAAAAATGTTTGTGATGGCATGGGTGCACCACAAGTCAGCCTTGTATGACAATGTTCCTTACAACGACTGCATGTTGTTATCTTTCTCTCTTTACCCCTAGACGGAATATGATCGCGGGTTTTTGGTCGATCAGGTTACTTATGATCTATAACTTAGGGGATTATTAGTATATTTCTTATGTATTTGAAGCTTTGCATTCATATACTGTATAAAAAACTAGCATCCTTAAAAAAATAAAAGTCAAAGTCAAACTGTTGCGTGTTGCGAGTTGCGATTTCGCGATTTCTTGTTGTGATTTTGCCATTTCTTGTTGCGATTTTGCCTTTCTTGTTGCGATTTTGCATTTCTTATTGCGATTTTGATTTTTTGTTGCGATTTTGTTGGCTATTTTGTGATAATCCGAAAAAACTTGGCTATTTTGATACTGATGTGACCAATTTATACCTATCGCCCACATCATTTTTGGCCATTTTATTAAGTGTTTCATGTCGATTTTGTGTGCATTTGGCGCGTTTATGGTGTTTGTTAGTGTTTCAGGCTCTAAACAGGTTACGTGTCCATTTGGTGCAAGTTCGGATGATTTCAGAGGCCAAGATGTTGATTCGTGAGTTCGAGAGTTGTTTAAGGTTGTGAAGATAGAGAAGTTCAGCAAGTTCATTATTAAAGAAATGTATTCGAGACAAGTGATTTCAGACTGCGCCGCAGTGGGGGTGACCAAGGCCCACTGCGCCGCAGTCAGCTATGTTGAAAGTGACGTCCAATCCAGTGGATTATGACTGCGCCGCAGTAGGGAGTGCATGTGCCCACTGCGCCGCAGTGGGGGTGACCAAGGCCCACTGCGCCGCAGTGGGGGTGACCAAGGCCCACTGCGCCGCAGTGGGGGTGACCAAGGCCCACTGCGCCGCAGTGGGGGTGACCAAGGCCCACTGCGCCGCAGTGGGGGTGACCAAGGCCCACTGCGCCGCAGTGGGGGTGACCAAGGCCCACTGCGCCGCAGTGGGGGTGACCAAGGCCCACTGCGCCGCAGTGGGGGTGACCAAGGCCCACTGCGCCGCAGTGGGGGTGACCAAGGCCCACTGCGCCGCAGTGGGGGTGACCAAGGCCCACTGCGCCGCAGTGGGGGTGACCAAGGCCCACTGCGCCGCAGTGGGGGTGACCAAGGCCCACTGCGCCGCAGTGGGGGTGACCAAGGCCCACTGCGCCGCAGTGGGGGTGACCAAGGCCCACTGCGCCGCAGTGGGGGTGACCAAGGCCCACTGCGCCGCAGTGGGGGTGACCAAGGCCCACTGCGCCGCAGTGGGGGTGACCAAGGCCCACTGCGCCGCAGTGGGGGTGACCAAGGCCCACTGCGCCGCAGTGGGGGTGACCAAGGCCCACTGCGCCGCAGTGGGGGTGACCAAGGCCCACTGCGCCGCAGTGGGGGTGACCAAGGCCCACTGCGCCGCAGTGGGGGTGACCAAGGCCCACTGCGCCGCAGTGGGGGTGACCAAGGCCCACTGCGCCGCAGTGGGGGTGACCAAGGCCCACTGCGCCGCAGTGGGGGTGACCAAGGCCCACTGCGCCGCAGTGGGGGTGACCAAGGCCCACTGCGCCGCAGTGGGGGTGACCAAGGCCCACTGCGCCGCAGTGGGGGTGACCAAGGCCCACTGCGCCGCAGTGGGGGTGACCAAGGCCCACTGCGCCGCAGTGGGGGTGACCAAGGCCCACTGCGCCGCAGTGGGGGTGACCAAGGCCCACTGCGCCGCAGTGGGGGTGACCAAGGCCCACTGCGCCGCAGTGGGGGTGACCAAGGCCCACTGCGCCGCAGTGGGGGTGACCAAGGCCCACTGCGCCGCAGTGGGGGTGACCAAGGCCCACTGCGCCGCAGTGGGGGTGACCAAGGCCCACTGCGCCGCAGTGGGGGTGACCAAGGCCCACTGCGCCGCAGTGGGGGTGACCAAGGCCCACTGCGCCGCAGTGGGGGTGACCAAGGCCCACTGCGCCGCAGTGGGGGTGACCAAGGCCCACTGCGCCGCAGTGGGGGTGACCAAGGCCCACTGCGCCGCAGTGGGGGTGACCAAGGCCCACTGCGCCGCAGTGGGGGTGACCAAGGCCCACTGCGCCGCAGTGGGGGTGACCAAGGCCCACTGCGCCGCAGTGGGGGTGACCAAGGCCCACTGCGCCGCAGTGGGGGTGACCAAGGCCCACTGCGCCGCAGTGGGGGTGACCAAGGCCCACTGCGCCGCAGTGGGGGTGACCAAGGCCCACTGCGCCGCAGTGGGGGTGACCAAGGCCCACTGCGCCGCAGTGGGGGTGACCAAGGCCCACTGCGCCGCAGTGGGGGTGACCAAGGCCCACTGCGCCGCAGTGGGGGTGACCAAGGCCCACTGCGCCGCAGTGGGGGTGACCAAGGCCCACTGCGCCGCAGTGGGGGTGACCAAGGCCCACTGCGCCGCAGTGGGGGTGACCAAGGCCCACTGCGCCGCAGTGGGGGTGACCAAGGCCCACTGCGCCGCAGTGGGGGTGACCAAGGCCCACTGCGCCGCAGTGGGGGTGACCAAGGCCCACTGCGCCGCAGTGGGGGTGACCAAGGCCCACTGCGCCGCAGTGGGGGTGACCAAGGCCCACTGCGCCGCAGTGGGGGTGACCAAGGCCCACTGCGCCGCAGTGGGGGTGACCAAGGCCCACTGCGCCGCAGTGGGGGTGACCAAGGCCCACTGCGCCGCAGTGGGGGTGACCAAGGCCCACTGCGCCGCAGTGGGGGTGACCAAGGCCCACTGCGCCGCAGTGGGGGTGACCAAGGCCCACTGCGCCGCAGTGGGGGTGACCAAGGCCCACTGCGCCGCAGTGGGGGTGACCAAGGCCCACTGCGCCGCAGTGGGGGTGACCAAGGCCCACTGCGCCGCAGTGGGGGTGACCAAGGCCCACTGCGCCGCAGTGGGGGTGACCAAGGCCCACTGCGCCGCAGTGGGGGTGACCAAGGCCCACTGCGCCGCAGTGGGGGTGACCAAGGCCCACTGCGCCGCAGTGGGGGTGACCAAGGCCCACTGCGCCGCAGTGGGGGTGACCAAGGCCCACTGCGCCGCAGTCAGACAAGGGAAGCTGTACGCCAGGTATGATAGTGAATGTCATTTTAATAAAAGGAATCATTTTGTCAACGTGATTTGTAACGGTTGGTGGTACCACGTTATTTTCACATAGGCACAATTGTTAATTTGATAATCAAGCAAACTAATTGTTGGTAAGGTTGTCTAGGCATTGGTGGTACCGGCTTGGGTAATTAAACTAGCAACTTAGGTGTTTGGGTGATTTGTGAGCGGTTGGTGGTACCACGCGAGCATTTCATCCTTTCACGATTATCTTGTCAACTCTCAACGGATTTGGTCTTAATTGTTTGCAATCATGTTTGAAGTCTAGTGAAGTCAAGGTGGATGATCTTTACTATTATTGTTTGAAGCTTTTCTTTACTTTCAAGTGTTTTGTCTATTAAATTTACTTTAATTTAATTGTCAAGGAGAGAACTTAAGCAACACCCTGTTTTCCAAACCATTTTACTAAGCAACTAGTTCAAACCAATCCCCGTGAACGAACCTGGACTTACTTTTTAACTATATTGCATACGATCGGGTCCACTGCCCGATAGTGTGTAGTAGTGAGTTTCAAGGTATTTCTAGTTTTAATTTTTAAAACTCGATTTAGCACATCAAGTTTTTGGCGCCGCTGCCGGGGATTGTGTGCCGTTTTAGTTGTTAATTTAGTGGTTTGATCCTTCCTCACACGTGAGGAAGTTACTTGCTTTATAGTTTAGCTTTTCTTTTCTTATCTTATCACAGGTGCAGTTGACGTGTTTGGTTAGTTGTGTTTTGCAGGTCTACTTCTTAGTTGATGAACTTGAGGTCTTCGGGTTTACCTCTAAATAGTCCTTTGAGAACACCAACAAGACGTAGGTTTAACTTCACAACACCTACACCATTCTCACCTATTGCTAGACCCACTCCGGATTCAGACGAAGAAGGTTTTTATTTAGAAGAATTATTTTCAGAAGTTAAGAAAGAGGAGATGGGAGACGAACAACCAAGAAATCCAGATGATATTCCTTATGGTGATAGGGCCCGCACTATTCCTATGGCCCGCGGTTCCGCCATTAGACCACCGGGTATTGATCATACTTTTAACTTGAAACCAAATCATCTCAAAAGCATCGAGGAGCAACAGTTTGATGGAAAAAGGAAATGGGATCCGTACAAGCATTTGGAGAGGTTCGAGAAGTTGGAACGGCTTTATCAATATGGTCAAAATCAAATGAATGCCGTGAAACTTGAGACATTCCCCATTTCAATCACCGGAGATGCTGAAGATTGGTTCAATGATCTTCCCGAAAATTCCATTACTACTTGGGACCAACTGAAGCAAGCTTTTATAGATGAGTTTTATTCACTTAGAACTCAAAGGAAGTTGGAGAATTTGATTAGGTCCTTTGAGCAAGATGTTGATGAGGATATTGTAGACGCATGGATCCGTTTCAAGGATATGCTAAGGAATTGTCCAGGCCATGATTTGACTAAGGAAAAGTATGTTGAGTTATTCTTTGATGGCTTGGATAAGAAATCTAAAAGAGAGTTGGGTTATGCCTTCGGGGGAAGTTTCACCAAGATTACACCGAATGAAGGATATGAAATTTTAGAACAAATGGTGAAGGATAATGCAACTATGGATGATGAAAGGTTCTTAAAGAATGAGAAGAGAATGAAGAAAGGAACTAAGGAAGGTAGAGTTGCAAAAGCTGAAACTAGAGATGATTCTGGGATTGTTGGAGAGATTCAGGCGCTAGCTTCGCGCATGGATAAGGGATTTGCATCTCAAGAGGCTAGGTTTGGAGCTCTTGAAAAGGATGTTAAGGTTGTTGCTGATGGTTGTGATCATTGTGGTGACATGCATTATTCTGAGGATTGTCCCAACCGGGGACGAGAAGATGTCAACTACATTCAGAATCAACAACAAGGGAGTTTCCAGCGCAACACTGGTTTCCAAAACCGGTCTTCAGGTAATCCTTCCTATAACTCTTCTTTTCAGGCTAATAGTTCTCGTTTTTCAGGTAACAGGTGGCAAAGGAACAACTATCAAAATCAGCCACAACAGGAGACTCAGCAAGGCCAAGGATCAGCTTCTTCTTCTTCTACTGATGATCCTAATGCCGAGTTGAGAGAAATGATGAAGCAGTTGGTTTGTAATCAGCAAGAGACCAACACTAATATTCAGATGATCAGAGAGGACACTAAGGCATTGAGTGAGAGGTTGGATAGAATTGATGGAAAAGTAGAGATCAACATGTTAACTTTAAGGATCTCGAGAGTAGGATGGCAGCTCTTTCTAGACCGCCGGGTACTTTACCTAGCGATACTCAGCAGAATCCTAGACCTCAGTTTAGTCAAGGAAAGAATCAGTCGAGTAATAAAGGAGCAGACGGTCAAGGATCATGGAGAAAGGATAATCAGCCTAATGTCCGCAATGAGGAAGCAAAAGCTATCACTACTCGAACATGTAAATCTTATGACCCTCCTCCTATACCTAATGTTGTTGTTTCAGATGTGCAGGAAAAAGGGAGTGATGATGATGAGGTAGATGAGGAGATTGAGATGGAGGAGAATCCGACCGTGAAGACTCCGGTCAATCTACCAAAACCGGTTGTGGAACCCGAGGTCAAGCCATATAAGCCAAAGGTTCCATTTCCACAGAGGTTCAGGAAGGCAAAGCTAAAGGAACAATATAACAAGTTTGTTCAAATGATTTCAAATGTTCATATTAATGTGCCTTTAGTTGATTTGATACAGGGGATGCCTCATTATTCCAAGTTCATTAAGGAGCTTGTGACGGACAAAGGAAAGATGGAGGAGGCAAAAGCTAATTTTCTCAATGCCGAGTGTTCTGCTATCTTGCAGAACCGCATACCACCAAAGCTTGAAGACCCAGGGAGTTTTCTTATCACTTGCTCTATTAGAACCATTATTTGTAAAGCTTTGGCTGATTTAGGTGCTAGCATTAATTTGATGCCTTATTCGGTTTGGAGTAAGTTGGCTTTAGGAATCCTTCGCCCGACTCGCATGAGTATTAGACTAGCCGACCATTCATTTCAGTATCCCATGGGGATTGCTGAAAATATTAGAGTCAAAGTGGGCCATATTGTTTTCCTAGTTGACTTTGTTATCCTCGAGATGGAGGAGGATGCACAGGTACCCCTTATTCTTGGACGCCCATTCCTTAATACCGCGGATGCTATCATCCGTGTGAAGGATAAGGAAATTTCTTTGGGTGTGGGTACAGATAGAATTGTTTTTAATGTTGAGAGGTCTATTAAGCATTCTTATTCTAATGATGGGTCTTGTTTCAGGATTGATGTGATTGATGATGCTTTAGACCGAGAACTTCAGGAATTGATGGAGACCGATATTGGAGATGAGGAGATTGCAAATTTGGCATCGGGAGATATTTCTGATGATGATTTGTTTGTAGAGGTTATTGCGCTTAGCTTGGATGAGACACCTCCCGAGGATGAGAGTTTTGAGGAGGTTGTTGCGGATGGAAGTTCGAGGGTACCAAATTCTGTTGATGTACCACCCACTGATTTGGAGCTTAAGCCATTACCTACCCATTTGGAGTATGCTTATTTGTCAGGTGAATCTTCTTTACCAGTGGTTATCTCGTCCTCACTCTTGAGTGACGAGAAAGATTGTCTTTTATCTGTGCTTCGAGCCCATAAGCGGGCTTTTGCTTGGAAGACCACCGATATTCCAGGTATTAGTCCTAACTTTTGCCAGCATAAGATTGATTTTGTTGATGATGTTAAGCCCATTGTCCAGAGACAAAGGAGGCTAAATCCTAATATGAAAGAGGTTGTTAAGAAAGAGGTCATAAAGTTGTTAGATGCAGGGATCATTTTCCCTATTGCTGATAGTTCTTGGGTTAGTCCTGTTCATTGTGTGCCCAAAAAGGGGGGCATGACAGTTGTTGAAAATGAGAATAAGGAACTCTTGGCCACTAGGACTATTACGGGTTGGCGGGTTTGTATTGATTACCGTAAGCTTAATGATGCCACCCGTAAGGATCACTTTCCCCTGCCATTCATTGATCAGATATTGGAGAGACTTGCAGGTAATAAATATTTTTGTTTCTTAGATGGGTTTTCCGGGTTCTTTCAAATACCCATTGATCCAAAGGATCAAGAAAAGACCACTTTCACGTGCCCATTTGGCACCTTTGCTTATCGGCGAATGCCGTTTGGTTTGTGTAATGCCCCAGGAACCTTTCAAAGGTGCATGATAGCTATTTTCCAGGACATGCTTGAAACCTCCATGGAGGTTTTCATGGATGATTTCTCGGTTTTTGGGGACTCTTTTCATACCTTGCTTGCATAATTTGGAAAGGATGTTAGAACGGTGTGAGAGGGCTCAACTTGTTTTGAATTGGGAGAAGTGTCATTTCATGGTGACCGAAGGTATTGTTTTAGGTCATAAAGTGTCTAAGTCCGGGATTGAAGTTGATAGGGCTAAGATAGATGTTATAGCCAAATTACCCCCGCCTTCCAATGTGAAAGGGGTAAGGAGTTTTCTTGGACATGCCGGTTTTTACCGCCGTTTCATTAAGGATTTTTCTAAGATTACTCGTCCTATGACCCACTTGTTGGAGAAGGACGTCCCTTTTGTATTTGATGATGCTTGTTTAAGTGCTTTTCAGGTTCTTAAGGAGAAGTTGACTAATTCTCCTATCATGGTTGGGCCGGATTGGGAATTGCCCTTTGAATTGATGTGTGATGCAAGTGATTATGCTGTGGGAGCTGTGCTTGGGCAAAGGGTTGATAAGCATTTCAAGCCCATTTATTTTGCTAGTAAGACTTTGAACCCCGCCCAGCAAAATTACACCACCACTGAGAAGGAGTTGCTTGCCGTGGTCTTCGCATTTGATAAGTTTAGATCATATCTTGTTTTAAGTAAGACCATAGTTTTTACTGACCATTCAGCCCTTAAGTACTTGTTCTCGAAACAAGATGCTAAACCCAGGCTTATCCGATGGATCTTGTTGTTACAAGAGTTTGATATTGAGATCAAGAATAAGAAAGGGGCTGAAAATTTGGCTGCCGACCATTTGAGTCGCTTGGAAGATCCTCACCGGGAGGAACTTCGTGATGGGGAGATCAATGATCACTTCCCCGATGAGTGTTTAATGTTTATTTCTACTTCTGATGATGCTCCTTGGTTTGCAGATATTGCTAATTATTTAGTTGCAGGTGAGATACCTAATGATTTCACGCACCAACAGAAGAAGAAGCTCATATCAGATGCTAAGTACTATTTTTGGGATAGTCCATACTTGTTTCGTGTTTGTGCAGATGGTATGGTGAGGAGATGTGTAGCTGGAGCTGAGACTCGGGAGATTCTTGATGCTTGTCACTATGGTCCAACTGGAGGTCATTACGGTCCTTCAGTCACTGGTAAGAAAGTGTTTGATGCAGGTTTCTATTGGCCTACAATTTTCAAGGAGGCTCAAACTTTGGTGGAGACTTGTGACATTTGTCAAAGACAAGGAAGTATCACTAAGCGGGACGAGATGCCTCAACAAAGCATTCAGGTATGCGAGGTTTTTGATATTTGGGGTATAGACTTCATGGGACCATTCCCACCGTCTAATAAGTTCCAATATATTCTTGTCGCCGTTGACTACGTGTCTAAATGGGCCGAAGCCAAGGCTTTGCCCACGAATGATGCGAGGGTAGTCATTGATTTCCTTAAACAGTTGTTTTGTCGATTTGGATGCCCTAGAGCCTTGATTAGTGACCGAGGAACCCACTTTGCAAATCATCAATTAGCTAAGGTCATGAAAAGATATGGTGTTGTGCATTATTTCTCTACTTCTTATCATCCACAAACTAGTGGACAAGTAGAAAACACCAATAGGGCTTTGAAAAGAATTTTGGAGAAAACGGTGGGAGATAACACCAAGGTTTGGTCAAAGAAGTTGGATGACGCCTTGTGGGCGTTTAGGACGGCTTATAAGACGCCGATTGGCACCACGCCATACCGGTTGCTCTATGGTAAGACTTGTCATTTACCTATTGAGATAGAGCATAAGGCGTATTGGGCGTTGAGGAATTTGAACTTGGATATGATTGAGGCTAGTGAACTTAGAATGTTACAACTTCATGAGCTCGATGAGCTTAGGTTAGGTGCATATGTGAATTCTAGGCTTTACAAGGAGCGAACCAAGGTTTGGCATGACAAGAGGATCCGTAGAAAAGAATTTAAGGTTGGAGCTAAGGTTTTGTTGTTTTTGTCGAAGTTTAAGATCAAACAACCTAAGCTTACTTCTAGGCGGATTGGTCCTTTTGTTATCAAGCATGTTTATCCGTCGGGTTATGTGGAGTTATTCAAGAGAAATGGAGATGGTTCTTTCATTGTAAATGGTCATAGGCTTAAGTTGTACTTGGAAGAAGAACAAGTGGAGGGGATGATTGAAGAGATCCCCATTTTTGAATTTGAAGCTTGAAAGGTAGTCGAGTCTAGCTAACGACTCGTAAATAAATTAAGCGCTTCTCGGGAGGCAACCCGCGTTATTTTCTTGCATTTTATTTTCGTTTTTGTTAGTTAGATTTGATGTTTTATTGTCAAGAAAGTGCAGGTGAAATTTTGGTGTGAAGTGGATTGAGGTATGTTGTATTTGATTTGTCATGCAAAATTTTTCTAAGGAAAAGGGGAATTTCGGACAGAGAATCCCCACTGCGCCACAGTGGGGGTATTTGGCCACTGCGCCGCAGTGGGGGAGGCTGATGCCCCACTGCGCCGCAGTGGGGGAGGCTGATGCCCACTGCGCCGCAGTGGGGGAGCTGATGCCCACTGCGCCGCAGTGGGGGAGCTGATGCCCACTGCGCCGCAGTGGGGGAGGCTGATGCCCACTGCGCCGCAGTGGGGGAGCTGATGCCCACTGCGCCGCAGTGGGGGAGGCTGATGCCCACTGCGCCGCAGTGGGAGCTTCCCACTGCGCCGCAGTGGGAATATTCTGTCCAGCATTTGAGGTTGATGTTTAATGAGGTTTGAGTTTTGTATTCCTTATAGCTCATGTTTGTTTGCTTTAATGTTTGTGATTGCAGTCCGCTACTGATAAGAGGAAGCAAACTGAAGTTGGACAATCTAGCGGGACTGCCGATGTCCCCGCTAAGTCAACTAGGAGCGAACCGGAGGTACCTCCTCTAAATCATTGGCCGGGTGCAATGAACGAGAAGCATGCATGGCTAGAGTTTGATGGGGTTAGGCAACCCCACAAGAACAATTATCTGAACAAGCTATACACACTTCACAAGCATGTTGTTTGCCCACCCAGGTATCTCGCTCATTCTGATGCTCAGTTTTTTGGGGTTCAGGGTGATATTGGTAGATGGTTCAGTATAGAAGCAAGGGTTGGTGATAGGATAGTTCGTAGTGATATGTGGCAACAGATTTTTCTGAACAGGGAACCCGTATATCGTGAGTTGTGCCTTGAGTTTTATTCTACTTTGAAATTGACTAAAGAATTGAATAAAATCAAGGATATTTTTGGAGAAAGAGTTGTTTGGTTTTTATGTGGGGGACAGCAGAGAAAGCTGTCCATAGCTGAGTTTGGGTTTTATACCGGGATGTATTCTAGGCAGGAATTGGATAATCAGGAATTCAGGCAACTTTTAAAGCAGGGTTTTTATGTCAAGGGTGATTTGGGGGATGGTGAGTCCATTTCACAATATTGGACTCGGATTTCTGGAGGAGAAGCTTGGCCGACTGGTGGGTCAGTTAGTGTGTCAAAGATTCAGAGTGTTAGGTTGAGGTTGTTGCATAGGATGATCGTTACATTCTTGGTTCAGAGGTCCACACATTGGGACAAGGCGTACCAGCTAGATTTATGGTTGATTAAGTTGTTTTCTGAAGGGGCCCCTAGGAGTTTGCATTGGCCCCGATGGTTGTACTTGATAGGATGTGTAATCATTCTGATGCAGAGTTGGTTTTGGGGCACTTTATCACCCGTATTTACAAGCGGATGGGTGTTTTTGATTCTGAGGAGTGCCAGACCCATTTGTCTCCACAAGTCAACCAAGAGGATTTCAATGTTAAGGAGTTGATTCGGGGTAAGATTGTCAAGAAGAAGCAGGGGAGCCAGCCGGCTAGATTACTGGATGATACTGGTGTTATTGAGGGACCACCTCCAGATTTGGAGGATGCTGATGTTGAGATGGGAGATGCCCCTCAGGAGCCTCAGAGGAGGAGAGGCCGTCCAAGTTTTGATTTGACAGAGATAGGATCCCAGCTGCAGCAAATTTTTGATGGGCAGCAGGCTAGCTGCCAGGCTTTTGATGATTATCAACGGCGTATGGATCAGGATATGACTTGGATTGGATCGCAGCAGGCCCACACCAACTATACTCTGGATTATTATCAACCGATGTGGGATGCACAGTATCATAATCGGGAGTTTATTAGACCTAACCCGGTTCCTGACTTTAGCCCACCGCCTATTCATGTTCCAGCATACCGCCAGGGTGGTCAGTCATTCTTTCCTACTTCTCCGGGGGATATGTCACCACGGCCCCATGACTTGGGAGGATCTCCTCGTGGCCCGGTGCAGTTTGGTACTTTTCAGGGTGGTCATGACGCTGGTGGATCCGGAGGTTTTCAGAGTGGGTATGATGCAGGTGGTTCATCTTCTTTTCTCCCTGGTTTTGTTGCAGGTTCTGGCTCAGGCTTTGGTGGTGGACCGTCTGGAGGAGATGTTGGCGCCTCTGGTTCAGGTCAAGAAAGGGAGCGAAATTGGATCACCGATCTTTTTGATACATCTGGTCTTCCCTATGGCTATCATGGACAGTCGATGTGATGATGATTATGGTTCCCATCCGGTTCCGTGGGATGGAATCATTTTATGATTTGTGATGATTGGTATTCGGATGACTGTACTTTATACATTATTTCTTATTTTCTGTCTTTATTTTCTGATATCCACCCTACGGGGTGATGAGACATTGTATTTTCTTTTCTTTTCTTTTGTTTTTGTTTCTTATTTTTCTGCATAAAAACAGTAGTACTTTGATATGTTTGGATATGTGGTTTATTTGTGGTGCAAGTGAAGCAGGATTTCTCAATTTGATGGCTATTGTGCAACACAAGTGTGGGGGGAAAACCCATTGGATTCTCTTCTCATCTTTACTCTGTGGCATCAAATTGTTGATTGTGTGATGGTGTGCATATGCTGGCAGTAAGTTCAGCGCCGCTATATTTGTGTTTGGTATGTTTGATGCACACACAACTCTCGCACTTTCCGTTTTGGTACAAGTTGTTTCTCCCGCCAAGCAAAGTGTTCTTCCTTTTTCGGAAGCACAATTTGTACACGGGGTCGACTAACTTGTTTCAAAACGGGATGTGTCCTTACTCCGGTATGTGCTCTTAATTTTCTTTGTTGCTTACCCCTATTTACCTTTGTTGACCGAATATGGACATTGGGGGCATTGTCCATCTTAAGTGTGGGGGGGGGTGGCAAATAGGTTTAAGCTACCGGGTTTATCTCTTTTGTTGTTTTGCCATTGAGATTTTAGCCGTTCTTGTGGATGTGTCCCTCTCGTAGGCTTTTGGGTTTTTATCCAAGAGTAAGGGTTCTATTTTGAACTCTGAACTATGATGTGCATGTTTGAGAATTGGTTGTTTCGATTTGGTAGGATGATAGAAGTTGATATGGTTTCGAGACTTGAGTTGAGCTTGTCTTTGTGGTAAATTGCTTTTGTCACTTAATTCATAATAATTTGATAAGCAATTTTACTACAAAATTTTTCCTTGGCAAAAATTTTAATCGGCGAAATGTGTTCTGAACGGTTACTGGGCTTATCCTTGTGGATTGATAACATTACTTGCATGCTCTAAATTCCCAAACACCTAAAGTTGTGAGATTCATTGTTCATTGATAGATGTGCTAGGTGTTTACGGTTTTGGTTTGATTGCCTTGTAATTTGTCCCTCTCTTAGGCTCTTGGATTTATTCAGGAGTAAGGGTTCCATTTCGAACTTTGCACTAAGATGTGCGAATTTGAGGTTAATTTATTCCATTTCCGGGTTCCTTTCTTTGATATGAGTGTGCCGGTGATGTGTTGAGCTAGAACTTGGCCTGGTGATCGTGACGAGACCGCAGTGAGATCACTTTTGTGATATAAGTACATTGGATGACGAATTGGCATATAGGTTTGACCCATACTTTTCTTTCTCTCTTTCTTTTCACCTTTGCTTTTGTATATTCATACCTTTACTATACTTACACACTTATACTCACTTACATACACTTGTATATACATACATCCTTCCTTTCTTTGTATACCTTAGTGCAATTATACACTTATACATCCCATTTAACTTAGTCTTTTCCTTTGTATATATCCAACTTATATTTGTAAACATTACCTAATTATACCTTACTATACCGATAGTCTAATCTGGGGGCCTTTGATTGTCATTGGTTTGTTTGGATGGTTTGGGAGAGCTTCAGTGGGTTGTCGAGTGGAATAATTTTGGTCTATAAGAATGTGTTGGATTGTTCAAAAGGAAGTACATTGTGATAGACATGTTCATCATTGTAAGAGGGTGCCTACTAGTAGAGTAAAAGTGGTTCAATAAAAAAAAAAAAGAAAAGTGAAAAATTAAAATAAAAAAAAAAAGAAGAAAAAAAGAACTTGGGCTACTAGTGGGTACTTCTCATTTTTATATGTCTAGAGTTGTGTTTTATCGTTAAGAATGGAGGGCTTGGTTGATTTTAAGTTGTTTGAAGTTGATACACCACATTGGTGTCGAGTTTGCTTGGTATTTTTGAGGTGTCTTAGCGGGATAACATCTTTTGGGTTATTGGCAATCAATGGTACGGGTTTTGATTAGACTATTTTGTACATATTCCATACATACCTTTTACTTTTGATTGTTTCCTTTCATTTCTAACCTACACTCCCATTCTCCATTGTAAATATCTATTATATATACCTTAGCCTAACTATACAACCGACTTATATGCCAAATTTTGATGATGTACTTGGTGCTTACGCCACGTCGGTGGAGCTATGATCCTTGTTCAAGCCTATGGTAAGATATGCATCACGACCGAGCTATGAGTGATTCTTGATATATTCAACCCCAAAAGTAAGTTTGTTGGAGTAGAATGATATTGATAGGTTCATTTGTTTCACTTGTGCTTAGTCGTGTTATTGAGGCTTGTGGATTGTTCAGATATTGTCAAACATTTCGGGTTTTCATTTAAGATTAAAACTGCTTCACCCAACTTCTTTGTCTTTGACATACTTGGTGTTGCTTCTTTTTGATACTCGTAATTGTTTATTTAGCTTCATTGCCAAGGAATACTTTTTCTTTAAATGTCGGATTTGCTTGAGGACAAGCAATGCTCAAGTGTGGGGGGATTTGATGTGACCAATTTATACCTATCGCCCACATCATTTTTGGCCATTTTATTAAGTGTTTCATGTCGATTTTGTGTGCATTTGGCGCGTTTATGGTGTTTGTTAGTGTTTCAGGCTCTAAACAGGTTACGTGTCCATTTGGTGCAAGTTCGGATGATTTCAGAGGCCAAGATGTTGATTCGTGAGTTCGAGAGTTGTTTAAGGTTGTGAAGATAGAGAAGTTCAGCAAGTTCATTATTAAAGAAATGTATTCGAGACAAGTGATTTCAGACTGCGCCGCAGTGGGGGTGACCAAGGCCCACTGCGCCGCAGTCAGCTATGTTGAAAGTGACGTCCAATCCAGTGGATTATGACTGCGCCGCAGTAGGGAGTGCATGTGCCCACTGCGCCGCAGTGGGGGTGACCAAGGCCCACTGCGCCGCAGTGGGGGTGACCAAGGCCCACTGCGCCGCAGTGGAGCACCACTCGCCCACTGCGCCGCAGTGGGGTGACGGGCTGATAGGGTTTGGAGACTTTTTGCATCAGATTTTCCATGGGGTATAAATAGAAAACATGACCTAATTTCCCAACTTATCAAGTTTTCTTTCTAGGAGCTGCACTACAAGGAAATACTTCAAGGATCAAATCAAGATTTCATCATCTTCCGATTCATTGAAGATTCACGTGCACCCATCTAGATCGTATCTATTTTATTGTCTTGCAATTTCTATTTCTCAAACGATTGGTACATCATGTTCTTCCTTTATTTTGATTGTTATTTCAATTTGATCATGAGTGGCTAATCATTTAATCATCCACCTTGATGAAACTAGACAAATGATGTGATTGCTATATGTTTTAATTCAAAGAGTTGATTTCAATTATCGTTGTGTCGAGATCTTGATGATTTAATTCCTTTATATATATTATTATGATATTGGTGGCATGTGTGTTCTTCGTTAGTGGTACTAGTTGAATACATATGTGATTTTCAAACGGTTGCTTGTCTATGAGCAATTATCACTAGTTCATGGTATGATAGTGAATGTCATTTTAATAAAAGGAATCATTTTGTCAACGTGATTTGTAACGGTTGGTGGTACCACGTTATTTTCACATAGGCACAATTGTTAATTTGATAATCAAGCAAACTAATTGTTGGTAAGGTTGTCTAGGCATTGGTGGTACCGGCTTGGGTAATTAAACTAGCAACTTAGGTGTTTGGGTGATTTGTGAGCGGTTGGTGGTACCACGCGAGCATTTCATCCTTTCACGATTATCTTGTCAACTCTCAACGGATTTGGTCTTAATTGTTTGCAATCATGTTTGAAGTCTAGTGAAGTCAAGGTGGATGATCTTTACTATTATTGTTTGAAGCTTTTCTTTACTTTCAAGTGTTTTGTCTATTAAATTTACTTTAATTTAATTGTCAAGGAGAGAACTTAAGCAACACCCTGTTTTCCAAACCATTTTACTAAGCAACTAGTTCAAACCAATCCCCGTGAACGAACCTGGACTTACTTTTTAACTATATTGCATACGATCGGGTCCACTGCCTGATAGTGTGTAGTAGTGAGTTTCAAGGTATTTCTAGTTTTAATTTTTAAAACTCGATTTAGCACATCAATACGATCGCAACGAAAATTGGCTATTGTCTTGATTATGTAATTGTATATTTTAGTTTCTTATTAGTTGTTAGTAGGTATTTAATGAGTTTGAAAAATTTTGTAACCTCTAGGCTACCCACTTGTTCAGACTTCTTTTCTTTAATACGATGATTGTTGAGAAGAAGAAGAAGGTGTTACAGGGTCACTGGCAGCGGTTTAGAAAAGTGAGAATAATTTAAAAAGGATGGAAAAATAAAGATGAGACAAACTTTGTGGCTAAAATCCAAAAAGCCAAAGTTTTGCGACATAAATTAGAAAGTTAGAAAATCACTATCATTAGTATATATTAATTCGACTTTTGTGTTAGGAATTCGACACTTGTGCTAGAGTATTCGAAATTAAGTTGCGAATTTGTTAGTTACTTCTTAAATTCAAGAAAATTTAGTGAAATTGGTATTATATTATAACGTTTGTATTTAACAAATATATATAAAAAGCTATTCTTTCAGAAAATAACATTAGGTGGCCGGTTTTGTGTATAATACAAAGTTAAAAGCTAATTTAACGTGTAGATTATATATGCGTGCATACATTAAACGTTATTTCTTTCCTTATTTCACCAAGATTATTATGGATATATAATTCAATATGTCAAAGTTTTTAATAAAATAAAAGTTTTAGAAAAATAATAATTTAAATAATCTTTTATAAAAATAAAATTATTTTAAAAAATAAATATTTATAAAATATTAATAAATTTATAAAATTATAATTTATTACTAATAATAGTCATTAACAATAATATTTTTTATTAGTTATAATAATACTAATTGATAAAATATAATTTTATAAAGTAATGTATTAATAATAAGGGTAGATTATAAAGATGGTACCTGGAGTTTTATAAAAATTACAGATTTCATACCTCTAATTTTGACAAAGCATGTAAAAGGACGAAAATACCCCTTACGTGCACGGACGTGGGGGCACTTAACAGCACAACTAACAGACATTTGTTTCAGGTATGGTCTGAGTGAAAAAATGGTTACTTTTGGGTATGACGAGCATAATTAATAAACCATGGATATGATTTGTGCAATATGATGGACAGTTCAGGTACCATTTTTGTAATTAACCCTAAGTAAAACAATGAGCTATGTTTTTTACCTATGTCCATAATTAAATATAACATGGGTCCCCAAGAAAGTTACCAAATAATGTTTTAAAGTTTCGGCAAACTAACATAGGTCCATGGAACTATGTAGTAATAACGTAGATCCGCCCTTGATTTTATGTAAGAGCAAATTGCGACAATAGTCAATTTATGTTGTGATCGTACTAAAATAGCCAAATTTTTTCATATTATAAAAAAATAGCCAACAAAATCGTAACAAAAAACGAAAATCGCAACAAGAAAGGCAAAATCGCAACAAGAAATGCAAAATCGCAACAAGAAATGGCAAAATCGTAACAAAAAAATGGCAAAATCGCAACTCGCAACAGTTTGACTTTGACTTTGACTTTTTTTTAAGGATACTTTATAGTACATAAATACAAAGTCTCAAATACATAAGAAACTACTAGAAACATACTAATAATCTCCTAAGTTAATAGTTCCGAACGGAGATGATTGTGAAGTCGATTTTGGTTTCCGTTTTGAATTTGATCTTGATGAAGATCCGTACTCTCTCGGTGGAGGAAATTTTTTTTGTGATGGCATGGGTGCACCACAAGTCAGCCTTGTATGACCATGTTCCTTACAACGACTGCATGCTGTTGTCTTCCTCTCTTTACCCTTAGACTGTATATGATCGCGGTTTTTTGGTCTGTCAGTTACTTATGATCTATAACTTAGGAGATTATTAGTATGTTTCTTATGTATTTGAAGCTTTGTATTCATGTAACGTTTAAAAAACTAGCATCCTTAAAAAACAAAAGTCAAAGTCAAACTGTTGCGAGTTGCGATTTCGCCATTTCTTGTTGTGATTTTGCCATTTCTTGTTGCGATTTTGCCTTTCTTGTTGCGATTTTAAATTTCTTATTGCGATTT
Organism: Erigeron breviscapus; assembly: GCA_034093135.1. NCBI lineage: Eukaryota > Viridiplantae > Streptophyta > Magnoliopsida > Asterales > Asteraceae > Erigeron > Erigeron breviscapus. The sequence goes on along the minus strand of CM067170.1, from coordinate 145,421,613 downwards.
TGATTTTTTGTTGCGATTTTGTTGGCTATTTTGTGATAATCCGAAAAAACTTGGCTATTTTGATACGATCGCAACGAAAATTGGCTATTTTCTTGATTATGTAATTGTATATTTTAGTTTCTTGTTAGTTGTTAGTAGGTATTTAATGAGTTTGAAAAATTTTGTAACCTCTAGGCTACCCACTTGTTCAGACTTCTTTTCTTTAATACGATGATTGTTGAGAAGAAGAAGAAGGTGTTACAGGGTCACTGGCAGCGGTTTAGAAAAGTGAGAATAATTTAAAAAGGATGGAAAAATAAAGATGAGACAAACTTTGTGGCTAAAATCCAAAAAGCCAAAGTTTTGCGACAGAAATTAGAAAGTCAGAAAATCACTATCGTTAAGCGGACTTCAAATGTAGTATATATTGATTCGACTTTTGTGTTAGGAATTCGACACTTGTGCTAGAGTAATCGAAATTAAGTTGCGAATTTGTTAGTTACTTCTTAAATTCAAGAAAATTTAGTGAAATTGGTATTATATTATAACGTTTGTATTTAACAAATATATATAAAAAGCTATTCTTTCAGAAAATAACATTAGGTGGCCGGTTTTGTGTATAATACAAAGTTAAAAGCTAATTTAACGTGTAGATTATATATGCGTGCATACATTAATCGTTATTTCTTTCCTCATTTCACCAAGATTATTATGTGTTAGGTCCAGTTTTACTGAACTCGCTCCAGACATGAAGACTAGAGCCCACTGAAGATTTGTCCAGAAACTATGAGAAGGCCAGTGAACTACTTACTTGTACAGGAATTGTAAGTCCCCCGGGTCTTACTGAACCGAGATTGAATTAAGGATATGTCGAGGTGCGGAAAATCCTCGAGATAACCCACGGTTTTTATAACTAGCTTTTATGATATATATATATATATCTATGCGTGAACATAAACACTCGTATTTGGTTACAATAGTGACACGGCTCTCCGGATTCACCTTTATCAACCAACGTGACAATCGTGAATCTACAAGCCTACCAAAGCCGGGTGTGTGTTTGCGGTTCGTGCGTGAGATCGAGTGTTGCCCACAAGATTACTATATGAGTGTTTTATAGTTTCTCTCTCTAGGATTTGCTCGTTTCTCTCTCTACACTCTTGTTAGAACACGCATACACACACCCTCTATTTATAGGCAAGTGACAAAATTTGGATTTGAGTGTTCTCATGTCAAGCCCATAAGCCCATTAGGGTTTTGGCCATGTTTTAGAGTTCTAGTGTACAAGCATGCTTTTGCTTGTTTCCACAGGAACTCTCAAAGCTGTTTGAGTGTTCTCTCCACAAGCAACAATTTGCTCGTTCCCGAGAACTCTCAAATCATTTGAGTGTTCTCTCCACAAGCAACTATTTGCTCGTTCCCGAGAACTCTCAAATGACCATTTGAGTGTTTTCTACACAAGCAACTATTTGCTCGTTCCCGAGAACTCTCAAATCATTTGAGTGTTCTCTCCACAAGCAACTATTTGCTCGTTCCCGAGAACTCTCAAATGACCATTTGAGTGTTTTCTACACAAGCAACTATTTGCTCGTTCCCGAGAACTCTCAAATCATTTGAGTGTTCTCTCCACAAGCAACTATTTGCTCGTTCCCGAGAACTCTCAAATGACCATTTGAGTGTTTTCTACACAAGCAACTATTTGCTCGTTCCCGAAAACTCTCAAATGACCATTTGAGTGTTTTCTACACAAGCAACTATTTGCTCGTTCCCGAGAACTCTCAAATCATTTGAGTGTTCTCTCCACAAGCAACTATTTGCTCGTTCCCGAGAACTCTCAAATGACCATTTGAGTGTTTTCTACACAAGCAACTATTTGCTCGTTCCCGAGAACTCTCAAATCATTTGAGTGTTCTCTCCACAAGCAACTATTTGCTCGTTCCCGAGAACTCTCAAATGACCATTTGAGTGTTTTCTACACAAGCAACTATTTGCTCGTTCCCGATAACTCTCAAATGACCATTTGAGTGTTTTCTCCACAAGCAACTATTTGCTCGTTCCCGAAAACTCTCAAATAACACTTAGAGTGTTTTCCACAAGCAACTATTTGCTCGTTCCCGAGAACTCTCAAATGACCATTTGAGTGTTTTCTACACAAGCAACTATTTGCTCGTTCCCGAGAACTCTCAAATCATTTGAGTGTTCTCTCCACAAGCAACTATTTGCTCGTTCCCGAGAACTCTCAAATCATTTGAGTGTTCTCTCCACAAGCAACTATTTGCTCGTTCCCGAGAACTCTCAAATCATTTGAGTGTTCTCTCCACAAGCAACTATTTGCTCGTTCCCGAGAACTCTCAAATGACCATTTGAGTGTTTTCTACACAAGCAACTATTTGCTCGTTCCCGAAACTCTCAAATCATTTGAGTGTTCTCTCCACAAGCAACTATTTGCTCGTTCCCGAGAACTCTCAAATCATTTGAGTGTTCTCTCCACAAGCAACTATTTGCTCGTTCCCGAGAACTCTCAAATGACCATTTGAGTGTTTTCTACACAAGCAACTATTTGCTCGTTCCCGAGAACTCTCAAATCATTTGAGTGTTCTCTCCACAAGCAACTATTTGCTCGTTCCCGAGAACTCTCAAATGACCATTTGAGTGTTTTCTACACAAGCAACTATTTGCTCGTTCCCGAAACTCTCAAATAAACACTTGAGTGTTTTCCACAAGCAACTATTTGCTCGTTCCCGAGAACTCTCAAATGACCATTTGAGTGTTTTCTACACAAGCAACTATTTGCTCGTTCCCGAGAACTCTCAAATCATTTGAGTGTTCTCTCCACAAGCAACTATTTGCTCGTTCCCGAGAACTCTCAAATGACCATTTGAGTGTTCTCTCCACAAGCAACTATTTGCTCGTTCCCGAGAACTCTCAAATCATTTGAGTGTTCTCTCCACAAGCAACTATTTGCTCGTTCCCGAGAACTCTCAAATGACCATTTGAGTGTTTTCTACACAAGCAACTATTTGCTCGTTCCCGAAACTCTCAAATAACCATTTGAGTGTTTTCCACAAGCAACTATTTGCTCGTTCCCGAGAACTCTCAAATGACCATTTGAGTGTTTTCTACACAAGCAACTATTTGCTCGTTCCCGAGAACTCTCAAATGACCATTTGAGTGTTTTCTACACAAGCAACTATTTGCTCGTTCCCGAGAACTCTCAAATCATTTGAGTGTTCTCTCCACAAGCAACTATTTGCTCGTTCCCGAGAACTCTCAAATGACCATTTGAGTGTTTTCTACACAAGCAACTATTTGCTCGTTCCCGAGAACTCTCAAATCATTTGAGTGTTCTCTCCACAAGCAACTATTTGCTCGTTCCCGAGAACTCTCAAATGACCATTTGAGTGTTTTCCACAAGCAACTATTTGCTCGTTCCCGATAACTCTCAAATGACCATTTGAGTGTTTTCTCCACAAGCAACTATTTGCTCGTTCCCGAGAACTCTCAAATGACCATTTGAGTGTTTTCTACACAAGCAACTATTTGCTCGTTCCCGAGAACTCTCAAATCATTTGAGTGTTCTCTCCACAAGCAACTATTTGCTCGTTCCCGAGAACTCTCAAATGACCATTTGAGTGTTTTCTACACAAGCAACTATTTGCTCGTTCCCGAGAACTCTCAAACCATTTGAGTGTTCTCTCCACAAGCAACTATTTGCTCGTTCCCGATAACTCTCAAATGACCATTTGAGTGTTTTCTCCACAAGCAACTATTTGCTCGTTCCCGAAAACTCTCAAACATAAATAATAAACAAACATATAAACATAATAGGATCCAATTTGATCAACCATATGCCAAGGTAATATTATCGACAAACGGTAATTACAAGATAAATTACAAGACTTGAAATATATATAAAATACATCACACATCTAGAATGCTTGTGTCACCAAGGGATATGCACCAATAGTCTCCCCCTTGACATTAGCATATAGATGTGGTCTTCAAGTCTTTTCTTGAAAGATTGATAAGCTAAAGTGGATCGTAGACTCGAAGCAACTCTTTGTGCCAGTTGCTCTTGTTGACATAACAACAGCGGCTGCACTAAAGTCATCTACTCTCCAATAATCCATGTCACCGAGCATGTTTTGCGGCCATTTCTTCAAAGGAACCCTGCGAACATTCTTGATCTTGTTAATGAATCTAACTACGATCTCTTCGCCATTTGTTCCTTGGGTGACACGCTTCTTTCCCGGAGTTGGTTTGAATTTGAACTTTCTTGGATCTGACTCTCCACTCTGCTTGAGATGATTGTCATTCTTGATCCAACTTTCAAACAACTTCGCACGCCGGTAATTACCTATAAGCTTAAGCCCTGCAAGACCATAGAAGTCTGACTTTGGCATTGAATTAAAAGCTTCAAAGTTAGGCTCAAGGTACTGACATCCATCAAGTCTTTTCATCATATAAAGCTTATTCTCCCCGTCGTGCATCCAACAGAGAATGAGCTCTTTTAGACTTGATGCACGAGGATCTTTGACAAACTAGAAATACCTGTGAGGAAGAGGAACATCCAAAATAAGGATGATTCGGATCTGCATGGTAAACATTAGGTATGATATGATAGTACTCATCTTCATCATCAGAAGTAAAAGCATCATTAATCTCTCTGCCCTGTTCATCCGTGAGACTGCTAACCACAAGCTTAACATCGCTCCCTGTACCCTTCTTTTAATAGACTGAGAAGATCAAATCCTGAGTAGGAATCTCATAAAAGGATTTGATCTTGCGTTCATTCTGACCTTCAGACTTGAAGAGATTCGGAATGGCAATGAGTGCATCTTCAAACTCAAACCTGTGGTCAGGTGATACCATCACTCCTTTCCAATCTGAGTGAGGTATCCATTCACCCTCCTATGATCCTTCCGAATCATCTTTAGCCATATCATCCAAGTTTGCGATAGCATCAATGGCAATGAGCTCATCATCACTCTCAGAATCATAGGCATTAGTCTGAAAACCGACATTTACATCTCCAGTCGGTGAATGAAAAGTATCTTCAGTGATACTTTTCCCTTTGTCTTGAGCTGTGGGAGCCTGAGAAGTACCAGCAATATTATGCATGCTTCGCTCCCCCTGAGATGTAGCAATCGGAGTGCCAATTCGAATACCTTTTGATGATCTTGGAATCTCTTCTTCTTGTCTGCCCAGATCTTTACTGTGCATAGCATCTTTCTCCCCCTGAGATGTAGCAATCGGAGTGCCAATTCGAATACCTTTTGATGATCTTGGAATCTCTTCTTCTTGTCTGCCCAGATCTTTACTGTGCATAGCATCTTTCTCCCCCTGAGATGTAGCAATCGGAGTGCCAATTCGAATACCTTTTGATGATCTTGGAATCTCTTCTTCTTGTCTGCCCAGATCTTTACTGTGCATAGCATCTTTCTCCCCCTGAGATGTAGCAATCGGAGTGCCAATTCGAATACCTTTTGATGATCTTGGAATCTCTTCTTCTTGTCTGCCCAGATCTTTACTGTGCATAGCATCTTTCTCCCCCTGAGATGTAGCAATCGGAGTGCCAATTCGAATACCTTTTGATGATCTTGGAATCTCTTCTTCTTGTCTGCCCAGATCTTTACTGTGCATAGCATCTTTCTCCCCCTGAGATGTAGCAATCGGAGTGCCAATTCGAATACCTTTTGATGATCTTGGAATCTCTTCTTCTTGTCTGCCCAGATCTTTACTGTGCATAGCATCTTTCTCCCCCTGAGATGTAGCAATCGGAGTGCCAATTCGAATACCTTTTGATGATCTTGGAATCTCTTCTTCTTGTCTGCCCAGATCTTTACTGTGCATAGCATCTTTCTCCCCCTGAGATGTAGCAATCGGAGTGCCAATTCGAATACCTTTTGATGATCTTGGAATCTCTTCTTCTTGTCTGCCCAGATCTTTACTGTGCATAGCATCTTTCTCCCCCTGAGATTCAAGATTATCAATAATCTTAAACAACTCCTTATAATCGACATCAAAGCTTGCTAGACCTTCAGTCTGACTCCCTATAGCCTCCTTGTGCTTATTCAGTTTTCTGACAACCTTTTTCAGATGCTTGGTTGTCTCTGACCGAATCTTCTGTAGAGCTTCCTGTTTTGTCTGAAGTTGAATCCCTTATGTCTTCAACTCTGCAAGACTTTGATGGTGTGATTCTTCTTACTTGGAGAACCTTTTTGTCAATCTTGCAACCAAGATTCTCATATCTTCCAATTCCCTTTCTAGACCGGACACAATGTCTTCGTTTGGTCTTGAGCTACTTGGTTGAGAAGAACTCACTAACGGTCTATCTTCTTCAGCAATTTTCCTTCTTTTGGACTGCTGAGATAGATTATCAACATTGTCTCCGGAAGCTCCTGACATTTTTTAAGCTCCTGAAATCCTGTGATTTACAAACTTTAAAATGTTATGAACTGTAACCATTGACAAATAAGATGAATTGACAAAATTCTGATGTTTTCAAAGATAAAGAAACCATTTGTTTCATTTTCTACCAAAACATCGCCAATTTTGTCAAATCAAAACGTCGAAATTAAAACTCTTAATGTTTTCAAAGATATTGAAACCATTTGTTTCATAATCCATTAAAACACTTTTAGTTTTAATATACGACACAATGAACCTTATTAAATTTATGCAAAACCATTTGTTCTTCATAAATATTAAAGTTTAAAATATATGGCAAAAAGTCCTTTCTAATTTGACTTATCAAAAATTTTCCCGTTTTGAAAATTTATAAGTCCTAGAATCGACGAATTCCTTATACACACACATACGGTGACAAAACACACATATGGTGTCAAGTTTGACTAGTCAATACATGTTTTAGTTTCATATTTTACTTTCTAAAATTTTTCCAATTTAAAAATTTTAAAGTCATGAAACACGCATGTGTCATAACACGCAAATTTGTGTATTTGACATAAGAACACGCAAACTGGTCATATGCGTGTTCTTCATGATGACGTCAGCATCATGAACACGTAAAATCTGGGAAACTTGAAGATGTGCATCTGGGTTCATATGAACATGCATGTGTCATAACACGCAAATTTGTGTATTTGACATAAGAACACGCAAACTGGTCATATGCGTGTTCTTCATGATGACGTCAGCATCATGAACACGTAAAATCTGGGAAACTTGAAGATGTGCATCTGGGTTCATATGAACATGCATATTGCAAGAACACGCACATGCAGAACGTCATCCTCAAAACTTCATCAGATGATTTGAACTTGTAAATACTTAAATCTGGTACGAATAGCATCCTATAGGTCCGATTTAACATATTTTAAGTTCCATTTCTTCATCCATAACGTGTTTAATGTCCCATTTAGAGATTTATTAACCGAAAAATAAAACCCTAAATATTTGGTCATAAATCATCAGATATGGATCAAGAAATCCTATTAATCATATACCTTTGTTCAAATAAGTGTTATTTGAGTATTTCTTGTGTCTAAAAACACTAAGTGATCACGTATTAAGAATCGAAAGATGAACAGTGTTGTAACAGTGAACACACAAATAGAGAGAGTTTTTACTAGAACACGCAAATGATTTAAAATAAATCATTAAATGCGCATAATGTTCTATTTATACTCATCAGAACACACAAACCCTATTAGTACACTAAATGCGCAAATGAAGCCCAGTTGGCAAAACACGCATATTAGGCCCATCAATGAAACACGCAAAGTAAGCCCACTTGACAAACACGCATATTGAGCCTTTTATGCAAAACACGTATATGATGTCCACTTGGCTAAAAGTGCATATTTCACTTAACCTAATTTTCTCGATTCATGTGATCCTTGACTAACACTTTGAAAATTCACCAAGAATTTTCTTGAACACGATATGATTAATGAAAAGAATTCTTTAGAGAACACGATAAGCCATACATGAACCTTTTTTTCATATCATGATTATTCGTACTTTTCTCAATAAGGAAATTCTTGATAGATGTCACAACTTAAACAAAATTTGAAATGTACAATCATTAAATTAAAACCCATTATGTCATTAATTAATAACTTACAAATTATCATCGTTAAGTATTTGACAACTATAGACATTGGACACAATCAATGCTGTTAACTAAATTCAAATACAACAAAAATAAAAAGATACAAGATTGAATAATCATCATAGTCAATCTCTCCATCTTTATTTTTGTCTCCGTTTGAATCTAGATGAGTTGTTGATGTGCAAGTGTACTCTGCTTCCATTTTAAGCTTGAGTTTTCTCCATTCCGGACTGGATAGACTCAATTTTCATACGCTTTGGAGATCTTTTATCTTAGCGGTTGACACACATCCAGCTGAGATAAATAATTCTGCGAACACATTGACAAACTCATGAGAATTATACAACACATGTAATATTCTGAAATTCAAATAATTGAATTCTTGAGTATACTCAAACAAATATAACTGATAACAAACAATAGATTCTCTCAATTAAGATTAGAATCCAAGCACTTATCAAGTTATATCATACAATAAGCGTATTCAACTCAATTATTTAAATCATAAATTGCAAATCAAAATATCTGTCAAATACATCAACTGAATGACTCCGTTTGACCTATTTTGACTGAAATTTTAACTACTAAACTTAATCTTTCAAGCAATTTAATTTCAAGACCTAATTCAAGGTGTACTAAACACACTCAAATTAAGATCTTTACATACACTGTATCCTTGTCATGATATACGTTTCTTCAGTGTTCACCAAGAACACAATAAAGTCCCCATGGAATGCAGAAACCCTATATAACATTATCTCACGTGCAATAGAACCTTTTTATTTGGAGCAAGAACCTTACGTAGCATAAAGCTACAAAATCGATCACAGTAATTTTAGAGTCAAAATTACTCTAACCAATCTTAAAATAGTCATGCTTAGTCCGACATATGGAAGCTGATTTTAGAAGGAACAATTACTACTAAAGAGATCGGGTGTAGCAAATGAGTAAACTTAAATGCCACAATATTTCTTCATTTCTCTTGCAGTAACAACTCCCACTTAAATCATTATTATTATATTTTTCTATTGCATTTTCTGATTATAAGATTGTTCTTGTGAGACAAAGATTAAGGGTTTCTCATTCCATTCGTTTGGACTAGAAATTCAAATAATTGAATTCTTGAGTATACTCAAACAAATATAACTGATAACAAACAATAGATTCTCTCAATTAAGATTAGAATCCAAGCACTTATCAAGTTATATCATACAATAAGCGTATTCAACTCAATTATTTAAATCATAAATTGCAAATCAAAATATCTGTCAAATACATCAACTGAATGACTCCGTTTGACCTATTTTGACTGAAATTTTAACTACTAAACTTAATCTTTCAAGCAATTTAATTTCAAGACCTAATTCAAGGTGTACTAAACACACTCAAATTAAGATCTTTACTTACACTGTATCCTTGTCATGATATACGTTTCTTCAGTGTTCACCAAGAACACAATAAAGTCCCCATGGAATGCAGAAACCCTATATAACATTATCTCACGTGCAATAGAACCTTTTTATTTGGAGCAAGAACCTTACGTAGCATAAAGCTACAAAATCGATCACAGTAACTTTAGACTCAAAATTACTCTAACAAATCTTGTAATAGTCATGTTTAATACTATCCTTCCATATGCCTTACGGAGCATAAAGTTAGAAAATCGATCACAGTAATTTTAGAGTCAAAATTACTCTAACCAATCTTAAAATAGTCATGCTTAGTCCGACATATGGAAGCTGATTTTAGAAGGAACAATTACTACTAAAGAGATCGGGTGTAGCAAATGAGTAAACTTAAATGCCACAATATTTCTTCATTTCTCTTGCAGTAACAACTCCCACTTAAATCATTATTATTATATTTTTCTATTGCATTTTCTGATTATAAGATTGTTCTTGTGAGACAAAGATTAAGGGTTTCTCATTCCATTCGTTTGGACTAGAAATTCAAAACGTGATCGATCAAAGGCCTTAGTGTAAAAATCAGCTAAGTTGTCATCAGACAACACCTTTTCAAGATGGATTAATTTCTTTTCAGCACAGTCACTATAAGTCCCAACTCAATAGATGGTACTAACTGAAGACACCTCTTTGTCGATGGTGAGTTAACTTTACAATATAAACACTGAACTGGAGACGACTAGTTACAGTGAGTGTATACCATGTTCTGGATAGTTTACTTATAAAGGTGACAATGTATTATAAGTTAAAGACAATGCAATAAAGTAAATACCTGTAAAGTAAATTGGTGAGATAATATGTATTTTTTAAGTGTAATTTATTTATTGATGTTAAACAAATTACAAGGTTGTTGCGGAACCAAGATAATACACAAGTGTAAATATCCTAACAACCTATGAAATACAATTGATCTAATATTTGGAAATTCTCTAAACAATCGAAACACTTAAAGTTGTGAAATGTCCCTTTTTGCGATTGAGAGAATATTGCACAAGTTCACCAAGAGAATGCAAAGTCTGAATATGCAAAGTAGTTTCTTGGTTGTGCAAAGACCTCTAGATATAGGCAAAGTTGACATTGGGATGTCAACTTTGGCCGTACAAATATGTTTGAGAGCATTTAAGGAATTGCATTTAATTCCTTAAAATGCTAGATAAAGTTATGACATAAAGTCACTTTATCCAACCTGCTTTATGTACCTTTTGTACTTTATACATAGATAAATTCTTTTATCCGTGTAATAGCACATAAAGCATAAAGGTCTTTTCCTCGTAATTAGTGTAAAGCTTTGTAAATGCTTTACACCGATGTTCTCCAGTTTCTATCTGAATAGAATGTCAACTGGGCTTCGCTGCCATTGTCATTCTCTATCTTCCACTTGTTGTCTTTGACTTCAACTGGAATGATTCTTCATCTGGTCAGATCTCAACTGGAGGAAGTCTTCAGTTGCGTTAACTGTACATTGCAACTGGACTTCAATATATTTCTGGACATTTTCTTCTGGTCTCCAGAAGCAACTGGGGACTGGCCAGTTTTAGCAAAACTGGTCCTAACAGTCACGAATAAAATGATATCTAATATCAATATGCTTCGTTTTACTATGCTTTACAGGAATATTGGTAATGGAAATAGCAGATTTATTATCAATTTTAATAGGAGTATTAGAGAAATTCACACCGTAGTCACGCAATTGTTGCTGTATCCATAAGACTTGTGAACAACAGCTGCCGGCGGCCATATATTCTGCCTCACAGGTTGAATTTGCAACAAATATCTGCTTTTTGCACTGCCATGACACTAGTCTGTCCCCTAAAAATTGACATTCTTTCGAAGTTGATTTTCTATCAAAGTTACATCCACCGTAATCAGAGTCTGTATAACAGATCAAATTCTCCTCCTTTCGGATACCAAAAACCAAGTGATGGTTGTCCTTTTAAGTATCGAAGAATCCTTTTTACTCCTTTCAAGTGTGACTCTTTCGGACAGGATTGAAATCGAGCACATAAGCATACAGCAAACATAATATCAGGCCTCAATGATGTAAGATACATTAATGATCATATCATTGATCGATATAATGTTGGATCAACATCTTGATCCTTGCTGTTTACATTTCCTAACAAGTGATTTACTTGTATTGGAGTTCTTATGGGAGAAGCATCATCCATACCAAATTTTTTAAGTATCTCATAAACATATTTGGTTTAATGAATAAAAATTCCTTCATTTCTCTATTCAACTTGTAAACCAAGAAAGAAGTTCATTTCTCCTATTGCACTCATTTCAAATTTGCTCTTCATGAATTCTTCAAACTCTTTGCACATGTTTTCGTCTGATGCACCGAAAATAATGTCATCGAGGTAAACTTGTACCAGTAAGAAGTCATCACCCTTCCATTTTGTGAACAATGTGCTATCAATCTGTCCCCTTACAAATCCATTCTCCACCAGATGGGTGGATAATGTATCGTACCAGGCTCTGGGTGCTTGATGAAGACCATATAGAGCTTTATCAAATTTATATGCTCTATCAGGATAATCAGGATCAGTAAACCCAGGAGGTTAAGACACATATACCAACTCCTGTACTTTGCCATAAGGAAATGCACTCTTTACATCCAATTGGTAAACTTTAAAACCTTTAAAGGATGCAAAAGCTAGAAACAGCCTGATTGCCTCAATTCTAGCTACTGGTGCAAAAACTTCTGTGTAATCTAATCCATCTTGTTGTGCGAATCCTTGAACAACAAGCCGAACCTTGTTTCTAGTAACAATCCCTTTATCATCTCTTTTGCATCTAAACACCCATCTTGTTCCAAAAGGATTGATATCAGCAGGCACATCATCTAATTCCCAAACCTTTAGTTTTCTGAATTGATCTAACCCTTCTTACATTGCATCCACCCAAGATGGTTCCTTTAGTGCCATTTGCACATTCTTTGGTTCCACTGGAGAGATAAAGGAACTGTACTTACATGTTTCCAGTATACATGTATCTTTGATGCTAGCAAAAAGACTTGTGCTTTCTTGGAGACTGCTCCTAGTTCTAACACCAACGCTAGGATCTCCCAAGATATTTTCTACGGGATGAGCCTTCGTAATGTGTTTTTGTGCAACACGATCAACATCAAGATTTCCCCCTAAATTGGTGGAAATCGCTGTCTCAGTTTGAACTGAGGGATGCTCCTCTGTTGCAATGTGTCTAGAAGTATTCTCAATCGAAGCATCTTGACCCTATGGTTCATCAGATCTTCTAGAGATCACTTCTTGTTCAGAGTCCTGATGTCTTCGTCTGTCCTCAGAGACTACATTAGATATAGGTACTCCGTATGATGGTGAAGCAAAGACATCATCATCACGAATCACCACAATATCATCCGAGTTGTGCAGCTCTATCATAGATGGACAAAAAGAACTAAAAATGTCTTCATAGTTGAACATTTTATCAGGACCTGAGTGTATACCGGGTGAGCAGCTGGTAATCTCAACATTGTATGCAATGTCAACTTTACCAGTTACTTTGTTATAAACACGACGATTTGGCGTTCCTGGAACATATCCGAGAAAGTATCCTTCATACACTTTGTCATCAAACTTTGCTAAGTTTGGCTGAACTTTTAAGAAAGTACACGGTACACCAAATGGTTGCAAGTGACTCAAGTTGGTTTTCTATCATGTAACAGCTTATAACACGTTTTGTTAAACTGTTTCACCGTCAAAACCTGATTGAGTACATAGCAAGCAGTGTTTATAGCTTCACCCTAGAATAAGGTAGGAAGCTTTGAGTCAGCCAACATTGTTCGTGCAACCTCAATTAGTGTTCTATTCTTTTGCTCTGCAACTCCATTTTGCTGAGGTTGATACGGAGCACTAAATTGCTGCTCAATGCGCTTGCTAAGACAATAAAACTTCATCATCTTATTCTTGAATTCTGTTCCATTGTCACTACAAAGTTTCTTAATTCTAGTGTTATAGACATTTTCAACTTTTGCAAAGAAATGCACTAGTATTTGATATGTCTCATCCTTTGAAGTAAGGAAAAACACCCAAGAAAATCTTGAAAAATCATCCATCACAACTAAACAGTAATACATTCCTCCGATACTTCTAACATTTACTGGACCGAATAAATCCATGTGAAGAAGTTCAAAAGGAGCGGCAATAGAATTCAGAGATTTAGACTTTTGATTAATCTTGTGTTGTTTGCCCTTTTTGCATGGAACACATTTATCATCACTTCCGTATCTCTTTAATGGAACACCTTCCACCAACCCGTTTTTGGTGATGAAGTTCATTTTACGAAAATGAAGATGTATGATGTGCGTTTTTATTATTGATTCTAGCTTTTAAATTTATAATGTTGTACAAGTAATTATCCTAAAACTAACACACTTACGAGCAGAGAACCCGGTCTGTGTAGTATAGTCTAGTGGTAAATTACAGGATCATTCGCAGGGACGCTTGCACTACCTAATCTAATAATATGTGTAATTCTAGTTTGTTTTGGGGGTTTGTCACTAACTACTACATTAAAGTAAATATCCGGTATTATCGGGGTAGACTGCGTCAGAAGACACAATGTAAAATATTGGAAAAGCAAATAACAGTAATAAAATTAAAATACTTGTTTGGCATCTCCGATCTCATGGTACGACCAAATACTATCCTACCCGTTTGCTAGACTGTTGGAAACTTAATCACGGCTCAGATTCTCGTTAGATTCACTTTGCCTAATTACTAGTGCTGTCGCTAGACTCACACTAACCTATAAACAAATTCTCATTAGATTCATTGTTTAAGCATTAATGACCAAACGTTTGTGTTACTAGTTCATCTTTTAGTTACCCAGCTCTTAAGCCATGACTAGATAATAATTCTCTCCGGTGACCACAGTGCTCGGTTACAAGTCACTGGATCGCGTCTGACATTGTTAAGCATCATGTTCAATTCATCCTAACTATTATGGTTCTGGATCCCTCGGTTACAAGTGAATCACCTTTTGCATCTAGTTATAGACCGACTAGTGTTTTCCATCCTAGTATATTAGTCCTAGTGTATGATCATAGACAACCATCAGAATTAAACTAATATATTCGGATATAGAACCTATAACAATATGAATTACTAATAAACATGGATCTACGATAAATAGTAAAACACACTCCAACAGATTCTAACAAATAAAGTAAAACAATAAACGTCTACATGATCACATTGATCCAAACAAGTATTCAGCCTACTAGCCTAGCATTATTAAAGGAATAACAAAGTTTGAAAAGATGAAAGACATTGTTTACCAAACTGAAAGTAAATAAGAAAGATAAATCTAGACCGCGGATGAAGATCGGAAGGCGTTAGAAGCTCCAAAACCTTCTTGGAATCTGCAACTACGAACTAGGGTTGATACTGGGCGGCTAGGGCTGCTGAATCGGCTCTCTTTTAGGGTTTTGAGGGTTAGTTTGACTTAAATAGGTGTTTAAGTCGGTTTCAGATCTGGGCTTGCCAGCGGCGCTGGGTGTGGGTTTCTTTGGGCCTGCGACGCTGGTGACATGGGAGCGACGCTGGGTCTTCCCCAGCGGCGCTGGCTAGTTGCCAACGGCGCTGGTTACTCCTGCTGCAGCTTGTTCTTCTTCGTTCGGCTCCCGAATCACTTCCTTGTGTCTTGTAACTTCATAGGCTTCCTTCTTGAGTCACTTGATGTCATTTACCCTCTCTCGCATCTTCCGTGAACCTGCCTAAACATACGATTCCATTAAGTACCAATAGTTCCGGAATATTAACTCATTTATACACTGAAATGAAGCCTTTCGATAGGGGTTTTTATCACAAAATGGACGCTCATCATATACCCCACACTTAAGTCTTTGCTTGTCCTCAAGCAAATAGTCCAAGAAAAATAAAACAATGATGAGCGGACAGCTTAAGTGTTAAAGTATTCTACTTTATTGAAATCATTTGAAAGAGTAGTCATGCAAAACGATTTGAGAAAGCTTTAGACAAAATCAGTAAGCTATAGCTAGAGGCGAGATAATTGGTCAATCAAAACTAAAAGCTAACTTTTTTACTCGTGTTAATACCTCTAAAACAGTTCTATACTTCCACATGTCTTACAGCTCAATCTTACTACTTTCTGCTGACTAGTTAAGCACTTATTTAAGGTTTGTATAGCAATCAAAACTACTAGCTACTAGCAAGGCATTTGTTATTTCAAGGTGTGTGTACTTGTGAGTCACTACTTAGATATACTCCTACACTACAGTCATGCTCGCTAGCTAGACACTAAAGCAATCATACAATATTATCATCTTTAATAGTTGAGACAGCGGTGACAGGACGGTGATTCCTCACGCGCAAAGTGACATAACTCAACTAAAAGTTCACATCAAGACAACGGTGACAAGTCGGTGGTTCCCCACGCGCAGAGCGACATAACTTGATGCGTTTTTAGATTTTACTCGTTAATAGTTCTTTGAACTTTATTTAATCTACTGATTGTCTTTTCTTAAGATACTACATTATTCATGCAATAGACATTTATCAGAGACCCCAGATGACTCATAATCTTACTCCGCATGCAACTAGTTCACATTAAATAGTGTAAAAATTAAGGCGAACCAGACATCTAAACTAGTTCCTACACAAGCACGTATAGCATTAAGTCCAATTAATATACCTACTAATAACTAGAAAGCTCTAATTGCTAGGCATATTAAATTCCGGTTAAGTGTGCTATGGCAAACGTAATCGCATACAGTTTCAGTCTAAGCTCTAATCCAGTTGGAAGCATGAATAGCCACAAGTCTATAGTTAAGCTAACAATTCTAACTAACTGTTCATCCTACCAAGCTAATGTTGCTTAGTTATCGTCATCTTTTGTCTACTTGCAAAGCTTATATTCTCAAAATAGTTTTTAGACACAAAAAACTTTTAATTTGCATGAAATAAGTAGTAGAAAACTTGTTCTAAATCAAACAATTAGACCAAGGGTTTTTCCTATTCCATCCCCCCACACTTAAATTGTACAACGTCCTCGTTGTACTAGACATAGAAACTAAGGGTAATAGGAAAAACACGTAAAAATAAAAGAGTAACAGGATTAACGAAACTTCCCGGGTCTAAAATTGCATGATAGTTGTTTGAAGATGGCATTTGTGGAGCAACTTGAACATAATGAGCTTTGATAACTTCAATCGTATCCATTTGATGGAGATCCATGGATGCGTCTCCATCTTCTTTTCTTTATGGTATTTTCTGATTTTTTAATTTTTTTGGATTTTTGGGTTTTTCTGATTTTTTTGGATTTTTGGCGATCTGGTTTGCAGACTGGAGCTGGGAGCGGTGCTGGGTGGATGAGAGCGGCGCTGGCTAGGTGGGAGCGGCACTGGGAGTGCCCTGATGCATTCCCAGTGACTCCTGTACGTTTTCCGATGTCTGATTTCTTCAGCGATTTGATGCTCGAACTCCCCCACACTTAGCTTTTGGCCAAGTGCATGGTTTCCTTTAGACTACAAAGCAATATACTCCTGCACACTTCAATCAAAATATGAAAATGGAAAATAACAAGCTAAAACATAAAAAATAAAAATAAAAACGAATACGATTGCAACAACTTACTTGTTTCCTTGATCCATTGAAAGCTTGCATCTGTGATACTTAAAACATACTTCATAAAATACCACAATGATAAAATTTAAAACAATCACTTAGTTGCAATTAGTCACATATTCCTAAAAATGAAAAATAAAAATAAAAACGAATACGATTGCAACAACTTACTTGTTTCCTTGATCCATTGAAAGCGTGCATCTGTGATACTTAAAACATACTTCATAAAATACCACAATGATAAAATTTAAAACAATCACTTAATTGGAATTAGTCACATATTCCTAAAAATGAAAAATAAAAATAAAAATACGGCTTGGGTTGCCTCCCAAGAAGCGCTAAGTTTAACGAGTCTTTAGCCAGACTCGGCCTAGGAACTAGGTTGAGGAGTACGGGTTAGGCCTAGGGCCGGTACCCGTCGGAGATTTGATGTAAAGGTCGGATTTTTCTTTAAGGTGTGACTCTATCCTCCTTTTCTTAAGTTCCCATGCATAGCTCCTAGTTTTGCATTTAGTTCTGAATGGGTCGGTCTTACTAATGTCCTCCTTAGTCAGAACTACTTGGTGGTATCCCATGGTCAAGGTTATCTTCTTTGCTTTCACATTAACTGATGAACTTACCGAAAGCAAGAACGGTTGACCTAAAATCACATGATCTCTAGTAATTGAATCATCTTCAACTATAAAGAATTCAGTGAGGATATCCAATCCCTCTATCCTAATCACTAAGTCTTTAATGGTTCCTTTGGTTAAGATCTTTGCTCCTCCTACCAACCTAATCTCTAAATCTTCCCATCTAACCTTATCTCTATACTTCTTCAAATTATTCTTGTAAATTCCTATGGGCAAGATATTAAAAGTGGCTCTAAGGTCTATGTAGGTATTTTCAAAACAGTTTGAGCGTATGTAGCAAGGAATTTGAAATATGCTAGGGTCACCATAAAACTTACCATTCGGTTCTCTAGCTATTATTTCATTTATCTTATCTCTTTCTGTAAGTGCACGTATATGTCAATAGCAGTCTAGATTGTTTGGGCTTATATTGTAATATGTCTTTGTATTGTGATTGTCATTAATGAACTTGGGATTATGCATAGAATACTAGATTAAGTTTAAGTATTGAATGTATAATTAATCTGCTTAAGGTTAGAATGCGACCTCGTAATTGCAGGGTCAATTACGAGGCAACTCTATGGGAATGCGACCCCGTATTTGCAGGGACAAATACGAGGCTAGAGCTTAAATACGACCTCGCAAAAGTGTCGAGCTGGGCTGGATTTGCGAGGCCAGTATGCTGAAGCCTTTTAGGGTATTCCTATAAATACCAGGACCCTAACAGAGATTAGGGTTGAACATTTGTCGAATTATCAAGCATATACTGCAGGGTTGGTCGTCAAAGGATTGTTCCGCTAGCCCGAAGAAGATCTGCGAGGCAGCAGGTGATCTAGGGGCTAATTGTTGATCACCAAGTTATAGAGAGGGATTCCGCACCTCTTGATAACTGGAGCAGGCTATTAACGATCCATACCAGGGGACTTACAAGTGGTATCAGAGCCTCTTGGTTTAATACCGGAAGGTTATAGCTTTTTGGTGATAGACAATATTGATTTAGGGTCGTTTAGATGTGATTATTTCACGAGTTTACGACCGGAAATCTTCTTTGTGTCATATTTTGGTGTTTGCAGCAGTCGAAAGTGATTGTTTGGCTTTTAGGGTTTCGAATTCAAGAGATCTAAAGGATACAACATCGTTTGCGACCTCGCGGGCTCGTATTACCTCATCCAGCTCAATTTACGACCTGGGTATCTAATTACGACCTCGCCAGTTCAATTGCGACCTCGTATATCGTTTGCGACCTCGTGAGCTCTTTTACGACCTCACCAGTTCAATTACGACTTCGAGTGTAATTTGCGACCTCGTTTTTCTTTTCGACCTCGTGAACTTTTACGACCTCGTTTATTTTGAACAGTTCGTGAACTTTGCTAGCTCAAAGAAAATGACGTCTCAATTATCCGCAAACTATCAAGCTTTGTTGAATCAATTAATTCTGATGGATCATGAAACCGGAAAGGCCAATTTACCGCCCAAGTTGATAAGCCTTGATAGATATTTCAATTGGAAGGGCAGATTCGAGTCATATTGTAGACTTATGGATGTCCGGATGTGGATCTGCATTGTTAACGGATATGTGCACCCATCAGTAACAAATGACAAGGATGCTCCAGGTTCGAGTGGTGGAAAAGCAGCTACGTATGAGCAAATAAATGTTGATCAAAAGAAAGACTACGAGGCTAAAAGTAAGGCTTTAGGATCACTCCGAATGGCTATCCAAGGGGAATTCTTGCACTTATTTGAAAAGTATGAAAGTGCAAAGGGCTTATGGGATGCACTCAAAGAGCATTGTGAAGGTAATGAAGATCTCAAGAAGAGAAGAAAAGACTTGTTGAAGAAACAGTACTATGTATTCACAAGTTTCAAGGATGAATCTCTTGATGAGACGTTGATTCGTTACAGTCACCTGCTGGTTAAGCTTGCTTACTTTTGGTATAATCCTGATCCAGAAGATGTTATCGAGAAACTGTTGGAGTCACTTCCGAGTAAGTGGGAAGGATTTCTTACCTCCATCCAACAAAATCCCGAATTCAGTAAGTGGACACTGGATCAGATTATTCGAAAGCTGAGAGGCCAAGATATGAAACGAAAGTCAAAGAAAGCTGGTAGCAGTGATTTTGTTCAGCGTCCTGAACTCTATCATAGCAAGTCAAGCATTCCTTCTGCAAAATCTTCAAGTGGAGGAATTACTGCCTTCTACAGTGGAGATGATGAAAGGTTGAAAATGACGATGGATTCTGACAACAACTTGATGTTTGTGACTTCTCCGGAATCAGCTATGGTTGTCCATAATGGGAATAAGAATAGTAGTTCTCCAAGCTCGGGTTACACAGGGATGCCGATGAGCATACGATCTGCTGAGGGACATTTGGGCATGCTCGCTTCATTTGTGTCTGCTCATGAGAAGTTAATTGGAGGAAAACTGACTGATCCTGATCTGGTTAGGGAGGATTACAAGCAAGTTGATCCAGATGATCTGGAAGAAATGGATCTGAACTGGCAATTCGCTATGCTAACATTGAGAGTTCAAAGATTCACTGATAGAACTGGAAGGAAGGTTATAGACGGCAAAGTAGGGTTTGATAAAACTAAAGTGAAGTGTTTTAACTGTGATGGTTTTGGACATTTTGCACGTGAATGTCAGAGGCCAAGACAGGACAACAATTCAGCTACAGGTCGTCAGAACTTCAATCAAGGTGGTTCTATTGCAGGTCAGAATTCAGAGCGTCAATATGCTAATACTGGAAACAGAAGCTCAGGAGAAACTGATAACTCAAGAGCTTTGGTTGTGCAAAATGATGGCACATATAATTGGGGTTCAACTAGTACCGATGATCAGAATCATGCATTTATGGCTGAAATACAAGACTTTGATGGAGGGATGAACGATCTTGTTGATAATTCATTCGACTATACACTGTATGCCAGCACAGATGATCATGATAGTTTTCATCAGAATGTAGAAGAAGAACCTGAGCCATCAAGACCAGTAAGAGCTGACACTGAATAAGCTGACACTGAAGCTAATGAAAATGTGAAATCGGAGAATAAGGGTAAGGATGTAAAGATTGAGATACCTGATGATTTAAGTACAGAAGAGCTCGTGAATAAGCTGACACTGAATAAGCTGACACTGAATAAGCTGACACTGAATAAGCTGACACTGAATAAGCTGACACTGAATAAGCTACACTGTATGATCATGATAGTTTTCATCAGAATGTAGAAGAAGAACCTGAGCCATCAAGACCAGTAAGAGCTGACACTGAATAAGCTGACACTGAAGCTAATGAAAATGTGAAATCGGAGAATAAGGGTAAGGATGTAAAGATTGAGATACCTGATGATTTAAGTACAGAAGAGCTCGTGAATTTCGTAGCTAATCTTGAAGCACCAGAGCAACAGGTAAGTTTCTCTTTACATTCCTTTATTAACGTGTGTAAACATAGCATAGGTTTATCTAGCGAAGTAACTGCCCCTAAAAAGGAAATTGACTCAACTAAGACCTTTTTGGTTAATGCTACTAGTGACAGGACTAAGTTAGCAATAGACGTAATGGTATATAAAGGTCATGCTAGAGAATATCTTAGTCGGATTAAATCTGAAGAAGATAGGTTTGAGTCTCTTAGGGTCGAATATGCTCAGTTACTAGGCAGAAAACAAATGCTAGATGAAGAATATGAGAGGGTAGTAAAAGAAAGTGCTAATAAAGATAAGGAATTAGCAGATTCTAAGGTACAAATTTGTGAACTAAGTGGCAAATTGAACAAAATGAGAGACATGGGAACTATGATGGGTCACCTTAGAGATGTTAAAGAAAAGGGTGAACATCCTAGTTTTGTCAAAAATTATAACACGGTTCCGCCACCTTTTATTCACAATTATGACAGTTTCCGGAAATTAACATTAGAAAAATCAGAAAATTCTGTCCCCAAAATTGTACCTAAGACTACCCCTCCAGAGACCAAAACTAGTGATGTTTCTATCCCTGAGATATCTAAATCAGAGGGATCTGTGAACAAGACTAGTGAATCTAAGGCTCACTCAGTCCCAAGTGAAGCCAAAAAAGACAATGGATAACACATTAAAAGAAATTGAAAAGGAAGTTGAAATGGAAACAATTGTCTACTTTACTTTAAAAGGTAATGATAAAGTGTTTTCAGCAAAAGAGTCAGATTTAAACGGTAAGTATCCTGAAAATATTGATCAAATTTGGAGTCTTGACGAACCCGTAAAATCTGAACATTTGCCAGAACCAGTTAAAAACAAGAATTTTAAAGACAAAATTTTCAAGAAAGGTTCTGTTCAAACTTCTACAATTGATGCAGAAGGTTCAAATGTTCAATCTGAAACACCTGAACAATTTGCTGAACGGAAAATTAAAGAAATGTTATCCATTGATCCTAAAACTCCAACTGTGAAGCGTTATGCTCCTCTCATTCAAGCACCAACCAATTGGGAAGAAGCTTATGCAGCTGTTGAATACATTGGTGAGTTAAGAGAACATGGTGTCCAAGTACCTGAGATAGTTCATGGTGACTTATCAAAGAAGGCTTCTAAGAGGTCATGCTTTAAATGTCGTGAGGTAGGTCACGTGTCAAGCTATTGTCCTTATAAGAAGAATAAATCTAGGGTGTCACCTGAAAAATCTAGAGGTAGTATGGATTCTAGTGAAAACAGTGGGTTGTTGCATAGCATATCCATGAAAGATTACAAGAATAAATATTATGAGGATTACGCTGAGAGAAATCCTGAAAGTCTAGCTGCGAAAAATTATGTGAGATTTAGAGAATTTGATAAAAACAGCAGGACTGATAATAACAAGTCTAGAAGTGTCTCATTTAGAGAAGGTTCTAGTAATTCGAGTCAATCAAGTAGTTGGAGAGCAAATTCTCCACATAGGATGAAGTCGAATGAAGCTATTTATGACAGGATTATCTCAAATGTGCAATTTAACCCTGTTGATCATTTCCAACGACATAGTCCTAGGAGATTGTCTTCATCGTCTCTTGAGAGAATGTCAAGAGTTCAAAGGAACTCTAAGGGTAATAACCAAAGGCTACCTACTGAAAGGAGGCCTAGTGGTTCCTAGTCGTAAACCTAGTGCTGGAAGAAATTCACGGATTTCACCCAGCAGAAGGCCTGTCGATAGCCCGTCAGCTAAACCATCTAAGGCTTGGGTGCCCACTGGTGGTTATTGGGCTGATATAGTTTCAGATGAAGAAAACGATAGACCCAGAGCCAGTAAGGCTAGGGGTCCTTTTGAAAACTAATCTGTTTATGAATGTGCAGGAGCTACTAAGGAAGACCGCAGGTTTATGGTTTGTCAATAGTGGAAGCTCCAGGCACATTATGGAAGACAAGGGACTATTAACGGAGTTTACTCCTGTTAAAGGGTCTTATGTCTATTTCGTGAATTCCAAAGGCGGAAAGATTTCCGGGGTTGGAAGAGTTGTTAAAGGAAGTGTTTTAATTTATAATGTTAATTTTATTGAAAAACAGGATCAGAACCTTTTGCCAGGGATATTAATGTCTAAGAAGGACCTAGAAAAAGAAAAAGTCGATCTTATTCATTATACTTTAAAAGGTAGTGATCGAGTTTTTACCGAGAGGGAATTTTCAAGATTCTGTTTTCCTCGGGTTTTGATTGATAAGGTGTGGAGTGTTGAGGTTAACCAGAAGGATCGTAGTACTGATGATTCAAAGGTTGTGCCTCTCGTGTTAACTCCAGAACAAGAAGAGATTTGTAGGTCTCATGAGCGAGCAGTCAAAAACTTTGAAGATGTGTTAGATGGAAGAAAGAGAAAGATCCATGAAACTCATGATCACTGTTCCAAAAAGACTCGTTTTATGTAGTTTATAGTCTCTATTATTTTTGCATTAAATAGATTACTGTAGAAGATCATGTCTGAATGATGATCTATAGTAAAGTATTTTGTATTGAATTTTATTTTATTGGTTAATGATATTATGTCAGTTCTAGAATTTTGGCAGTTTATTCACAGGGATGAAAGAAACTGGAGTTCTTGAGGAAATGGACTTCAAGTGGATGTAAATCTTAGGAGAAAGATCGGAATACATGACAGCAAGTGAATTCTCGTTCACAGGCTCTGCTAATTACGGTCAGAATTTCTTTTGTATTCTCGTAAAGATAGACAAATGAATCCACTATATCCTGTACCAATAATCCTGTTAAGCACAGTAGGACTAAGCACATAGACATAAATTTCATTTTATATGTGATTGTGCTGAAAAGAAATTAATAGTCCTAGAAAAGGTGCCGAGTGACTTTAATTTAGCTGATCTGTTCACTAAGGCTTTCGACCGAACTCGTTTCGAGTTGTTAGTCCAATTGATTGGAATAAGAAATCTATAGTGACAGTGTCTCTCAAAAGGAACTTTGTAAAATGTGTCTGTGTTCTGTGTCGTTATGTATGTGTGTCATATAGTGTCAGAAAAACAAAATAAAAATGAGAAAAACCACAAAAGAAAAAGAAAATAATAAATAGAGTAAGGTCACTGCGTCAAGACGATTAGACGTGACGATACTTTCGCTATTAAGCCTACCGAATTGTACTTTAAAATGCTCAGTTCAGTGATACCAAACATATGATGTATCGATAGGCACAAAGTACCAAGGTTTCCTTATAATCTGAACTTAACTGTATACAATGTTCTTATGGGAAACATATTCAGATATATGGCTGAGAATGCCTGCTTTTCAAATGATTAGATCTGGTCCTTAAATCTTACGAAAGATCTAGCATTATAATTATGTATATTTGGTTTTTATATAGAAGGTCTCGGGTACACACATGTGTGTGTATTGCTTTTCGGATGTATATTTGTGACAAGATATCTAATATCTTACTAATCTTTTGAAAATTATGGAGCTAATGTGGCCTTTGAGATTCGGACAAGTAAGTCCTTGGGGTATCTTTGTATACCTAGCCTACCTAAAGCTTCCAACTTGGGATAGGTTGTCAGAAAGTTCGCTACACGGGTCTCATCGAAAGTCACGGGTTTTCATAAGGGCTTTAAAATGATGTCACAAATATACAAGTACTTAGCATTATGCAATGTTGGGTATATTTCCGTACGTGAGTCAAGTTATGTCGCTTTGCGTGTGAGGAATCACCAACCTGTCACCGCTGACTTGATTCTTAAAGATCGTCTCCCTGTAGTTACCAAATGTCTTAATCTTAGTGCTTGTGTCGATTGTGGGAGTATATCTGAATGTGGGTCACTTAAGTTCGCAAACTTGATTAAGTGGCATATTGGGCTACTCGGGTTACATGGTGACTGTCCTTGGCCAGGGTATGTCGAAAGTGTCACAAACCAAAAGGAAACTGGATGTACCGAGTGTTTAAGAGGACAAACATATTGGTAATCGTTTTTGGATCACTGTTCATAACTAATAATAAGAGAATTATTTCTCACTTGTAGGCTTATGTAACATGCTAATCTGATCTAATCAGCAGTAACTTTAGCTCTTGTAAATATGTTATTCGTTTATGTTTTGTGTGTGTGTGCGTGTGTTATGTTTTATGTTGTTGTTGTTGTAAAAATAAAAGTTCTTATTGCACGAGAGACAGAGTCAGAATAGAATCTAGTTTGCAAGAGGACTCAACTACGTTCTATGAACATTGTATAAACGAGTAGGGTAGTTAAGCGATAGTGTTGTGATCAAAAGCTAAAAGAAAGTGTGTCATAATTAACAGAATATGGGTTTAAGGAAAAGAACACAGAGTTGTTGAATTTCTAATAAACAGATATTAAGTTAATGTTTATTTGCTCTGAATCTTAGAAAGAAGATTTTCTTAAGAATGAACACAGAGATGTTCATAGTTTTGAATTTGATCTTTAAAAGTATAATTCTGTTCTTATTGTTTAGAAAGAAGATTTTCATACAATGAACACAGAGATGTTCATAGTTTTGAATTTTATCTTTCAAAAGATTTTTGCTTAAATAAAAAAGATTTGAAATCTCTGTTTCAAGACTGAAAAGGTCTTTTCAAATAATTTTGATTGTATATGTGCAAATGTTGAAAGTGCTAAACAGTGAATTATTTGCCTAAGTCATAATAAATAATAGACTGTGTAGTATATTCATTTTATCGTGTATATTTGTTCAAATTCATCAGATCGTATTTTATTACTCTGAGAAGATTTAATGTCGTTTGTTGAGATGTGCAGGACAATGGACAAATGTTTGATTTTGTAGGTTGTCAAGCAAGATCTCACAATGAAAACAAGAAGGACAAATACACAGAGTTGTATAGGTCATTTTTATGCAACAAAGATAAATACTAGTGTGATACGGTAATCATAAGAGTATTTATGATTGTTATTTTAGGTTAACCAAGTTGTATACTAGTATGATGAGACTATCATAAGAGTATTACATATGGTTTTTAATATTTGCATGAATAGTTTGTGTAAGCAACATAAGAGTCTTTTCTCGGGAGCTTACCCTATGGTTTTTGTATGCAAAAGTATAGGTGATTAGGTTTTAGTTAGATGTCTTTACAGTGTTAAAGCCAAGTGACTATGGAAACGGAATTTATATATGTTTGCATGTTAGACATAAATGGAAGACCTTAGAATAGGTTATCCATAGATATCCATAGAATGATAAGACTGAGATCTTAAGATTCTGGATAAGTATAAGTAGAATGATAAGACAGAGATCTTAAGATTCTAGACTTTTGATAAGGTTGACGGATAAACAAATGAGTTTATAGGTCAATGATTTTAAAGCCTTAAGACATAGATATATCGTTTGAATTTGAAAGGTTTCAAAGATTAAAACCTTAGACATAGACATAATGTGAATTTAGAATGTTAAGTTAAACCTTAGACATAGACTTTATGTGAATGTAAAAGGTTAGGTAAATCCTTAGATATAGACTTAATGTGAATGTAGAAAGTTAGGAAATCCTTAGACATAGACTTAATGTGAATGTAAAAGGTTAATAAATCCTTAGATATAGACTTAATGTGAATGTAAAAGGTTAGGAAATCCTTAGATATAGACTTAATGTGTATGTTTTAAAACCTTAGACATAGACATAATGTGAATTTAGAATGTTAAGTTAAACCTTAGACATAGACTTTATGTGAATGTAAAAGGTTAGGTAAATCCTTAGATATAGAAACATATACTTATGTAAATGTGTTTATAATACATTGATTATCTAGATCATATAGTTGTGAAAATTTTTCATAAGAATATGACGTAGTTAATCAATATTATGTATTTAAGTTTATTTGTTTTGCTCTGATCATAGTTATGTATCCCAGTCATTATTTGAGGGGGAGTACATCAGAATGATTTTGCTGATTGTTTGATCATGGTTATGTATCCCAGTCATTATTTGAGGGGGAGTACATCAGAATGATTTTGGCTCAGATTGTTTGATCATGGTTATGTATCCCAGTCATGAATTGAGGGGGAGTACATCAGAATGATTTTGGCTCAGATTGTTTGATCATGGTTATGTATCCCAGTATTATCGTTGAGGGGGAGAACTACAACAAGCTACGGTGCATTAGTTGATTATCATGACGATACAGAGAGTTTGAAGTTTGCTTCTCAAATCTGAAGTTTCAGAAGATCAAGTTTCGGGTATGGCAATTATATTTGTTGTCTCGAAATTATTTTTGTTTTCAGAGTATTTGCAGAGAATTCAATCCAAAGGAAGGATTTCTGAGCAAAAGACTGAAGTGTTCAAGATATGTGCATTGTCTTGATATTCAAAAAGCTAAGAACATCAGGTTTTTATAATATATATTTATATAGTAATTACAAGATGTTGATAGTTATATTTCTTTGCAGTTGAAGATCTTAGATATAGAAGATTATCAACTTTGTATGTTTAAAACCTTAGACATAGACATAATGTGAATTTAGAATGTTAAGTTAAACCTTAGACATAGACTTTATGTGAATGTAAAAGGTTAGGTAAATCCTTAGATATAGACTTAATGTGAATGTAGAAAGTTAAGGAACGCTTTAGACATAGACATTGAGTAAATATAGAAGGCTTATATTAAAGCCTTAAACATAGATATATCGTTTGAATTTGAAAGGTTTCAAAGATCTTAAACCTTAGAAATAGAAACATTTTTATGAATGTGAAAGGCTATCGTACCATAGACATAAGTGTAATGTTTGAATATTAGTAAGTTGTCAAATGTGTTTTGAAACTTTAGATATAGAAACATATACTTATGTAAATGTGTTTATAATACATTGATTATCTAGATCATATAGTTGTGAAAATTTTTCATAAGAATATGACGTAGTTAATCAATATTATGTATTTAAGTTTATTTGTTTTGCTCTGATCATAGTTATGTATCCCAGTCATTATTTGAGGGGGAGTACATCAGAATGATTTTGCTGATGTTTGATCATGGTTATGTATCCCAGTCATGAATTGAGGGGGAGTACATAAGAATGATTCTAGTTATATTGATTGATCATAGTTATACCTACTAGTCATAAAATTGAGGGGGAGGTATAAGAATGACGAATCATTTTTATTACTTTTTATGTATTTTTCACAAATGGTTTGTAAGTTGTACAAATTTTATATATGTACAAACCATTACAAGTGGTTCAGATTCAGGAAAGCTCTCGTTTCGAGAAAGTTTTGGAAAGATTGATCGTGGAAAAGTTAAAGAATTTCGGTAAGTTTATTAACTTTTCAGGTTTAAGACGAAGATCAGGGAAAAGATGAAAATTTGGTGCCTACAGGTTTGGTCATTTTAATTTTTCATATTTCCAGGAAGTTCGTAATAAACGTTGATCAATGATTCAGAAACTTTGACGAAATTTTGAAGTTTAAAGTGTGCAGGTTATTTACGACCTCGTAATTAGCAAGAGGCAGAATACGACCTCGTAATTTAGTGGGATGGGTTGACCCAAGCCCATTCGGGTCGAGTGGGTATATAAACCCAAATAACCCTAATACGACCTCACAATTAAAAATCAATTTCAGAGCTTTACGACCCCGAATATACCATTTGCTACCCCGTTTTAGATTCGATATACCTGATTAGATCGAGAGTTTTTGAGTAATAATTTTGTGTTCATCACGAAATTCTGAATCTAGGTATATAATCTAATCGTCCTATAGTTAACCATGCAACAAGAAAATCAAAAAAATAGATTTCGAAATTTTCGAATTAGGTTTTCTAAGTTTCTTCGATTTTGATGTTTTTTGGGTAAAACTAAGGGTTGGGGTATATTTGTTGTTTGAATACGAGTGTATAGAAACAAATTTTACAAATTTTGGTTGGGTAAATCTCGAAATCGCATTGGGGAAGATGAACAGTGCGACGACCTCGCAAATGGGGGTTTGCTAGCCCAAATTTGCGACCTCGTATTTGTCAATTTATTTTGTCTGGTTTGACTTTCGAAATGCTATGCCGATTTACGACCTAGACTAATACGATGCTAAATTGGAAATACGACCTCGTATTTAGAATTTATTTGACTCGTATTTTGACCTTGGAATACGACCTCGTATTTAGAATTTATTTGACTCGTATTTTGACCTTGGAATACGACCTTGTACAGAGTTACGACCTCGTATTTGATTTAACAGATTTTCAAAAGTTTATATTATTATAAAATTTGAAAATGAGTTAATTACTGATTTAACTTAATTACAGAGATAATTAAAGTTAATTATAAATTACAGGGATAATTTGTTTAACTAAATTACCGAGATAATTTATGTTAATTGTTTTTGACTAGATTACAGAGATAATCTTAGTTGTTTATGTTATGCATATGAATTTTTATGTCATATTGGGTAATTAATTATTCGTTATTGATTACAGAAATGGCAAGAAACTTCATTGCAGGGCATAACTACTTGATGAACTTCGATGATAATCAGGAAGGGACTGCTTATTATCATGAGATATTTGCGTTCTTCCGAAGATCAAGGATTCATTATGTTCTGACACATTCGCCCATTATTTATCTAGATTATTTAAGAGATTTTTGGGCGAATGCAAATACTGTTCGTGCTGGAAACGAACATATTTTTCATACCATAGTTGCTGGGCAGCAGATACAGTTCACAGCTGCTGACCTCATTGACATTCTTAATCTGGGCACAGTTAAATAAGAAGGTGGTGCTACAGGTCTCACCAAGTTCAAACATGAAGTCATTCAAGGTGCTTTCAGACGGATGGGGTTTGCTGCTGATCCGACAAGTAAAACCTTGTTCAAGAAAGGTTTTTATGGCAGATGGAGGTATCTTGCGCATGTGTTGCTGGTTAGTTTGAGCAATAAGAAATCTGGTTTCGATACGTTGAACCAGGAAGCCCAAATACAGATGGTTGGCTTGGTGTTTAACAAGCCGTATAGTTTCTCGAAATTCTTCTTCAAAGAAATGAGAAAACAGATCACGGCCATGGGAAAGAGGAGGTTCTTGTTGTATCCTCGGCTTGTGATGATGATTATAAATGCTCGTCTCCCGAATTTGCCAGCTGTGGCAGGAGTGGAGCATGTGAGCACAATCATCAGACGTGGTTATGATGAGTTTGTGTCTAGATACCAGAATGATCCAAATGCACAAGATGTTGCATTTTTTGGTGCGATCATCAATGCCAACTATGTATCACCAGCTGATGGGGTCATATCAGCGTATGAAGGGCCTCAGCCAGAAGATGGTAAAGCTGCTGGGGATTTTGAGCTTCCAGAGCAGTTGCATGAGGTTGCTGTTGAAGGTGATGTGCCGATTGAGCCTGAAGTTGTTGTGCAAGCTGCAAATGATGTGATAAACCAAGCTGGAGCTAATCCTGATATTGTGTATGATATCTTGGAACAAATGGTTGATCCAGAGGGTGATATTGCTCAAGTGTAGAGGTACAATGCCAATGATGATGATCTAGTGGATGTGGACCTAGACCAAGACATAGATGACTATGTAGCTAGAGTTGCAAATGATTCTGAAGCAGCTAGAGTTGTTGGGTCAGGTGCTAGTGAAGCTAGTGGATCAATGGCAGGTCAGGCGAGTGGATCTGGTATGGAGACTGGAAGAAGAAGGAGAGAAACAGATGAAAGTCGTGTGCCCGAGCAGCCGTTACATAACAGAAGAACACTTGTTAGGGAACAAGTATCTTCTGCTGCTGTTGGTAGCTCACAAAGAGTGCAAGTTACTTCTGTACAAGAGACTGCACAACCACGGACAACAGAAGAAGCTACTCAAGATATTGCTGGTTTGCAAAGCTTATTGTCTGAGCAGAAAGAGCAATATGACAAAGATATGTCTGAGATGAGAAGCTTGATCCATGGATTGTCTGAGAATCTCAAGGGAGAAGCTGCCAGGAACAAAGTGCTTACCGATAAGCTGAATCAGGCAGAGGTTGTGGTGTCTAGGATGTACAAGAAGTATTTGGCTCTAGATGAGAAAGTTGTCAGGATGAAAGATGCATTGGATAAGGGAGTCAAGATCTCTGAAGAAAAAGTGCATGAGTTCATCGACAACTACATGAAGTTGAAAGCCGAGAGAGATAGCTCAGGCTGCAAGGGTGATGAGTTAGCTAGGGTAAGGCATGATGATGATCTAGTGGATGTGGACCTAGACCAAGACATAGATGACTATGTAGCTAGAGTTGCAAATGATTCTGAAGCAGCTAGAGTTGTTGGGTCAGGTGCTAGTGAAGCTAGTGGATCAATGGCAGGTCAGGCGAGTGGATCTGGTATGGAGACTGGAAGAAGAAGGAGAGAAACAGATGAAAGTCGTGTGCCCGAGCAGCCGTTACATAACAGAAGAACACTTGTTAGGGAACAAGTATCTTCTGCTGCTGTTGGTAGCTCACAAAGAGTGCAAGTTACTTCTGTACAAGAGACTGCACAACCACGGACAACAGAAGAAGCTACTCAAGATATTGCTGGTTTGCAAAGCTTATTGTCTGAGCAGAAAGAGCAATATGACAAAGACTTGTCTGAAATGAGAAGCTTGATCCATGGATTGTCTGAGAATCTCAAGGGAGAAGCTGCCAGGAACAAAGTGCTTACCGATAAGCTGAATCAGGCAGAGGTTGTGGTGTCTAGGATGTACAAGAAGTATTTGGCTCTAGATGAGAAAGTTGTCAGGATGAAAGATGCATTGGATAAGGGAGTCAAGATCTCTGAAGAAAAAGTGCATGAGTTCATCGACAACTACATGAAGTTGAAAGCCGAGAGAGATAGCTCAGGCTGCAAGGGTGATGAGTTAGCTAGGGTAAGGCATGATGATGATCAGAATGAAGATCCAGATGCTGCCAAGGCTACTCAGGAGCTAGGAGGGAGTTCTGTTTTGAGAACAGAGACTTAAGGGGAGTCTAGCCAGGCTAATGGTGCTAGCAAGGTAACCTCGGAAGCTCCTCAGACTCAAGAATTGGTAGTCATAGGGTTGACTATGACTGTGGAGTCTGATACACCACAAGCCCAACCTCTTACAAAAGATTTTGACATTGATCGATTAGATCTAGGTAAGAGTTTGGCTGAGTAGTCTGCTGTTATTACTCCAGAAGGCTGATTACCAGAAGCAGAGAGTAGATTAATGACAAAGACAGAAACGAAGACATTTATTTTAACGTTTAGAAGCTATTTCCAAGGGGGAGTCTGTAAGTGCACGTCTATGTCAATAGCAGTCTGGATTGTTTGGGCTTATATTGTAATATGTCCTTGTATTGTGATTGTCATTAATGAACTTTGGGATTATGCATAGAATACTAAACTAAGTTTAAGTATTGAATGTATAATTAATCTGCTTAAGGTTAGAATGCGACCTCGTAATTGAAGGGTCAATTACGAGGCAACTCTATGGGAATGCGACCCCGTATTTGCAGGGACAAATACGAGGCTAGAGCTTAAATACGACCTCGCAAAAGTGTCGAGCTGGGCTGGATTTGCGAGGCCAGTATGCTGAAGCCTTTTAGGGTATTCCTATAAATACCAGGACCCTAACAGAGATTAGGGTTGAACATTTGTTGAATTATCAAGCATATACTGCAGGGTTGGTCGTCAAAGGATTGTTCCGCTAGCCCGAAGAAGATCTGCGAGGCAACAGATGATCTAGGGGCTAATTGTTGATCACCAAGTTATAGAGAGGGATTCCGCACCTCTTGATAACTGGAGCAGGCTATTAACAATCCGCACCAGGGGACTTACACTTTCTAGGTCGGCTACACGCTCTTCCCACTTAATGTCTACTAGGATCTTCCTAATCCTATTTGCCATTTCCCTACCATTTCTTAATTGTTCCTCTATTTTCTCCTTTAATTCTTTTAATTCCCTGAAACTCTCAAAACAGATTTTTCTCATTGGCTTGGTTTCTAGGGTTTCCTCACTTACTGTCATTTCTAATTGTTCACTAGGGTTTTGGTTCTCATCCATTATCTCCATCCTAAGACATTCTTCTTTAACCAGTTCATCCTCCCCTTTTAAGTCAGACACTTTAATCCTATTTTGACCATCAGACAAAGATATTTCACGTTTAAGGACATGGATGGTAGCATCCGCAGCATGCAAAAATGGTCGTCCTAAGATTAGGGGTGTCACTACTTCTCTTACCGAATCAAGCACAACAAACTCGGTCCAAAATTCTAAATCCTTAACCCTGACATGGACTCGTTCGACAATCCCCTTGGGTTGTCGGTAAGTCTGATCGGCTAACCGAATGCTCATGTTAGCGGATTTTAGCAAACAAAGGGTAAGTTTCTCATAAATCACAGTAGGCATAACATTAATACTTGACCTAAATCAGCTAATGCACTAGAAAAATATTCATTATTAATAGTGCAAGGGATAAGAAAACTTCCTGGATCTTCAGATGCTTGCGGTAGCTGTGCCTCGCCATCCGATGTGTCGGGATTCTGAACTTCTTCACTACTGTCCGAGTCGTTCCCATCTCTAATTTTGCATTTGGCGCTGAACTAGACCTCGACTTCGCCTTCCGAAAGTGAGGTTTCGCGCGAAACTGGTCTAATGGACTCCAAAGCGGCGTTGGATGACTCTGAGCGACGCTGGTTTGCAATCTGGGAGCTCCAACGGCGCTAGAAGGGTCCCGCGGTGCTAGTTTGCACCTGGAGGGTCACCAGCGGCGCTGGCATGTAGCGAGCGGCGATGGGCATCACCTGGAGGGTTTCCAGCGGCGCTGGGGTGTATAACCAGCGGCACTGGTTGTTCTTGGACAGATTCCAGAATTGCATTTTTGTCCGTTTTGCCTTCATTTTGATCCCGTTTGACCTGTATCAGATTGGACACTTCACAAGAATCATTAGAAACCTCAGTAGAGTCATTACCTTCGGTGAACACGGCGTTCACATTCTCATTCCGTCCGATTGGTGGTTGGTACTTTTGACTTGTGTTAGGGTTTGAGCTTGAACCGCCTTGGATGATTTGCCTTGGAGGGTGGCTGCTCTCCTTTCTTGCATTCTGCTCAATCCATCTATCTATCCTCCTCTCCAGCTCCTTGATTGCGGCTTGTTGATTCTTTGCTCCTTCGTCAACCTTTTGATTGAGATTGCTTATTTTCTCATTGAGCGTCTTTGCATAGCTTTCCAAAGAGTCGTGCCTTTTGTCGTGCATGTCCATGTACCTCTCCATCATGTGGGTTAGTTTGGCAATCGGATCCTCCTTGACTTCATTCTCCACTTTTGGTTGCTCGGGTTGACCATTACTTCTTTGCCACCTATTTTGAAAAGAACCAAAGTTATTTCTAGCATAACTAGAATTAAAGTTAGAATTACCGGGATTTCTTTGGAATAGTCCTCGTTGAAAGCCTCCTCGGTATTGGTTATGAACATAATTGACTTGCTCGGTAGCCTCCTCTTCACAATCCTCGGTATAGTGCAATCCTCCGCAATTGTTGCACCCCTGTGCAATCTGTAACACCCACGAGTTGACCATTTAAACTTTCGAGTCAAAATAAAACTTTTCAGTAAATGCGACCTCGTAATTTGGTTTTAGCATCGTAAAGTAAGTCGACATCGTATTTTGATTTGGCATCGTATTGTTAATGTAGCATCGTATTTTGATTTGGCATCGTATTGTTAATGTAGCATCGTATTTGAGTCGGCCTCGTATTTTGGTGTCCGCATCGTATTTGGTTCGGCCTAGTATTAAGGCCTTGTATGGAATCCTTCTAATTTACCCTACATATAAATACTCCTTTTCTTTCACAATTCCTCATTTCCACCAACTTAGCCTCCAAGCAAAACAGACACATACACTTACTACCTCCCTTTTGCTACCCCATATACCCCATCTTTACTACCTCACCTTTACTACCTCATAAACATCAAGTTTTAATGAAATCCAACCTTACTTTTGTTTAGATTTAGTGTCAAAAACTGAGTTTCTACCATCTTAACATCATTACAAACATCTATTTTGGTCAGATTTGATGTAAGAATCAAAACCCTTTTTATTCTCTTCTATTGAATATTTTCGGTTTTTCTCTTAATACACACACTACACCCGCCAAGTATCAAACTTTTTACGTCCAAAACGTTTAGAATCATATAATACAACTTTTGTCAAAGTTTCGTGTGATTTCGTTAACAAAATCTTGAGATATAAGAATTTTTGTACACTTTTTATAAACTTTGTTCAAATGGGTTTTTGGGTTTAAGCCCGTTTCCGAGTTTCCGACTTTAGTATTGTTTTTATGTCATATTTGTGGGTCTAAAAGTACAATCTGATGTTAAAAACACCTTCCAGATCGAAAGAAATGATTAGGGTTTTCTAGAATGAATTTTGGGGAAGAACAACCCAGTTTGCGACCCCGCCGAAATGTGACCTCGTATTTCCAAATGTGACCTCGTATTTCAAATGTGACCTCGTATTTCCAAATGTGACCTCGTATTTCAAATGTGACCTCGTATTCCAAATGTGACCTCGTATTTCAAATGTGACCTCGTATTTCCAAATGTGACCTCGTATTTCAAATGTGACCTCGTATTTCAAATGTGACCTCGTATTTCATTTGTGACCTCATATTTCCAATTGAGACCCCAGATTTACTAGCCTCTTAAATCTAGCCTCTCAATTTCAGTTTTGTCTTTTAGTGAAATAAGACCCCAGATTTACTAGCCTCTTAAATCTAGCCTCTCAATTTCAGTTTTGTCTTTTAGTGAAATAAGACCCCAGATTTACTAGCCTCTTAAATCTAGCCTCTCAATTTCAGTTTTGTCTTTTAGTGAAATAAGACCCCAGATTTACTAGCCTCTTAAATCTAGCCTCTCAATTTCAGTTTTGTCTTTTAGTGAAATAAGACCCCAAATTCAATTTAAGACCTCAACTTTTAATTGAGACCTCGGATTTCGGTTACTACCTCGATTTGGTCGGTTTAGTCAACTTTGGTCAACTTTGGTCGGTTTAGTCAACTTTGGTCGGTTTGGTCAACTTAGTCAAACTCGTAAATTGGTCAACATGGGTCAAACTTGTAAAATTTGGTCAAAGACAAACTAGTATACTTTTGGACAACATAGTCAACGCTTGGCGGCACATTATGAGCACGTTTACCTATAATGAACACATACTTAATTGTGATAACTTGAAACAGATTGTTGCGTGCCGGTTACTTGCTTCCTGATATCTTGCGTAGCTTAATCTTGTTGCTAGCATTCAGGTGAGCTTCGTAGTCCCCTTTTTACATGTTTTGGGGCTGAAAGGATACAAAATGTTTTCTTGTAAAACTGTATTTATTTGATATGATATTGTGACAACCTATTTTGGATACATTTTGATAACATGTTTTGGATACATATATGATTTCATAACTTGGATGCCTATTGATTTACATTATGGATACATATGGATGCATTGGATACATGTTCTTGAGCACGGCTGGTTGTTGAACCGTAAGTCCCTTCATTGTTAGCACGACTGTTTGTTGAACCGTAAATCCCTACATAGTCAACATTAGCCTGGTACCGTAAGCGCTGTCAACATTGAGATATTTATGGCAACATTGTGATTTGGCAACATTATGATTATGGCAACATTGTGTATACATTAAATGCATCAAGTTAACCTGACAATCTAGACTTCAAACCTACGAACTCACCAACCATTGTGTTGACGCTTTTAAGTATCCTTTCAGGTGCACAGGTTAGAGGTGGCTGAGGTGAGTAGCATGGAGCCTTTATAGCAGACTTTGGACTCTAGGATTCCTTGTTGCCGCTATGTTATCTTATGTTCTCTTTTATGTTAGTATGGCATTATGCCTAACCTTTGATCCCCTGTGTGGGAGTTGGATTATGTTTTATTTGTGTTTGGATTTATGTTGAATGTTTGTGTTAATCTATGCTATGAATTTGAATATTTTGTGGTTTCATTTAGTCTTCCTATGTAATATCCATGACGCGTGTACTATGCGTCGCATCCTGAGATTTCCGCCTTAGTCGGGTGTTTGATCAAATAATCGCACTATGGCTCCGACCTGGGTTTTGAGAATGTTTGTGGTTTTAGGAGGCGATTCCCTTGCGGTCAAAGGGTCCGTGAGGCCGCTTTACGCCTGATGTGTTTTTCTAGGGTTTTTCTTCAAGAGGTGAATGATCTCTTGGACGTAAGTTCATCCCTATTTATAGGGGTTAGAAAGCTTGGAGAAGAGGAAAAGGAGTTATGGTAAATCTTTTCCTCTTTAGAGATATCTTCTATTTTTTAGAGACGATTCGTGATAATCTTATTTGCTAGTTGTGTCCGTGATATTCGGATTTTGATAAGTATTTCGTATGGCATTTATACTTCTCCGGAGCGAGGTAGTTGGTCCTACGGGCTCCGGGATTACTTCTGTCTACGGAGGTGGTGCTTTGTTACGGGTACTCCGTTACTCCGAAGGTGTCTTATTCTGGGCACGGAGGTAGAGCTCCGGGGAGGTATATCATCAAGCCCCCCAGTCTAACAAAATAGACAGCGGCTGGCTGTTTTGTTAGACTCAAAAAATCTCGAGGGTCAAAAATGAAAAATTGAAATAGTAAGGGGAAGTACCTTGTATTTACCTGCGAATCCCATCCGATTATTTCCCCAATCGCTTTAGCCGCTCTGCCCTAATTTTTCGCCATCTCCAGGTAACTCATTTAATCTTCTGTGTTTCTATTGATTTTTCAATTCATCGTAGAAATGGCAAAGGTAGGGCGTAGTGATTTATCTTCTGTTATTACCCCTGAGGAGTTACGGTGGTTTTGCACCGCCTATTTGCCAGATTGTGGTAAGGCGGTTCTGTTACTGTCATCTGATCAAACTGTTGCGAACCCACCTCAAGGTTATGTGGGGTTGTATGTTGCCCACGTGACCCGAGGGAATATGAGGTTTCCCCTTTCCCCCTTTTTTCTGGATGTTCTTAGCCACTATAACTGTCCATTCTCCTATATGCATCCCAACGGCGTTGCCCGTATTATTGGTTTTGAAATCCTCTGTCGTGCCTACGATGGTGAAGCAACCGTAGATCTGTTTTCTGCGTGTTTCGATTTGTGTGATGCTGGTGATTGGGTAACAATTAAGAAGAAATCCAAGGTCAATATATTTCTTCCTGGTAGTACCAACGTTCGGGGGTGGAAGAATGAGGTTGTTTTCATCGAGTGCTCCATGATCCCCGATGCTTACTCGTTTTTATTAACTGGTGGGAAACCAACTAAGTTTAAGGAGGCATCTCCACCTCATGTTCTTGAATTACCCCTGTATCAGCGACTTATACATAATCCGGTCAAATTAGACCGCTATCCTGACGTTGTATTGCATCAGGCTGGTATATTGAAGCAGTGGCCTGAGGGAGTAGATGCCAGAATTTGTGTTGGAGGGACTGGTAAGTGCTTTTATTCCTTCCCCTTCCCTGATTTTATGTAAGTTGTATGTCTCCTGATGTAGTTGTTTTCGTTTAGAGGTTACTTTGGCTGAATTTGTGAAAGAACCGTTGTTGGAGTGTCAGCCTAAGGTGTCTGTGATTGCTGCAAATCTTTTGTCTGTGGAGGCTGTTGATCATGAAATTATGGATGTCGAGAAGGAAGTTCCGCCCGCTACCACTCCTTCCAAGAAGAGGAAGGTCTCATCGAGGTCATCTTCCAAGGCCTCAAAAGGGAAGGGAAAACCACAGTCCA
>CM067170.1:145325725-145381768 GCA_034093135.1 Erigeron breviscapus | reverse complement strand
CATTATTAAAGGAATAACAAAGTCTGAAAAGATGAAAGACATTGTTTACCAAACTGAAAGTAAATAAGAAAGATAAATCTAGACCGCGGATGAAGATCGGAAGGCGTTAGAAGCTCCAAAACCTTCTTGGAATCTGCAACTACGAACTAGGGTTGATACTGGGCGGCTAGGGCTGCTGAATCGGCTCTCTCTTAGGGTTTTGAGGGTTAGTTCGACTTAAATAGGCGTTTAAGTCGGTTTCAGATCCGGGCCGCCCAGCGGCCCTGGCTGGGCATGCCAGCGACGCTGGTGACATGGGAGCGGCACTGGGTCTTCCCCAGCGGCGCTGGCTAGTTGCCAGCGGCGCTAATTACTCCTGCTGCAGCTTGTTCTTCTTCGTTCGGCTCCTGAATCACTTCCTTGTGTCTTGTAACTTCACAGGCTTCCTTCTTGAGTCACTTGATGTCATTTACCCTCTCTCGCATCTTCCGTGAACCTGCATAAACATACGATTCCATTAAGTACCAATAGTTCTGGAATATTAACTCATTTTTACACTGAAATGAAGCCTTTCGATAGGGGTTTTATCACAAAATGGACGCTCATCAATGTACCATTTTTCTATGCCAAAGCAAAGAGTCTGACTCAGAGGCTTGAGAGAAAAGACATGTAGTCTCAATCTCAGGATTTGAGATACCCAATGCCATTGCATAAATATCTCTTTTCTGTGGAGCCCTCAATAGAATCCACTCTTCAGGAATTACATATCCAGGTTTTAGGATAAGTGCTTCCTCTTTGGTGAAATGAACAAGATTCCCTTTGTCACAAATTTGAGACACACTCATTAAATTGTGATTCAACTGTTCAACATAGTTCACCTTTTCAAGCTTTATTTTCCCATTTGTGACATCACCTACTCCAGTAATTCAGCCACCTTTGGGACCAACAAAGCTTACATAAGCTCCTAATATTTCAACAAAGTTTGATAGTAATGATTTATCTCCTGTCATATGTCTTGAACAACCACTATCAACATACCATATACTTATGGCCTTTTTTAATAGGTCATGTTGCTCATCAGGAATATTCATCCTTGTCATGAGGCTAACCATACTATCTACATCTACTTCCGCTGAGATATCAGATGTCTTAGCCTCAACTTTGTTGACACACTCTGCAACATTA
This sequence comes from Erigeron breviscapus, assembly GCA_034093135.1. Taxonomy (NCBI): domain Eukaryota; kingdom Viridiplantae; phylum Streptophyta; class Magnoliopsida; order Asterales; family Asteraceae; genus Erigeron; species Erigeron breviscapus. The sequence goes on along the minus strand of CM067170.1, from coordinate 145,380,604 downwards.
CTATCATGATTTTCAACATTAGACCCAACATCATTTGACTCTGCTACAAATGCATTAAACACAAAAGTCTGATCATTGTTTCTCATTTGATGATGAACCATCAATCCTTTTGAATAATCATCATGAGGAATCAGATAGTTTCTATGTTGCCATGTGTTGGAAGCATTCTGTGTTACTCCACCATTATAGAAGTTTTGATGAGTCACACTAGCCTTATCAAAACTCCTCGATCTCTGGCATTCTCTTGCAAAATGTCCAAAGCCCTCGCAATTGTAACATTTTACTTTTGACTTATCAAAGCCAAGCTTAGAACCCACGACCTTTCACCCTGTTCTTGATAGGAACCATTTAGCCCGAAGAGTTAGCATAGCCATTTGCCATTGCAAATCCATCTCTTCTAAGTCTAAAGGATCAATCTGCTCATAGTCTTCATCGATAAGACTAGGATCTTGAACCTTTCCTTGAATAAACTGTTCATATGATGTCACAAATGACGCAAGAACGGATAAGTGACTTTCCGCACATTTGACACTTATAGGCACGGTGGAATAAGCACTGGAGGTAGGATATTCACGGTGTCCTAGACTGTCACTCTGTCTTGAAACAAGACATATGTTTCCTTCAGAGTCGAACGAGATTTTCTGTAAGTCAACTTCCTCGCTAAGGTATGCACTTGTGCTTCCACTTGGAGAATCTTGAGTTACATTAATTGTAGGTCCACCGTAATAAAGCTCGGGAATCTGAGTATTATTATATCCTGCTTTCCTCCTTTTCAGTTTCATTTCTTGTCCCTGGAACTTAGCAACTATCTGAGTCAATGACATATCAGAGAAATCTGCTTTCTCTTGCAAAGTGGTAATATAATTACTCCACTTTTCCGGCAAAGAGCTCAAAAATTTCTCTACTTTTTCCTCCTCGGAATAAGTAAAATCAAATGCTTGCAATTCTGTTAACAAATGATAGTACCGTGTAATTAGTTGATCTAAGTTCTCACTTCTTAACCCATTAAATACATTATACTGATGTTTTAGAAGGTTTCTTCGATTCTTTTTAAGTGTTTCATCCCCTTCACAATGATTTTTTAATGCTAGCCAAAGTTCTTTAGAAGTATTGAATCCATTAAATAAATGTAATATTTCTTGTGGCAATGGCATTTTTAAACATGATAGTGCCTTTTTCTCTGCCTCATATAGTTTTTTATTGGATTCAGTCATGTCTTGGTAAGTGATGAGCGTCCATTTTGTGATAAAAACCCCTATTGAAAGGCTTCATTTCTATGTCTAAATGAGTTATTATTCCGGAACTATTGGTACTTAATGAATCGTATGTTTATGCAGGTTCACGGAAGATGCGAGAGAGGGTAAATGACATCAAGTGACTCAAGAAGGAAGCCTATGAAGTTACAAGACACAAGGAAGTGATTTGGGAGCGAAACGAAGACGCAAAAGAAGGAACAGCAGCTACCAGCGCCGCTGGCCACCTGCCAGCGTCGCTGGCCAAGCCACCAGTGCCGCTCCCTGAAGGCCAGCGCTGCTGGCCCTATCAAGCCCAGAACCAGCTCCGTTGGTAGGCCCACCAGCGCCGCTGGTCGGTCCAAATCAGAAACCGACTTAAATCACTATTTAAGCCGAACTAACCCTCAAAACCCTAAGAGAGAGCCGATTCAGCAGCCCTAGCCGCCCAGTATCAACCCTAGATCGAATTTGCAGATTTCCAGAAGGTTTTGGAGCGTCTAATGATAAACGCCTAAAAGACATGAACTTAATGGATAAAAATTGGACCACTTTGTGCTTGTTAATAGACGAGTAGGGCGTTTTTATGTTTGTTTAAGTGTTTCAGGCTCAAAGTGGTAATTTGGATTAATCGGGTCAAGAAGAAAGTCAATTGAAGCTTGAAGTCAAAGAAAATCAAATCTGGAATTCTGGAAAGTTGAACTACCGTCTGAGACGCTAACACCCACCGTCCCAGACGGTGGGCCAAATTCTGCTACCGTTCAAGACGTTCAAGCACCGTAAAGGTTTCTGCACATTTCTATACTACCGTCTGAGACGGTAGATCCCACCGTCTGAGACGGTGGGCCAGTTGAAGGAACCGTCTGAGACGGTACACACCACCGTCCCAGACGGTGGTTGGTTTAAACTGTTTACGAATTTTAAGGGTTTTAATTAACTTTGGGGTTATATTTTCACATACGAACTTAGACTTGAGAAGACCCTAATTCTGAGATCTGGAGCAGCTTTTACACTTTTCCCAAGCCCCCAAATCATCATCAAATCACCATTAAATCCCAAGATCATGAAGATGATAATCAAGATTGAAGATTCATTGATGACCATGGAAGGCTAATCTCTCTTTAGATCATTCTTATGTGAACAATTATGTAAGACAATTGTATTTAACCTTTCTTATATTTATGTTGGATTGGATGTTTAATTCTTCATTAGTATTTTACATTCAATGTTATTTGGTTTGAATGAATGATTATTTGATTATAACTTTGAATGATTTCCATCTATCTTTTGATTTCAATTCTTTGTTAATCATTAATTATTGGAAGAATCTCTTATGAAATGGTAATCTTGTTGATGAATAGATAATTTAGTTGTGTCAATTACTCGGTTTTCAATATCGTGAATCATCGCAACCTAATCAGTTTGTTCTTAACGTTCATTCATTCCAAATGTTATAACGAATCATGTCTATGTGATTTCCAACGGATATAAGTTAGGTTATACTTTTGAAAACATAATTGGGATCATAAGAATGGTCTTACCTTTTTATTATTGAATCAGTTTGTTAATTTTTAATCATTTCTAGTTTTAATCAAATCAATCCAAAATTCGATTTTAAGTTTATGTCTAGTTTAAACAATTTTGTGACTTGTTCAACACTTTCCCATGATTCCCTGAGGATACGATACTCTACTTACCCGTACTAAATATTGGTATTTAGTTTTATTTTTTGATCGGCTCAACGACAACGATCAAATTTTGGCGCCGCTGCCGGGTAATCGGTGTGCAAAGTGTTGAAATTTTGTTTTTAATTTAGTTCTTAAAATTTTCAGAAAAATCCAAAAATATTTTGTTAGTTTGTTTTGTTTCAGTTCTTGTTTGTTTCATTTTTCATTCTTGTAGTTCAGTATTACGCTAGGTGTGTTGATTGTGTGCAGGTTCCAGGTAGTGTATGCATACGAGGCATTCCAAGAATACTTCACCTTTGTTGTTTGATCCGGAAATTGAGAAAACAGCTAGAAGGAATCGGATACTTCATCGTGCAAACATGAGTGATCAACCAAATCCACGACCAACCACCCAACCCATAATTCAAGAACAAACTAACCCTGAACCAAATGACTGAGATCAAACTCCACCACGAAACCCAACCCCATCAATTAGGAGTGGTCACACAACTCAAAACCGACCTAGAACACCAACTCATATTGGACATGCATCACGGGATGCGGATGGGTCATTTTATGATAGGCTTCATGATAGGGTGAATCTTTGGGATGATGGGAGGTTTGATAATAATTCGGATGGGTATGATTGGAACCATGGGGGAGATTATGAGCAACCACAAAACCGTCAATATCCTCAATACAACCAACCCCAATATAACCAACTTCAATATCCAAACCAAGGACCAAGGGTTCGTCCTCAAGGTCCACCACATCGTCTTAACCATCGTGTACCTCAACCAAACTACGAAAATCAACCGAATTACCAACCACATAACCGTGTCAATCAACATATGAACTATCAACCTCCACCACAAGGAGTTGATAGTCATTTTCGACCCGCCATAGCCGTTAATGCTTCACCTATAGTACCACCGGTGTTGAGGGGTAGAGCATTTGAGGTTAGACCGCAATGTTTGAGTATTTTGCCAAGTTTTCATGGGATGGCGGCGGAAGAGCCTTATTTGCATTTGTCGGAGTTTGAGGCGATTTGTGGTACTATTGGAGGCCAAGGATTTTCACCGGATGAGGTTAAGCTAGTCTTATTTCAGTTTACTTTGAAGGATAAAGCAAAGCAATGGTTCTTGACATTGCCATCGGGTAGTATCTTTTCATGGGCTGAAATGCAACAACAATTTTGGATGAGTATTACACCATGCAAAAGACTAGTGATGCAAGGAATTCGATAAGAACTTTTCAGCAACAATCGGGTGAAACATTTTATGAAGCTTTCAAGAGGTATAATGAGTTGTTGAGAGTATGTCCTCATCATGGGTTTGCCAAATGGGAGTTGATTACGGCTTTCTATGATGGTTTGCTATCGGAAGAAAAGAGGGATGTGAATTCGATTAGCAATGGTACTTTCTTGACTAATCCCGAAGATGTTGATTGGGAATTCTTGGAGAAGATGAGTGTGAACTCAAAAAGGCAAGCTCAATCGAATAGGAGAGCAAGACGTCCAATAGCTTCTTCATCAACTAGTGATCAAACTACAAAAGATAGACTTGAAGCATTGGAGCAAAAGTTTGCCAAGTTGGGGAAGGCTGAAAATCGGGGTGTTTATCAAGTATCTCAAGACTATCCGATTTGTGAAAGGTGTGATGAGTTGGGACATTCGGCTTTGCAATGTACATTAGATTTGGATCAAATTGAAGAATTGAATCAAGTGTATGGAGAGAAGAAGCAATATGACATGAACTCCAACACTTATCATCCGGGGATGAGAAATCATCCAAACTTCAGATATGGCTATTCTTCAAACCAACTCAACCCGAACTTTCAAGGAAATAACCAAAACAGTGGGGCACCATCTCAACCATTTCAAGGCCAAAATTACAGCCAAGGGAATTACCAAGGTGGTCAAAATCAAGGGGGGTTCAATAGAGGCTACCCAAGGAACTATCAACAAGGTAATAATCAAGGTGGGCCTTCGGGAGGTAATGATGTGTCAACCCGGGAAATTATGGATTACTTGAAAGAAATGGATAGGAAGAATGAGATTCGGGATAAAACGGTTGAGAATTTGCAAAAGCAAGTTGGGCAATTGGCGGAGGATGTATCGGAATTGAGGAAGAATCCGGGGAAGCTACCAAGTGATACGAAGATCAATCCACAACATCAAAGTGGCGGTTCCAAGAATGTCAAAAATGTGGAAATCAACAATGTAAGTACTCTTCGTAGTGGTAAAGTTTATGATAATCATGTTGTCCCTCCACCACCATTTGTTGATGGTGTGGTGGAGGATGTTGATGAGAATGAAGATAGTGAGCATGAACCGGAACTTGTTTTACCAAAATCAAATAAAAAAGTGTCTTTTAAAGAGGTAGAAAACAATAGGTCTAATGGTAAATTTTCTGAAAAACAAGGAAAGGATATGGAGGGTAATACCATTCCTTTTCCTTTGGCTTTGATTGATCCAAAACTTAGGCCTACACTTAAGAAAAGAGGTCCCCATGAGGAAGAAATGTGGGAAATTTTTAAACAAGTGAAAATCAATATACCTCTTATTGACATAATCAAACAAGTTCCGGCTTATGCTAAGTATCTTAAGGACTTATGTACCCAAAAACGGCATCATAAGCTTCCAAAGAAAATTGTTTTAAATGAGGAAGTTAGTGCCGTTGTGATGGGTATACTCCCACCTAAACTCTAAGATCCGGGAGCGCCTTTAATTACTATTCAAGTTGGTGATTTCAAAATGAACAAGGCACTTTTGGATATGGGGGCGGGTGTGAGCATTCTTCCGGGGGGTTTGTATGACCAATATGACTTTGGACCATTGGAAAAAGTCGACACCACCTTGGTGATGGCTGATTTGTCCCTTAAACTCCCTAGAGGAATTGTCCGTGATGTGATTGTTAAGGTGGAAGACTGTTATTACCCCGTAGACTTTTTGGTACTTGATTTTGCACCAAGCGGTGATGTTAGGCAACCCAATGTCATCATGGGTAGACCCTTTTTGGCAACCGCTAATGTATTAATTGATTGTAGAAGGGGTACGGTTGAAATGACTTTTGGCAACCGTAAGATAAGGTTAAATGTTTTTGCTAGTGTTCCTAACCCCGTAGTTAGTGACGAATGCTTTATGGCGGACGTCATTGATGAGTGCATTTCTCATGTAAATGAGGAAGACACATGGGAGAATTGTGCTTTGGTTGACAGGTTAATCATGGAGCATAGTGAAGCATTGAAGAAGGAAGAGAAAGAATGGGAGATTATGGCCAGGGTATGCATTGACTACCGGAAGTTGAAAAAGAAGGTGTTCGAAGTTGGCAAAAAGGTTTGGCTTTATAGTTCAAGACTCAAATTCTTTCCCAGAAAGCTCAAAAGCAAGTGGATGGGTTCATATACCATCACAAGAGTTGGAAAGTTTGGAGAGATTGAAATTGAAGATCCAAAAGATGGTGTGAAGCAAATGGTCAATGGACACCGTTTGAAGCCGTATTTGGATGCAACCGACATCAATGGAGCTACAAAGGAAATGGTGAACTTCATCTCAAGTCCACCATCCTATGAGGTTGCTTGAACATCATTTGAGGTAATGTCGGGCTGAGGACAATAAACTTAGCGCTAAACGGGAGGCAACCCGTTGTTTGTTTGTTTATAGCTTCAAATTCGGTACGTTTTCATTTTCGTTTCAATTTTGATTAGTTGTTTTGGTATTTTTGTTGCATAATCACACGAGGAACTTAATTCTCAGCACTTATGCTTGAGAATTAAGTTGGGGAAGGTCGGTTGGGTGAAAAAGTGAGTCATTTTTGCAATTTTTCGAGCCGATTAACTCATTTCTAATTTCGGGTGTACATTGGGGACAATGTACCTTTAAGTTGGGGAAGGGAGTTTAATTTGAATGTAATTGCAAGTTTTGAAATCAGTTTTGTGGCTGTAGTTATGAAATCAGTTTTGTGGCTGTAGTTAAAAAATAAAAAAATAAAAAAATAAAATAAAATATTTGACCGTTTGAAACGGTAAGCCCACCGTCTCAGACGGTGTCGTGGATCTTCCAATAAAGCTTTACGGTAGCTAGACGGTAGGTCAATATGTATTACCGTCTGGAACGGTAGGTTTGACCGTCTGGGACGGTAGGTCGGGACTTCAGATTTTTTTTTATTTTATTTTAAAAATCGAAAAAGTTTTTTTTTAACTACAACCACAAAAGACCAGGACTCTCTTATTCCCCCACATATCTGATCCATCTATCTCCTTCTTTCTCTCTCAATCTTCTTCCCCCAATTATTTTCTCCATAAAAACCTAAATCTTCAATCAATCATAACTTCTTCAATTCTTCACCAAATTTAACGATTCTTGAGGCTAAAGTGCATAATTTTTCAAGGGCTACAAAACCCCCATCTTTATTTGTTAGATTTCAGCCTCGTTTGTGAGATTTGTGTAAGTCTTAAAAACAAATTTTTTGAAATTTTTCTTTCCTTTTGCTTTAATTATTAACCATTGATAAGTTTTGTTGTTTTTGATTAGTTTTTGTTGATAGGATGAAGAAAGCAGCTGGAAAGTTGATGAAGAAATTAGCCAAGTCAACCGAGCCGTCATCTTCTAGTCAACCAAAAAGAAAGAAGAGACAAGTGATCCTTGAAGAAGAGGAAGAATAGGAAATAGCATCTCAACAGGAAGAGATGGAAGTTGATGAAGAAGAAAAACCCAAATGGAAACACGGTACTCCTTTACACTCTTTACCCCGTAAATGGCAATTAGAATTGTTTAGAGATAAAATGGGGGAGGCGGAAATTATGAAAAAACAATTATTGGGTGAAAGGAAAACCGCTTGGCAGGAATTTAGAGGGTTTGGTTTTGTTGAGGCATTTGAAAACATGGGATGGAAAAATGCATTGGTTTGGAATAATAATGATGAGGTTGATGTGAATTTAGAAGGAATTGTTGAATGGATGGGTACTTTAGAAAGGCATGTTGGTAATAACCCTCCTGAGAGCACCAGGTTAGTAGGAACTGTTGATGGTAAAAAGGTAACTATGTCATTTGTTACCTTAGATAGGATTATCAAGTTTGATTCGGGTGCTAGTTCGGGAAGGGGATTTGATTATTTGCCGGAGAACATTTTGACTGGGGTGGAAAAGGGTGAGAATTGGATAGAGATGTTAGCCGAGTTGTTTACTTACCCTAGAGACGCTTTGAACTTGAACCTCAAGTTAGAGCGTCTTTATTTGAAACCACTTCCTAGATTGATAATGAATATTTTGAATTGGAATGTTTGTCCGAGAAGTAGTGATAAGGCGGCCGTTAGATTTCAAGAAGTTTTAGTTTTGTATGCATTGGTAACAGAGAGGCTAGCCTTGTCACTTAGGCAAATTATTATGACCAATGTGTGGGATACCCGAAACAAGAGATTGAAGACAATCATTCCATACCCGAGGCTGATTTCTCGCCTCATTTTGAGCCAAAAAGCCGCTACTCGTAACACACCAACAATTAGGGTTAATCAGGTGGTGTTTAACATGAAGCGGTTGTTGCAAAGTCACGAGTTTAAGTTGGAGGAAAGACCTCAATGCAGAATTTTGAGGGATGTGAAGTCAAAGGGGTTGTTGATAGCTCCTAAGGAAGGGTTTACTAGAGAAGAGGCGATGGCTCAGCTGGAGCCCATGGGTGGAGATGAAAGAGGAGAAGCAAGTGGTGTTAGAGTGGTTGAGGAGGAAAGAGAACCACCAAGGAGGGATGGTTTATTAGGTTCTGGATTTGGAGGTACTGGGCCGAGCTTTGGTTATGAGCAGCCTAGTGATTATAGTCAGTGGACATCCTATGAGAGGAGCATGTGGGATATGACTGTCCAGCAGGGGGTGCAGTGGAGGAGTTATGAGTTGGGTATGGCATATGCTCATGAAGAGGATAAGAGACAGCAGTTTGATTATTTTGAGCAAGCACGCCACCACCAGGACCACATTGCAGGTCTTAATTATGTGGAGACTCCTCCTGCATATGATTACAGGCAGCCTTATGTTCCCACCGCCCATCCACATTATCCTCAGAGCCACGATTCTGAGTGGTTCCCGAGACACTCTTGTGTTGGACGGGTTGAGGGGAGCTCAAATGATCCACCACCAGCAGCTTCTGATCCATTTGAGGCCCAATCTCTATATCCAGGGCCTAATGGAGTCGATTTTTGGACGGCGAGATCCACCACAGTGATGGTACCTTCCATTTATCTTTCTGTTTTCTTGTGTGACTATGTGATTTTGTGTGTTTATTTTGTGTTTTTGCATTTTCAATTCGTAGGTAGATTTCATTTTCTTTGTGATTTCAATAAAGTTTTTAGTTTAGATGTTGATTTACTTTCTTGTGATATGGAATTGAACCAAAGAGACAAAATGTTCGAGTTATATTAGCTATACATGGTTGTAAAATGAGATTTTCTTGTGATTGGATTTGTACATGTAAGTGGGGCTAGGTAGTGTAGATTAGATTGCATGACATGGTTGACTTATGAGCATCTTGATAGAGTTGTTAGCAAGTAAAAACATAGAAACGTGCAAATAAGGGTAATATGCCAATTGTGAGTCGCAATACATGTATCACACTTATATATCCGTTATATCCTTCAATTTAATGAGAGAAAAAGCCTCGTCAATGATTGATTTAGATTGTTAGCGTAGCTTGAATTCTCATGATAATCATATTGTGTGAACCATTATTGTACATTAGGTTAGAACTAGTGCACTTACCGTGTCGAGACCTCTAGCTTGGATTATGTGCTTAAAATCACAAAACAATCATACAATTCAATCCATTTTCCACCTCACCTCGTCATGAAATTCGTTAATTGTTCAAAGTTGTGTTGTTTATGAAGAATCGAAAGAAAGAACAAAGTCAAAGTCAAAAATTGCAATATCCGGTTGAAAAGTCAAAGTATGTGGTCATAAATGAAAACCAATTCAATTATCCATGTAAGTTGATCAAAAAGAGCCAAAGTGAAATGTTCCAAAATCATTCTAGTAAATCGCCCAAATGAGAATCATTACCGTGTTTCATTCCATATTTCCATCAATTTTGTATGAATACCGAAGTGATAGTTTGAGTTTTGAGGTCTTGGTTCGATTTGTGTACTAGCCTATGACTTTTAGTGTGCAATAATGAGTTGTGAGCTTCATAAATATATATTAGCACATCTTTTGCTAATTCACTCAAAAATATGAACCGAGGGGAGTGCACATTGTGAGAGTGTGATACATGTATTTTGGCAAACTTGAGGTTTATTAGGTTTAATTGCACATTTATATATTTCTAATTGCTAGTTGTAAATCTTTTGATAGTTGTAAGTCTTATGAGTTAATTGTGTTATGTGATTTGGTTTGCATTGCTTAGTTTCGCCCAAGTGTACTTTGAAGATTGCTTGAGAGTTGAGTTTTACAAGCATGTATAATTGATATAACTCCTATATGGTGTGTCTTTAGTGATAGGAAGTATTATAGGATTGTAAATTAGCTTGTCACATAATGAATGTCTTTTTCGGGACAAAAAAGGATTAAGTTGGGGAATGTGATAAACGCCTAAAAGACATGAACTTAATGGATAAAAATTGGACCACTTTGTGCTTGTTAATAGACGAGTAGGGCGTTTTTATGTTTGTTTAAGTGTTTCAGGCTCAAAGTGGTAATTTGGATTAATCGGGTCAAGAAGAAAGTCAATTGAAGCTTGAAGTCAAAGAAAGTCAAATCTGGAATTCTGGAAAGTTGAACTACCGTCTGAGACGCTAACACCCACCGTCCCAGACGGTGGGCCAAATTCTGCTACCGTTCAAGACGTTCAAGCACCGTAAAGGTTTCTGCACATTTCTGTACTACCGTCTGAGACGGTAGATCCCACTGTCTGAGACGGTGGGCCAGTTGAAGGAACCGTCTGAGACGGTACACACCACCGTCCCAGACGGTGGTTGGTTTAAACTGTTTACGAATTTTAAGGGTTTTAATTAACTTTGGGGTTATATTTTCACATACGAACTTAGACTTGAGAAGACCCTAATTCTGAGATCTGGAGCAGCTTTTACACTTTTCCCAAGCCCCCAAATCATCATCAAATCACCATTAAATCCCAAGATCATGAAGATGATAATCAAGATTGAAGATTCATTGATGACCATGGAAGGCTAATCTCTCTTTAGATCATTCTTATGTGAACAATTATGTAAGACTTATTCGACACTTTCCTATGATTCCCTGAGGATACGATACTCTACTTACCCGTACTAAATATTGGTATTTAGTTTTATTTTTGATCGGTCCAACGACAACCATCATCTAACGCCATCTGATCTTCATTCTTGGTCTAGATCTTTATCTTTTATTTATCTTTCTTTTGTTGAACAATGTCTTTTATCTTCTCAGACTTTGTTATTCCTTTAATAATGCTAGGCTACTAGGCTGAATACTTGTTTGGATCAATGTGATCATGTAGACGTTATTGTGTTATGTGATTTGGTTTGCATTGCTTAGTTTCGCCCAAGTGTACTTTGAAGATTGCTTGAGAGTTGAGTTTTACAAGCATGTATAATTGATATAACTCCTATATGGTGTGTCTTTAGTGATAGGAAGTATTATAGGATTGTAAATTAGCTTGTCACATAATGAATGTCTTTTTCGGGACAAAAAAGGATTAAGTTGGGGAATGTGATAAACGCCTAAAAGACATGAACTTAATGGATAAAAATTGGACCACTTTGTGCTTGTTAATAGACGAGTAGGGCGTTTTTATGTTTGTTTAAGTGTTTCAGGCTCAAAGTGGTAATTTGGATTAATCGGGTCAAGAAGAAAGTCAATTGAAGCTTGAAGTCAAAGAAAGTCAAATTGGATTAATCGGGTCAAGAAGAAAGTCAATTGAAGCTTGAAGTCAAAGAAAGTCAAATCTGGAATTCTGGAAAGTTGAACTACCGTCTGAGACGCTACACACCACCGTCCCAGACGGTGGTTGGTTTAAACTGTTTACGAATTTTAAGGGTTTTAATTAACTTTGGGGTTATATTTTCACATACGAACTTAGACTTGAGAAGACCCTAATTCTGAGATCTGGAGCAGCTTTTACACTTTTCCCAAGCCCCCAAATCATCATCAAATCACCATTAAATCCCAAGATCATGAAGATGATAATCAAGATTGAAGATTCATTGATGACCATGGAAGGCTAATCTCTCTTTAGATCATTCTTATGTGAACAATTATGTAAGACAATTGTATTCAACCTTTCTTATATTTATGTTGGATTGGATGTTTAATTCTTCATTAGTATTTTACATTCAATGTTATTTGGTTTGAATGAATGATTATTTGATTATAACTTTGAATGATTTCCATCTATCTTTTGATTTCAATTCTTTGTTAATCATTAATTATTGGAAGAATCTCTTATGAAATGGTAATCTTGTTGATGAATAGATAATTTAGTTGTGTCAATTACTCGGTTTTCAATATCGTGAATCATCGCAACCTAATCAGTTTGTTAATTTTTAATCATTTCTAGTTTTAATCAAATCAATCCAAAATTCGATTTTAAGTTTATGTCTAGTTTAAACAATTTTGTGACTTGTTCAACACTTTCCCATGATTCCCTGAGGATACGATACTCTACTTACCCGTACTAAATATTGGTATTTAGTTTTATTTTTGATCGGTCCAACGACAACCATCATCTAACGCCATCTGATCTTCATTCTTGGTCTAGATCTTTATCTTTTATTTATCTTTCTTTTGTTGAACAATGTCTTTTATCTTCTCAGACTTTGTTATTCCTTTAATAATGCTAGGCTACTAGGCTGAATACTTGTTTGGATCAATGTGATCATGTAGACGCTTATTGTTTTATTGTGTTTGTTAGAATCTGTTGGCGTGTGTTTTACTGTTTATCGTAGATCCATGTTTATTAGTAATTCATATTGTTATCGGTTCTATATCTGAACATATTAGTTTAATTCTGATGGTTGTCTATGATCATACACTAGGACTAATATGATAGGACAGAAAACAACTAGTCGGTCTATAACTAAAAGTAAAAAGTGATTCACTTGTAACCGAGGGATCCAGAACCATAATAATTAGGATGAATTGAACATGATGCTTAACAATGTCAGACGCGATCCTTTCACTTGGAAACGAGCACTGTGGTCAGCGGAGATAATTATATCTGGTCATGGCTTAAGAGCCGGGTAATTAAAAGATGAATTAGTAAAACAAACTTTAGGTCATTAATGCTTAAACAATGAATCTAGCGAGAATTTGTTTATAGGGTAGTGTGAGTCTAACGACAGCACTAGTAATTAGGCAAAGTGAATCTAACGAGAATCTGAGTCGTGATTAAGTTTCCAACAGTCTAGCAAACCAGTAGGGTAATATTTGGTCGTACCATGAGATCGGAGATGCCAAATAAGTATTTTAATTTAATCATTGTTATTAGCTTTTTCCAATTATTTTACGTTGTTTCTTCAGAAACGGCTTGCCCCGGTAATACCGGATATTTACTTTAAAGTATTAGTTATTTAGGAGTTAGTGACAAACTCCCAAAACAACTAGAATTACACATATTACTAGATTAGGTAAAGCAACGCGTCCTTGCGAACGATCCTGTAGCTTATCACTAGACTATACTACATTGACCGGTTCTCTGCTCGTTAGTGTGGTTGTGTTTTAAGATAGTTACTTGTACAACATTTATAAATTTAAAGACAGAATAAAAACGCACGATCAAGTCTTTTGGCGCCGCTGCCGGGGACGCGACACATTCTTAGTTTAGTAGTGTAGTTCGATCCTGCTTTGTGTTTCGGCACGAAGTAGTTACTTTTCAGTATTTAAATTAGCTCAAATTAGGTTAGAATTCAAATTAGGTTAAATTAGGTCAAAATTAGGTTAAATTAGGTCAAATTAGGTTAATTAGGTCAAATTAGGTTAATTAGGTCAAATTAGGTTAGTATTAAATTAGGTTTTCAAATTAGGTTAATTCAAATTAGGTTAAATTAGGTCAAATTAGGTTAGTTCAAATTAGGTTAAATTAGGTAAAATTAGGGTTTAGCTTAATTAGTTCGTATTTTCATTTTCTTAAAAATCAAAAATCTAAAATATTTTCTTTTTCGTTTTTAGTTTAAGTAGTTTAATTCAGTTTTTCATTTTTAGCTTTATATTGGTGCGTTGATCTTTTTCTTGAGTTTTGCAGGTTATTTAGGTAGTTGATGCGTTTGAGATCAGGAACAGTTTTAAGACGCGTTTCGACAAGCCTAAGTAGACTCAGACGTAGGAGAAGGCTCAACAGATTCAACTCGACACCCGTAGGTAACTTAGCAAACATTTTCTACTTAGAATCACTTTTAGGATCATTTGACACCATGTCTCACCAAAACGCCGCTAGAACCATAGTAGACGAACTCTACCGACCCATGATGGAAAGGACGAGAGCCGTAGCACCGACACCGGGATCGGCTATTGTCTTACCAAACTTATGAGATTCGTTTTCAGTCAAAGGACACCACCTTAAGTTAATCCAGGACAACCAATATGACGGCCGAGCCAAATCCGACCCCCATAAGCATGTAAGCAAGTTCACTAGTTTGTGCAAAATGTTCAAATACGGAGGAGAAGTTACCGATGCCAACGTGCAACTTAGCTTATTTCTGTCGTCTCTCACGAGAGAGGTGCGTGCTTGGTTCGATGAGCTCGACGAAGGTACCATCACTACATTGAATCAACTTCGCGAAAAGTTTGTCTCGCGATTCTTTCCCCCGAGTTTAGCTAGGAAAATGATTCGAGACATCAAGGCTTTCAAGCAAGACGAAGGAGAATCACTAGTTGATGCGTTTGAGATCAGGAACAGTTTTAAGACGCGTTTCGACAAGCCTAAGTAGACTCAGACGTAGGAGAAGGCTCAACAGATTCAACTCGACACCCGTAGGTAACTTAGCAAACATTTTCTACTTAGAATCACTTTTAGGATCATTTGACACCATGTCTCACCAAAACGCCGCTAGAACCATAGTAGACGAACTCTACCGACCCATGATGGAAAGGACGAGAGCCGTAGCACCGACACCGGGATCGGCTATTGTCTTACCAAACTTATGAGATTCGTTTTCAGTCAAAGGACACCACCTTAAGTTAATCCAGGACAACCAATATGACGGCCGAGCCAAATCCGACCCCCATAAGCATGTAAGCAAGTTCACTAGTTTGTGCAAAATGTTCAAATACGGAGGAGAAGTTACCGATGCCAACGTGCAACTTAGCTTATTTCTGTCGTCTCTCACGAGAGAGGTGCGTGCTTGGTTCGATGAGCTCGACGAAGGTACCATCACTACATTGAATCAACTTCGCGAAAAGTTTGTCTCGCGATTCTTTCCCCCGAGTTTAGCTAGGAAAATGATTCGAGACATCAAGGCTTTCAAGCAAGACGAAGGAGAATCACTAGTTGATGCGTTGAAAAGGCTTAGGGAAATGATCAGAAACTGTCACGGGAATGGACTTAGCAAGGACGAGATCATGGAAATCTTTTTCTATGGTTTAACCAAGAGTTCCTAAAAGGATTTAGACCTAGACGGAGGTGGTAACTTTTTGTACAAGACTACAAATGACGCGTATAAAATTATGGAGGATATGGTGCAAGCTAGCTTAGCTCGAGGTATGGATTATAAGGATCGAGATAGGAGACCAAGAAGGACCGTGGCTAGCATTGAGAGCAACTCCGACAATGAGGTAATTCATGAACTTAAAGCTTTATCTAACCGTTTTTCTACTTTTGAAGATAGGTTGGACATTATGGACAAGGACCTCAAGGTGATTGCACACGGGTGCAACAATTGCGGAGGAATGCACTATATCGAGGATTGTGAAGAGGAAGCTACCGAGCAAGTCAATTATGTTCAGAACCAATACCGAGGAGGCTTTCAACGAGGACTATTCCAAAGAAATCTCGGTAATTCTTACTTTAATTCTAGTTATGCTAGAAATAATTATGGTTCTTTTCAAAATAGGTGGCAAAGGAGTAATGGTCAACCCGAGCAACCAAATGTCGAGAACGAAGTCAAGGAGGATCCGATTGTCAAGCTTACCAGCATGATGGAGAGGTATATGGAAATGAATGACAAGAGGCACGACTCCTTGGATAAGTATACAAGGTTCTTGGATGATAAAATCGCTAACCTTGACCATAAGGTGGATGTCGTGGTAAGAGATCAACAATACACCATTAAAAGTTTGAAAAGGAAGCTGGAAAAGATGATGGAGCAGAGTGCAAAGAAGGAAAATCGTCTTCTTGCAAGCAATGCACAAGCTAATCCCAAACCGAACCCTCAAGGAAACCCTAGCACGCGTCAAAAGTACCAACCGCCAATCGGACGAAATGAGAACGTGAACGCCTTGTTCACCGAAGGTAATGACTCTACTGAGATTTCTAATGATTCTTGTGAAGTTTCCAATCAGGTACAGGTCATACGGAAGCAAAATGGAGACGAAACGGACAAAAACGCAATTCTGGAATCTGTCTAGGAGCCACCAGCGCCGCTGGGTATACCCCCAGCGCCGCTGGAAGCCCTCCAGCGTGATGCCCCCAGCGCCGCTGGAAGCCCTCCAGCTGATGCCCAGCGCCGCTGGTGACCCTCCAGGTATAAACCAGTGCCGCTGGGACTTTGCCAGCGCCGTTGGGAGCCCCCAGGTTGCCATCCAGCGCCGCTCAAACTCGTCCAGCGCCGCTCAGGAGTCCGTCAGTTCAGATTCGCGCGAAGTTTCATTTTCAGAAGGAGACCTCGAGACCCAGCTCGCATCCAAATGCAAAATCAAAGATGGAGATGATTCGGACAGAACGGAAGAAGTTCAGAATCCCGACACACCAAATGATGAGATACATCTACCGCAAGCATCTGAGGATCCAGGAAGTTTTCTTATCCCTTGCACTATTAATAATGAATATTTTTCGAGTGCATTAGCTGATTTAGGGTCAAGTATTAATGTTATGCCTACTGTGATTTATGATAAACTTACCCTTTGTTTGCTAAAACCCGCCAACATGAGCATTCGGTTAGCCGATCAGACTTACCGACAACCCAAGGGGATTGTCGAACGAGTCCATGTCAGGGTTAAGGATTTAGAATTTTAGACTGAGTTTGTTGTGCTTGATTCGGTAAGTGAGATAGTGACACCCTTAATCTTATGACGCCCATTTCTGCATGCTACGGATGCTACCATCCATGTCTTTAAACATGAAATATCATTGATGCTTGGGATTTTCAAACTCTTATCTATTTTGATGCTTTCATTAACCAGGTCAAGTCATGTGATTAGCACGTGTATGTGGTTGTTCTAGATGGTTCTAAATAAGGATAAGAATTCAGTTGTATGTTTTTGTCTTGTTTTGATGACACCTGATCGTGGAAGAAGAAGAAGACAAGTGGGGACCAGAGAGAGAACCACCACTACCCTGCAGCTGCAGAATTATGTTCTTTATTCCTATTGGTTGGTTTATAACAACCTTGTACTAGCTGTCTAGGGTAGAATATTTCTTTGTCTCTTGTATTTCCTCTATAAATAGAGGCTGCCTTCTATTGTAAAAATCAGAGTGTTTTTATGAAAAGTTTGATAGAGCTGAATTCTATTCATTTGAAAATCTTCTTTACCTTTATGGATCTTTGATCTTGGTGGTTTGAAGTGATCCCTTTATCAGTAATCTTGGTGGCTTTGCCTTTATAGATTATTGTGGTGAGATCTTAAAATCTTCATTACTTTTAGCTGTATTTGTGGTGGCTCAGCCTTTATCAAATATAGTGGTGGTTTTGGAGTGTTTCTTCTATTTGATTCTGGTGGTTCAGTCCTTTACGAGTCAAGTATTAGATTCTTATCTATCCTAGTTTATTTTATCT
Organism: Erigeron breviscapus; assembly: GCA_034093135.1. NCBI lineage: Eukaryota > Viridiplantae > Streptophyta > Magnoliopsida > Asterales > Asteraceae > Erigeron > Erigeron breviscapus. Next base: position 145,362,799 of record CM067170.1, on the reverse strand, counting down.
TGTTGCTCTTATTTCAGTCCATTTTTTTTTCACTGTTTCATTGTTGATGTACTATTCATTCTTATAGTCAGCTTGGGGGTGTTTTGTTACAAAATCCAGAAAATCTTACAAAATTAGTTTTTAATTCCGCTGTGCTTGTGTTTTGTGAGTTGACTCAGCCTAAACCCTGGGTATTTCACATCAAATTTGTATCAGAGCCAGGTTATAAAAGGGTTTCTTAATCTTTTTATCCTTGGGGTTTTGTTGTTTGAAAGTTGTTCTTTCTTTGTAAAGTATGGCTTTTAGAAGAAATATGACTTTGGAAGAAGCTCATAATCTTAGAAGGGATAGACAAATTGAAGCTCTCCAAGAACAGCTTGGAAGGGTTGTTAATCTGTTAGAAGATGGTGGTGTGAGGTTAAATAGAGAAGATGTTGTTGTTAGTGAAAGGGGTTCTGGTTCTCAAAACCTTAGTCTTGGATCTGATAGTACTCCTAGATCTTCTAGCGAGTCTGATGCTTCCAGTCAGCCTAGGAGGAGGCAAAGGAGGCATAAGGTTGATGTTAAAGATATTAAGGTAGACCCACCAGATTTTATTGGTTCTTCTAACCCAGGAGATTACTTTGAATGGGTTCAGATTATGGACAGGATTATGGAAATTAAGGGGTATAATGACAGAAAAGGTTTCAAGGTTGCTGTCATAAAGCTGAGTAAGTATGCATCAGCTTGGTATGAAAACATGAAGGGTGAAAGAGAGTATAAGGGCAAAAGTAAAGTCAAGACCTGGTCAAAGCTGAAGGAGGTTATGCAGAAAAGGTTTGTTCCCCAAGCTTATAAGCAAGAGCTGTATATTCATATGAACAGCTTGAAACAAGGCAATAAGAAGGTTGTGGATTATATAAGGGAGTTTGAACAGCTTAAGATCAGAACAGGGGTGAAGGAAGTTGAAGAGCATACTATTGCAAGATTCATGGGTGGTCTGAATTCCTTGATTGTTGAGAAGATGGAGTTGCAGCCTGTGTGGACCTTTGAAGGTGCTTGCAAGCTGGCCATTCAGCTTGAGAAGCAAATAAAGAAGAAGTCAGCCTACAAGTCCATTCCTAAACCTGTTGTACCTGCCAAGAATCCCATCTTTAAAGAAGTTAATACTGGAAAGGAGAAGGTTGGAGAAAGTTCCAAGGAACCTAAGAAGAGATGTTTCAAGTGTCATGGGTATGGACATTTCCAAGCTGAGTGTCCCAATCTGAGGGCTCTCACACTGAAAGAAGTTGAAGAACTGAAGGCTGAAGCTGAGTATGAAGACAAGTGTACTTATGATGAAGATCGTAGTGAAGAGGAACTTGTTGAAGCTGATGTTGGAGAAATGTTGGTGATTAGAAGAGCAATGCAAACTGATGAAGCTTCTGATGATAAAGCTCAAAGGGGAAACATTTTCCATTCAAGGTGCACTATCAAAGGGAAGGTGTGTAGTCTGATTATTGATGGAGGAAGCTGTGCCAATGCTGCATCTACCTATATGGTGGACAAGCTTGGTCTTTCAACTACCAAGCACCCTCACCCATACAAACTACAATGGCTTAGCCCAGGCAATGAGGTAAAAGTTAATCGCCAAGTAGTTATTCCTTTTTCTATTGGTGCTGTTTATCAAGATGAAGTTACTTGTGATGTCGTGCCTATGGATGCTTGTCATTTACTGTTTGGTAGACCTTGGTTATATGATAAGTATGTATATCACAACGGTCACTTAAATACTTACTCTTTGTTTATTAATGGGAAGAAGGTCACACTGACTTCTCTAAAACCCATTGAGATTATTAAAACTGAATCAAGTACTAGGGCTGATAGATCTTTATTTATGAGTCAAGCTGATGTTGAAAAGGAATTAGACAGTGGTACTTCTGTTTTGTTGTTACTTATGCTTGAAAATGGTGAAGATAAGAAGTGTGAAGAAGTCCCAAGTGTAGTTAGACCTTTACTTGCTGAATTTGCTGATGTATTTCCAGAGGAATTACCTGCTGGTTTGCCACCTATTAGAGGGATTGAGCATCAGATTGACCTGATCCCAGGGTCAGTTCTTCCTAATAAAGCTGCTTATAGATGCTCCCCTAATGAAGCTAATGAGTTACAAAAGCAAGTAGATGAGCTAATTGCTAAAGGCTATGTTCGAGCTAGCATGAGTCCTTGTTCTGTTCCAGCTTTATTGGTGCCAAAGAAAGATGGTTCTATGCGTATGTGTGTTGATAGCAGGGCCATCAATAACATCACTATTAAGTATAGATATCCTATTCCTAGATTGGATGATATGCTTGATGAGTTGCATGGGTCTAGTGTATTTTCAAAGATAGATTTGAGAAGTGGCTACCATCAGATCAGAATGAAGGAAGGAGATGAGTGGAAAACAGCCTTTAAGATTAAAGGTGGGCTGTTTGAATGGCTTGTCATGCCATTTGGGCTATCTAATGCACCTAGCACTTTCATGAGATTAATGAATGAAGTGTTGAGGCCTCTTATTGGTAAGTTTGTGGTTGTGTACTTTGATGATATCCTGGTTTATTCTCAGTCTGAGAAGGAACATCTGGATCATTTAAAAGCTGTGTTTGAGCTGTTAAGAAGACACCAACTCTATGGCAAGTTGGAGAAATGTAATTTCATGACTGGTAGTGTTGTGTTTCTGGGCTATGTGGTTTCTAAGGAAGGCATTTCTATGGATCCCTCCAAGGTAGAAGCAATCAGATCCTGGCCCATTCCTTCTTCTATTACTAAAGTCAGAAGTTTTCATGGCTTAGCCTCATTTTATAGAAGATTTATTAGGGATTTCTCTACAGTTGTTGCTCCTATAACTGACTGTCTAAAGAAAGGGGTGTTCAGTTGGCCTAAGTCAGCTCAGACTGCTTTTGAATCTTTAAAGGCAAAGCTGAGCTCAGCTCCTGTCCTTTCTTTGCCAAATTTTGATTCACTCTTTGAGCTTGAATGTGATGCCAGTGGTGTTGGCATTGGAGCTGTGTTGATACAAGATAGAAGACCAGTTGCTTACTTTAGTGAAAAGCTGAATGGATCCAAGCTGAATTACAGTACTTATGATAAGGAATTCTATGCCATTATTCGAGCTGTTGATCATTGGTCTCACTACTTGAAACCAAAGCAGTTTGTTTTGTATTCTGATCATGAAGCTCTCAAGTACATTAATGGGCAACACAAGCTGAATCAAAGGCATGCTAAGTGGGTTGAGTTTCTGCAAATGTATTCTTTTGCCTCCAAGCATAAGACTGGTTCTTCTAATATTGTTGCTGATGCTCTTTCAAGAAGACATTCTATGCTATCTATTTTGGAGTCCAGGGTTCTTGGGTTCTCATTTATCAAAGAATTATATGAGACTGATCCAGATTTTGGCTCTATTGTTTGTTCATCTCCCAATGAAGCTAAAGGGCCTTATGTTATTCAAGATGGATTTCTGTTCAAGAATGGTAAGCTGTGTATTCCAAAAGGCTCTATCAGAGATTTGTTGATTAGAGAAGCACATGGAGGAGGCTTGGCTGGTCATTTTGGCATTACTAAAACTATGGAGATTCTGGGTGAACATTTTCATTGGCCTTCTATGGTGAAAGATGTGCAAGATATAGTCAAGAGATGTTCTACTTGTCAGCAAGCTAAGTCTACTTTTCACAAGGGTTTGTATACCCCTCTTCCAGTCCCTAATCAGCCTTGGGAAGATCTGAGTATGGATTTTATTGTTGCTCTACCTCGGACTCAGCGTGGCAAAGATTCTATTATGGTGGTGGTTGACAGATTCTCAAAGATGGCTCATTTCATTCCTTGCCACACTACTAATGATGCCACCAAAGTAGCAGCTTTATTCTTTCAAGAGATAGTTCGACTTCATGGAATTCCAAAAACTATTATCTCAGATCGAGATGTAAAGTTTTTGAGTTATTTTTGGAAGACATTATGGAAGCTGATGGGTACTAAGCTGTTATTTAGCACTTCTCATCATCCCCAAACTGATGGTCAGACTGAAGTAACCAACAGAACCATTGGGATGCTGCTGAGGACACTAGTGAAGAAGACTTTGAAGGATTGGGATCTGAAGCTTTCTCAAGCTGAGTTTGCTTTCAATCGAGCTCCTAATTATTCTACTGGAAAATCTCCTTTTGAAATCTGTTATGGTGTGAATCCACTAACACCCATAGATATGATTCCTTTTTCTATTGAGCCAAAAGTTTGTGTTGAAGCTGAAAGCAGGGCAAAGGAGATCAAGAAGCTGCATGAACAAGTCAATGCCAGAATTGAAAAGGTCAATGCTGATTACAAGGCCAAGGCAAACAAGAATAGAAGACAACCTACTTTTGCACCAGGAGATCTGGTTTGGATCCACCTCAGAAAGGAAAGATTCCCTTTAAAAAGAAAGAATAAGCTAATGCCTAGAGCTGAAGGTCCTTTCAAGGTGTTAGAAAGATGTGGAGAGAGTGCCTACAAAGTTGAGCTGCCGGGAGATACCTCAGTCTCAATTACATTTAATGTTGGTGATCTGATGCCGTACCTGAAGGATGATTATCTTGAGGACTTGAGGACAAGTCCAAATTTAGAGGGGGAGGATGATGCGAAATTGCCCCTGAGTTACCCTGAACTCAGCTCAGACCGAGTCAGCTTGGACTCAGCTCAGGCCATGATGATGTTTCCCTCGATGGCACACTTTGGGAAGATGATTGGTGATCCTATTTGCCCCCTAGGATTCACCTTACTTAAATGGGAAAACTGAAATGTGGGGGAAGTTTGAAGATCAGCTCGCGAATTCTCCAATCTGGGTCAGCTTGGAAGAAGAGTCAGCTTGGGACGTCTAGTCTGGGTCAGCTTGGGCAGAGTCAGCTTGGAACTGAATCAGCTTGGGATTTTCAAACTCTTATCTATTTTGATGCTTTCATTAACCAGGTCAAGTCATGTGATTAGCACGTGTATGTGGTTGTTCTAGATGGTTCTAAATAAGGATAAGAATTCAGTTGTATGTTTTTGTCTTGTTTTGATGACACCTGATCGTGGAAGAAGAAGAAGACAAGTGGGGACCAGAGAGAGAACCACCACTACCCTGCAGCTGCAGAATTATGTTCTTTATTCCTATTGGTTGGTTTATAACAACCTTGAACTAGCTGTCTAGGGTAGAATATTTCTTTGTCTCTTGTATTTCCTCTATAAATAGAGGCTGCCTTCTATTGTAAAAATCAGAGTGTTTTTATGAAAAGTTTGATAGAGCTGAATTCTATTCATTTGAAAATCTTCTTTACCTTTATGGATCTTTGATCTTGGTGGTTTGAAGTGATCCCTTTATCAGTAATCTTGGTGGCTTTGCCTTTATAGATTATTGTGGTGAGATCTTAAAATCTTCATTACTTTTAGCTGTATTTGTGGTGGCTCAGCCTTTATCAAATATAGTGGTAGTTTTGGAGTGTTTCTTCTATTTGATTCTGGTGGTTCAGTCCTTTACGAGTCAAGTATTAGATTCTTATCTATCCTAGTTTATTTTATCTTGTTGCTCTTATTTCAGTCCATTTTTTTTTTCACTGTTTCATTGTTGATGTACTATTCATTCTTATAGTCAGCTTGGGGGTGTTTTGTTACAAAATCCAGAAAATCTTACAAAATTAGTTTTTAATTCCGCTGTGCTTGTGTTTTGTGAGTTGACTCAGCCTAAACCCTGGGTATTTGACATCAATAAGTTAATGATGCAAATAAGATATCATGTGAGTTTCAAATTCTTAAAACCAACATGATGAAAGTCTTATTAATATTCGAAGGACACATTCACAGATTTCTTATATGTACAAAAATACCCAATGTAAACGGTTGCCAATTTCAGGTGTCACTCATATTTAACAATTACATGTAGTTAATCGCTATGTCCTTGTTTAAGTATAGTTTGCTATTCATTTTCTTATATAGATAGAAAACATAGAAAAGATGATTCCGTAGCTAATCGCTAAGAACATACAACGCGTTATTATTTACATATATTTAACAAAAATTGGAAATGATGTTAAGATTCCATCTATTAACACGGTTATTGTAGTTTGACTATTTTGTTAATATTAAGTATGTATAAATAGTTTTAGAATAAGATATAAAAGAGATCACGCGAAAATTTTCATCTACATGTTGACATATTGGAATTTAGTTACCTTTTAAGTAATCCTAATACTTGTAAACTTCAAGTTCGTTATTAATGGAAGAGCACTTACGAAGTATTAGAGAGCTATGTAAAAAAAACCCAATTTAATGTGTCTAAGTAGTCAATTTTGGATTGTTCTGATAATTAATATAAATTTTTTTCATTTCAATTTCCTCATTTTTTTTCTTTCCTATTCTTAAATACAAAACATAGAAAAGATTTCATTGCTAACGTGGTATGTTACTTTTTTTTTAAGGTGAATTTAGCTGTAAATTTTGTGTCGCGATTCGACAGCGAGAGGCTTAGCATATGATGTCTTAACCGGGTACGCGCTAGAGAGCTTCTCTCAAAGTAGAATTGTCTATTTCAAATACCCGATGGGAAGAAAACGCTTTACTAATCGCCTAAAGGCACAACAATTAATAGGGGTAAACCCTGTCATCTCAGACTTGAACCTGAGTATACCCAAACCAAGCCCTCATAAAGATTCTGATAATCTCGTAGAGATTATGTAGAAAAATCTCATAGCGATTATGCATGATCTCATAGAGATTATACTAAAGAATCGCATTGCGATTCTCAGGATCTCGTTGCGATTCTTTATAATCTCATTGCGATTTTGTTAATCTTATTGCGATTTTGATGTTCTCATTGCGATTTTGAAGATCTCATTGCGATTTTGTCAGTTTATTGTGATTTTGTTGGCTATTTTATGAAAAACCAAAAAAACTAGGCTAATATGATATAATCGCTATGAAATTTGGCTAATCATGTGATTTTCTCTTACTTAATTATGTCAATTTACTTGAAGTTAAACCTTCGATTGCTTTTGGGTTGCAAAATCCACTTCTTCTCTACAAAATTGCTCGTTCTAGTTGTGAATTTGAGTATTGTGTTTTGAGTTGCCAGTCATATATGAAAATTGCAACCATTATTATTACTATCACATAATTTGTAGATATTACTTGTTAAGAAAAAGCTACTTGCTACTATATGGATAGTTAAGATAAAGACACCTACAGAAAGCATAGAGAAGATTTCTTTAATTTGCTAAAGTGGTACTCGTATATATGTCTCGCTAAGATGGAGTTGCATGCGAATTTGACTTCTGGGTTGCGATTTGGTATTCTCTGCTGGGAAGTTGGTATTTTGTGTTGCGAATTCGAAATTATGAATTAGTTGGTATTTCTTGCAAACTTAAATCTGGTATCACTTTAAACTATTAATCACAACTAAAACTAGAATTACTTAATGGGTTAGGATTGTATTTTATGTAATTTAGGATTGTATTTTATGTAATTTTCTTGTACTCAAGTGTAACTTATTATTCTATTTATATCATGTGTATCCTCACATTGAGGATCATCTATATTATTCTATTAAATGGAAAAACTGACATTGGTTTTCTTATTTATAATAATCCTCGATATCAAAGTGGGATGATTTACACACTTACTTGCATTATCATTATTGTCCTACTGTATTAAAGTTGTTAAGATAAATCGGGCCAACAGAAATCTTTACCACCTCCTCCACCTCTATCTTCACCAGGAAACTACAATGGCACATCACCACGACCTCCTCCTTTGGCTCCACCTCATCCTCATTTCTTCCTTAGTAGCTTTCGCTGACGACACCCCCATCATGTTCAAGTTTTACCATTCAATTTCGAATCCTCCAAACACTTGGAGGACTGGTACTCATTATTGTAAATGGGAAGGTATAGGCTGTGACTTATATAGTCATGTTACTTCCATAAATCTTTCGAAAAAATCACTCCATGGGATTGTTCCCTCAAATCTCAACAGGCTGTCGTATCTGAAAAAGCTTGACCTTGGACAGAACTCATTCTCAGGCTCCTTGCCTTCTTTAGCGAACCTAACTCTCCTCCAACATGTTAACATCCAAAGCAATGAATTCACTTCAATCCCCGCCGATTTCTTTCACGGTCTTATTAGTCTCGAGGACTTTAGGATCTCCAACAACACTTTTCTGGAACCATGGATCATCCCTAATGATCTCTGTCAATGTACCAAGTTACAAACCGTTTATGCCTCGTTCACAAAAATAACAGGTCCCCTGCCAGACAAGTTAAAATATCTCTCTAATTTAATTTACCTCTCTCTTTCTTACAATAACCTCAATGGCAGCCTTCTGACCTCCCAGCTCAACAACCTCTCCAAGCTCCGGCTGCTTTCTCTTGATCACAACAGCTTCTCTGGCGCCTTGCCAACTTTGAACCACAGTTCTCTCCTGGAGTTATCTCTGAACAACAATTTCACTTCAATTCCCTTTACCTTCTTTCTCGGTTTGACTAATCTTGAGTACATTGCCATCCCCAACAACTCACAATTGGAGTCACATAAACTATAAGGCATGTATGTCTGTATATAAATTAAACAAACATGAAGGAAATTTATCTATATCTATACTTCTATATCTATACTTTTATAAAGCAAACTACCTCTTCTTTAAGTAATTAAGTCTTTGAAATGACCATATTACCCCTCTTTATTCACTAATTTAAACATCTTCACCTATATACCTATAATACCCTTAATGAAATAACTTACAACATAGATCCTCCAACCCTTAAATAACCATATTAACCCCTCTTACATCAATTAATTTACATTCACTACCACGCCACCGCTGCACATCACGGCATCGCCGCCGCCACTGCCGCCGTCAACACACCGTCGTCGCTACCGCCATCACCGCCGTATCGCGCGGGCATCCGTCTAGTTTATGTTCATTCATTCAAGTTTAATTAAATAAACGAACAAACATGAACATTAAACGAACAAAACTTAATATTCATGTTTACTCTTTTAGATGTACGCAAACAAACAAATGATAGTGTTTGATAAAATAAAAATATTCCATTTCTATTGATTTGAAAGATAAATGAACAAATATAAATGAACATGCAAATTTTATAAATGAATACACATAAAACGTTATTTTCGTTTGTGTTATTCCTTAGGAATAAGAATGTAATTATATCATCCTAATGACATTATTATGTATTATATATCTAGCATCTAATTAGAGCATCTAGCATCTAATTAATTCATACATGTGAAAACAAATAAACAATGAAAATGAGAGGCTTTTAGTGTATGAATACATGTCACAAGGTACTTTAAGTCAGCACTTGTTTAGAAAACATCAAACTCATCCTCTTAGTTGGAACCAAGGAATTTCAATTGTATTAGATGTGGGAAGAGGGGTTGAGTATATGCATAATTTGGCACCTCAAAGCTATATTCATCGTGACTTAAAGCCTGCTAACATTCTTCTTGATGATGACATGAGAGCAAAGGTACAGATTTTGGTTTGGTTAAGAATGTGCCTCGCGGAAAGTCATCTATAGTGACAAAATTAGTGGCAGGGACTTTTGGTTACTTGTCCCCGGAATATGTTTGTAAGAACTACCTTGTTAACCTTTCAGTTTCAGTTTTTCTTTTATTTTTTAGTTCTTGAAATTTTATATTATCTCACATATAACAACTAAAGTTTTAACTTTCCTTTATGTACGTCAATTTAGATATCGGGAAGGTGTCACCGATGTTGGATGTTTTTGCATTCGGTGTAGTCTTGATCCAGTTGATTACCGGTCGAAAAGCATTAGACAAAAGTATGCCGGTTGAGTCCTTAGGTTGCATGGTTCCAAAAGGTTTATGTTTGCGAAGAAGAATGAAATCTATTGATCAGGATGTTGATACCACTAAGAGTGAAACGGTTGCAAGTATTTTGAAATTGGCTAGGGTGGCAAAAGTATGCACTGAAAATGATCCACTTGACAGACCTGCAATGAAACATGTAGTTGCCATGTTGGCTAAACTTGTTGAACAATGGAAGCCCTCTCCACGCGCAGATAAAACTTAAGGCCACACGCACCGTGTGAGCCTTCCCAATCTCTTAGGAGATGATGAGGATATCTCAGCAATGCCCATGTTGAATCGGTTAAAAACGTGGTAGTAAATATTATATTATAGAGTTAAACTTGCATTATTTTGTTATTTACTAGATATATTACATGATCTAGAGTGTAAATGTAATCAAACCCTTTTCACAATACGCAATATTTGGATATGATAATTTGGCTCGTTCATATAACTTAGACTGATTTTATATGAACGAGCCAAATTATCATATCCAAATATTGCGTATTGTGAAAAGGGTTTGATTACATTTACACTCTAGATCATGTAATATATCTAGTAAATAACAAAATAATGCAAGTTTAACTCTATAATATAATATTTACTACCACGTTTTTAACCGATTCAACATGGGCATTGCTGAGATATCCTTATCATCTTCTAAGAGATTGCGAAGGCTCACACGGTGCGTGTGGCCATAAGTTTTATCTGCGCGTGGAGAGGGCTTCCATTGTTCAACAAGTTTAGCCAACATGGCAACTACATGTTTCATTGCATGTCTGATCATTTCCAGTGCATACTTTTGCCACCCTAGCCACTTCCAAAATACTTGCAACCGTTTCACTCTTAGTGGTATCAACATCCTGATCAATAGATTTCAACATTTCTTCTTCGCAAACATAAACCTTTTGGAACCATGCAACCAATGACTCAACCGGCATACTTTTGTCTAATGCTTTTCGACCGGTAATCAACTGGATCAAGACTACACCAAATGAAAAAACATCCAACATCGGTGACACCTTCCCGGTATATAAATTGACATACATAAAGGAAAGTTCAAATTTCAGTTGTTATATGTGAGATAATATAAAATTTCAAGAACTAAAAAATAAAAGAAAAACTGAAACTAAAAGGTTAACAAGGTAGTTCTTACAAACATATTCCGGGGACAAGTAACCAAAAGTCCCTGCCACTAATTTTGTCACTATAGATGACTTTCCGCGAGGCACATTCTTAACCAAACCAAAATCTGCAACCTTTGCTCTCATGTCATCATCAAGAAGAATGTTAGCAGGCTTTAAGTCACGATGAATATAGCTTTGAGGTGCCAAATTATGCATATACTCAACCCCTCTTCCCACATCTAATGCAATTGAAACTCTTTGGTTCCAACTAAGAGGTTCAGTTTGATGTTTTCTAAACAAGTGCTGACTTAAAGTACCTTGTGGCATGTATTCATACACTAAAAGCCTCTCATAATAATATTAAAGCAACCTTGTTACGAGCAAGATAAAAAACTCGAATAAACAATGAGACTACGTGGTTGCATATCTGAGATTCGTTAAATTAAAAGGCTATATAACAATAACAACTTTAGACATAAGTGAAATGGAAACCAACCGATTCGTATTGGATTTTTCAATGAAAAATTAAAGTTTCAACTTCTACGTGACTTCCCTCATAGTGTGTTTAATACGTTTCTTTATCATATATGTCATAGGTATAATTTAATAACCAAGAAATCTCGTAGACCAATTTTATAAGGTCAACAAAGTTTTTAACCTCTTTTTACCAAAAAATTGTGAAGTGGTAAAAAAGTAGAGTCCTATATTCATAAACAGGCAGACAAAGAGAGGCAAGTCTATATAATATAGGAGTGACGATTTTGATCTATTTTCTAGTGATTGTATAGAGGTGGGTTATGTTTCACATCAAGCAAATCAAACAATATCTTGGCTAAAAGGGGAACACGTTCAGAGTTGCCCAAAACTCTACTTTTCGTGCATACGACCTGCTAAATAGTTTTCTATCCAGAGATATAACTTATGTGTTATAATAGGACCGTATAACTTGTAATTGGAATGAGCACATTCCTTATCTAAAGAAAACATAAAAAAGAAGTGATTGCACCTGTTTCAATATGTACTATATAAATGATCTGTTTTGACCCATTATCCAACATTCCAACCCGCCAGACCCCTAGCAGTGCAAGTGTATTCTGTAAACCAAACCGGCCCCTATTTACTTCCTAATTCCTATTTTTATGTTTATTTGGCAATGAAGAAAAGCTATCGATAATCAAATTTCGCTTAAACCTATTACTCTATTAGTTATAAACATATTATAAACCTACAAATAGAAACTAACCAAATTAAGAAACTTATCAAAGAACTGATAGTGAATGTCAAAGGTACATCAATGCACCTAAATTGAAAATTTTAATTCAATAAACTTGAAAGGAAAAAAACGCAAACTTACCCCTGTCACTAACCGCCATTGTTGTCAACAAGACTGGTTAAATAGTGAAATTAGCTTAAACGGAATCGGTTCAAAAAGGTTGAATCCTACTGCGTGTATCTTTATGAGTATGATCTGGATCATTATTTTGAAGTTTATACTATTACGAATCTTATATTAAATTTGTAATTCTTTTGAGCAAATAGGTTATCTACAAACTATATATAAGTTTTGAATGCAAGTGTTAAGCAAAACTAATCACCTACACATAAAATCTTCGAGATCTTATCCTGCCTAACTGACCCACGCATTATGCCCACCCTAATCAGAATTGTTCTTTTTAACTTACCAATTTGATTGTAGTGAAGCCAAAAAGTGCACCAACAGACCACCCAACCCACCCAATCAAACCATGCCTGCATTTGGCATAATCACTTGAAAATTGAGTTCGGACATGCCTCTTCTCAATAGCACCATAGCAGCATTTATGCTGGGATGACAAGCTGCAAAGACACAATGTGTAACACGGCACAATTAGCGCAAACATGATTCAATATAAAAAGATTTTCTGAATTCAGATCAACAAAGGAGACCATTGGTGCATGCAATCTATATAATTAATTTAGTTGGCAATGGCTAGAAAGTTCAGCTTATAACAATAACAAAATCAAGAGAATATAAATCCTTAATTTTGGTTGCAAACATTAATACACAAATTGCTTATGAAACTGCATGATCTTTTTTTAGGAAATCTAACAAAAGAAAGTCATGTAATGCCCTGCTTCTCTAGACACGCTTACAATTACCTAATCTGCATGGTACAATATGGACAAAGACAACTTACACCTAGATAGCATGAGTGACATTTGAATAAAAATTATTTACTGGTAAACTGGCCAGTCTCCAGTTGCACCTGGAGACCCAGATGATTTGTCCAGAAATATATTGAAGTCCAGTTGCACCGTACAGTCAACGCAACTGAAGACTTCCTCCAGTTGAGAACTGACCAGTTGAAGAATCCTTCCAGTTGGAGTCGAAGACAACAAGTGGAAGATAGAGAATGACAATGGCAGCGAAGCCCACTTGACATTCTAGTCAGTTACAAACTGGAGACCGTCAGTGGAAAGCTCTTACAAAGCTTTAAACTGATTACGAGGAATTGACTTTTATGCTTTATGTGCTTTTACCCGGATAATAAGATTTATCTTATTATTTAAGTATAAAAAGGTACATAAAGCTGGTTGAATAAAGTTGCTTTATACTGCAACTTTATACTGCTTTTTAAGGAATTAAATGCTATTCCTTAAATGCTCTCAACCACATTTGTACGGCCAGAGTTAACATCCCAATGTTAACTTTGCCTATAAATACAAGTCATTGCACAATAAGAATATCAACTTCTTCGAACACACTTCGAAAGAATTCACACTTTGCAAACCTGCAATATTCTTGGTGAACTTGTGCAATATTCTCTCAATCGTAAAAGGAACATTTCACAACTTTAAGTGTTTCGATTGTTCAGAGAAATTCCAAGTGTAGATCAATTGTAGTTCATAGGTTGTTAGGATATTTACATACTTGTATTATCTTGGTTCCGCAACAACCTTGTAATTTATTTAAAGTTAATAAATAAATTACACTTGAAAATTACATATTGTCTCACCAATTTACTTTACAAGTATTTTGTATTATTGCATTGTTCTTTACTTATTGTCACTTAAATAAGTAATCTATCTAGAACTTGGTATATACTCCTGTAACTGGTCGTCTCCAGTTCAGTGCTTATATTGCAAAGTAACTCCACCATCGACATTGAGGTGTCTTCAGGTAGTACCATCTATTGAGTTGGGACTTACAGTTTTGATGGATTAAAGTCACATATGGTGTAATTGATGGTAGAAATGCTTTGTAATGGTTTGAATATGAAGGATTTTGATGTATGAAAGTCTTGTATATGTTTTAGAATGATTTGGACCTGGTTTGAGATGAAATCGATCAAACTTGTGCAGAATCGGGGCCAGTTGCGGCGCAACTGGTTTCCAGAAAGATAAGTTGCGGCGCAATTGGACGCATTGCGGCGCAACGATAGGTGTGAGTTGCGGCGCAACTCAACTGTTTTCAGAAAATGTATACTTTTGAACCGTAACGACGTTTGACATGTAGATTAGACCCGAAACTAAAGTGAGTCATTAATGTGTGTGGGTCTAGCTATTGACTTTAATGACGTGAGTATGTATTTGTCTAATGATCGTTTACTAATTATAGGTAGACAAGCATAGTTGCTTTACATAGTGACTAGTTGTTGATTGTTGTGGACTACGCCGAGGTAAGATACACTACTTTGACACCTGGGGGATTCAACGAAAAGCTGGTTTCAAATCATAAATACTTCCATTTGGTATCTTTATATTGCATGTGGACATATGGGGTTACACGGGAGGTATTATGGGTTATGTAGTTGACCATGAGACCTGAAATGCAGTCCCTAATGTAGTGAAATGAAGTATTGCTTAATGTAGTGTATTGTTATGCAGTTTATGTAGTATTACGAAGTATCTCATTATGCATGAAATGTAGAAATGAAGTTGATGTGTGATATATGCATGCTTACATGGCTTGTACACCTAGCTCACTGGACTTATTAGGTTGCCATGTCACTTGCACGTTTAAGATCCAAACGTAATGAAGATAAAGTGTGTGAATGTCTAGGAATGTGTGTTACCTAGACTATATGTGTGTGACGGTTTAGGAATGTGTGTTACCTAAACCATATGTGTGAAACCGAGCTCATAAATATAATGCAGGGAAAGTGTTAAGCTTAACCCGTACTAGTCTTAGCCGGACGAGTGCGTTGACGTAGTTGTTGCTTGGGTGGCTCCTTGCAACATGGTCATTATAATGCAGGGTGAGTAATACGAGGGGTTTGACCAACCTCCACATACGGATTACTCTTGGATTGGCTTGCCATTCCTTAACGACGAAGTGTGACTCGCCTTTTGGTGAAGCATCTAGTCGGGTGTGACTTATGTTACACTTATATGCAGTTAACGAAGATATGTGTGATAATGTGTGAATAAAATGAAGGATAGGCACATTTAGGGGATTCGCCCTAATTGATATGAAGTTGATATGCAGTTATGTGTGAACGTGTGATGTATGTTGTGCCTAAATAAACTTGTCTAATAATGAAGATTGTTTTAATTGGACAAATGCTTTAATAACATAGTGATATCTTACTTAGCTAATTCGTTAGCTAACACTTGTTTCTTAAATGTGGTTGTTCCCTCAGGTTTAGCTTGAAGGACTAGTTGATGCAGGAATAAGAGTGAGAGTTGGGTAGATGCATGCAGGAGGACTTAGCTACCCATAGACGATTGTCTCTTTAGACATTTATTTACATTTCGTACTTGATGTCGAATTTATGTAGTATTGTTGAACGGTTGTTTTGTGTTGGGCAACCGTTGGGTTTTCATTTTAAACTTTTGATGGTATTGCATGTAACACCAACTAAACGTAGAAACCGAACAGTTTTTATCGGTTTTGACTTTTAAAGTCTTTTCTTCCGCAATTTGACACCGTTAGGTGAAAGTTTTTGAAAACCCATATTTTTAAATGACGGGTGTTACAAGTTGGTATCAGAGAAATGGTTTAAGTGAACCAATGACTATAAGTGTGCCATAGGAATTGGACTTAAACCGATGTAGGGCAAGTTAGGCTTTTGTAGGTGTGCCTAGCTTTGAGATGAAGTACTCTAGGACGGGTTGGGATTGAGTGAGAGTGTAGGATTAAGGCTTTTTGATGTGTGTTTATTGATATGTGGATATGTGTTTTAGCCTTTATTCTTCCATTTCTCGCTCCTCCGTCGCTAGTTATCCTATTGCTACCATAGACGGTCCCTGAGGTAATGTACCATTTCCCCAACTGAATTTAATAAACGTGTGATATAACTTATTAGTGAAGTATCTGAGGTGAACGAAGTGGAGAGTTAGGTGAAATGGTATTCCATCAACGTTGTCTAGCCCGTGGGGTTAGTGACAAGGACCGCAAAGGGTATGAGATGTAGTATGTGTGCTGAGAATTATGTGGATTGGAATGGATGGAAAAAGGAGACGATACACAATGGTGGTAACGAACACGCATGTGAAAGGATACAATTACAATTATGGTCTGGAACATAATTGCAAGCGTATCACGACGCGAGTGTGTTTGTATAGCCATACTTGTGTTGACCGGTGTGCAAAGTAATGAAGTTGGAGAGGTTTCTATGTAGTGAACCTTATGTGCCGAGAGTAAACATCGTGTAGCAACTTTAATGACGTTGATGTCTCGTGTGTGTGGAAATGTGTGAAGATCAATGAAAAGTTATAGCCGGTTAAAGGTGTATGATGATTATCATGCACATGAAGTTAAATGAAGACTAAAGGTACGTGAGGAATGAAGTGATTGGTAGACATTGTTGTTGAGTCTACTAGTTCAAGGGATATGGACTTGAAGTTGACAAGTAGAGTTAATGCAGGATAGTTGAAGAGTGATGAATAGGTGATGCACAGCAGGGTTACCGGGTACACGTATGGAAGGATACATTTACAATTCTGGTCGCGAACGTAATTGTAAATGTATCACGACATGTGTGTGTTTGTGAGACTGTGTCTGTGTTGATCCAAATGAAGAAGAATTGGCTCGAGCAAGGGCCAAAAGTGAGGCTGAAATGAGAAGCTAACTTGCGTCGGGATGAGCAAACCGATGGGAATAACTCTAATCCCTTTAATGAAGCTGAGCCATCTAATGTGAGGTCGTAAGTTGCTCCTGAAAATGTTGTTGCAGGAGTGAATGGTGGAGGTAACGTGGTGGATCCTTGTGTAGTGGTTGCTCCTCGTACCACTAACTTCAAATACGAGAGTTTTTCGAATTGCGGAGCTAAGGATTTTGACGATACACAAAATGCAGTTGGTACAATGGAGTGGATAGCGGACATTGAGGTGGTCCTTGCTTCATGTTATTGTCCTGATGACATGAAGGTTTTGTGTGCAACTCGATTGCTGAAGAAGAATGCCCGTAATTGGTGGAGGGCTACTACGGTGTCAATAGCTCCCGAGGTACTAGCGGTGATGCCTTGGGGTACATTTAAGGAGAAGTTCTTGGAAGAGTATGTGGGAACTTGAGAGATGAGGCTTATTGTGATGGCCTCCCGGCTAATTAACGTGGTTTATGTAGGCAGCACACTACCTTATCTACAACTATGAAGGAGTTTAAGAGGTTGAATGATGACCTCAAATCTGAAAAGTTGTTGAGAAAGCCGATGATAAGAAGTCGGGATCCAAGAGAAGATCTAATTGTTCTTCGGGTTCTAATAAGAAGTTTAAAGGTAGTTCTATTTCGAATAGAAGTAAGGACAAGAAGAAGAGTGGCACGTGGTGCCCAACTTGCAAGATTACACATGAAGGTCAATGTTCAGACAAGACCAAAGGGTGCCTTACGTGTGGTTCATTGGGGCACATTGCAGCTAATTATAAGGATAGTATCATTACTACAAGTGTCATGAAACAGACATCTTATTGCCGATTGCCCTCAGATGAAGAACGAAGGAAAGAATGCAGCCGCTCCAAAGACGGGAGTTCAGGTCCTTCGAATGACGGTGGAAGCCGCTAAGAACAAACGACGAGGTGGAGATTCTTTCTCATATTGCAGGAATGAATGGCGAACTAACATGTGAACCTTCCAGCAGTTCTATCGCTTACTGCCTTCGCCGGTGTGACGTGAAGATGATATGGAGATCCTATGTTTGCACAGAATTTTACGTATGGCTGTTTCTCAAGATAATGAGTTTTCCCTTAAGAGAAGTTAAGAAGAAAAATGATGGATTTAATTGCAGTCTCTTAAATCACAAGGAGTAGAAGTTTTCAGAAGCATTCGGTTCCGAATTGATCATGTTTCTCGCCTATGTGATCTACTTATGTAAGGCAAAGATTATACTTCAAAAAAATCGAGGCCACCCGTAGTTTCGAGATGTTCTATTAATGTCCTCGGTTTCGTTGCGATCATGAGGTCGAACCTTTTATTGATGTGTGACGAGTGCTACCTTTATTCAAAGACACCTTTCGTTTCGTCCTCACTTACAGAAAGAAGTTAACGATGTCGATTGTGGACTCTATTTATTTCTACAAGATGGATTTACGATTTGTACTACCATGTGATGAAGTTGATGATGAAAGTCCTGCTTAGGTTAATTATACACTCATTAAGACCCAATTGAGTTTTTTTTTTGAAGTACCTGCACGTTAACGGAGGGTCCTTACCATGTCGTGAACTTAAGGGATAAAGTTTAAAGTTTCTCTAGACCGTTCAGTCATTATGTTCGGTGATGACATTACTATCTATTCTATGTATGATGAAGAACATCATGCCGTGTAAGGAACGTTACCACGATTTTCTACAAGCAGAGGTCTGATTTTAAAATTCGCCCAAGGTGAGTAAAAGTTAAAGTAGAAGCTGATGCGTAGAATTGAAAAGGGACAAGGTCCCATTTGAAGTTTACTTCCATGACTATAAGGTTATGGTAAGCACTTGTCTATAACGAGCTAGTCAAGGGTGATGTTTGTCTAGAGACGAATATGTTGATATTATGTGAGTGGATTCTGAAAGTTCATAAATAACCAGCGTAGAACTATAAGTCTAAAAGTAAGACTTCGGTATCCAAGAACGAAATGACCAAAAGTAGTACTTGAGGGAGTTCATGAACCGTAATGATGTGTTCATTTGGATGTCGCCTGAAGTGTGATACGACCTATATTGGTACAAGGTGTAGTAAATTTTATATGTTGAAAGGTGAATGGGTTAAAAGCCAAGACTAGACACCGAAAGTTTGGTGGCAATACAAGGAGTTAATGGTCCCCTGACGAAAGTGAGTGGTCATGTCACCTTGGACATGAAAGAAAAGATGTGTGATTAAGAAGTGCTTTTAAAGTGTGAGAGTAAATGGTGGAATGTTTTGAATCGAGACGACCATTATATGAGATTTTTAAAGATGTTTGACAAGTGTGAGGAAAAATGGTGAACTCATGTGATGCCTATCACTTTTAGTTTGATGGAAAGAAGAATGAATGGGGTATAAAACTTGGTAAAACCATATGATTGTGTGATGGTACCTTGAGATTTATTGTTGTGATCATATGCATCAATGATCATGTTATAGATGTTGGATGTCATTTCATGATTTGGCAAGTTATTGAAAGGAAAAGCGCAGAATCAAAGATCATAAAGGCAATAGTTCATAAAGTTGAAATTGTAAAAGAAGTGTTTTGGTTAGCTCAAAATTGTCTAAAGGTTTTGTGGTGAACAAGGGAAGCTTATTATGCGCAAAGTGGGTAATATGGTTTAACCATAAGCCATTATGGAGGGATATGTTATGCATCGAAGGTTATGGAGGGACGACCCTTTGTTCAAATGAATTATGAGAGATGTGATAGCAAGTTAGCAAGGGTACGTGTTCGAAAGGCTTAATTGCTGAATGAATAGTATTCGCTGAATGTAGTATGGGAATATATGTATGTTGAAATGACTTATGTGTGGCGCTTAAATATGGTGTGTCTAGTTCACTAGATACACGTATGAATCATAATGAGATATATATGTTAGTGAGACCAAACGTTGAAGTAGACGTGGGATTAATTAGGTAATGAATGTACCTAATGTTAAAGTAATATGTAAGATGTAGTAAATCGTGCTAGATGTAATGTTAGTACGTAAGATGTGGATAATCGTGCTTATTGTGAAGCTAGTGCTAAAATGAATATGTGAGACAAATTTATGTGTGAGATGCCAAGATGTGCTATGAAGTTACGTGTAAGTGATGAGTCCATGATAATGTGATATAAGACATGGATTAAGATGCAAGTATACGATGACATGACGTATTGGTTGAGGTGAAACCAATGTGCATCCGTGGAGAGATATGAGTGTTGATGATAACGTGTGTTTGTAGTTGGTCGGATTGAGATCCTTGACCAAAAGTCAAAGAAGCTTCAAAGGAAGCAAAAGAAGCTACGTAGGAAATTGATCAAGTGGAAGCATAATCATGGAGAAAACTTAGCGTGAGAAACCAAGGCAGTAATGAAGGGGAAGTATCCGGAGTTATTCCTTTCTGATGAGATTCCGGGGACGGAATCCTCTTAAGGGGAAGGTAATTGTAACATCCTCAACTTTTTATTTAACAGTTGACTAATGTCGTTAAGTCAACATAGTGTGTCGTTAAGTCTATATTAGATTTAATGCATATATGTAGTTAAAGTGTGATTGTGTGTAAGGTTTGAAAGCTAAAATGTATAATGCAGGATATGTGTGTATATAATGTAGTTAAACGCCTATGTAGTGGCATCTAAAGAAGTATTTATGTTATATATGGTCCCTAAGGTAGTTTGTGACTAGTAATGAAGGATTAGGAAGCTTAGGGGCTAGTTTTGACATAGGGCAAAGTCAAAAACGGGTTTAGGGAGTTAGGGGGTGTCATTAGGTTGTCATTTGCAGATTTTCCTCCTCCTAAACAAGCCCTAGCCGCCCCATAGCATTCCTCCATCAAATTGCAAGCCGAAAAGCTTCCTTACGTGTGATTCGGGTGTGTATTTGTCAAGAGTTTTGCATCCTATTTGATATCTACAAGTAGAGCAGGTATGATTTCATTGTTTTCAGGTCCTTTTGATATTATGAGTCATTAGGATTAATTATTGGATTATGGGGGAATCGTTTAACGGAGATTAATGGTGGTTTTGATGGATTAAAGTCACATATGGTGTAATTGACGGTTGAAATGCTTTGTAATGGTTTGAATATGAAGGATTTTGATGTATGAAAGTCTTGTATTTGATTTAGAATGATTTGGACCTGGTTTGAGATGAAATCGATCAAACTTGTGCAGAATCGGGGCCAGTTGCGGCGCAACTGGTTTCCAGAAAGATAAGTTGCGGCGCAATTGGACGCATTGCGGCGCAACGATAGGTGTGAGTTGCGGCGCAACTCAACTGTTTTCAGAAAATGTATACTTTTGAACCGTAACGACGTTTGACATGTAGATTAGACCTGAAACTAAAGTGAGTCATTAATGTGTGTGGGTCTAGCTATTGACTTTAATGACGTGAGTATGTAGTTGTCTAATGATCGTTTACTAATTATAGGTAGACAAGCATAGTTGCTTTACACAGTGACTAGTTGTTGATTGTTGTGGACTACGCCGAGGTAAGATACACTACTTTGACACGCTGGGGGATTCAACGAAAAGCTGGTTTCAAATCATAAATACTTCCATTTGGTATCTTTATATTGCATGTGGCATACGGGAGGTATTATGGGTTATGTAGTTGACCATGAGACCTGAAATGTAGTCCCTAATGTAGTGAAATGAAGTATTGCTTAATGTAGTTGACCATGAGACCTGAAATGTAGTCCCTAATGTAGTGAAATGAAGTATTGCTTAATGTAGTGTATTGTTATGCAGTTTATGTAGTATTACGAAGTATCTCATTATGCATGAAATATAGAAATGAAGTTGATGTGTGATATATGCATGCTTACATGGCTTGTACACCTAGCTCACTAGACTTATTAGGTTGCCATGTCACTTGCACGTTTAAGGATCCAAACGTAATGAAGATAAAGTGTGTGAATGTCTAGGAATGTGTGTTACCTAGACTATATGTGTGTGATGGTTTAGGAATATGTGTTACCTAAACCATATGTGTGAAACCGAGCTCGTAAATATAATGCAGGGAAAGTGTTAAGCTTAACCCGTACTAGTCTTAGCCGGACGAGTGCGTTGACGTAGTTGTTGCTTGGGTGGCTCCTTGCAACATGGTCATTATAATGCAGGGCGAGTAATACGAGGGGTTTGACCAACCTCCACATACGGATTACTCTTGGATTGGCTTGTCATTCCTTAACGACGAAGTGTGACTCGCCTTTTGGTGAAGCATCTAGTCGGGTGTGACTTATGTTACACTTATATGCAGTTAACGAAGATATGTGTGATAATGTGTGAATAAAATGAAGGATAGGCACATTTAGGGGATTCGCCCTAATTGATATGAAGTTGATATGCAGTTATGTGTGAACGTGTGATGTGTGTTGTGCCTAAATAAACTTGTCTAATAATGAAGATTGTTTTAATTGGACAAATGCTTTAATAACATAGTGATATCTTACTTAGCTAATTCGTTAGCTAACACTTGTTTCTTAAATGTGGTTGTTCCCTCAGGTTTAGCTTGAAGGACTAGTTGATGCAGGAATAAGAGTGAGAGTTGGGTAGATGCATGCAGGAGGACTTAGCTACCCATAGACGATTGTCTCTTTAGACATTTATTTACATTCGTACTTGATGTCGAATTTATGTAGTATTGTTGAACGGTTGTTTTGTGTTGGGCAACCGTTGGGTTTTCATTTTAAACTATTTGATAGTATTGCATGTAACACCAACTAAACGTAGAAACCGAACAGTTTTTATCGGTTTTGACTTTTAAAGTCTTTTCTTCCGCAATTTGACACCGTTAGGTGAAAGTTTTTGAAAACCCATATTTTTAAATGACGGGTGTTACAATCTAGGCAACTAAAGGTGCATGAGAAGAATTACCCGACCCATGACTTGGAATTGGGAGCGGTCGTGTTTGCCTTAAAGTGTTGGAGACATTACTTGTATGGCACCAAGTGCAACGAAGATGGTTGGAACTTTTTAACGATTATGATTGTCTTATTCGTAACCATCCGGGTAAAGCCAAGGTGGTAGCCGATGCATTGAGCCGAACGGAACGTGTGAAACCGAGGCGAATTAAGGCCATGAGCCTTACTGTGCAAAGGAGTGTTCGTGACTCCATCATTGAAGCACAAAGATTGGCAACTAGGCCGGAAAACTTCATCAATGAAGCATTACACGGCTTAGAAGAACAATTTGATAGAAAGGACGATGACGGTTTATACTTTGTTGAACGATTGTAGATTCCCATTCTTGGTGGATGGCGGTTGAAATTGATGAATGAAGCTCATAAGTCGGCCTACTCGGTTTACCCGGGGTCCGACAAGATGTATTTTGACTTGAGGGATTTGTATTGGTGGCCGGGAATGAAGAAAGACATTGCAAGATATGTTAGTGAATGCATCACGTGTTTGCAAGTGAAAGCCGACCACAAAAAACCACCCGGTTTGCTAGTTCAACCGGTAACACCGGAGTGGAAATGGGAAAGAATCGCCATGGACTTCATCACGAAGTTACCTAGAACGAGTAGTGGTCGAGACACCATTTGGGTGATAATTTACCGGTTGACTAAGTCGGCTCACTTCTTAGCCATCCGGGAAGATAACAAGTTTGACACCATGGCACGTTTATACATCAAAGAAGTAGTATCCAAACATGGAGTGTCAATTTCCATAATAACCGATCGGGATGCCCGATTCACTTCAAAATTTTGGAAGGCGTTCCAAAAAGCGATGGGTACTCAACTCGATATAAGTATGGCGTTCCATCCACAAACCGACGGTCAAAGTGAAAGAACGATCCAAACGCTTGAAGATATGTTAAGAGCTTGTGCCATCGAGTATGGTGGCAATTGGGATGTGCATCTCCCGTTGGTCGAATTCTCCTATAACAATAGCTACCATGCTAGCATCCAAATGGCACCGTTTAAAGCCTTGTACGGAAGAAAGTGTAGGTCACCGCTTGCTTGGGCGGAGATTGGTGAAACCCAACTTATTGGACCCGAAATTGTTATTGAAACGACAAAGGTGATCTCACAAATCAAAGAGAAGTTGAGAGTAGCCCGAGAAAGACAATTGAAGTATGCAAACGTGAGACGACGACCTCTCGAATTTGAAGTGGGCGATTATGTGTTGCTTAAAGTGTCTCCATGGAAGGGTGTGTCCGCTTTGTGAAGCGTGGTAAATTGGGCCCAAGATATATTGGCCCATTCAAGATTTTAGAACATATTGGCCCGGTAGCGTATCGTTTGGAACTTCCCCAAGACTTGAGTGGAGTTCATAATGTTTTTCACGTTTGTAATTTACGGAAGTGCCTAGCGGATCCAACGCTTCACGTGCCTTTAGATGAAATCCGAGTCGATAAAACATTGAATTTTGTGGAAGAGCCGGTAGAAATCCTAGATCGACAAACTAAGAAGCTAAAGAATACTCGGTATACAATTGTCAAAGTTAGATGGCAAGCAAGACGCGGACCCGAGTTTACTTGGGAACGTGAAGATTCAATGAAAGCCAAGTATCCCCATTTGTTTAACGAGTCGAGTTAGGATAGAATTTCGGGACGAAATTTCTTTAACGGGGGAATAATGTAATATCCATGAATTTTAACTATAGTTGACTTGTAATTGAACGTAATTGAATGTGATCGATTTTGTGAATTTATAGGAATTATCGAACGTTTTGCCATGTATTAACGTAACGTTGAGCTTATTTGTGTTTACAGTTTTGTTTTAGCGTTTAAATGGATAATGAATAGCTATTTGTCTAATTTAGCGGAGCGGGGCCTCAAAAATGAGACCCCTTGGCCGTCCATCACACACACACACACATCAACTCACTTCTTTTCCATTTTCTTACCTTATCTCTTTCTCTTTTTCTCTTCCCTCTCATTACTCTTCTCCATCTTTATCATCTACCCCCAAAACCCTAATAATCACTCATAATGAATGCTAGAGATCTTGTATTTTCATGCTTAATTAACTAAAGTTAATAGCCCTAATTATAAATGGTGACTTTTGTGTAAGAATTTGAAGTTTTAAAGTGTTCCTCCTCTCCAAAAGCCACAAAACCCGAATTTGAAGATTTAGGTTGTTTTGGTATGTAACTCCCACCCAAATTTCATTATTTCATGTTATCTAACTTGTCTCCTAGCTGAACTTTCGAATTCCCAGCTCATGTCGGGTCAAATCAAGCTTAAATCGAAGTTAGGGTTTCACTAGGGTTTCTAGACGGGTCACGTACGATTCTTGGGTAAATATGTTGTTATGGGTCGTTTCTCATAATGGGTTATGTTCCTTCATGTTTAAATTACGCTTGCTTATGTCAAAATAGGCTTGGCAGCCCCCTAAACCGATTTTTGAGTCAAAATAGTGTCTTGGGTTGCAAATGGGTCGGTCTTGAACACTCTTGCTGCTGCTGCTGCACATTTTGCTCAGTGTTCATCGTCTGGCACGCTGCCCAGCACCGTCTGGGACGGTGGGCAGGCTTTGTTTGAGAGTCTGGTGGGTTGTGTTGGACCATAATAAACGCTATTGACCATCTGGGACGTTAGAGGCACCCTCGGGGACGGTGGCCTCCATCTTCAGTTTCTGAACTTCAAATGCTGCTTTCTGCTTTACGCCATGGAGACGGTAGCCGCACGGTGAAACCAATCTCTCCAGACCATCGTCTGGGACGGTGGTGGGTACCGTTTGAGACGCTAGGCCAACTTTTGGCTAGCGTGTGGGGCGGTGGCAGGGGCGTGTGGGACGGTGGCTTGGGTTTCTTTTTTTCCTGAATTCCTTCATAGTTCTCATTTCACCACCCTAGGATCGAACCAAGCTTTCTTTTGAACCCTTTCCCAACTCCTCAAGTTCCTTGTGTGAGTCATTCGAGTCGTCTTTGGTCTTGGAACCCAATTAGGGTTTTCGAATGAACAAAGAAATGAAATAAAATGTATTAATACATATACATTAAATGTAATGATAGGTTGAAGACTTGTGACGATTGTTAAACGCTTATAATTTATACTTAGCTCGTTGTGCGGATTGAGGTGAGTTTCGTAGCCCCGTTTTCTTATACATTTGGGTGAAAAGTGTACTTGTTTTACTTAAACGTTTTAACGATTTAAATTGAAATGGCTTGTTATTAAACGATGATTTGTTGGACTTGAATGCTTGTTTTCCATAAACGTATTTATAAATGCTTGTTGTGATGAAAGATTGAGATAACGGATAAGTCCACATTCGTGGCACAACGATAAGTCCATGTTGATGGCATAACGATAAGTCCACGTTTGTGGCATAACGATTAAGCCCCATTTGTGGCATAACGTTGTTGTTAACGATATTGTTTAACGTGTATATTGTGTATGAACGTTTGGTTGTAACGTAACGTTGATATGACAAATTGTGAACGTATGGATGATGATGTAAGTGTCTTCACCTTGAATACCTTTAATGGTTGTTATCCCGACACTGTGATTTTAACGTTTAAACCTACGAACTCACCAACTTTATGTTGACCCGTTTTAGTACACTTTCAGGTAATCAAGTTAATCAAGGACGTAATGGATGATTGCATGACTTTTCTAGGATTTGGGCTTGACTATTGGATCCGTGATTCATTGATTCCCTTTACGGGTTATGCTTAGGATTATTGGCCATCATTTTTGGATTGTATTCTTTTGTAACATTTGATGGCTATATGCTCCTTATGCATTTCGTTATCCCATGTTGTATTTGTACTCGTATTTGAACTTAATTCATGGATTGCCCAATCCTTAATTGCATGTAGTTTTGTCTCTATTTAATTTCCATGTCGTGTTGTGCTTTTCTTGTGATATCCCATAATTCTGCCTTTTTGGGGTGTTACATAAGTAGTGAGGTTGTGGTCGGCCTGATCTAGATCGAATAGGTAGTGAGGCTTTAAACTTCACATGATCTAGATTGAATAGGTAGTGAGGTTGTCGTCGGCCTGATCTAGATCGAATAGGTAGTGAGGCTTTGGATACCCATCGACTAGTATGAGTCATATGATGCCGGTACAATACCTCCATCCTAATCTCCACATGATCTGGGAACCCCGAAGGATCTGGGCACCCCGAAGGATCAAACCCGCGTATTTAAAGTTCACATGTGGGTCTAGGCTTCATTGGTAACGGGTACTTTAAAGGAATTATTTTTTGTGCGAAGCGGGGATCGAACTTGAGACGTTAAGGTCATCAAGTGTTTTTCTAACCACTAGGCTAACTCCTTGTTGGTAACAGTTTAGTATTCTATTGAGATTGAGATATTGAAGTTAACAAATAGAACCCAAAAAAAAAAAAACCACGTACCTATTTTCTCCGGTCACCCAGTCATGGATTCCGATTCTGACCACCCGCCATCTGCCAATCCACAGTAAGTCTTTCACATTTGTTTTTGGTTTATGTATCTTATATTTACGTTATTATATTTGTATAAGTAATTATCTGCCCATTCTGTTTCGATATTAATTAATAGTAACATTAGTTGGTCGGTTCTATTGTTCAGCATTGTGTGGTTTAATTAGAACCAGAATTAATTAGTAATTAAATCGAATCGGGGTATGTTTTATGTATTTTGGGCTGGGAAAAATATATAATAAAAAGGGTTAATGAAAGATTTTGGAAGAGTAACCTTCTAAGAAGTTTTCTATAGTAAGTTTCAGGTTGTATGTTTCAGGTTACAATTATACTTTGGAGTTTTATATATCATCGCGTATGGTTTCATGAGTCTACTAACACTAATTCCATTCATTTTTCAAAACGGAAGACAACCCCCTAGCGGGATTTTTTATGATAATAACCGTCTTCTCATTAATTATAGCTATTGTAACATCTGGGATTCTGATTTGTACAAGCTAATATTTGCAAAGGTGGATGAGGGATATACATTACACCATCTTCAAGAGTATTGGTTGTTTCTCGGCAATTCTTGCTCCTTTTTCGCTTTTGTTGGTCTTATTCATTCCTGACAACCTCAACTGGATTTGGTATTCACTCGTATGTGCAATCTTATCAGTTGGGACCTTAGTTGCGTATTACTTTTTGTGGATACACGTTTGTGCTTATCGACAAGACTGCAATAGCGTTAAGGTTCCTACCCGTTACATTGGACTTCTTCTTATACCTCTTTCAATCGTGTTGCAGTCAGTCATACCCACTTAACCCGATCCGGTACTCAGTTATATGAGTAAAATTTAGAATTCTTGTTTCCTTGTAGTTTATTTCTTACATGAGTTAGTCATGTATGCAACTTGGAACCTTAGCGAATGATCCAACAAGAGTTTGATCTATTTAGAACTAGTATATATCGAAATTAAACGTGTATATGTAGTATATTTATTCATGGAATTTTGAATTCGAAATCTGTAATATTTTGTTGAATTTCATGTATAATTAAGTATCTTATTGAGTTATTGGTTTGGTTCGTGATTGTTTTGTTTCCTAAAATTGTTCTGGTATATGAATATGTCTTGGTTGGTGATTTTTGTATATATACTTATCACTATTGGAGGAATAGAGTATGCTTGCTAAGGTTCCAAGTTGATGGAAACTTGTTTACATGCGCCACAATTGAACATATGTTATCAGTGATATTCATACCACAACAGTTGATATATTTATCACACATATGCTTTATTGACTTGTACAGTATATTATAAAAGTTGTATATGTAGTGTGGTAAATAAATCACTATTGTGGTACTAATATCAATTCCCTTTCCATATATTTACTTCTAAATAATTTTGTTTGAATTTTATATGAACATCATGCATATTAAGTGATAGAAACTTGTTTGCATGCGCCACAATTGAACAGTATGTTATGAGTGATATTCATACCACAACAGTTGATATATTTATCACACATATGCTTTATTGACTTGTACAGTATATTATAAAAGTTGTATATGTAGTGTGGTAAATAAATCACTATCTGTGGTACTAATATCACTTCCCTTTCCATATATTTACTTCTAAATAACTTTGTTTGAATTTTATATGAACATCATGCATATTAAGTGATGGAAACTTGTTTGCATGCGCCACGTAACATTTACATAACCTGGATATCGCTTTAGTTTTGCTTTTTTTCCTGTCAATGTATATCTATTTTTCCTGCAAGTATTTTTTCAATATAACTATAACACTTAACTTTCTAGGATATACTCTTTACCATATATCCAACATAAGTAACCACCCCCCTATGTGTGCAAGGGTAATTAAAGAGCAAAATGTTAGTATTATTGTGTATTGGGTGTTAGACAGTGTGTTATTATGTAAATTTTGAAACAATCAAGTACGACTTTTCATACTTTAAACATGGAAAAACCAATAAATACCATGATATCTACAAAAAAGCGACAACTTTTGATTGTACGTTAATATATTGTTGGTCACAATTTTACTACGCATTTTCAAGTTTTTACATCTATTTACTCGATCATCTTATCGGCTTGATATGAATTTAGAAATTAGAACCTAATAGATGAATGGAAATTTAATGGATATAGATTTAAATATTGATGCAGAAAAAAATGCATAGATGTAGATATGAATATGACAATATCTCATACATTGTCATCCGAGATCCATAATTAAAAAAAGAAAAGAAAAAAAAAACATGAAGCCCAGATTTACCCAAAATCTATGAATTTATTTGAATATCAAACAAAAACAAAAGGATAAAAGAGAGATATTATTCTGTGAATTGATCTAGCAAAAGCTAGTATACTATATCGATCTTTTTAGCAAAAGCTAATATACTATAGTACTATACCTTCTTCCTCTCTCCCGGTTTTTTTACAAATGTGCAAAAACAAATCATTTTCATTAGCTATTTTGGCCTTACTACCTCTACTGTTCTATACAGCGAAAAACAAGTAGTAAACACAGCTATAAAAATCATGGCCATGATGACATAATAGACGGGCTTGGCATCCTCTTGAATAAACACTTCAATTCCAAGCATAAATGGAGCAAAGAAAGCACAATATAGCAATTCCCGATGCACAACAATACAATAACATGAGCACCGATATCCCCACAGCTATCATATGATGTCTCATTACTGAATCCTTCTCGGAATACTGAGTCGCCATGATTCCATAGAGAGATAGTGACATAGCTAGAGCCATGCCACCGATCTTGCACATGTCGTCACAAAATCTCCTGTTAAGACATATGCATAATAGTTTAGGTTATATGAGCATCATTTCAAGATACATTACAATACAAGAGCAAAGCACACATAATCAATGTATCAAGAACCAATAAAGCTCAGCACAGTCACATTAAATCAAACATAATCAATGTATCAAGAACCAATAAAGCTCAGCACAGTCACATTAAATCAACAATCAACTGACTTGCATGCATAAAAAGCTTAGCACAGTCACATTAAATCAACAATAAATGATGCCAAACAACAAAAAATGACTTTTATGCAATACAAAGCATACACATAGTGCAGAACAATTTCAAAAAATACTTATCCGTAATAACAACAGAAAAACACCTATTTCACGAGAATATGCAACGCAAAATGATTATGCAACAAAAACAAACAAATAGAGAAAAATAACTTCAAAATTTGTTCATCCATTATAACAACAATATAAAAAAACACCTTTTTCAATACAACAAACAACGCAAAACAGATAAAAAAGAATGACATATATGCAACAAAAAACAAACAAATAGTGGAAAAGAACTTCAAAGATATGTCATCAATGCTACCAACAAAAGATCAGTTTATTCTCATATCGCAGCAATAAACATGATCGCAAAAACTAAAACTGGAAAAAGGCAATAAAATTAGCTAGTCATAACAATTGGTTAATATGAACTAACTTAAAGAAGTTTATGTATCTACCAAGCAATGACACAACACAGAATAATAATTAATCAAGAAACAACATCAATTAAAGTTGCAACAAACCTGAATAATAATAAATCAAAAATAAAATATAAGAACTGGAAACTTGGAAAGTACCGATCATTGTTAATAGTAGAGGATTCCTGCCCCTGTCTTTGGAAACGCTGCTGTGTTTGGGTCCTGTATGTATAAAATGGCAATCAGAAGATATAACAATGACTAGCAAAATCAAAACAATAAACAAATAATGGATATCAAGAGACTAGTGAAACTAGAACTAAAGATATAATCAAAGCATCCACCTGATAGAGATTTACTCAAAGCATCCCCATCATGCTTTGAAATCATCACAACAGGAATGCTTATGTTCAATGAATTTTCCTCACTGCAACTCATTTCCACAATATCTGCAACCAAAAACAAGAATAGACATTTAGAATCCCTTTATATAAATAAATACAGGCTGTCATGATTCAAGCAATTTTCCAAATCAACAACATACTTTACATAGAACTAAATATTTCATAAATGTATAACCTTCATCATTTATGACCACCGGGCGTGCAGAACCTGCCGCATCTGCCACTTCTGCTTTAGCCAAGTAGTCACAATCACCACAACAGGCAAAGGTTGTGAAGCCGGATAATTTCTTTAAGAGTTTGTCACCTAATATTTCAATAAAGACTGAGACCAGGAACATATGCAGTATGTGTTGTTCAAGGAAATACCAAAGTAATGCAAAATTGAAACAAAGTTTAAAAGTCACGAATAAATAACTTTGGAACTCGAGTGTGCTAGTGTGTCTGACCTAGAGATGAACCGTTCAAACAATGGGTCAGTTGAGGGTGCTAACCTGGCAGGAGAGGGGGACCTTTGGTTAACAGCTCTCTATAAGTAAATTTGTACATAATGCAAACCATGAAACTTGCTTTTGTAAATTTTCAGTATTGATGCATTAGAGAATCTAAGACTGCCAAGATGGAATTTTCTTATAATTGATACCTAAATGTTTAGTATTAACTTATAACCATCCATCTCCCTTCACTAAACATCAGGGCCCAGCTTGAAAAAGCTATATATCCATCCATATATATATATATATATATATATAATATATATATATATATATATATATTATATATATATATATATATATATATATATTATATATATATATATATATATTATATGGACTCAATTTATCCCACCTCTATATATATATATATACACTAGACATATGTATATACACCACCTTTTCATCTATATTTTGAAACTCCCATGAACCAAGGGACCCCAACTACCATCACCACTTTTAGTAGCATCAGAGGGGAGCTCGTGGTGATCCGGTGGTGGTTGTACGGTGGTAGACAGCGGTGTGACAGCTACCGATGGGTCCCCTGTTTCTACGAAATCGCTACTGCCTTAAGCGATGTCTAACTCGACCAGATCTAGATTGAATAGGTAGTGAGGTTGTCGTCGGCCTGATCTAGATCGAATAGGTAGTGAGGCTTGGATGTTATGAAGATGGTGAAGTTGTGAGGTTGTGGTCGGAGATGATGGCTCAACTCTAGCTAGATGTAGCTCGAACAAATAGTTGATATATGCTTCGGATCTGTATGTGTTTTTATGTATATGGTTTTGGATTTGACACATATAGATATAAAGATTTGGGATTGTATGCGTTTTTATGTATATGGTTT
This sequence comes from Erigeron breviscapus, assembly GCA_034093135.1. Lineage (NCBI taxonomy): Eukaryota > Viridiplantae > Streptophyta > Magnoliopsida > Asterales > Asteraceae > Erigeron > Erigeron breviscapus. Next base: position 145,330,225 of record CM067170.1, on the reverse strand, counting down.
TGGAGGTTTTTTATTTATGATTATTTTTTATTGAAGGGAATGAATTATAGAGAAGGTAGAGGATGAATAAGAGAGAGAAGAAAGAGAGTGACAAACTAATCCCGGCAAGAGTTAATTATAGTGGTCCTATGAAAAGTAAATGACAAGAATGTGCATGTCATGTGACCACCAAACGTTTGTTTGGCTCTTGGACCAAACTCGTTAACGGAATTCCATGAAACGCGTAATCTCGTGGTTTTAGGGATGGTCAATGAAAGTTGTTACAAACCACAGGGACGAAAAATGTAATTAACTCTAGAAATAATAATTAACCACTAGTCAATAGAACTTGTGAGCCAAAGTCAAAATTAGCAATACTATGGAAAAGTGAACTAAAATCAAGGTTTTAAAAGATATAAAACGTAGCTTATAGTAGTTGATACTATAAATTTGAGAAATACCTCTCCATTCCCGCAACTTCACAAGCCGTAGAATAATCACATTAACATCAGCCTTGCCACTGGAAAATTTTGCCTTTTAAGTCATCCACATATGAATCCCAGAATGTAAACTTCATCTTGAGACCACTACATATTTACAAAAGAGTTAATTTCAAAAATCGTCCTTGTGGTTTTACCAAAAAATTACGTTTCATCCTTTAAACTTCAAAATGACACTGGTAGTCCTTTATACGCGGATAATGGTCACATTTCGTCCTTTAGTCGACCGTATAAAGGACGAAACGTGTCCATCATCCGTTAGATTAAAGGACGAAACGTGACCATCACCCGTTAGATTAAAGGACGAAACGTGACCATCACCCGTTAGATTAAAGGACGAAACATGACCATTATCCGTGTATAAAGGACTACCAGTGTCATTTTGAAATTTAAAGGATGAAACGTGATTTTTTGGTAAAACCACAAGGACGATTTGTGAAATTAACTCTTTACAAAAAGAAAAAGACAAAAAATTACATAAGTATCAAATATTGTTGCCTTAAATAAAAATTAAAAAAAACAATTACAACATTTCTTACTCAATGTCTTGCGATTGCACGCTCATCCTCTTATTTGGGGATCTGCTTTTCTCACCAATGATCAAATCACCATATCCAGAAACTTTACCAATAACATCTGAATTTATGATAAATAGATAATTAATAAGTTTTTTCTTAAATAATGCATAAACTTATTAAAAATTTTGTACTTACAACCACATATACCACAAATACAGTTACGATAAAGGAATAATTTATAACTAATTTTATGAGTTTATCTAATGTACATATATCACATATGCGGTTATGATAAAGGCAAAAATTTTAACTTCTCAAACTAATTAACATCAATTCGTTCTATGCCTAGGCTTTTTATATTAAAACTAAAAAAACATCATATGTACAAACTTTCCCCATAAATCATTAGTTACTATTTTTTCATTTTTTATAGGAACCTGATCACAAACATAAATATCAAAAACCCCATCAACAAATTCATCCAATTCTCAACAAATTCATCCAATTCTCAACAAATTCATCCAATTCTCAACAAATTCATCCAATTCTCAATAGAGAATAATAGAAAGAGGTGTACATTGGAATTGTCAACCTTGTCACCCACATGAAAAACCTAATCCGTTTTGAAGTCTTTGGTAATTCCAGATTCATAATTTGAAGAAGACCGAACAAAAACATACAAATAGTGGAAAACAACTTCAAAGATATGTCATCAATGCTACCAACAAAAGATCAGTTTATTCTCATATCGCAGAAATAAACATCATCGCAAAAACTAAAATTGGAAAAAGGCAATTAAAATTAGCTAGTCATATAACAATTGGTTAATTTGAACTAACTTAAAGAAGTTTATGTATCTACCAAGCAATGACACAACACAGAATAATAATTAATCAAGAAACAACATCAATTAAAGTTGCAACAAACCTGAATAATAATAAATCAAAAATAAAATATAAGAACTGGAAACTTGGAAAGTACCGATCATTGTTAATAGTAGAGGATTCCTGCCCCTGTCTTTGGAAACGCTGCTGTGTTTGGGTCCTGTATGTATAAAATGGCAATCAGAAGATATAATAACGACTAGCAAAATCGAAACAATAAACAGATAATGGATATCAAGAGACTAGTAAAACTAGAACAACTAAAGATATAATCATATCTCAAAAAACATCCACATTGAACAGAATAAGTTTTAAGTTTTCCTTAATGACAGAAAAATAATAACTAATTACGGGGGATACATACAACTCCAAAAAAAAGAATGCATAAGCAATTTATCAACTGGCGAGTGGCGACAAAAATCACAAAAAAAAGTTTTAGATTGAAGGACTAGTAATCCTTTAAGATCAATGCATACAAGGCTGATTGATATGCCAATATTGCAAAATAGACCAAGCACATTACTTAATCTATGATACATAACATCACACTTATCACAGGAAGTACAAAAAATTTCATACATGATGCCTATAACGCTATAAATGAAAACTGGAAAGCATAAAATCAGGTACTTAATTGAACTATATAACTTTGTAACTCGAAATTACCGATCATGATCTTCTTGATTGAAAGTTGAGGACGGCTGCCTCCTTGCTTGTGATTGCTGCTGTGTTTGGAATCTGAAAACAAATAATTGCATATCATCCATATCTCAAATAACATCCAAATTTAACATAATAAGTTAATTTTTCCTTGATGACAGAAAACTAATCAGGGTTGATACACACCATTACAACAACAAAAAAAAAATAGAAAAAGAAAAAGAAAGCAATGAGAATTACAAAAAAAAGTCATAAACTAAAGGACTAATGCTCTTTTAAGATCAATGCACACAAGGCTAATTGATATGCCAATATTGCAAAACAGACCAAGCACATTACTTATCCTATGATGCATAAGATCGCACAATGATCACATGAAGTACAAGAAAATTTCATACCTGATGCCTATAACTTAAAATTTAGAAAGCATAAAGCACGAAATCAGGTAGTTAATTGAGCTATATAACTTTGTAACTTGAAAGTTGATGCCTATAACTTAAAACTAGAAGGCATAAAGCACGAAATCAGGTACTTACCCATCATGAGCTGATTCTGTTGAGGACTGATGCCCCCCTGATGGATGTCGGTGCCTCATGTCATATATGAAAATGTTTCAACTCATTAGCACTATTTCCGTGTATTTAAGAATAACAGATTACACAAGCTGAAAACAAGAACTGCATATACACCGAGGTGCAAGACTTGTGGTTCATTCGACTACAAAGAAAGTAGGGATGATGCACTCAAAGCTATCATTAAGATACAATGAAAAGACGACAAATCACCAGAAAAAGATTTCCAATCAACTGAATTGCATGTATAAAACGCTTAACACGGTCTATCTACATCCAATCAATAAAAAATGATGCCAAACATATAAAAATGACTTTTATGCAATACAAAGCATACACATAGTGCGAAACAACATAAAAAAAAATACTTTATCCACAATAACAAAGATAGAAAAACACCTAATTTTACAACAATAAACAACGCAAAACAGCCAGGAATGATTATGCAACAAAAACAAACAAATAGAGCAAAACAACTTCAAAAATAGTTCATCCAATAACAACAATACAAGAACACCTTTTTCAACAATAAAAAGAATTATTAAAATAGGGGCATGCAGTAAATGCAATATTTGTCGTTTTTAGGAAAAACCGAGTTGAGTTAACGTGCAATCCCAATATCTAAAAGCGGTTGTTGTTGTTTACAAATACATAACATGCCTACATTAGAGAATAGCAGCTTATCTGATACCTTGTTTTAGCCTAAATTTTAGAAAGCGTAAATGATGATGAATTATTTATTACTAAAACTAACCATACAGCAACAACAATACACAAAACTAACCATAGAGCAACAACTATACCAACTTCGATCAAGTGGTTAACATCCTTGCCTCTCTAAAGTAAGGTCAAGTGTTCGATCCTTACTTTTTGCAAGGCTGAACGTCCTTTTCTACCATAGGTAGAACCGGAATTAGAGGCATGGTTGTCTACATCTCAACCTCCCCCATAAAGACAGTATTAGTTACTCATACTTTTTTTTTTACAACAACAACATGCAACAGCGATACGGTAAAAGGACTACAAAGACCACCTCCGGTATGTCGAAAGAAAACGAATCGTCATAAAATAATCAAATCCAAATGATAATTCTAAACGACTAGGATGATAAAATCATATCACATTCCAGTAAACAATTCCAATGCACATAAAGAATATTAATCTAATTAACTATGAAATATATAGAAGACGACCTTTCGTTAGTATCACCGTTATTGTGGACCGGTGGTGGTGGAACGGTAACGTTATCCGGTGCTACATTCACGGAGGAATACGACGGTGGAACGGACGTAGTGTAGGTGTTTATAACTGAGTAAGTGTAGTAGTAGGTGTTATGTGGTGACGGAATGGCATTGTTGTACGGCAGTGAAACGTTGGGTCGGTAATA
>CM067170.1:145266826-145324725 GCA_034093135.1 Erigeron breviscapus | reverse complement strand
GATACACTACTTTTGTCACGCTGAGGGTGCAACAAAAATGGTTTCATAAACTATAACCTCCAAAACGGTAATGTATAACCTATAATGTGGTTGGGTTGATATGGGAGGTACTCGGGGAATAATGATGACGATGCCTATGATGCTTCCCCGTAGTTATGTTTACGATATGATATGATGACGGTGGTTAATGATATGTTTACGATATGATATGTAATGATTACGGTGGTTAATGATATGTTGTAATGTTGTTATGTGCATGTATATGTGGCTTGTTCATCTAGAACACTAGACCTTTTAGGTTGCCATGACACGTGCACGTTTTAAGGGCCCTAACGTGAAAAGATGATAGATGTGGATTAGTTTAGGATTAATGTGGAAACCTAAACTAAACGTGGTAAATGCTCGAGCTAATTAGATGTTAAGTGTTATGCATAACCCGTGCCTGATGTGGTAATAGGTACGTATAAATCGTGCTCGTATGTGGGAGAGTACGTCGTGCTCGCATGTGGGAGAGTACGTAGTGCCCGTATGTGGGAGGGTACGTTAAAATGGTTGCTCGGGTGGCTCCTTGCAACCAGTCATATGTGGCGAGTAGTTCGGGTGGCCTGATGACCCACCTAATGTCTTGAACATAACGTGCTACTCATGGATCGACATTGTCTTTCCTTAACGGTAACTTCGGTTACAACTGAACGGTGACATAGTCACAACTTAATGAGATGAGATGAAATGACGAAATTGATTAGGCACGCTTAGGGTCATGAACTCTATGCTTATATGTGATGTGGATATGCGATGTGGATATGTTATACGGTGGTATGAATGCCTAATTAAAATGACGTAATGTTTGAAAGTGACGATTTAAAAGGATGAAATGTTTTGCTTAAACCTGGTGTTATCTTACTTAGCTTTATAGCTAACACTTGTTTCTTTTAATGTGTTGACACCCCTCAGGTTAGGCATTGAGATGACGTGTGAAGCTTTGGCGAGAGATGGGTAGATGATCAAGCTGGCTTTAGTTTACCCAATAGCTTCGCATAAACCTTATGTTATTGATTTCCTTTATGGAACTTATGTAATGACTATGTTATGATTGCTTTATGTCGGGCAATCTTATGGATTTCTTTTATTACAGATTTGATGCTATTAGTAACACCACCAATGTTTTCTCAACTGTTTTCCTTAGTTGGAGTATTTTCCTAAATCGTTTCCGCATGATTTAACGCCGTTAGGCGAAAATTTTTGGAAATCCATATTTTTACGAAACGGGTGTTACAAATAATTGGATCACAAAACTATAAGCATGTATGTCTGTATATAAATTAAACAAACATGAGGAAATTTATCTATATCTATACTTTATCTATAAAGCAAACTACCCCCTCTTCTTTAAGTAATTAAGTCTTTGAAATGACTATATTACCCAGCTTCTTTATTCATTAATTTAAACATCTTCACCTATATACCTATAATACCCTTAATGAAATAACTTACAACATAGATCCTCCAACCCTTAAATAACCATATTAACCCCTCTTACATCAATTAATTTACATTCACTACCACGCCACCGCTGCACATCGCCGCCGCCGCCATGCCCGCCGTCAACACACCGTCGTCGCTACCGCCATCACCGCCGTATCGCGCGGGCATCCGTCTAGTTTATGTTCATTCATTCAAGTTTAATTAAATAAACGAACAAACATGAACATTAAACGAACAAAACTTAATATTCATGTTTACTCTTTTAGATGTACGCAAACAAACAAATGATAGTGTTTGATAAAAATAATATGGAGTATATTCCATTTCTATTGATTTGAAAGATAAATGAACAAATATAAATGAACATGCAAATTTTATAAATGAATACACATAAAACGTTATTTTCGTTTGTGTTATTCCTTAGGAATAAGAATGTAATTATATCATCCTAATGACATTATTATGTATTATATATCTAGCATCTAATTAGAGCATCTAGCATCTAATTAATTCATACATGTGAAAACAAATAAACAATGAAAATGAGAGGCTTTTAGTGTATGAATACATGTCACAAGGTACTTTAAGTCAGCACTTGTTTAGAAAACATCAAACTCATCCTCTTAGTTGGAACCAAGGAATTTCAATTGTATTAGATGTGGGAAGAGGGGTTGAGTATATGCATAATTTGGCACCTCAAAGCTATATTCATCGTGACTTAAAGCCTGCTAACATTCTTCTTGATGATGACATGAGAGCAAAGGTACAGATTTTGGTTTGGTTAAGAATGTGCCTCGCGGAAAGTCATCTATAGTGACAAAATTAGTGGCAGGGACTTTTGGTTACTTGTCCCCGGAATATGTTTGTAAGAACTACCTTGTTAACCTTTCAGTTTCAGTTTTTCTTTTATTTTTTAGTTCTTGAAATTTTATATTATCTCACATATAACAACTAAAGTTTTAACTTTCCTTTATGTACGTCAATTTAGATATCGGGAAGGTGTCACCGATGTTGGATGTTTTTGCATTCGGTGTAGTCTTGATCCAGTTGATTACCGGTCGAAAAGCATTAGACAAAAGTATGCCGGTTGAGTCCTTAGGTTGCATGGTTCCAAAAGGTTTATGTTTGCGAAGAAGAATGAAATCTATTGATCAGGATGTTGATACCACTAAGAGTGAAACGGTTGCAAGTATTTTGAAATTGGCTAGGGTGGCAAAAGTATGCACTGAAAATGATCCACTTGACAGACCTGCAATGAAACATGTAGTTGCCATGTTGGCTAAACTTGTTGAACAATGGAAGCCCTCTCCACGCGCAGATAAAACTTAAGGCCACACGCACCGTGTGAGCCTTCCCAATCTCTTAGGAGATGATGAGGATATCTCAGCAATGCCCATGTTGAATCGGTTAAAAACGTGGTAGTAAATATTATATTATAGAGTTAAACTTGCATTATTTTGTTATTTACTAGATATATTACATGATCTAGAGTGTAAATGTAATCAAACCCTTTTCACAATACGCAATATTTGGATATGATAATTTGGCTCGTTCATATAAAATCAGTCTAAGTTATATGAACGAGCCAAATTATCATATCCAAATATTGCGTATTGTGAAAAGGGTTTGATTACATTTACACTCTAGATCATGTAATATATCTAGTAAATAACAAAATAATGCAAGTTGAACTCTATAATATAATATTTACTACCACGTTTTTAACCGATTCAACATGGGCATTGCTGAGATATCCTTATCATCTTCTAAGAGATTGCGAAGGCTCACACGGTGCGTGTGGCCATAAGTTTTATCTGCGCGTGGAGAGGGCTTCCATTGTTCAACAAGTTTAGCCAACATGGCAACTACATGTTTCATTGCAGGTCTGTCAAGTGGATCATTTTCAGTGCATACTTTTGCCACCCTAGCCAATTTCAAAATACTTGCAACCGTTTCACTCTTAGTGGTATCAACATCCTGATCAATAGATTTCAACATTTCTTCTTCGCAAACATAAACCTTTTGGAACCATGCAACCAATGACTCAACCGGCATACTTTTGTCTAATGCTTTTCGACCGGTAATCAACTGGATCAAGACTACACCAAATGAAAAAACATCCAACATCGGTGACACCTTCCCGGTATATAAATTGACATACATAAAGGAAAGTTCAAATTTCAGTTGTTATATGTGAGATAATATAAAATTTCAAGAACTAAAAAATAAAAGAAAAACTGAAACTAAAAGGTTAACAAGGTAGTTCTTACAAACATATTCCGGGGACAAGTAACCAAAAGTCCATGCCACTAATTTTGTCACTATAGATGACTTTCCGCGAGGCACATTCTTAACCAAACCAAAATCTGCAACCTTGCTCTCATGTCATCATCAAGAAGAATGTTAGCAGGCTTTAAGTCACGATGAATATAGCTTTGAGGTGCCAAATTATGCATATACTCAACCCCTCTTCCCACATCTAATGCAATTGAAACTCTTTGGTTCCAACTAAGAGGTTCAGTTTGATGTTTTCTAAACAAGTGCTGACTTAAAGTACCTTGTGGCATGTATTCATACACTAAAAGCCTCTCATAATAATATTAAAGCAACCTTGTTACGAGCAAGATAAAAAACTCGAATAAACAATGAGACTACGTGGTTGCATATCTGAGATTCGTTAAATTAAAAGGCTATATAACAATAACAACTTTAGACATAAGTGAAATGGAAACCAACCGATTCGTATTGGATTTTTCAATGAAAAATTAAAGTTTCAACTTCTACGTGACTTCCCTCATAGTGTGTTTAATACGTTTCTTTATCATATATGTCATAGGTATAATTTAATAACCAAGAAATCTCGTAGACCAATTTTATAAGGTCAACAAAGTTTTTAACCTCTTTTTACCAAAAAATTGTGAAGTGGTAAAAAAGTAGAGTCCTATATTCATAAACAGGCAGACAAAGAGAGGCAAGTCTATATAATATAGGAGTGACGATTTTGATCTATTTTCTAGTGATTGTATAGAGGTGGGTTATGTTTCACATCAAGCAAATCAAACAATATCTTGGCTAAAAGGGGCACGTTCAGAGTGTTAGAACATGTTACAAAATATAACAATGACGTAAGACAGTAACATAAAAGTAAGAGTGTAACAGATAAGACTCCAACATGTCCCTATCTGTATACACTCTGTAACACTCTTCTATGTGTTTCTATCATTCAAAAACTGGTATAAATATCAGTATGGTATTGTAACATAAAATTAATCTAATACAATGTAATCTTTTATTTCCCTCTCGTATTAAGGGCTGTATAAGCCTTACAGTCTATTGTATTATATTTTCTATATCAATTGTTAACATGGTATCAGAGCATGGTTGATTCTTGGAACAACCTGCTAATCAACTTCAATTTATCCAAAAGAAACAAACAAACCCAAATCCCAGAAATCCAAAATCCAAACTCAAACCAAAATCAAGCAGCCCAAATTCAAACCAAAAACAAACCAGTCCCTCTAAAACCTGCATGTGTTCGTCACAGTAATTGTGACCAAAAGGGAAGCAGAAAAACCTGGTGGTTGTCGAAGAAGATAACTGCCACCGACAGAGGAGAAAACCCGGAGAAGAAATAGATTCGACGGAACCACAAACCATCGATTCGTCGATCCAGAAATCGCCGGCCTGTTTCTCTCTTCAGCCGTGCCACCGCTGCCGTGCTCATCTTCACCGAACCACGGCTGTTATCTAGCAGCCGTTGCCACCCTTCAGACATGGATATGATTATGAGGGTGCTGGTCCTTATGAGAATGATATGGATGATTTTGAAGATGGGTTCAACCTGATTGGAACAAAAAAGGTTTGGGCAAAGCGATGTATATATTTTGCAGATCTAGTTTCTGAAGATGATCTAGATCGTATTGCAGAAGCAACTTTGGCTAAAACGATATTCTACAACCATAAATATCAACTAAGAATACGTTTTGGGACTTGCAAGAGTTTTCAGCAAAAGATATATGGAAATGAAGTGTTTGGCATATTCAGTGGATGTCCTAGAGGCAAGGCAGCCACTATTGTTCTTTATGGAAATGACCAGTACATTGAAGACCCACAAATAATAAAATAAATCAAAGAGTGGCAGCCGCCCCTCTTTCCCATTGTGTCAAAAGGAGTCCCTCAATTTTGAATGGCTCAGCACATATAGCTCAAAATGTTTTTAAATCAAATGGGTCTTGGATCTTTGAACCCGCGAAAAAAAAAAATAAAAAAAAAAAAAAAAAAATTGGGTTCATAAAATTTGAACCCGCAAGAAAAGAAAAAGTCGGGCTCATAAGATTTGAGCCCGCGAGAAAACAAAAGTCGGGTTCATAAACAAATTTGAGCTCGCAAGAAAAAAGTCGGGTTCATAAACAAATTTGAGCTCGCAAGAAAAAAGTCGGGTTCATAAAAAATTTGAGCTCGCAAGAAAAAAGTCGGGTTCATAAAAAACTTTGAGCTCGCAAGAAAAAAGTCGGGTTCATAAAAAAAACTTTGAGCTCGCAAGAAAAAGTCGGGTTCATAAACAAATTTGAGCTCGCAAGAAAAAGTCGGGTTCATAAACAAATTTGAATCGCAAGAAAAAGTCGGGTTCATAAACAACTTTGAGCTCGCAAGAAAAAAGTCGGGTTCATAAAAAAAACTTTGAGCTCGCAAGAAAAAGCCGGGTTCATAAAATTTGAACCCGCGAGAAAAGAAGAAGTCGGGTTCAAATATCTGAATCCGCAAGGAAAAAGTCGGCCTCAAATCTCTGAGATTTCTGAGTCCGCAAGAAAAGAAAAAAATCAAAGAAATATTCCTTGGCAAGTTGGGAGTTCCAACTTGAGGGGGAGTATTAGAAAAGAAAGAAATATGCCTGTATTTTTTTTTAGGGGGAGATATAGGTATATAAAGGAGTGAAGAAGGCGGTAGCTCAACAATCAAACAAAAGGCTACCATGAAGAAGGCGACAGCCCAAATCAAACCAAAAACTACCATGTCGAAGGCGGTATCTCACTAAACAAACTGTGAGACTACCATGAAGGCGGTAGCTCAAGTCAAACTCAAAACCAATTCAAGTTGAATATTGGTGACCCCACTATTCAACTTGAGGGGAAGTGTTAGAACATGTTACAAAATATAACAATGACGTAAGACAGTAACATAAAAGTAAGAGTGTAACAGATAAGAGTGTATCATGTCCCTATCTGTATACACTCTGTAACACTCTTCTATGTGTTTCTATCATTCAAAAACTGGTATAAATATCAGTATGGTATTGTAACATAAAATTAATCTAATACAATGTAATCTTTTATTTCCCTCTCGTATTAAGGGCTGTATAAGCCTTACAGTCTATTGTATTATATTTTCTATAATCAAATATCTTGGCTAAAAGGGGAACACGTTCAGAGTTGCCCAAAACTCTACTTTTCGTGCATACGACCTGCTAAATAGTTTTCTATCCAGAGATATAACTTATGTGTTATAATAGGACCCTATAACTTGTAATTAGGATGAGCACATTCCTTATCTAAAGAAAACATAAAAAAGAAGTGATTGCACCTGTTTCAATATGTACTATATAAATGATCTGTTTTGACCCATTATCCAACATTCCAACCCGCCAGACCCCTAGCAGTGCAAGTGTATTCTGTAAACCAAACCGGCCCCTATTTACTTCCTAATTCCTATTTTTATCAGCATCTAAATTAAGTAATTTGGCAATGAAGAAAAGCTATCGATAATCAAATTTCGCTTAAACCTATTACTCTATTAGTTATAAACATATTATAAACCTACAAATAGAAACTAACCAAATTAAGAAACTTATCAAAGAACTGATAGTGAATGTCAAAGGTACATCAATGCACCTAAATTGAAAATTTTAATTCAATAAACTTGAAAGGAAAAAAACGCAAACTTACCCCTGTCACTAACCGCCATTGTTGTCAACAAGACTGGTTAAATAGTGAAATTAGCTTAAACGGAATCGGTTCAAAAAGGTTGAATCCTACTGCGTGTATCTTTATGAGTATGATCTGGATCATTATTTTGAAGTTTATACTATTACGAATCTTATATTAAATTTGTAATTCTTTTGAGCAAATAGGTTATCTACAAACTATATATAAGTTTTGAATGCAAGTGTTAAGCAAAACTAATCACCTACACATAAAATCTTCGAGATCTTATCCTGCCTAACTGACCCACGCATTATGCCCACCCTAATCAGAATTGTTCTTTTTAACTTACCAATTTGATTGTAGTGAAGCCAAAAAGTGCACCAACAGACCACCCAACCCACCCAATCAAACCATGCCTGCATTTGGCATAATCACTTGAAAATTGAGTTCGGACATGCCTCTTCTCAATAGCACCATAGCAGCATTTATGCTGGGATGACAAGCTGCAAAGACACAATGTGTAACACGGCACAATTAGCGCAAACATGATTCAATATCAAAAGATTTTCTGAATTCAAATCAACAAAGGAGACCATTGGTGCATGCAATCTATATAATTAATTTAGTTGGCAATGGCTAGAAAGTTCAGCTATAACAATAACAAAATCAAGAGAATATAAATCCTTAATTTTGGTTGCAAACATTAATACACAAATTGCTTATGAAACTGCATGATCTTTTTTTAGGAAATCTAACAAAAGAAAGTCATGTAATGCCCTGCTTCTCTAGACACGCTTACAATTACCTAATCTGCATGGTACAATATGGACAAAGACAACTTACACCTAGATAGCATGAGTGACATTTGAATAAAAAGGAATTATTTATGACTGATCCACCCTGTTAAGGGTCACAAGCAAAAACATATCGGCCTCAATTACATAGATCCAACACAAGTATTGCTGTTTACAAGATTTTCTTTCACATTTGTCCAAAGCCTCTTGTGATTGTTAATAAGTCTACATATCCAACAAAAATACAAACTTGAGTTAAAATGAGAATGGTTTTGGTAACCATGATAGCACATTATAATCAACTACTTGTGAACACTGTAAAGAAGATGGGGCCAAAAGTTATATTAATGAATCAACTAAACGCTACAAAATTCGACATGCACATAAATATCATGTATATTAACTATTAAATTAACAAACTTTCGAATTTTTGAGGGGCATGCATATCCTTGTAAGTTATGACACTACGTAAAAGAACATGTTGATTCATTACCTTAGCCTCCACCTGATAGAGATTTACTCAAAGCATCCCCATCATGCTTTGAAATCATCACAACAGGAATGCTTATGTTCAATGAATTTTCCTCACTGCAACTCATTTCCACAATATCTGCAACCCTAAACAGGAATAGACATTTAGAATCCCTTTATATAAATAAATACAGGCTATCATGATTCAAGCAATTTTCCAAATCAACAACATACTTTACATAGAGCTAAATATTTCATAAATGTATAACCTTCATCATTTATGACCACCGAGCGTGCAGAACCTACCGCATGTGCCACTTCTGCTTTAGCCAAGTAGTCACAATCACCACAACATGCAAAGGCTGTAAAGCCGGATAATTGCTTTAAGAGTTTGTCACCTAATATTTCAATAAAGATTGAAACCAGGAACATATGCAGTATGTGTTGTTCAAGGAAAACCAAAGTAATGCAAAATTGAAACAAAGTTTAAAAGTCACGAATAAAGAACTTTGGAACTCGAGTGTGCTAGTCTGTCTGACCTAGAGACGAACCTGTTCAAACAATGGGTCAGTTGAGGGTGCTAACCTGGCAGGAGAGGGGGACCTTTGGTTAACAGCTCTCTATAAGTAAATTTGTACATAATGCAAACCATGAAACTTGCTTTTGTAAATTTTCAGTATTGATGCATTAGAGAATCTAAGACTGCCAAGATGGAATTTTCTTATAATTGATACCTAAATGTTTAGTATTAACTTATAACCATCCATCTCCCTTCACTACTTTTAGTCGCATCAGACCTATATCTATATATCCATCCATATATATATATATATGCATATTATTTATATATTTTATATATTTATATATATATATATATATATATATATATATAGGGAAAAGATAAAATGAGTCCAGCTTATTTTGAGTCAAATTTGAGTCCATTGATTTTCTTCCATCTCCTCAAATTCCAACCACCTCCTACCACCACCACCATGATTTTCCGGCGACGGCGACCACCGCCACCACGACTTACACATGTGTAAGTTACATGGATCCTTTTTGGACTCAAATTAAGCTGGACTCAATTTATCCCACCTCTATATATATATATACACTAGACATATGTATATACACCACCTCTTCATCTATATTTCAAAACTCCCATGAACCAAGAGACCCCAACTATCATCACCACCTTTAGTAGCATCAGAGGGGAGCTCGTGGTGATCCGGTGGTGGTTGTACGGTGGTAGACAGCGGTGTGACAGCTACCGATGGGTCCCCTGTTTCTACGAAATTGCTACCGCCTTAAGCGATGTCTCACTCGACCGGATCTAGATTTAATAGGTTGTAACATCCATGAATTTTGACTATAGTTGACTTGTAATTGAACGTAATTGAATGTGATCGATTTTGTGAATTTATAGGAATTATCAAACGTTTTGCCATGTATTAACGTAACGTTGAGCTTATCTGTGTTTACGGTTTTGTTTTAGTGATTAAATGGATAACGAATAGCTATTTGTCGAATTTAGCGGAGCGGGGCCTAAAAAATGAGACCCCATTGGCCGTCCATCACACACACACACACACATCAACTCACTTCTTTTCCATTTTCTTACCTTATCTCTTTCTCTCTTTCGCTTCCCTCTCATTTACTATTCTCCATCTTTATCATCTACCCCCAAAACCCTAATAATCACTCATAATAAATGCTAGAAATCTTGTATTTTCATGCTTAATTAACTAAAGTTAATAACCCTAATATAAATGGTGACTTTTGTGTAAGAATTTGAAGTTTTAAAGTGTTCCTCCTCTCCATAAGCCACAAAACCCAAATTTGAAGATTTGGGTTGTTTTGGTATGTAACTCCCACCCAAATTTCATTATTTCATGTAATCTAACTTGTCTCCTAGCTGAACTTTTGAATTCCCAACTCATTTCGGGTCAAATCAAGCTTAAATCGAAGTTAGAGTTTCACTAGGGTTTCTAGACGGGTCACGTGCCATTCTTGGGTAAATATGTTGTTATGTGTCATTTCTCATAATGGGTTATGTTCCTTCATGTTTAAATTACGCTTGCTTATGTCAAAATAGGCTTGGCAGCCCCCTAAACCGATTTTTGAGTCAAAATAGTGTCTTGGGTTGCAAATGGGTCGGTCTTGAACACTCTTGCTGCTGCTGCACATTATGCTCAGTGTTCATCGTCTGGCACGCTGCCCAGCACCGTCTGGGACAGTGGGCAGGCTTTGTTCGAGAGTCTGGTGGGTTGTGTTGGACCATAATAAACGCTATTGACCATCTGGGACGTTAGAGGCACCCTCGGGGACGGTGGCCTCCATCTTCAGTTTCTGAACTTCAAATGCTGCTTTCTGCTTTACGCCATGGAGACGGTAGCCGCACGGTGAAACCCATCTTTCCAGACCACCTTCTGGGACGGTGGTTGGTACCGTTTGAGACGCTAGGCCGACTTTTGGCTAGCATGTGAGGCGGTGGCAGGGGCGTGTGAGACGGTGGCTTGGGTTTCTTTTTTTCCTGAATTCCTTCATAGTTCTCATTTCACCACCCTAGGATCGAACCAAGCTTTCTTTTGAACCCTTTCCCAACTCCTCAAGTTCCTTGTGTGAGTCATTCGAGTCGCCTTAAGTCTTGGAACCCAATTAGGGTTTTCGAATGAACAAAGAAATGAAATAAAATGTATTAATACATATACATTAAATGTAATGATAGGTTGAAGACTTGTGATGATTGTTGAACGCTTATAATTTATACTTAGCTCGTTGTGCGGATTGGGGTGAGTTTCGTAGCCCCGTTTTCTTATACATTTTGGGTGAAAAGTGTACTTGTTTTACTTAAATGTTTTAACGATTTAAATTGAAATGGCTTGTTATTAAATGATGATTTGTTGGACTTGAATGCTTGTTTTCCATAAACGTATTTATAAATTCTTGTTGTGATGAAAGATTGAGATCACATTCGTGGCACAACGATAAGTCCATGTTGATGGCATAACGATAAGTCCATGTTGATGGCATAACGATAAGTCCACGTTAGTGGCATAACGATTAAGCCCACATTTGTGGCTTAACGTTGTTGTTAACGATATTGTTTAACGTGTATACTGTGTATGAACGTTTGGTTGTAACATAACGTTGATATGACGAATTGTGAACGTATGGATGATGATGTAAGTGTCTTCATCCTTGAATATCTTTAATGGTTGTTATCCCGACACTATGATTTTAACGTTTAAACCTACGAACTCACCAACTTTATGTTGACCCGTTTTAGTACACTTTTCAGGTAATCAAGTTAATCAAGGACGTAATGGATGATTGCATGACTTTGCTAGGATTTGGGCTTGACTATGGATTTGTGATTCATTGATTCCCTTGATGGGTTATGCTTAGGATTATTCACCATCATTTTTGGATTGTATTCTTTTGTAACATTTGATAGCCATATGCTCCTTATGCATTTTGTGATCCCATGTTGTATTTGTACTCGTATTTGAACTTAATTCATGGATTTCCCAATCCTTAATTGCATGTAGTTTTGTCTCTATTTAATTTCCATGTCGTGCTTGCTTTTCTTGTGATATCCTATGATTTCGCCTTGTTGGGGTGTTACAGAATGGTATCAGAGCCGTGGTTGTAGAGAATTAGGTGGTTTGACCTAGCCTATAGCCATTGCACCCACATTTCATAATTAGCATGCATGATAGGAAACTATGTGTGCAACGTAAATTTTATGAAACATGAGACTTGTTTAAATGGAGTTCGTAGGTTTTCCATGATTGTTGACTTGATTGTTATGTGATGGCTTGATTGATGCATGTGTTAGTGTCGGGATACACCGTGACATACCGAATGAACGTTGACGTATATGCTTGTAATTTTATTGTTTTACCCTAGCAAAGTGAAATGATGGCATTAACGGAGTGTGACACTCGGTAACCCTCGAGGCGCCTGATCAACAAATCTATGGTTTCCCTATGTCATATAAAGTTAATGACCTCATGGATTGCGCATTGTGGATAAAGTATAGTAGGTAACCCGGTATGTTTGATGAGTGTTGGTTGGGTGGAGGGTTAGCCGCTGGTACACCCTGTATGCATACCCGACCGATACTTAGAGGGCATAACGGAACCGAGTCCCGATATCCATTCAAAATATTAATCTTGTGGAGAGAAAGACGATGGTATCACCTGTATACAAACACCTTTAATGTATTGAATGTTGAAGTTAAGATTCGGACTATGCTTTACCCGCCTTGTTATGACCTGGCCCCTTTTTAGGTTGTGTTGAATGGTTCGTGATTGTAGTGTTGATTGTGAATTGTATGATTAATGAAGCCTTAGATTATTGCCATGATAATATCCCCGTAGAATTATGCATGTTAGCTGGTCTAGGGAAAACCCTAGATATGAAATGTTTGTTTCGTGATGATTTATTAGGGTTAACTCGTGTGTGTGAATCATGAGAACTAACTTGCTAATCTAACACGTGTGCTCAGGATAATGGTTAGACCAAGGAGAGTCGTGAGAAATCCCCGAAATCAAGATGAGCAAGAAGAAGTTGTAGGTGGACGTGGTTGTAGAGAATTAGGTGGTTTGACCTAGCCTATAGCCATTGCACCCACATTTCATAATTAGCATGCATGATAGGAAACTATGTGTGCAACGTAAATTTTATGAAACATGAGACTTGTTTAAATGGAGTTCGTAGGTTTTCCATGATTGTTGACTTGATTGTTATGTGATGGCTTGATTGATGCATGTGTTAGTGTCGGGATACACCGTGACATACCGAATGAACGTTGACGTATATGCTTGTAATTTTATTGTTTTACCCTAGCAAAGTGAAATGATGGCATTAACGGAGTGTGACACTCGGTAACCCTCGAGGCGCCTGATCAACAAATCTATGGTTTCCCTATGTCATATAAAGTTAATGACCTCATGGATTGCGCATTGTGGATAAAGTATAGTAGGTAACCCGGTATGTTTGATGAGTGTTGGTTGGGTGGAGGGTTAGCCGCTGGTACACCCTGTATGCATACCCGACCGATACTTAGAGGGCATAACGGAACCGAGTCCCGATATCCATTCAAAATATTAATCTTGTGGAGAGAAAGACGATGGTATCACCTGTATACAAACACCTTTAATGTATTGAATGTTGAAGTTAAGATTCGGACTATGCTTTACCCGCCTTGTTATGACCTGGCCCCTTTTTAGGTTGTGTTGAATGGTTCGTGATTGTAGTGTTGATTGTGAATTGTATGATTAATGAAGCCTTAGATTATTGCCATGATAATATCCCCGTAGAATTATGCATGTTAGCTGGTCTAGGGAAAACCCTAGATATGAAATGTTTGTTTCGTGATGATTTATTAGGGTTAACTCGTGTGTGTGAATCATGAGAACTAACTTGCTAATCTAAATCGAAATCGGGGACTTCAAGGCCAACAAAAACAACTCCAACAAGCTCCTCGTCAACAATTGGCCCCCCGTGGAAGAGCTTTTTCCATGAATGCGGCCGAGGCTCCTGTTGATCCAAACATCGTGGCGGGTACTTTTCTTCTCAACGACCATTATGCCACCGTTATTTGATTCCGGGGCCGATTTTAGCCTCATATCCAATGATTTTATTCCGTTGATTAATGCTAGTCTTAGCCCGTTGACGTATTATTTTGAACTCGAGATGGTAAATAGCGGTTTGTCTAAAGTTAGTCAAGTTGTTCGTGATTGTATTTTAGATTTGAACGGCCACACATTTTACATAGATTTGGTCCCTTTTGATATTGGTAGTTTTGACGTGATCATTGGTATGGATTGGATGTCGTCCGTTAACGCGGTAATTGATTGTGGTAATAAAATAGTTAGAATACCGTTAGAGAATGGTGAGGAATTACTGGTTCAAGGTGAAAAGTCCGAGTCTTGGGAAAACAAAGTGTATAATGTTAATTTCACCAAGGTTGAATTGAAGACCGTGCTCGTAGTCAACGGGTTTGCGGACGTCTTTCCAGATGACTTACCGGGTTTGCCTCCCTTTCGTCAACTCGATTTTCGTATTGATCTTGTTCCTAACGTTTCCCCCGTGGCCAAGGCACCGTATCGCCTAGCCATGACCGAAATGCAAGAGTTGGCCACCCAACTCAAAGAACTTCAAGAAAAGGGTTTCATCTGCCCTAGTCAATCACCGTGGGGAGCACCGGTCTTATTTGTCAAAAAGAAAGACGGGTCTTTCCGAATGTGTATCGATTATAGAGAATTGAACAAGCTAACGGTGAAAAATCGCTATCCTCTTCCTAGTTACGATGATTTGTTTGATCAACTCCAAGGTGCTAAATATTTCTCAAAGATTGATTTGCGGCCGGGTTACCATCAATTGCGGGTACACGAAGACGATATTCCAAAAACGGCTTTTCGAACTCGTTATGGGCACTTTGAGTTCACGGTCTTGCCTTTTGGTTTGACTAATGCACCGGCGGTGTTCATGGACTTGATGAACCAGGTGTGCAATCCGTATTTGGATAAGTTTGTCATTGTTTTCATTGATGACATACTTATCTATTCTAAGACGAAGGAAGATCACGCGGAGCATTTGAAGCAAGTTTTGGAGTTACTTCGGAAGGAAAAGCTATATGCCAAGTTTTCCAAGTGTGAATTTTGGTTGGAATAAGTCCACTTTCTTGGCCATGTGGTGAGCAAGGAAGGTATACACGTCGACCCGAGTAAGATTGAAGCGGTAAAGAATTGGAGAAGGCCCGAGACGCCAACCGAGATCCGTCAATTTCTTGGTTTGGCGGGCTATTGTAGAAGATTCATCGAGGGCTTTTCAAAAATCGTCCAACCTTTGACCTTGTTAACTCAAAGAGAAAGGAGGTTTGGTTGGGGCGAGAAGCAAGAACAAGCATTCCAATTGTTGAAAGACAAGTTGTGTGATTCACCCATTTTAAGCTTGCCCGACGGAGCTGATGATTTTTTTGTTTATTGTGACGTATTCGGGCAAGGATTGGGTTGTGTCTTAATGCAACGGGGTAAGGTGATTGCTTATGCATCTATGTAACATTCTCAACTTTTTATTTAACAGTTGACTAATGTCGTTAAGTCAACATAGTGTGTCGTTAAGTCTATATTAGATTTAATGCATATATGTAGTTAAAGTGTGATTGTGTGTAAGGTTTGAAAGCCTAAAATGTATAATGCCGGATATGTGTGTATATAATGTAGTTAAACGCCTATGTAGTGGCATCTAAAGAAGTATTTATGTTATATATGGTCCCACCCCCCCCCTTCCTTTTCTTTCTCCCCCCCCCCCCCCACCCCCTAAAGGTAGTTTGTGACTAGTAATGAAGGATTAGGAAGCTTAGGGGCTAGTTTTGACATAGGGGCAAAGTCAAAAACGGGTTTAGGGAGTTAGGGGGTGTCATTAGGTTGTCATTTGCAGATTTTCCTCCTCCTAAACAAGCCCTAGCCGCCCCATAGCATTCCTCCATCAAATTGCAAGCCGAAAAGCTTCCTTACGTGTGATTCGGGTGTGTATTTGTCAAGAGTTTTGCATCCTATTTGATATCTACAAGTAGAGCAGGTATGATTTCATTGTTTTCAGGTCCTTTTGATATTATGAGTCATTAGGATTAATTATTGGATTATGGGGGAATCGTTTAACGGAGATTAATGGTGGTTTTTGTTAGGACCAGTTTACTGGTAAACTGGCCAGTCTCCAGTTGCACCTGGAGACCCAGTGAAACTGGAGACCCAGATGATTTGTCCAGAAATATATTGAAGTCCAGTTGCACCGTACAGTCAACGCAACTGAAGACTTCCTCCAGTTGAGAACTGACCAGTTGAAGAATCCTTCTAGTTGGAGTCGAAGACAACAAGTGGAAGATAGAGAATGACAATGGCAGCGAAGCCCAGTTGACATTCTAGTCAGTTACAAACTGAAGACCGTCAGTGGAAAGCTCTTACAAAGCTTTACACTGATTACGAGGAATTGACTTTTATGCTTTATGTACTTTTACCCGGATAATAAGATTTATCTTATTATTTAAGTATAAAAAGGTACATAAAGCTGGTTGAATAAAGTTGCTTTATACTGCAACTTTATACTGCTTTTTAAGGAATTAAATGCTATTCCTTAAATGCTCTCAACCACATTTATACGGCCAAAGTTAACATCCCAATGTTAACTTTGCCTATAAATACAAGTCATTAATGTTAACTTTGCCTATAAATACAAGTCATTGCACAACAAGAATATCAACTTCTTCGAACACACTTCGAAAGAATTCACACTTTGCAAACCTGCAATATTCTTGGTGAACTTGTGCAATATTCTCTCAATCTTAAAAGGAACATTTCACAACTTTAAGTGTTTCGATTGTTTAGAGAAATTCCAAGTGTAGATCAATTGTAGTTCATAGGTTGTTAGGATATTTACATACTTGTATTATCTTGGTTCCGCAACAACCTTGTAATTTATTTAAAGTTAATAAATAAATTACACTTGAAAATTACATATTGTCTCACCAATTTACTTTACAAGTATTTTGTATTATTGCATTGTTCTTTACTTATTGTCACTTAAATAAGTAATCTATCTAGAACTTGGTATATACTCCTGTAACTAGTCGTCTCCAGTTCAGTGCTTATATTGCAAAGTAACTCCACCATCGACATTGAGGTGTCTTTAGGTAGTACCATCTATTGAGTTGGGACTTACAAGTGGTATCAGAGCAGAAGGCTAATAAACTTGCCTAGATCTGCTTAAGATGAACACTACTGAAGGTGGAGATGGTTCTGGTCAAGGTGAAAACCCTTTGAATACTAATGCAACACCTTTTCAAAATGTTAATACAAACCCTCCTCCTTCTACTGCCCCAAATCACGTCCATGTACATTATTCTAACACTCCTGTTCCAAAATTTGATGGAAACAGTGAGTACCTTTGGTACATGGAAGGCCAGAATGCTTTTGCATTTCGGTGGGATAGAGAGGTATATGTTGAAAATCCTTAAGGATGGACCATATATACCCATGTCTCTTGGGGTAAGTCCTCTTCTAGATCCAACTGGAAGAAGAGGTTCAAGAGAAAAGCTCAAAGACCATTGGTCTGATGAGGATCGTAGACTTGTTGATCTGGACACCAGACTCAAGAACATGATCCTTGGAGCTGTCCCTGAAGATCTAATTCCAACACTTGTGTTGTTCCCAGTGCAAAGTCAATGTGGGATGAATTAGTTATTCAATTTGAAGGAGGTGATGACACTATTGTCACCAGAAAGGTTGCCTTGAACAAGAAGTATGAATCCTTCTTTGCCTTGCCCAATGAAAGTCTAACTGGTACTTACACCAGATTTTCTAGCCTCATTAATCAGCTGAGAGGCTTGGGTGTAGAGAAGGATAAGGATATTCTTCTTGAGAAGTTTTGTGATATTCTTCCTTCCAAATGGGAAAACATGGTTATTGTCTTAAGACAAGGTAAAACCTTGCACAGCCATACTCTTGCATCGCTCTATGGAGCCTTCAGATTCACTGAAGATAATAATGCTGCAAGACTGGTGGCTGAGCAGGATGCCATGAACCATGCCCAGAGTTCCAAGGTTGCTAGTGTACCTGAGCGACCTTGTGCTGCCTTAATGTCTGCAGAGAGTGTCCAGGCACACTCAATGAAGGAGATGTTAAACAGTTTCTTGAACTCTGGCCTGACCACTGAAATCAGTGATGGTTGTGATGAAACTGACGATGATGATCTGGTAGCCATGATTGCTAAAACCTTTAACAGGTTTAAGCATAAATCTAAAAGATTTAATGGCCCAAACAATGCTTTCAGCTCCAGCTCTCTGGATAAAACCAATCTTACTTGCTATAAATGCGGTAAGAAAGGTCATTTTATGAAGGAATGCAGATCTAGTCAGATGAACAACCAAACTGGCCCCCCTGTCCCTAATTTCAATCGGCCTGATGATAGCTACAAAGCTAAATACAAGAAGCTTAAGGCCCAGATTGCCCTCTTGTCCATGGAAAAAGAAAAAGATCAGTGCTTGATGGCACAAACTGAGGGAAAATAGGAGTACTCTGATGACTCATCAGCTGATGAAGAAGAGGAAAGGGACATGTGTTTCATGGCCTTGGAAGATCAACAGCAGCATGTGGCAAAAGAAGATGTCATCACTGGAAGATGGGTGGACATCATCTTGAAAAAGGTATGTGATTATGACAACCAAGTTGACCCAGAACTGAAACTGGACCTAGCTGAATCATTAAGTGGTGATTTAGCTTTTGTGGAAACTGTTAGAGCAGATAGTGAAAGATATCTTGACACTATCTTAATTGAACTAAACAATGTTAAACCACAACTGAATGATTTACAAAGTGTCCAGTTGGCTCTCAAGGAGTCAGTTTTAAAAATTGAGGCTTTGGAACTTGATAATCAAAAATTATTTTCTGATCTTGAAAAAGAACAAAAGATTATCAAGTCATGGGTAAAAGCATCTGGAAAGAACTATGATGCATTTTCTAGAACTATTGATGCCCAGAAGAATGCATGGAAATCTGGAGATCTGGGGATGGCAGCTCTCACACCAGATCTTCATGCATTGCCTCCAGCTCTCAGGGTTGAAACTTCTTATGATCAACCTGAAGCTGTTGAAACTGAACCCATTGAGACTACCCCCATTGAGGTTAAACCTGGAGCCAAACAGGCTAGTGCTCCAGTTAAAAAGGCCACTGGTAACAAGCCTTTGCCTCATAAGTCTAAGGAGCCCAAGACCCGAAAGACTAAAACTCCAGCTGAACCAAGGTCCAAGGTTCAGCTGCCTGATGAAAACAATATTTTGTTTAAACTGGAAAGTCAACTCCAACTTTTGTCTCGACAGGTTCAGAGTTGTACTGCCCGGATTAAAAATCTGGAAGGAGGTTCATCACCTCCAGTTTTTAAACAAAATATTAAAACCCCCTTCAAAACTAAAACAAAGAATGTTCCATCTGGAACTAAAACTGATAAGAAAAAGGGGAGCAGGTATCAAATACCAATCGTTTTTACTCCTGCACCTGGAGCTGGTAAAAAGCTCCAGATGCAACCTCCAGTTCAACACCTCAACAATCAACTGTGACTTCTGTAGAGAAGTCCAGTGAACCCATCAAGAAAAGATGGGTTCACAAAATAACTGATGATTTTTGTGGGTGTGCAGGGCGATCGAAAGAAGAATATCTGGTATCTGGACAGCGCTGCTGGCCGGACTATGACCGGATGTAAGCCCCTGCTTGAAGAGTTCACTGTCCAAGATGGACCGACAGTGACGTTTGGTAATGATCAATCTGGAAAGACTGAAGGATATGGTGTGCTCAATAATGGACAAGTCGAATTCAAGAAAGTTGCATTTGTGAATGGTTTGAAATACAACCTGATCAGTGTCAGCCAACTTTGTGATGATGGCTTCAGAGTTTTGTTCGATATTGCTCAAGGCACCATATTTAACAAGGATTGGAAAGTGGTGATGGTTGCACCAAGAAAGGGTAATGTGTACATCATGGATATGGAACCAGCTCCAAAAGAGCAGTGCTTCTATACCAAAGCTAATGAGGACACCAACTGGCTATGGCATAAAAGATTATCCCATCTTAATTTTAGAAATATTAACAAGTTGTCTCGCAAACAACTGGTTGATGGGATACCTCAAATTTCTTTCAATAAAGAAAAGCCATGTCCAGGGTGTGAGATGGGCAAGCAGAAAAGGGCCAGTTTCAAAACTAGGCAAAACTTTAGCATCACTGAACCTCTTCACATGCTACATATGGACCTCTTTGGTCCAGTGAATGTTCAAACTAGAGCTGGAAAGAAATACACTCTAGCTGTGGTCGATGAATTCACCCGATACTGCTGGGTGGTATTCCTCAGATCCAAAAGTGATGCACCTGCTGAAATCATCTCTCTCATCAAAAGAATTGAACTCAAGTATACTCGAAAAGTCTGTCAGTTGCGAAGTGATAATGGTACTGAATTTCAAAATAAGGTACTTGAAACATTTTGCAATGACACTGGCATCTCTCAAAACTTCTCATCAGCACACTCTCCAGAGCAGAATGGAGTTGTGGAAAGAAAGAATCGCACACTGATAGAAGCAGCCAGAAGTATGCTATCTGAATCAGGTCTTCCCACCAGTTTTTAGGCTGAAGCAGTTGCAACTGCTTGTCACACCCAAAACCGGTCAGTCTACATCAAGAGACATAAGAAGACTTCCTATGAAGTACTCAGGAATCGTAAACCAAATATTGGATATTTTCATGTATTTGGTTGTCCAGTTTATATCTTAAACGATTACAGTCAGCTTGGAAAGTTTGATGCAAAAGCTGATGAAGGGGTATTTTTAGGTTATTCAGATATTCGAAAGGCCTTTAGAGTTTATAATTATAGACTCCAAAAGGTTCATGAGACAATTCATGTCACATTCGACGAATCAACTGAAGCAATCAACAAGAGACCAAGCCTTGATATTTCTCCAGTCATTCCAATAAATTTTGGTGAAACTGACCAAGTTCATCAGTCAGTTGTTTCACCAAAAGATGTTTCCAGTTACAACAAATTGGAACCAGTTAAGAAGAAGAATACCACCAGTGACACATCATTCTATCCCTCCATCAATTTCAACTTACCACAAGAATTGGTGATTGGATCTGATGTACGTGCCACTCCAATATCAGCACCAGTTCAAACTCCAACTTCTCCAGTTCTTCAAGAAATGCCTTTGAATGAAGAATTTCATGATGCAAATCATGACCTCATTGACTCTGATGAGGATGTAGAAGTAGTTTGGACCGATCCTCCAGAAGCTACTGCAACTGAAGAAGATCGCCAGGTGACTTGCACTGATATTGTTACACCAGCCTAGTCAATACACTAGATGGACTCGAGCACATCCAATTGAACAAATTGTGGGAGATCCAAATAGTGGGGTTCAGACTAGAAGAGCCACCAGTGAGCAATGCTTAAACGTCACCTTCTTATCTCTAATTGAACCAAAGAAGATTGACGAGGCTATGGCAGACCCAAGCTGGGTGGAAGCTATGCAAGAAGAGCTTGTTCCTTGTCCACCGGGGTTAAAGAAAGAACCCATTGGTACAAGATGGGTCTACCGAAACAAGATGGATGAAGATGGCCATGTTGTAAGAAACAAGGCCAGATTAGTTGCCCAGGGTTATTGTCAAGCAGAAGGCGTTGACTTTGATGAAACTTTTGCTCCAGTTGCAAGACTTGAAGCCATCAGAATATTTCTGGCTTATGCAGCCCATCTGCAGTTTAAAGTCTTCCAGATGGATGTCAAAAGTGCGTTCCTTAATGGAACATTGGAAGAAGTTGTGTATGTTAAGCAGACTCCAGGTTTCATCGATGAGAAGCATCCTCATTGGGTTTATAGACTGAACAAAGCATTGTATGGTCTAAGACAAGCCCCAAGAGCCTGGTATGATACTTTAACTAAACATCTTCTTAAAAATGGCTTTCAAAGAGGTGCAATAGATAATACCTTATTTATCTTGAAAGAAAGAGGTAATATCTTATTGGTACAAATTTATGTTGATGACATTATATTTGGTTCAACTGATGATGCAATGTGTAAAAAGTTTTCTAAAATCAAGTCATCTGAGTATGAGATGAGTTTAATGGGTGAATTAACATTTTTCTTAGGTCTTCAGATTAAGCAAACTGAAAATAGAATTTTCATAAACCAAGGAAAATATGTCAGAGATTTGTTAAGAAAATACAAATATGATTCAATCCCATCGAAAAACACACCTATTGCAGCACCATTAAATTTGGACTCAGACCCAACTGGCAAACCAGTGAACATAACTGACTATCGTGGTATGGTTGGTTCACTGATGTATTTGACTGCCAGTCGACCAGATATAATGTTTGCAACATGTCTATGTGCCAGGTTTCAGGCTAACCCTAAAGAATCACACTTGCACGCTGTTAAGCGTATCTTTAGATACCTGAAAGGGTGTCCTAATCTTGGTCTTTGGTACCCCAAAGGCTCAGGGTTAGATCTAATGGGTTATTCAGATTCAGATCATGCAGGTTGTAAGATAGATAGAAAATCAACAACTGGTGGTTGTCATTTCCTTGGAGGAAAACTGGTAAGTTGGACCAGCAAGAAGCAGACTTCAGTCTCTATGTCCACTGCTGAGGCAGAGTACATTTCTACGGCCAGTTGTTGTGCCCAGATTCTCTGGATCAAGAACCAGTTACTAGATTATGGTGAAAAGTATACAAGGACCCCAATCTTTTGTGACAACACCAGTGCAATTGCTATATCTCACAACCCAGTGATGCACTCCAAGACAAAGCATATTGACATCAGGTATCATTTTATTCGTGATCATGTTATGAAAGGATACATTGAAATTCATTTCATCCCCACTGACAAACAGCTCGCTGATGTTTTTACAAAACCTCTTGATGAGAAAACCTTTAAATATCTCATCAGCGAACTGGGAATGTTAAATCCTTAAAACTGGAGATTTCTTTGTTATTAAACGCGTCAGTGACACTGATGAAGTTCTCCAGTTGAGGAGGTCCAGATAATCTTTGCTCGCCAGGCTATCGAACGCCTTTGTAATACTATCCTGGCACTAATTGATTTCTGGATCATCATTTTAGGAGGAAAGACTCAAAAATAATTTTCTGACTAAAATTCGTTTTTGTTTGAAAATGGCAACTGGAGAACTCTCCAGTTGGAAACTGGCACTGGACTAATCCTCTAGTGACCAGGTTCAGTCTTGTCTTATTTTTTATAACGTTAGAGATACTTGGTCAATATTTGTGACACGTGATGGTACTCGAGTGTTTTAAACCACTTGATATCATCATCTGACGTGTCTAAAGTCATTTTGGTAAATAACAACTGTTTGTATTGGGAAAATAAAAAGTGAGTGGGCGCGTGGGTAAGATAAGCCGTCGTAGCATTTAATGCTGACATGGTAACATTTAATGCTGACATGGTAAATTATGATTTTATTTCAAAATTCAAACTTATTTTGTTAAAATATCTACAAAATTGATTTTGTTAAATAAAATATAATTTTTGTATTTCATTGGGATCTTGAATTCCTTATAAATACCCTTATTTACTCCGAACACATTTACTTTCCTTCACATTCTTTCATTTACTTCCCAATCATCTAAAATTGCTTCATTTCTATCTCTGCTTCATAAATCAAGAACCCTAATTCCTAAATTTCAATTTCATTTTCAAATGGCTCCTAAATCATCCCGTTCAAGAGATGTAAATCTCTTAACTGTTCCATATGCTCCTTCACCAGATGTCAAACCGGCATCTGGTGCTCCTAGTAACACTTCGCTCATCAAACTCAATCCAAATAATCCGATGGCGAGTTTACAAGGATCTCAAGGGTCCAATACCCTTATTGGTAGAATTCAAAAAATTTTGAAGGATTCTCCAATAGGACCCTCATTCTCTCTAAACCCACGCAAGATGTTTCACGACTACTTGTGTGAGTTTTGGTACACTGCCACTCTTTCTTCCGATTGTTCTTCCATCACTTTTACATTAAAAGGTGGAACAATCCAGTGTACCTTATCCGCTGATGTGTTGAGGGATGCCTTACACCTCAACTACTGGAGAGAGGGTGAATCTCCAGTTGTCTTACCCCCAAACGTCAATTTTCGCCAGGTCCTCCTTGAAATGGGACATAAGGAGTGCCTGGACAAAGGGGTTTTGAAGACGAAAGGTGCGATGACCATGAAGGGCCTTACACCTTCATGGAGGTATTTTTTCATCCACCTGGTGGAGAGTATGGGTGGGAGTTCTGGTGGTCTTGACCAGATTAACTCCGCACAAGCAGAGATGGCATACTGCTTGTGGAATGGATTGAGAGTAGACTTTGTTGATATCTGTTTAGAAGCCTAGTACAAAAACTGAAGGGCACCAGGGGAGTTTGTATCCCCTTCTCAAGGTTTCTCTCTCTCTGCTTTCTACAAATTCTGGGCAGTGAAGCATACTTAAGCACAGATTCACCTTTCACTGTGCCAGATTTGTTGAGGAATTTAGACTCTCTAGTATCTGAAGCTGGAGAGGTCGAGATTCCAGATCGAATGCAGCTGGCATTCGCTAAAACTGATGCACCAATCGAAGGTGAGTCAGAAAGACAACCGGGCGGGCCTCAAAATAATGAGGGACCCTCCAGTTCGTCTAATGGTATGGTTGAGGATAGAGCAACCATAACTGAGGCAACTCCAATAACATCTATCCCTGGTGAAGATACCTCGGTATCTGATCCTCCAACAGATGCACCCATCCAGGAAACTGGGGAAGGTCATCTGGAGACTGACCCTTCTAGTCAGCCCTCAGTTACATTCATGGATCTGGACATGAATGTTAATGACGGGGAAATCCTTATAGAGTCTTCGGATTCTGAAGGTACTGCTTCAGACTTGGAGATTTTTGATGCTGCTGTACAAGATCAAAACCCTTCATCTCCAGTCTCGCTTCCAGATGCATCAATTTCACTTTCACCATCCCAACAAAATGAGCCTACAGATATTCCATTCCTAACTTATAACTATATGTCTGGAAACAGACGTATGGCACTTTCACCATATGGGCAATTCTCACTCCTTCGAGAAATGCCACCCCCACCGCCGCCGTTGTTCACACCTGAGCATTCTCAGCATGAACAACACATTGAACTTCCAGTCCTTTCTTCTACCACCACTCCTACTATTTCTTTAACTGTTGGACTGACAACTGGGGAGACTTCTCTAAGTTTGCCTCCTCCAGTTGCTCCAGTAGAAACTGTTGCTGGTCCAGTGACACCTTTTCCTCCGTCACTGGACAGTCAAGTTGTCTCTGTACAAGCCGATCTCCAAAACCTTCTCACCAGGGTGGAGGAGATTCAAAAGACACTTGACAAAAACACCAAGTCTTTCTCCAGATACCACAAGGATCACTTGACCAATATTAAAGTGGTTGATCTGGGGATTAACAAGTTTTCATCTAATGAAGACTTGGTGTTGAAGAAGCTGAACGAGTTGGTCACTGGCTGCAACAATCTGGCAGGTACTTTAAAAGAAGCCTTTGACCTCACTCAGTCCAAGGTCACAACCTTAATCTCCAACTTGCTGGGCAACACTGTTAGAACATCAGAAGTGGATTTAAGGGAGATTGAAAAACAGGTAAAGGAATTGGTTGACAAACCTGGGTTGAATGTGACTGAACTTGGAGAGCAGTTAATGACTTCAGTTGGTTAGAAGATAGATGATACGCTGGGTGCAAGAGAAGCACAATTGATTGAAAGGGTGATGTCTGAGATCACCAAGCTGGCCACTCCTCAGGTTGATCTGGCCCCACTCACAAATGAGATCAACCAGTTGAGGGGCAGCATTGATAACTTGAACACCCAGGTATCACTTCATGCTCAGTCTTTGGATAAACTGACAACTGAAGTAAAAAGTATGAAGAAGAAGGATGAAGAGGTGAAGGATAAGGTGGTTTCTGGTTTGGATGAAGATTCCAAGATTTTAAATGAGTTGAAAACTGGTCAGGAACAAGTTACAGCTAATGTTCTGACCCAGTCTAAAGAAACCAACCACCTTTGGAGATCTTTCAGAATGATGTGCACAATCTTCAAAGAATGCAAGAACATGCAATCATGGCAGCCTCTTGACCGGTTGCCAGCTCACCATTCTGAATGGGAAGTGATTAGGGCAGGTCTAGATGCTGCCAAGGGGGAAAGAAGTGCAGTTCTTGCACAAACTCAAACTGAAAGCACTCCATCTGGAAGAGAATTGATTGTGGCTACCAGTACTGAAGCTAGTGAGCAAAGAGTTAGTGAATCTGGTGATGTAAGTGTTAGGGGGAATGTTGTGGATAAAGGAAAAGGTTTAGCAGTTGATGTATCTGCCCAGCCGGCCACTGATGTACCAATGTTAGAAACTGGCAATGCTGATGTACTTCCTCTAGTTTCTGAAAGTGTGAGCAAACAACTGGCTAGACTTGGCAATGAAATTAAAGAAAGAAAGAAGATGAAACAAAGAAACCAAGTTGAAGCCAGAGAACATCTTGCACAGATCAAACTGCTTGATATTAGTGATGCTCATCTTTTGGGAATCACTAAGGAGGAGTATGCCAGAGTAAAGAATGATCCTAGGATAGTTGACCAGTTGAAAGAAATGCTTGATGTTGAACTGGACAGACACTATCCTGATGATGAAGCTGAATTTGATGCCAAAAGTTTGAACATATCAGTGGAGAAGGCTAAAGAGAATAGGGCCAGTGGGATTCTAAAAAGAATTGAACATGTTAAGAAGGTTGTGAAAAGGGTATTGAATCCACCAAGAAGAATCCCTCAACCAAGAAGACCACTGACCAGAGATGCTGACCTTAGCACATTCGTAGAACCAACTGGCGAGGTATCAAATGAAGACATCAAGTCCGCTGTACTGGCTGCTGGTGCTGGGAGTACTAAAATATCAAATGAATCTGAAGCAAGAAGCTATTACTCCCAGATCATGACAACCAGAAGACATAGTGGGACTATCAATGGTGTTAATGTAACAATCAAGCCAGGCACCAAGTACTTTCATGTTGAAGTTAGTTATACCAGAGGGCCACTGGTTAAAACTGACAATCCTGGTGCAATGCAGTATGGGTTCACTGAATGGGTTGAAATGGTGAATGTTTTGGATGCAAAGGCACAAAAGAATAGGTTTGAGAAAGCATGGGTGAACTTCTTAAAGGGCAAGATTCAACATAAAGAAAATCTGGAGCTAAAGTTGAATATTGATCCTGAAGACTCTCAGCCTATCTCTTCAGTGACCAAAAGAAGAAGAACTGGCGAAGGGCCATCTCATTAAGTTCTCTTTTTAGTTATCTACTTGTAATTTTATTTACATTCTGTAACTTGTATAAATTTCATTTCCTTGTATAAATGAAGTTACCAGTTTGTAACCACAAGGTAGATAATAGATTAGATCTAACAAACTTAAAAGAAAAACCCAAGCATTTATTGATCTATAAAAATGCCTTGGAAAACTTAGATAGATTTAATCGAACAAGTCTCTCCAGTTCACACTTGTACAGATACAAGGACTGAAAAAGACTTGCCAATATTTCTAGACAAATAGGGGGAATTTGTTAGGACCAGTTTACTGGTAAACTAGCCAGTCTCCAGTTGCACCTGGAGACCCAGTGAAACTGGAGACCCAGAAGATTTGTCCAGAAATATATTGAAGTCCAGTTGCACCGTACAGTCAACGCAACTGAAGACTTCCTCCAGTTGAGAACTGACCAGTTGAAGAATCCTTCCAGTTGGAGTCGAAGACAACAAGTGGAAGATAGAGAATGACAATGGCAGCGAAGCCCAGTTGACATTCTAGTCAGTTACAAACTGGAGACCGTCAGTGGAAAGCTCTTACAAAGCTTTAAACTGATTACGAGGAATTGACTTTTATGCTTTATGTACTTTTACCCGGATAATAAGGTTTATCTTATTATTTAAGTATAAAAAGGTACATAAAGCTGGTTGAATAAAGTTGCTTTATACTGCAACTTTATACTGCTTTTTAAGGAATTAAATGCTATTCCTTAAATGCTCTCAACCACATTTGTACGGCCAAAGTTAACATCCCAATGTTAACTTTGCCTATAAATACAAGTCATTGCACAATAAGAATATCAACTTCTTCGAACACACTTCGAAAGAATTCACACTTTGCAAACCTGCAATATTCTTGGTGAACTTGTGCAATATTCTCTCAATCGTTAAAAGGAACATTTCACAACTTTAAGTGTTTCGATTGTTTAGAGAAATTCCAAGTGTAGATCAATTGTAGTCATAGGTTGTTAGGATATTTACATACTTGTATTATCTTGGTTCCGCAACAACCTTGTAATTTATTTAAAGTTAATAAATAAATTACACTTGAAAATTACATATTGTCTCACCAATTTACTTTACAAGTATTTTGTATTATTGCATTGTTCTTTACTTATTGTCACTTAAATAAGTAATCTATCTAGAACTTGGTATATACTCCTGTAACTAGTCGTCTCCAGTTCAGTGCTTATATTGCAAAGTAACTCCACCATCGACATTGAGGTGTCTTCAGGTAGTACCATCTATTGAGTTGGGACTTACAGTTTTGATGGATTAAAGTCACATATGGTGTAATTGATGGTAGAAATGCTTTGTAATGGTTTGAATATGAAGGATTTTGATGTATGAAAGTCTTGTATATGTTTTAGAATGATTTGGACCTGGTTTGAGATGAAATCGATCAAACTTGTGCTGAATCGGGGCCAGTTGCGGCGCAACTGGTTTCCAGAAAGATAAGTTGCGGCGCAATTGGACGCATTGCGGCGCAACGATAGGTGTGAGTTGCGGCGCAACTCAACTGTTTTCAGAAAATGTATACTTTTGAACCGTAACGACGTTTGACATGTAGATTAGACCTGAAACTAAAGTGAGTCATTAATGTGTGTGGGTCTAGCTATTGACTTTAATGACGTGAGTATGTATTTGTCTAATGATCGTTTACTAATTATAGGTAGACAAGCATAGTTGCTTTACATAGTGACTAGTTGTTGATTGTTGTGGACTACGCCGAGGTAAGATACACTACTTTGACACCCTGGGGGATTCAACGAAAAGCTGGTTTCAAATCATAAATACTTCCATTTGGTATCTTTATATTGCATGTGGACATATGGGGTTACACGGGAGGTATTATGGGTTATGTAGTTGACCATGAGACCTGAAATGCAGTCCCTAATGTAGTGAAATGAAGTATTACTTAATGTAGTGTATTGTTATGCAGTTTATGTAGTATTACGAAGTATCTCATTATGCATGAAATGTAGAAATGAAGTTGATGTGTGATATATGCATGCTTACATGGCTTGTACACCTAGCTCACTGGACTTATTAGGTTGCCATGTCACTTGCACGTTTAAGGATCCAAACGTAATGAAGATAAAGTGTGTGAATGTCTAGGAATGTGTGTTACCTAGACTATATGTGTGTGACAGTTTAGGAATGTGTGTTACCTAAACCATATGTGTGAAACCGAGCTCGTAAATATAATGCAGGGAAAGTGTTAAGCTTAACCCGTACTAGTCTTAGCCGGACGAGTGCGTTGACGTAGTTGTTGCTTGGGTGGCTCCTTGCAACATGGTCATTATAATGCAGGGTGAGTAATACGAGGGGTTTGACCAACCTCCACATACGGATTACTCTTGGATTGGCTTGCC
Source organism: Erigeron breviscapus (assembly GCA_034093135.1). Lineage (NCBI taxonomy): Eukaryota > Viridiplantae > Streptophyta > Magnoliopsida > Asterales > Asteraceae > Erigeron > Erigeron breviscapus. The sequence continues at coordinate 145,294,777 of CM067170.1, read as the reverse complement.
ATTCCTTAACGACGAAGTGTGACTCGCCTTTTGGTGAAGCATCTAGTCGGGTGTGACTTATGTTACACTTATATGCAGTTAACGAAGATATGTGTGATAATGTGTGAATAAAATGAAGGATAGGCACATTTAGGGGATTCGCCCTAATTGATATGAAGTTGATATGCAGTTATGTGTGAACGTGTGATGTGTGTTGTGCCTAAATAAACTTGTCTAATAATGAAGATTGTTTTAATTGGACAAATGCTTTAATAACATTGTGATATCTTACTTAGCTAATTCGTTAGCTAACACTTGTTTCTTAAATGTGGTTGTTCCCTCAGGTTTAGCTTGAAGGACTAGTTGATGCAGGAATAAGAGTGAGAGTTGGGTAGATGCATGCAGGAGGACTTAGCTACCCATAGACGATTGTCTCTTTAGACATTTATTTACATTTCGTACTTGATGTCGAATTTATGTAGTATTGTTGAACGGTTGTTTTGTGTTGGGCAACCATTGGGTTTTCATTTTAAACTATTTGATGGTATTGCATGTAACACCAACTAAACGTAGAAACCGAACAGTTTTTATCGGTTTTGACTTTTAAAGTCTTTTCTTCCGCAATTTGACACCGTTAGGTGAAAGTTTTTGAAAACCCATATTTTTAAATGACGGGTGTTACAAGTTGGTATCAGAGAAATGGTTTAAGTGAACCAATGACTATAAGTGTGCCATAGGAATTGGACTTAAACCGATGTAGGGCAAGTTAGGCTTTTGTAGGTGTGCCTAGCTTTGAGATGAAGTACTCTAGGACGGGTTGGGATTGAGTGAGAGTGTAGGATTAAGGCTTTTTGATGTGTGTTTATTGATATGTGGATATGTGTTTTAGCCTTTATTCTTCCGTTTCTCGCTCCTCCGTCGCTAGTTATCCTATTGCTACCATAGACGGTCCCTGAGGTAATGTACCATTTCCCCAACTGAATTTAATAAACGTGTGATATAACTTATTAGTGAAGTATCTGAGGTGAACGAAGTGGAGAGTTAGGTGAAATGGTATTCCATCAACGTTGTCTAGCCCGTGGGGTTAGTGACAAGGACCGCAAAGGGTATGAGATGTAGTATGTGTGCTGAGAATTATGTGGATTGGAATGGATGGAAAAAGGAGACGATACACAATGGTGGTAACGAACACGCATGTGAAAGGATACAATTACAATTATGGTCCGGAACATAATTGCAAGCGTATCACGACGCGAGTGTGTTTGTATAGCCATACTTGTGTTGACCGGTGTGCAAAGTAATGAAGTTGGAGAGGTTTCTATGTAGTGAACCTTATGTGCCGAGAGTAAACATCGTGTAGCAACTTTAATGACGTTGATGTCTCGTGTGTGTGGAAATGTGTGAAGATCAATGAAAAGTTATAGCCGGTTAAAGGTGTATGATGATTATCATGCACATGAAGTTAAATGAAGACTAAAGGTACGTGAGGAATGAAGTGATTGGTAGACATTGTTGTTGAGTCTACTAGTTCAAGGGATATGGACTTGAAGTTGACAAGTAGAGTTAATGCAGGATAGTTGAAGAGTGATGAATAGGTGATGCACAGCAGGGTTACCGGGTACACGTATGGAAGGATACATTTACAATTTCGGTCGCGAACGTAATTGTAAATGTATCACGACATGTGTGTGTTTGTGAGACTGTGTCTGTGTTGATCCAAATGAAGAAGAATTGGCTCGAGCAAGGGCCGAAAGTGAGGCTGAAATGAGAAGCTAACTTGCGTCGGGATGAGCAAACCGATGGGAATAACTCTAATCCCTTTAATGAAGCTGAGCCATCTAATGTGAGGTCGTAAGTTGCTCCTGAAAATGTTGTTGCAGGAGTGAATGGTGGAGGTAACGTGGTGGATCCTTGTGTAGTGGTTGCTCCTCGTACCACTAACTTCAAATACGAGAGTTTTTCGAATTGCGGAGCTAAGGATTTTGACGATACACAAAATGCAGTTGGTACAATGGAGTGGATAGCGGACATTGAGGTGGTCCTTGCTTCATGTTATTGTCCTGATGACATGAAGGTTTTGTGTGCAACTTGATTGCTGAAGAAGAATGCCCGTAATTGGTGGAGGGCTACTACGGTGTCAATAGCTCCCGAGGTACTAGCGGTGATGCCTTGGGGTACATTTAAGGAGAAGTTCTTGGAAGAGTATGTGGGAACTTGAGAGATGAGGCTTATTGTGATGGCCTCCCGGCTAATTAACGTGGTTTATGTAGGCAGCATACTACCTTATCTACAACTATGAAGGAGTTTAAGAGGTTGAATGATGACCTCAAATCTGAAAAGTTGTTGAGAAAGCCGATGATAAGAAGTCGGGATCCAAGAGAAGATCTAATTGTTCTTCGGGTTCTAATAAGAAGTTTAAAGGTAGTTCTATTTCGAATAGAAGTAAGGACAAGAAGAAGAGTGGCACGTGGTGCCCAACTTGCAAGATTACACATGAAGGTCAATGTTCAGACAAGACCAAAGGGTGCCTTACGTGTGGTTCATTGGGGCACATTGCAGCTAATTATAAGGATAGTATCATTACTACAAGTGTCATGAAACAGGACATCTTATTGCCGATTGCCCTCAGATGAAGAACGAAGGAAAGAATGCAGCCGCTCCAAAGACGGGAGTTCAGGTCCTTCGAATGACGGTGGAAGCCGCTAAGAACAAACGACGAGGTGGAGATTCTTTCTCATATTGCAGGAATGAATGGCGAACTAACATGTGAACCTTCCAGCAGTTCTATCGCTTACCGCCTTCGTCGGTGTGACGTGAAGATGATATGGAGATCCTATGTTTGCATAGAATTTTACGTATGGCTGTTTCTCAAGATAATGAGTTTTCCCTTAAGAGAAGTTAAGAAGAAAAATGATGGATTTAATTGCAGTCTCTTAAATCACAAGGAGTAGAAGTTTTCAGAAGCATTCGGTTCCGAATTGATCATGTTTCTCGCCTATGTGATCTACTTATGTAAGGCAAAGATTATACTTCAAAAAAATCGAGGCCACCCGTAGTTTCGAGATGTTCTATTAATGTCCTCGGTTTCATTGCGATCATGAGGTCGAACCTTTTATTGATGTGTGACGAGTGCTACCTTTATTCAAAGACACCTTTCGTTTCGTCCTCACTTACAGAAAGAAGTTAACGATGTCGATTGTGGACTCTATTTATTTCTACAAGATGGATTTACGATTTGTACTACCATGTGATGAAGTTGATGATGAAAGTCCTGCTTAGGTTAATTATACACTCATTAAGACCCAATTGAGTTTTTTTTTGAAGTACCTGCACGTTAACGGAGGGTCCTTACCATGTCGTGAACTTAAGGGATAAAGTTTAAAGTTTCTCTAGACCGTTCAGTCATTATGTTCGGTGATGACATTACTATCTATTCTATGTATGATGAAGAACATCATGCCGTGTAAGGAACGTTACCACGATTTTCTACAAGCAGAGGTCTGATTTTAAAATTCGCCCAAGGTGAGTAAAAGTTAAAGTAGAAGCTGATGCGTAGAATTGAAAGGGACAAGGTCCCATTTGAAGTTTACTTCCATGACTATAAGGTTATGGTAAGCACTTGTCTATAACGAGCTAGTCAAGGGTGATGTTTGTCTAGAGACGAATATGTTGATATTATGTGAGTGGATTCTAAAAGTTCATAAATAACCAGCGTAGAACTATAAGTCTAAAAGTAAGACTTCGGTATCCAAGAACGAAATGACCAAAAGTAGTACTTGAGGGAGTTCATGAACCGTAATGATGTGTTCATTTGGATGTCGCCTGAAGTGTGATACGACCTATATTGGTACAAGGTGTAGTAAATTTTATATGTTGAAAGGTGAATGGGTTAAAAGCCAAGACTAGACACCGAAAGTTTGGTGGCAATACAAGGAGTTAATGGTCCCCTGACGAAAGTGAGTGGTCATGTCACCTTGGACATGAAAGAAAGATGTGTGATTAAGAAGTGCTTTTAAAGTGTGAGAGTAAATGGTGGAATGTTTTGAATCGAGATGGCCATTATATGAGATTTTTAAAGATGTTTGACAAGTGTGAGGAAAAATGGTGAACTCATGTGATGCCTATCACTTTTAGTTTGATGGAAAGAAGAATGAATGGGGTATAAAACTTGGTAAAACCATATGATTGTGTGATGGTACCTTGAGATTTATTGTTGTGATCATATGCATCAATGATCATGTTATAGATGTTGGATGTCATTTCATGATTTGGCAAGTTATTGAAAGGAAAAGCGCAGAATCAAAGATCATAAAGGCAATAGTTCATAAAGTTGAAATTGTAAAAGAAGTGTTTTGGTTAGCTCAAAATTGTCTAAAGGTTTTGTGGTGAACAAGGGAAGCTTATTATGTGCAAAGTGGGTAATATGGTTTAACCATAAGCCATTATGGAGGGATATGTTATGCATCGAAGGTTATGGAGGGACGACCCTTTGTTCAAATGAATTATGATAGATGTGATAGCAAGTTAGCAAGGGTACGTGTTCGAAAGGCTTAATTGCTGAATGAATAGTATTCGCTGAATGTAGTATGGGAATATATGTATGTTGAAATGACTTATGTGTGGTGCTTAAATATGGTGTGTCTAGTTCACTAGATACACGTATGAATCATAATGAGATATATATGTTAGTGAGACCAAACGTTGAAGTAGACGTGGGATTAATTAGGTAATGAATGTACCTAATGTTAAAGTAATATGTAAGATGTAGTAAATCGTGCTAGATGTAATGTTAGTACGTAAGATGTGGATAATCGTGCTTATTGTGAAGCTAGTGCTAAAATGAATATGTGAGACAAATTTATGTGTGAGATGCCAAGATGTGCTATGAAGTTACGTGTAAGTGATGAGTCCATGATAATGTGATATAAGACATGGATTAAGATGCAAGTATACGATGACATGACGTATTGGTTGAGGTGAAACCAATGTGCATCCGTGGAGAGATATGAGTGTTGATGATAACGTGTGTTTGTAGTTGGTCGGATTGAGATCCTTGACCAAAAGTCAAAGAAGCTTCAAAGGAAGCAAAAGAAGCTACGTAGGAAATTGATCAAGTGGAAGCATAATCATGGAGAAAACTTAGCGTGAGAAACCAAGGCAGTAATGAAGGGGAAGTATCCGGAGTTATTCCTTTCTGATGAGATTCCGGGGACGGAATCCTCTTAAGGGGAAGGTAATTGTAACATCCTCAACTTTTTATTTAACAGTTGACTAATGTCGTTAAGTCAACATAGTGTGTCGTTAAGTCTATATTAGATTTAATGCATATATGTAGTTAAAGTGTGATTGTGTGTAAGGTTTGAAAGACTAAAATGTATAATGCAGGATATGTGTGTATATAATGTAGTTAAACGCCTATGTAGTGGCATCTAAAGAAGTATTTATGTTATATATGGTCCCTAAGGTAGTTTGTGACTAGTAATGAAGGATTAGGAAGCTTAGGGCTAGTTTTGACATAGGGGCAAAGTCAAAAACGGGTTTAGGGAGTTAGGGGGTGTCATTAGGTTGTCATTTGCAGATTTTCCTCCTCCTAAACAAGCCCTAGCCGCCCCATAGCATTCCTCCATCAAATTGCAAGCCGAAAAGCTTCCTTACGTGTGATTCGGGTGTGTATTTGTCAAGAGTTTTGCATCCTATTTGATATCTACAAGTAGAGCAGGTATGATTTCATTGTTTTCAGGTCCTTTTGATATTATGAGTCATTAGGATTAATTATTGGATTATGGGGGAATCGTTTAACGGAGATTAATGGTGGTTTTGATGGATTAAAGTCACATATGGTGTAATTGACGGTTGAAATGCTTTGTAATGGTTTGAATATGAAGGATTTTGATGTATGAAAGTCTTGTATTTGATTTAGAATGATTTGGACCTGGTTTGAGATGAAATCGATCAAACTTGTGCAGAATCGGGGCCAGTTGCGGCGCAACTGGTTTCCAGAAAGATAAGTTGCGGCGCAATTGGACGCATTGCGGCGCAACGATAGGTGTGAGTTGCGGCGCAACTCAACTGTTTTCAGAAAATGTATACTTTTGAACCGTAACGACGTTTGACATGTAGATTAGACCTGAAACTAAAGTGAGTCATTAATGTGTGTGGGTCTAGCTATTGACTTTAATGACGTGAGTATGTAGTTGTCTAATGATCGTTTACTAATTATAGGTAGACAAGCATAGTTGCTTTACACAGTGACTAGTTGTTGATTGTTGTGGACTACGCCGAGGTAAGATACACTACTTTAACACGCTGGGGGATTCAACGAAAAGCTGGTTTCAAATCATAAATACTTCCATTTGGTATCTTTATATTGCATGTGGACATATGGGGTTACACGGGAGGTATTATGGGTTATGTAGTTGACCATGAGACCTGAAATGTAGTCCCTAATGTAGTGAAATGAAGTATTGCTTAATGTAGTGTATTGTTATGCAGTTTATGTAGTATTACGAAGTATCTCATTATGCATGAAATATAGAAATGAAGTTGATGTGTGATATATGCATGCTTACATGGCTTGTACACCTAGCTCACTAGACTTATTAGGTTGCCATGTCACTTGCACGTTTAAGGATCCAAACGTAATGAAGATAAGTGTGTGAATGTCTAGGAATGTGTGTTACCTAGACTATATGTGTGTGACGGTTTAGGAATGTGTGTTACCTAAACCATATGTGTGAAACCGAGCTCGTAAATATAATGCAGGGAAAGTGTTAAGCTTAACCCGTACTAGTCTTAGCCGGACGAGTGCGTTGACGTAGTTGTTGCTTGGGTGGCTCCTTGCAACATGGTCATTATAATGCAGGGCGAGTAATACGAGGGGTTTGACCAACCTCCACATACGGATTACTCTTGGATTGGCTTGTCATTCCTTAACGACGAAGTGTGACTCGCCTTTTGGTGAAGCATCTAGTCGGGTGTGACTTATGTTACACTTATATGCAGTTAACGAAGATATGTGTGATAATGTGTGAATAAAATGAAGGATAGGCACATTTAGGGGATTCGCCCTAATTGATATGAAGTTGATATGCAGTTATGTGTGAACGTGTGATGTGTGTTGTGCCTAAATAAACTTGTCTAATAATGAAGATTGTTTTAATTGGACAAATGCTTTAATAACATAGTGATATCTTACTTAGCTAATTCGTTAGCTAACACTTGTTTCTTAAATGTGGTTGTTCCCTCAGGTTTAGCTTGAAGGACTAGTTGATGCAGGAATAAGAGTGAGAGTTGGGTAGATGCATGCAGGAGGACTTAGCTACCCATAGACGATTGTCTCTTTAGACATTTATTTACATTTCGTACTTGATGTCGAATTTATGTAGTGTTGTTGAACGGTTGTTTTGTGTTGGGCAACCGTTGGGTTTTCATTTTAAACTATTTGATGGTATTGCATGTAACACCAACTAAACGTAGAAACTGAACAGTTTTTATCGGTTTTGACTTTTAAAGTCTTTTCTTCCGCAATTTGACACCGTTAGGTGAAAGTTTTTGAAAACCCATATTTTTCCCAATAATCAATATATTGTCCCAAATGATAAGATAATGATAAGCACATGCTGTCAATCACGTGCATAAAGATAACCAAGGGTCGTGCCATGGAGACGCCCATAAATATATAGTAGTTAGAGCACCGCGAGGCCAGACTGGCGATGAAGGTGGCCACCAAGGCAGACCAAACATCCCACCGTTACCTATAATAGTGGATGAGGGGACAAGTCCTAGTTGCGCAACCCTCTAACTACAGGCCTCAAATGAGTTAATAGTAGTATACAGGGGACCACCGTTTGACAGTACTCAAGCTCATCATATAACATATAACACGTTGAACATACAATATAATTCCCATATCATTATCATTATTTCAAAGAATCATTTCATAAGATAAAGTCATTTTAATTAATCATGTTTTTCACCCCGTAAGTAAAACAGATAAAAGAGTTTGAAAAGGGGCTATGACTCACCTTGATATGCTGCATATTATATTCACTCATCCAAAATGGGTACTTTCCATCTATCGCCTCCTTGACCATATATCTATCATATTCCTCAATCACACTTCAAGCCAAGACTATCCCTACGATAGGACTAATATACATAAGTTCCTATCTTAAGCCATCACTAAGAAATGCCACTTTTATTATGTTGTTATCAATTATGGATCCAAGTGTATTGCTAGTATTCACATCTTTTTGGTTGTAAAGATTGGTGGTAAGAGTCGTTTTCTCATTATACGTTTTTGTATGTTTATTGGAATTTCGGTAATTTGGATTTGGTTTATATGATTTCCATTGTATACTTTGCTTAGTAATAACATTTGACATTAGTGGTCTTATAATATTAATATTTTATGTATATTTTCTGATTTGTAATTATATATTTAATTTAATATTATTTAATTAATTATTTATTCATTTTATTGATTTATTAATTAAATAATTCCTTAAAAATACTTTTAAGTGTCATAATTACCTTTATAAATTATGGATAATTTCATTTGAATTATCTTCTGATATATATGCTCCTTAATTTATAATTTCATGATTTATACTTTTATTTGTGTATTTTCCATTTATTTTAATGATAATTTTTAATTAATTATTTTTACTCAATTATTTATCTTTAAATTATGTAACACATGTCTCTTGCCTTTTAACTATTTTTCTCCAGTAGGTTCTAGTTATTTTTATCAATGGTTAAGATGATTTAACTTCATTCTTGATTTGCATAATTTATTTATGGATTTTTATGTCTTTTAATTACTATTTAAATTCAATAATTCATGAAAATTCTTAGAAATCATCACTAAACATTTTGGTCAAAAATCTCAGGCCTTTTAGGCAACTTTTATCCATACAAAATCATATCAATTCAACCTCTCTTGTGTCTTGCTCATTTTGAGGGTTTTATGATTAAAAATCGTTTACCGAAATGGTGATTTTAGCCTCATTTCTCAAGCAATTAAAGTGCTTCAAAATGGATTTTCATCCTTATTCCATTATTTACAGAATGTTCATTATATTTTGGTGTCTTAAGTCGTGATCGTGGTGGTGGTGTGATATTTGCAAATTAAAGCTTTCGGTTAGTGCTTATATGAACCGAATTAGTGATTTGTAGGCTTGCCTTTGCCATTTAATAACCAAGTTAAGTTTTATAACTTTTATTTGACATATTCTCAGTAGGTTTATAATACTTTTTGTTACGAGATTGTTGGAGTTGATTAAAGTTGCAATCTAGTGACTTTTAGCTTATTTTGTTGTGAAGAACTTTTACTTGGAATTTTCTGTTTTAACACTTATTTTCATAAAAAGTTGAGTAGTCATTCTTGGTTAAGTTGAATTATTTGGACGTTGGTGATTTTTATACAGAGACATATATGTGTCCTATATTTATGTGAATTTTTGCTAAATTTTTAGACATTGTTTACTACCTCTAAAAATTACCAAACCAAAACTGGTCAGAACAAGAGCTGCTGTGTGACTCAAGATATTTTATAAATGATTTCTATGATGGACATTTAAGAAAAATCTCCCAATTTTATTTTAAGTTAGGGACACTTTGAACTCAGTTCACACCAAGTTTAAACTTCTGAAACCTATTAGTTAAGGAATTAAAAATCGTCAAAGTTGACTCAACATTAAGACAAAAATCCAGTTTTGACCACTTTTGGTAGAAAATCATATCTTTGGTTTGGTTTAGTGTTTTTGAGTGATTCCAGTTGGAGGTTAAACTTAACTCGTTTATTTACAACTTTTATTTTGAAAGTTTTTCTTGAATCTGCCCTCACAAGCCCAGTTTATCCGTCCCAAGACAGAAGATGGTTTCTGTCAGAATGTATATTGATTAAAACAACTCACCAATGACCATTCTTGCTTTATTAACACTTGAGTTCATCATTTACAAGATTAATACTTTATTTTTATACCTCTTAACATCAAATTTCCAGATTATTATACCTCTTTTAACATATTTTTCACTTAATACAAGTTCATATCCATCTCATAATCCAACAACAAGATTCAACTTTCTTAGATCTAACATGCATTCATTCAAATCAACACTTTTCAATACCAATCTTTATAGATCTAACTTTCAACAACATAAAAACATCTTTTTAATGAAAAATCTCAGAAATATATTCTTCAAAATATACAAAAACATATAGATCTATGAAAAGGAAAATCACTTTAAAAGCTACTAATCTATAACGACACTTTTGGGTCTTAAACTTGTTGAATCCTTGGATCTTTCTCATAGATCTCGACATGCATATGCATGAGGAGAAAGATCCTATCAATATGCCCTCATTAAGTGTATTTTCAAGAAGAAAATCAAAGAAAAACATGATTTTTTGATAAAGATCTTTTAGTATATACAAAAACAAGATAGATTAAACAAAGAGATGATGAGTTATACCCTTGGTGAACTCGGATTTGAAGATGTTTTTGGGCAGAATTTTCGTGGCCCTCAAAGCCCCATATGAACCTTATTCCAAGCTTGAAATAATCCTTAAACCTATCTTGAATTAATCCTTGCTTAATCCTTTAAAAACCCTTATTATTCTTATAGATTAAATATGATTTTTGTCTTGCTTTTCTTGCCTTTTTAGGTCCGAAAATTGTAAAGAAAAAGAAGAAGAGAAGTGTTGTTGGAGAGAAGAGAGAGTTATGTGTGTGTGTTGGGAGTGTAAGAGAGTGATGAGGAGTGTTAAGGGTTTAGGTGTAAGAGTATATGGGGAGTATAAAGGGAGATGTATTTTGATTGGTGAAGGGGTGTTGGGGGGTGTTGTGGCCGGTTTTGGGTAGGGAAAAGAGAAGGGATTTTGAATTTTAAAGGTATATTATAAGTGTATATGGGTAGTGTATCAAGTGTAGGTTCATGCATGAAGGTTTATTTACTAGTTATCTAGTATTCTAAGATATAATTGTGTACTTATATGTGTATGTGTAGCCGTGTATATATACATATATATGTATATGATTTTTGTGTTTCAATTTGTTACTTGGCTCTTTGTTCATAAAATTGTATTTACATTAGGCATATATATGTACTTATTATTATTCAAGCACTTTTATGTACATATTAGTTTATAAATATGTTTTTAAGATGGTCATTATATTTTTCTTGTCCAAATGTACTTCAATTAGCTTGGTGTTCGAATCGTTGGACATTTATAAGTTTGTTGATTGTTGTCACAACTTGTGAGTCTCATATTATTATTTATATAACTTAACTTCTCGAAATAAAGTTCTTGGTTTGTTGACCTTTCGTCAAGTTCAATTAGAACTAGTTTATAGCTTGAGATTGTGTTGAATGATTATAGTTATTGTTCATGGCATTTCTAAGGCAACTAGCTATCTTTGGAAATTCTACTGAACTAGACGGCAAGTATCATTATGCCTAAATGTCTGGAAGGCAAAATCTCTTAAGAAACCTCTAGGATTAGTTACTTAGATAAATGGAAGTAAATTGTCCTAGTCGGAAATTGAGGGTTGTTACAGCATGAGAAGAATTACCCGACCCATGACTTGGAATTGGGAGCGGTCGTGTTTGCCTTAAAGTGTTGGAGACATTACTTGTATGGCACCAAGTGCAACGAAGATGGTTGGAACTTTTTAACGATTATGATTGTCTTATTCGTAACCATCCGGGTAAAGCCAAGGTGGTAGCCGATGCATTGAGCCGAACGGAACGTGTGAAACCGAGGCGAATTAAGGCCATGAGCCTTACTGTGCAAAGGAGTGTTCGTGACTCCATCATTGAAGCACAAAGATTGGCAACTAGGCCGGAAAACTTCATCAATGAAGCATTACACGGCTTAGAAGAACAATTTGATAGAAAGGACGATGACGGTTTATACTTTGTTGAACGATTGTAGATTCCCATTCTTGGTGGATGGCGGTTGAAATTGATGAATGAAGCTCATAAGTCGGCCTACTCGGTTTACCCGGGGTCCGACAAGATGTATTTTGACTTGAGGGATTTGTATTGGTGGCCGGGAATGAAGAAAGACATTGCAAGATATGTTAGTGAATGCATCACGTGTTTGCAAGTGAAAGCCGACCACAAAAAACCACCCGGTTTGCTAGTTCAACCGGTAACACCGGAGTGGAAATGGGAAAGAATCGCCATGGACTTCATCACGAAGTTACCTAGAACGAGTAGTGGTCGAGACACCATTTGGGTGATAATTTACCGGTTGACTAAGTCGGCTCACTTCTTAGCCATCCGGGAAGATAACAAGTTTGACACCATGGCACGTTTATACATCAAAGAAGTAGTATCCAAACATGGAGTGTCAATTTCCATAATAACCGATCGGGATGCCCGATTCACTTCAAAATTTTGGAAGGCGTTCCAAAAAGCGATGGGTACTCAACTCGATATGAGTACGGCGTTCCATCCACAAACCGACGGTCAAAGTGAAAGAACGATCCAAACGCTTGAAGATATGTTAAGAGCTTGTGCCATCGAGTATGGTGGCAATTGGGATGTGCATCTCCCGTTGGTCGAATTCTCCTATAACAATAGCTACCATGCTAGCATCCAAATGGCACCGTTTAAAGCCTTGTACGGAAGAAAGTGTAGGTCACCGCTTGCTTGGGCGGAGATTGGTGAAACCCAACTTATTGGACCCGAAATTGTTATTGAAACGACAAAGGTGATCTCACAAATCAAAGAGAAGTTGAGAGTAGCCCGAGAAAGACAATTGAAGTATGCAAACGTGAGACGACGACCTCTCGAATTTGAAGTGGGCGATTATGTGTTGCTTAAAGTGTCTCCATGGAAGGGTGTGTCCGCTTTGTGAAGCGTGGTAAATTGGGCCCAAGATATATTGGCCCATTCAAGATTTTAGAACATATTGGCCCGGTAGCGTATCGTTTGGAACTTCCCCAAGACTTGAGTGGAGTTCATAATGTTTTTCACGTTTGTAATTTACGGAAGTGCCTAGCGGATCCAACGCTTCACGTGCCTTTAGATGAAATCCGAGTCGATAAAACATTGAATTTTGTGGAAGAGCCGGTAGAAATCCTAGATCGACAAACTAAGAAGCTAAAGAATACTCGGTATACAATTGTCAAAGTTAGATGGCAAGCAAGACGCGGACCCGAGTTTACTTGGGAACGTGAAGATTCAATGAAAGCCAAGTATCCCCATTTGTTTAACGAGTCGAGTTAGGATAGAATTTCGGGACGAAATTTCTTTAACGGGGGAATAATGTAATATCCATGAATTTTAACTATAGTTGACTTGTAATTGAACGTAATTGAATGTGATCGATTTTGTGAATTTATAGGAATTATCGAACGTTTTGCCATGTATTAACGTAACGTTGAGCTTATTTGTGTTTACAGTTTTGTTTTAGCGTTTAAATGGATAATGAATAGCTATTTGTCTAATTTAGCGGAGCGGGGCCTCAAAAATGAGACCCCTTGGCCGTCCATCACACACACACACACATCAACTCACTTCTTTTCCATTTTCTTACCTTATCTCTTTCTCTTTTTCTCTTCCCTCTCATTACTCTTCTCCATCTTTATCATCTACCCCCAAAACCCTAATAATCACTCATAATGAATGCTAGAGATCTTGTATTTTCATGCTTAATTAACTAAAGTTAATAGCCCTAATTATAAATGGTGACTTTTGTGTAAGAATTTGAAGTTTTAAAGTGTTCCTCCTCTCCAAAAGCCACAAAACCCGAATTTGAAGATTTAGGTTGTTTTGGTATGTAACTCCCACCCAAATTTCATTATTTCATGTTATCTAACTTGTCTCCTAGCTGAACTTTCGAATTCCCAGCTCATGTCGGGTCAAATCAAGCTTAAATCGAAGTTAGGGTTTCACTAGGGTTTCTAGACGGGTCACGTACGATTCTTGGGTAAATATGTTGTTATGGGTCGTTTCTCATAATGGGTTATGTTCCTTCATGTTTAAATTACGCTTGCTTATGTCAAAATAGGCTTGGCAGCCCCCTAAACCGATTTTTGAGTCAAAATAGTGTCTTGGGTTGCAAATGGGTCGGTCTTGAACACTCTTGCTGCTGCTGCTGCACATTTTGCTCAGTGTTCATCGTCTGGCACGCTGCCCAGCACCGTCTGGGACGGTGGGCAGGCTTTGTTTGAGGGTCTGGTGGGTTGTGTTGGACCATAATAAACGCTATTGACCATCTGGGACGTTAGAGGCACCCTCGGGGACGGTGGCCTCCATCTTCAGTTTCTGAACTTCAAATGCTGCTTTCTGCTTTACGCCATGGAGACGGTAGCCGCACGGTGAAACCAATCTCTCCAGACCATCGTCTGGGACGGTGGTGGGTACCGTTTGAGACGCTAGGCCAACTTTTGGCTAGCGTGTGGGGCGGTGGCAGGGGCGTGTGGGACGGTGGCTTGGGTTTGCTTTTTTTCCTGAATTCCTTCATAGTTCTCATTTCACCACCCTAGGATCGAACCAAGCTTTCTTTTGAACCCTTTCCCAACTCCTCAAGTTCCTTGTGTGAGTCATTCGAGTCGCCTTTAGTCTTGGAACCCAATTAGGGTTTTCGAATGAACAAAGAAATGAAATAAAATGTATTAATACATATACATTAAATGTAATGATAGGTTGAAGACTTGTGACGATTGTTAAACGCTTATAATTTATACTTAGCTCGTTGTGCGGATTGAGGTGAGTTTCGTAGCCCCGTTTTCTTATACATTTGGGTGAAAAGTGTACTTGTTTTACTTAAACGTTTTAACGATTTAAATTGAAATGGCTTGTTATTAAACGATGATTTGTTGGACTTGAATGCTTGTTTTCCATAAACGTATTTATAAATGCTTGTTGTGATGAAAGATTGAGATAACGGATAAGTCCACATTCGTGGCACAACGATAAGTCCATGTTGATGGCATAACGATAAGTCCATGTTGATGGCATAACGATAAGTCCACGTTTGTGGCATAACGATTAAGCCCCATTTGTGGCATAACGTTGTTGTTAACGATATTGTTTAACGTGTATATTGTGTATGAACGTTTGGTTGTAACGTAACGTTGATATGACAAATTGTGAACGTATGGATGATGATGTAAGTGTCTTCACCTTGAATACCTTTAATGGTTGTTATCCCGACACTGTGATTTTAACGTTTAAACCTACGAACTCACCAACTTTATGTTGACCCGTTTTAGTACACTTTCAGGTAATCAAGTTAATCAAGGACGTAATGGATGATTGCATGACTTTTCTAGGATTTGGGCTTGACTATTGGATCCGTGATTCATTGATTCCCTTTACGGGTTATGCTTAGGATTATTGGCCATCATTTTTGGATTGTATTCTTTTGTAACATTTGATGGCTATATGCTCCTTATGCATTTCGTTATCCCATGTTGTATTTGTACTCGTATTTGAACTTAATTCATGGATTGCCCAATCCTTAATTGCATGTAGTTTTGTCTCTATTTAATTTCCATGTCGTGTTGTGCTTTTCTTGTGATATCCCATAATTCTGCCTTTTTGGGGTGTTACATAAGTAGTGAGGTTGTGGTCGGCCTGATCTAGATCGAATAGGTAGTGAGGCTTTAAACTTCACATGATCTAGATCGAGTAGGTAGTGATGCCGGTACAATACCTCCATCCTAATCTCCACATGATCTGGGAACCCCGAAGGATCTGGGCACCCCGAAGGATCAAACCCGCGTATTTAAAGTTCACATGTGGGTCTAGGCTTCATTGGTAACGGGTACTTTAAAGGAATTATTTTTTGTGCGAAGCGGGGATCGAACTTGAGACGTTAAGGTCATCAAGTGTTTTTCTAACCACTAGGCTAACTCCTTGTTGGTAACAGTTTAGTATTCTATTGAGATTGAGATATTGAAGTTAACAAATAGAACCCAAAAAAAAAAAAACCACGTACCTATTTTCTCCGGTCACCCAGTCATGGATTCCGATTCTGACCACCCGCCATCTGCCAATCCACAGTAAGTCTTTCACATTTGTTTTTGGTTTATGTATCTTATATTTACGTTATTATATTTGTATAAGTAATTATCTGCCCATTCTGTTTCGATATTAATTAATAGTAACATTAGTTGGTCGGTTCTATTGTTCAGCATTGTGTGGTTTAATTAGAACCAGAATTAATTAGTAATTAAATCGAATCGGGGTATGTTTTATGTATTTTGGGCTGGGAAAAATATATAATAAAAAGGGTTAATGAAAGATTTTGGAAGAGTAACCTTCTAAGAAGTTTTCTATAGTAAGTTTCAGGTTGTATGTTTCAGGTTACAGTTATACTTCGGAGTTTTATATATCATCGCGTATGGTTTCATGAGTCTACTAACACTAATTCCATTCATTTTTCAAAACGGAAGACAACCCCCTAGCGGGATTTTTTATGATAATAACCGTCTTCTCATTAATTATAGCTATTGTAACATCTGGGATTCTGATTTGTACAAGCTAATATTTGCAAAGGTGGATGAGGGATATACATTACACCATCTTCAAGAGTATTGGTTGTTTCTCGGCAATTCTTGCTCCTTTTTCGCTTTTGTTGGTCTTATTCATTCCTGACAACCTCAACTGGATTTGGTATTCACTCGTATGTGCAATCTTATCAGTTGGGACCTTAGTTGCGTATTACTTTTTGTGGATACACGTTTGTGCTTATCGACAAGACTGCAATAGCGTTAAGGTTCCTACCCGTTACATTGGACTTCTTCTTATACCTCTTTCAATCGTGTTGCAGTCAGTCATACCCACTTAACCCGATCCGGTACTCAGTTATATGAGTAAAATTTAGAATTCTTGTTTCCTTGTAGTTTATTTCTTACATGAGTTAGTCATGTATGCAACTTGGAACCTTAGCGAATGATCCAACAAGAGTTTGATCTATTTAGAACTAGTATATATCGAAATTAAACGTGTATATGTAGTATATTTATTCATGGAATTTTGAATTCGAAATCTGTAATATTTTGTTGAATTTCATGTATAATTAAGTATCTTATTGAGTTATTGGTTTGGTTCGTGATTGTTTTGTTTCCTAAAATTGTTCTGGTATATGAATATGTCTTGGTTGGTGATTTTTGTATATATACTTATCACTATTGGAGGAATAGAGTATGCTTGCTAAGGTTCCAAGTTGATGGAAACTTGTTTACATGCGCCACAATTGAACATATGTTATGAGTGATATTCATACCACAACAGTTGATATATTTATCACACATATGCTTTATTGACTTGTACAGTATATTATAAAAGTTGTATATGTAGTGTGGTAAATAAATCACTATCTGTGGTACTAATATCACTTCCCTTTCCATATATTTACTTCTAAATAACTTTGTTTGAATTTTATATGAACATCATGCATATTAAGTGATGGAAACTTGTTTGCATGCGCCACAATTGAACAGTATGTTATGAGTGATATTCATACCACAACAGTTGATATATTTATCACACATATGCTTTATTGACTTGTACAGTATATTATAAAAGTTGTATATGTAGTGTGGTAAATAAATCACTATCTGTGGTACTAATATCACTTCCCTTTCCATATATTTACTTCTAAATAACTTTGTTTGAATTTTATATGAACATCATGCATATTAAGTGATGGAAACTTGTTTGCATGCGCCACGTAACATTTACATAACCTGGATATCGCTTTAGTTTTGCTTTTTTTCCTGTCAATGTATATCTATTTTTCCTGCAAGTATTTTTTCAATATAACTATAACACTTAACTTTCTAGGATATACTCTTTACCATATATCCAACATAAGTAACCACCCCCCTATGTGTGCAAGGGTAATTAAGGAGCAAAATGTTAGTATTATTGTGTATTGGGTGTTAGACAGTGTGTTATTATGTAAATTTTGAAACAATCAAGTACGACTTTTGATACTTTAAACATGGAAAAACCAATAAATACCATGATATCTACAAAAAAGCGACAACTTTTGATTGTACGTTAATATATTGTTGGTCACAATTTTACTACGCATTTTCAAGTTTTTACATCTATTTACTCGATCATCTTATCGGCTTGATATGAATTTAGAAATTAGAACCTAATAGATGAATGGAAATTTAATGGATATAGATTTAAATATTGATGCAGAAAAAAATGCATAGATGTAGATATGAATATGACAATATCTCATACATTGTCATCCGAGATCCATAATTAAAAAAAGAAAAGAAAACATGAAGCCCAGATTTACCCAAAATCTATGAATTTATTTGAATATCAAACAAAAACAAAAGGATAAAAGAGAGATATTATTCTGTGAATTGATCTAGCAAAAGCTAGTATACTATATCGATCTTTTTAGCAAAAGCTAATATACTATAGTACTATACCTTCTTCCTCTCTCCCGGTTTTTTTACAAATGTGCAAAAACAAATCATTTTCATTAGCTATTTTGGCCTTACTACCTCTACTGTTCTATACAGCGAAAAACAAGTAGTAAACACAGCTATAAAAATCATGGCCATGATGACATAATAGACGGGCTTGGCATCCTCTTGAATAAACACTTCAATTCCAAGCATAAATGGAGCAAAGAAAGCACAATACAGCAATTCCCGATGCACAACAATACAATAACATGAGCACCGATATCCCCACAGCTATCATATGATGTCTCATTACTGAATCCTTCTCGGAATACTGAGTCGCCATGATTCCATAGAGAGATAGTGACATAGCTAGAGCCATGCCACCGATCTTGCACATGTCGTCACAAAATCTCCTGTTAAGACATATGCATAATAGTTTAGGTTATATGAGCATCATTTCAAGATACATTACAATACAAGAGCAAAGCACACATAATCAATGTATCAAGAACCAATAAAGCTCAGCACAGTCACATTAAATCAACAATCAACTGACTTGACCAATAAAGCTCAGCACAGTCACATTAAATCAACAATCAACTGAACTTGCATGCATAAAAAGCTTAGCACAGTCACATTAAATCAACAATAAATGATGCCAAACAACAAAAAATGACTTTTATGCAATACAAAGCATACACATAGTGCAGAACAATTTCAAAAAATACTTATCCGTAATAACAACAGAAAAACACCTATTTCACGAGAATATGCAACGCAAAATGATTATGCAACAAAAACAAACAAATAGAGAAAAATAACTTCAAAATTTGTTCATCCATTATAACAACAATATAAAAAAACACCTTTTTCAATACAACAAACAACGCAAAACAGATAAAAAAGAATGACATATATGCAACAAAAAACAAACAAATAGTGGAAAAGAACTTCAAAGATATGTCATCAATGCTACCAACAAAAGATCAGTTTATTCTCATATCGCAGCAATAAACATCATCGCAAAAACTAAAACTGGAAAAAGGCAATAAAAATTAGCTAGTCATATAACAATTGGTTAATTTGAACTAACTTAAAGAAGTTTATGTATCTACCAAGCAATGACACAACACAGAATAATAATTAATCAAGAAACAACATCAATTAAAGTTGCAACAAACCTGAATAATAATAAATCAAAAATAAAATATAAGAACTGGAAACTTGGAAAGTACCGATCATTGTTAATAGTAGAGGATTCCTGCCCCTGTCTTTGGAAACGCTGCTGTGTTTGGGTCCTGTATGTATAAAATGGCAATCAGAAGATATAACAATGACTAGCAAAATCAAAACAATAAACAAATAATGGATATCAAGAGACTAGTGAAACTAGAACTAAAGATATAATCAAAGCATCCACCTGATAGAGATTTACTCAAAGCATCCCCATCATGCTTTGAAATCATCACAACAGGAATGCTTATGTTCAATGAATTTTCCTCACTGCAACTCATTTCCACAATATCTGCAACCAAAAACAAGAATAGACATTTAGAATCCCTTTATATAAATAAATACAGGCTGTCATGATTCAAGCAATTTTCCAAATCAACAACATACTTTACATAGAACTAAATATTTCATAAATGTATAACCTTCATCATTTATGACCACCGGGCGTGCAGAACCTGCCGCATCTGCCACTTCTGCTTTAGCCAAGTAGTCACAATCACCACAACAGGCAAAGGTTGTGAAGCCGGATAATTTCTTTAAGAGTTTGTCACCTAATATTTCAATAAAGACTGAGACCAGGAACATATGCAGTATGTGTTGTTCAAGGAAATACCAAAGTAATGCAAAATTGAAACAAAGTTTAAAAGTCACGAATAAATAACTTTGGAACTCGAGTGTGCTAGTGTGTCTGACCTAGAGATGAACCGTTCAAACAATGGGTCAGTTGAGGGTGCTAACCTGGCAGGAGAGGGGGACCTTTGGTTAACAGCTCTCTATAAGTAAATTTGTACATAATGCAAACCATGAAACTTGCTTTTGTAAATTTTCAGTATTGATGCATTAGAGAATCTAAGACTGCCAAGATGGAATTTTCTTATAATTGATACCTAAATGTTTAGTATTAACTTATAACCATCCATCTCCCTTCACTAAACATCAGGGCCCAGCTTGAAAAAGATTTGTATATCCATCCATATATATATATATAATAATTATTATTAAATATATATATATAATATATATATATATATATAATTATATATATATATATATATATATATACTAGACATATGTATATACACCACCTTTTCATCTATATTTTGAAACTCCCATGAACCAAGGGACCCCAACTACCATCACCACTTTTAGTAGCATCAGAGGGGAGCTCGTGGTGATCCGGTGGTGGTTGTACGGTGGTAGACAGCGGTGTGACAGCTACCGATGGGTCCCCTGTTTCTACGAAATCGCTACTGCCTTAAGCGATGTCTAACTCGACCAGATCTAGATTGAATAGGTAGTGAGGTTGTCGTCGGCCTGATCTAGATCGAATAGGTAGTGAGGCTTGGATGTTATGAAGATGGTGAAATTGTGAGGTTGTGGTCGGAGATGATGGCTCAACTCTAGCTAGATGTAGCTCGAACAAATAGTTGATATATGCTTCGGATCTGTATGTGTTTTTATGTATATGGTTTTGGATTTGACACATATAGATATAAAGATTTGGGATTGTATGCGTTTTTATGTATATGGTTTTGGAGGTTTTTTATTTATGATTATTTTTTATTGAAGGGAATGAATTATAGAGAAGGTAGAGGATGAATAAGAGAGAGAAGAAAGAGAGTGACAAACTAATCCCGGCAAGAGTTAATTATAGTGGTCCTATGAAAAGTAAATGACAAGAATGTGCATGTCATGTGACCACCAAACGTTTGTTTGGCTCTTGGACCAAACTCGTTAACGGAATTCCATGAAACGCGTAATCTCGTGGTTTTAGGGATGGTCAATGAAAGTTGTTACAAACCACAGGGACGAAAAATGTAATTAACTCTAGAAATAATAATTAACCACTAGTCAATAGAACTTGTGAGCCAAAGTCAAAATTAGCAATACTATGGAAAAGTGAACTAAAATCAAGGTTTTAAAAGATATAAAACGTAGCTTATAGTAGTTGATACTATAAATTTGAGAAATACCTCTCCATTCCCGCAACTTCACAAGCCGTAGAATAATCACATTAACATCAGCCTTGCCACTGGAAAATTTTGCCTTTTAAGTCATCCACATATGAATCCCAGAATGTAAACTTCATCTTGAGACCACTACATATTTACAAAAGAGTTAATTTCAAAAATCGTCCTTGTGGTTTTACCAAAAAATTACGTTTCATCCTTTAAACTTCAAAATGACACTGGTAGTCCTTTATACGCGGATAATGGTCACATTTCGTCCTTTAGTCGACCGTATAAAGGACGAAACGTGTCCATCATCCGTTAGATTAAAGGACGAAACGTGACCATCACCCGTTAGATTAAAGGACGAAACATGACCATTATCCGTGTATAAAGGACTACCAGTGTCATTTTGAAATTTAAAGGATGAAACGTGATTTTTTGGTAAAACCACAAGGACGATTTGTGAAATTAACTCTTTACAAAAAGAAAAAGACAAAAAATTACATAAGTATCAAATATTGTTGCCTTAAATAAAAATTAAAAAAAACAATTACAACATTTCTTACTCAATGTCTTGCGATTGCACGCTCATCCTCTTATTTGGGGATCTGCTTTTCTCACCAATGATCAAATCACCATATCCAGAAACTTTACCAATAACATCTGAATTTATGATAAATAGATAATTAATAAGTTTTTTCTTAAATAATGCATAAACTTATTAAAAATTTTGTACTTACAACCACATATACCACAAATACAGTTACGATAAAGGAATAATTTATAACTAATTTTATGAGTTTATCTAATGTACATATATCACATATGCGGTTATGATAAAGGCAAAAATTTTAACTTCTCAAACTAATTAACATCAATTCGTTCTATGCCTAGGCTTTTTATATTAAAACTAAAAAAACATCATATGTACAAACTTTCCCCATAAATCATTAGTTACTATTTTTTCATTTTTTATAGGAACCTGATCACAAACATAAATATCAAAAACCCCATCAACAAATTCATCCAATTCTCAACAAATTCATCCAATTCTCAATAGAGAATAATAGAAAGAGGTGTACATTGGAATTGTCAACCTTGTCACCCACATGAAAAACCTAATCCGTTTTGAAGTCTTTGGTAATTCCAGATTCATAATTTGAAGAAGACCGAACAAAAACATACAAATAGTGGAAAACAACTTCAAAGATATGTCATCAATGCTACCAACAAAAGATCAGTTTATTCTCATATCGCAGAAATAAACATCATCGCAAAAACTAAAATTGGAAAAAGGCAATAAAATTAGCTAGTCATATAACAATTGGTTAATTTGAACTAACTTAAAGAAGTTTATGTATCTACCAAGCAATGACACAACACAGAATAATAATTAATCAAGAAACAACATCAATTAAAGTTGCAACAAACCTGAATAATAATAAATCAAAAATAAAATATAAGAACTGGAAACTTGGAAAGTACCGATCATTGTTAATAGTAGAGGATTCCTGCCCCTGTCTTTGGAAACGCTGCTGTGTTTGGGTCCTGTATGTATAAAATGGCAATCAGAAGATATAATAACGACTAGCAAAATCGAAACAATAAACAGATAATGGATATCAAGAGACTAGTAAAACTAGAACAACTAAAGATATAATCATATCTCAAAAAACATCCACATTGAACAGAATAAGTTTTAAGTTTTCCTTAATGACAGAAAAATAATAACTAATTACGGGGGATACATACAACTCCAAAAAAAAGAATGCATAAGCAATTTATCAACTGGCGAGTGGCGACAAAAATCACAAAAAAAAGTTTTAGATTGAAGGACTAGTAATCCTTTAAGATCAATGCATACAAGGCTGATTGATATGCCAATATTGGAAAATAGACCAAGCACATTACTTAATCTATGATACATCACATCACACACTTATCACAGGAAGTACCAAAAAATTTCATACATGATGCCTATAAGGCTATAAATTAAAACTGGAAAGCATAAAGCATGATATCAGGTACTTAATTGAACTATATAACTTTGTAACTCGAAATTACAGATCATGATCTTCTTGATTGAAAGTTGAGGACGGCTGCCTCCTTGCTTGTGATTGCTGCTGTGTTTGGAATCTGAAAACAAATAATTGCATATCATCCATATCATATCTCAAAAAACATCCACATTGAACAGAATAAGTTTTAAGTTTTCCTTAATGACAGAAAAATAATAACTAATTAAGGGGGATACATACAACTCCAAAAAAAAGAATGCTTAAACAACAAAAAAAAAATAGAAAAAGAAAAAGAAAGCAATGAGAATTACAAAAAAAAGTCATAAACTAAAGGACTAATGCTCTTTTAAATCAATGCACACAAGGCTAATTGATATGCCAATATTGCAAAACAGACCAAGCACATTACTTATCCTATGATGCATAAGATCGCACAATGATCACATGAAGTACAAGAAAATTTCATACCTGATGCCTATAACTTAAAATTTAGAAAGCATAAAGCACGAAATCAGGTAGTTAATTGAGCTATATAACTTTGTAACTTGAAAGTTGATGCCTATAACTTAAAACTAGAAGGCATAAAGCACGAAATCAGGTACTTACCCATCATGAGCTGATTCTGTTGAGGACTGATGCCCCCCTGATGGATGTCGGTGCCTCATTTCATATATGAAAATGTGTCAACTCATTAGCACTATTTCCGTGTATTTAAGAATAACAGATTACACAAGCTGAAAACAAGAACTGCATATACACCGAGGTGCAAGACTTGTGGTTCATTCGACTACAAAGAAAGTAGGGATGATGCACTCAAAGCTATCATTAAGATACAATGAAAAGACGACAAATCACCAGAAAAAGATTTCCAATCAACTGAATTGCATGTATAAAACGCTTAACACGGTCTATCTACATCCAATCAATAAAAAATGATGCCAAACATATAAAAATGACTTTTATGCAATACAAAGCATACACATAGTGCGAAACAACATAAAAAAAAATACTTTATCCACAATAACAAAGATAGAAAAACACCTAATTTTACAACAATAAACAACGCAAAACAGCCAGGAATGATTATGCAACAAAAACAAACAAATAGAGCAAAACAACTTCAAAAATAGTTCATCCAATAACAACAATACAAGAACACCTTTTTCAACAATAAAAAGAATTATTAAAATAGGGGCATGCAGTAAATGCAATATTTGTCGTTTTTAGGAAAAACCGAGTTGAGTTAACGTGCAATCCCAATATCTAAAAGCGGTTGTTGTTGTTTACAAATACATAACATGCCTACATTAGAGAATAGCAGCTTATCTGATACCTTGTTTTAGCCTAAATTTTAGAAAGCTAAATGATGATGAATTATTTTTTACTAAAACTAACCATACAGCAAAACTAACCATAGAGCAACAACTATACCAACTTCGATCAAGTGGTTAACATCCTTGCCTCTCTAAAGTAAGGTCAAGTGTTCGATCCTTACTTTTTGCAAGGCTGAACGTCCTTTTCTACCATAGGTAGAACCGGAATTAGAGGCATGGTTGTCTACATCTCAACCTCCCCCATAAAGACAGTATTAGTTACTCATACTTTTTTTTTTACAACAACAACATGCAACAGCGATACGGTAAAAGGACTACAAAGACCACCTCCGGTATGTCGAAAGAAAACGAATCGTCATAAAATAATCAAATCCAAACGATAATTCTAAACAACTAGGATGATAAAATCATATCACATTCCAGTAAACAATTCCAATGCACATAAAGAATATTAATCTAATTAACTATGAAATATATAGAAGACGACCTTTCGTTAGTATCACCGTTATTGTGGACCGGTGGTGGTGGAACGGTAACGTTATCCGGTGCTACATTCACGGAGGAATACGACGGTGGAACGGACGTAGTGTAGGTGTTTATAACTGAGTAAGTGTAGTAGTAGGTGTTATGTGGTGACGGAATGGCATTGTTGTACGGCAGTGAAACGTTGGGTCGGTAATACATAAGATACGGCGGTCGAGCGACGGATGAGTACGTATTATATGGTGGTGGAACGGAAGTTGGGTTATAGGGTGGTGGAGGTGGTGGAATTACGGTTTTGTACGGGTGAATCAGGGCAAAAGAGTCAGTAGAATGCGATGGTTGGTCGCCGGGAGGAGGTGGTGGTTGATTGACGGCTAAGAAGCCGTCGGTTTCTTCTTCCCGACGACTTTGGTTTTCAGCCATGCCGATTTGCACGGTGACGGTTACTAGAGTGATTTTTATGCTGTTAGAATATATGTAAATTTGTTAGGGTAGAGGGAATGGGTCTCGGCTAGGGCTCGGGTTCCTGGTAACCGATCGGGTACACCATTTCAAGGTGTTGGGTAAGACTCGGGTAGGGTAATTTCGGGTATCATTTTGAGCTCCTTAACCGACGTGCGGGTATGAGTTTTGAACGTTGGAAAGGTGTGGGACCCCCCCTCAAACGGCCACATCTCATTATTTAAAAAAAAAAAACATTTTCTCCCTCTATATATACACTTTACATTTATTTTAAAACACACAACATACACCCATATTATTCACACAACATACCCTAATCTCTTCAAGTTCTTCAGAATCTCGTTGTGTCGTTGTTGGATCGGATTCGTCATCCGAATCCGATGGTATGTTCTTGCATAGCGCCATTCAATGGATGGAAGACACGGCATCTTCCAACGCGGTTCAAAACCGCCGAACCATAAATCGCCAACGCGAAATTGGTCATCAAATTTTACTAAACGATTGGTTTGTTGACGAGCCAAAATACGATGACGCTTTACGCGGCGTGTATTTTGCACAACATGGTGATAAAAGGCGATGGTAGAGCTATCTCACCGGTTCACATCATGGACCCGCCGGTCCAACCGGTGTTCGACGACACCGTTTTAGCGGAGTTACTAAACGAAGAGATCCATCATCGTCTTCGCTATGACCTCACTGAACACGTGTGGGCTCAAGACTTGGGATATCTCGACGACTAGTTTTTTTTTTAAATAAGTCTAGTGTTTTTATTTTAATGTATTTTTTTTATTATGTATTGTTTTTTTTTTAAGTGTTATGTAATGTTTTATTAAGTTTTAAATAAAATGTTTAGTTAAATTATTGGTGTAATAAAAAAAAGAAAAAGAAAATGAATTTGGGTAAGTTTAATGAATTGGGTATGTATTTCAAGTGATTTGGGTAAGAATTGGGTTGAATTGGGTAGTGGTGAGTTGGAGGGTATTGATTGGGTGAAGGATTGGGTAAACTAACCAAGTCTAGTAACATCCGTGAATTTTGACCCATTGACTTTATGTGTAATTTGACTAACAATCTTGTTTAATGAAATAAGTGGGTCGTTTGGTGAATTAAAAGACAATGTGTGTTAGTCGAGTCGTTATTTAGTTTGTGCAACGATTTTTATGGCTTGTGGGAGAAACGGGTCGGCCCGTGGGTAGTCCAAGACCCACCAGCCACCCATGACCCATTTCCCCCCCCCCATATCTCTTTCTCCCCTCTCACTTCTTATCTATCTACCTATCTCTTTCTCTCTTTCTCTCAAAAGCAAAGCAAGACCCATTTCAATCTTCTTCACCATTTCTTGCATCAAATTAGTGTTGGATCGATTATAACATAGAAATCATAGTCACTTTCATCTCACTTTCGTCTTATCAAAGGATCAAAGCCAAGTTCTAGCATTTTTACCCAATTAGGTCAAATTTGGGTTTGAGCTCAAGGAGACGTTTTGGTAAGTCAAATTCATCCCATTTACACCTACTTATGTTTGTTATTGCATTTCTAATCATCTTGAACAATTGCAAGTCTTGAATCGAGTCAAAAGACGATTTAGGTCAAACTAGGGTTTCGATTAGGGTTGGAACGATTTGTTATGATTTTGATGTTTTGGGTCGAATTTGTGGATTGGGTTATGTTTATTTATGGTTAATGGTGTTTATTTATGCTTCACATTAAGTTACAAGTTCCTACAAATCGATTTGGGTTGGTTTGGGTCGAGTTTTTAAGGGTTTTGGTCTTGTTTTCTGCTTATGCTGGTGCTGCTGCTCTTCTGGTCCAGTATGGGGCCACTGCGGCGCAGTGGCTTAGGCTAGCCCACTGCGGCGCAGTGGCTAGGGCCTGGTCAAGTTTGAGTTAGCTCACTGCGGCGCAGTGAGCTTGGCAAAGGCTCACTGCGGCGCAGTGGTTAGTTTCTGGGAAATGTTGCGCGTCGATTTTCAAACATTAATAACTTTTGATCCGTAAGTCCAAATAAGTCGTATGACCTATCGTTGGAATCGTAAGAGAGTCTATTTTCTTGTGGTAACACTCTTTTTGCATGAATCTCTTCTCATTTCTA
>CM067170.1:145240218-145265826 GCA_034093135.1 Erigeron breviscapus | reverse complement strand
CGCAGTGGCCACAACCTGCAGCCAACACCTGCAGTTCATGCAGGAACACGAACCAAAAACCCCCAAATCCAACCCAAACCTTTCCAAAACGACTTGTGAAGACTTTTAACTTGTTTTGAAGCATAAACAAACATCATTAACCATTAATACACATAACCCAATCCACAAATTCAACCAAAACATCAAAATCATACCCAAAACCTTCAAACCCTAATTTAAACCATAATTTGACCTAAAACGAGATTTAAGCCGATTTAGGACTTGTAAAAGTTCAAGATGACTAGAAATGCATAAACAAACATAAGTAGGTATAAATGGGATGAATTTGACTTACCAAAACTTCTCCTTGAGCTAGAACCCGAAATTAGGTCAAATGGACAAAATGCAAGACTTCCACCTTTTGATTCTTCGATATGACGATAATGTGGTATAGATGGCTATGAATCTAGTGTTATACCCTTTCTAAACACTAAGTAGATGGTAGGGAGAAGAGAAGAATGATCTTGCTTTGTTTTTGAGAGAAAGAGAGAAAGAGATAGATAGATAAGAAGTGAGAGGGGAGAAAGAGATAAGGGGGGGGGGAATGGGTCATTGGGTGGCTGGTGGGTCTTGGACTACCCACGGGCCGACCCGCTCCCATCACAAGTCACAACACAATAGCTACACATTTAAATACCGACCAACACATATTATCGACCCGAATATACCACATTGCCATTTAACTCACAAAACGACCCAATTAATTCATTAACTCAATTTGTTAGTCAAATTACACATAAAGTCAACGGGTCAAAATTTACGGATGTTAATTTATTTAGTTTAAACGTTTGTTTCAAAGACATGGTATATGATTCACTATTAGCTAAAAATATATACACCTTTTACACGATGTGTAACAAATGGGGGTGAACTCTTGATTGAATTCTTAAAACTTAAATTTTGAAAACTAATTGTGAGTAACAATGTTTGAGATTTTTGATCAAATGAAAAGATAAAGTTTTTTTTTTTTGAACGGCATTTAAAAATTTATTAGAAAATACTAGTAAGAAACTAGCAAGTACAAGGCACGATCCAACAAACAAATGAGGAAAAAAGGAACAGAATAGATTCTAACGATACAAGACAAACGCGCAATATAATGACCGCTACTAAAGTCAGAAGGAAGATCCCAATGCAACGCCAAATGAATGACCTCCCATGAAAGAAACCAAACACCCGTTGCATCATACCACGAATGCAAAGAGATCTAACTGACATCCTTTTTTCGTCTCTTTAAGGCACTACGTAGAAAAACAGTATCCTTTACGCCCCCATAATATCTCCAAATCATAAAATCGTTAGGAAAATAATCTTTCCATTTATGTAATTGTGCGAGAGAGAATGGCCCTTGAACATTTCCATCTGGATCTTTATAGCTCCAACATTTTTCAGGATCAAGCTCATCGGTAATAATAGGACCAACATAATCAAGCCACGTAGAACAAGACTCTTCAACATTTTTTTGATCAATAGCCGGGGGCGTAGATGGAGACTTAACGTTGGAAAACGAATGTTTACCGATGTGATTTTTCACGTGATTCTGCTTTCCGCTGCTAGTAACTTCATGATTTTCTTGCTGAGATTGAACATAGTCAATTTTTATTTATTTGTATCTCAAACTCTATCTTTTCACATACAGTTTCAGTATTAGCTTTTTTGTGTCAACAAATCTAGAAACTTTCATCCTCGACATAAACATATGAAATCCTCTATACCGTATCCCCTAAGCTGATATTTGATATTTCAACGTGATAAGATCAAGGACATCAGCAAACGTTAATTAAGTGAAATTTAACTTTTTAATTGGTTACTAATTATTTAGGAAAACTTTGTTTTAGTATATGTATATAAAGATAAAAATACATTAACTCGCGTATTACGCGGTATAATAATCTAGTTATATTTAAACGAGTATATACTAAAAACCAATATGCAATGTACAAGTTTTGAAGCTTAAAGTACAACATCTTTTTAACCTTTGTTAATTTTCATTTTAAACCCTAAGTTTTTAACATTTTTACCTTTAAGGCTTTAACATAACTTTTGCACTTTTTTATTTTAGCCCTTAAAGTTTCTATTTTCAACTTTTGCCCCATAAAGTTTTCGTTTTCAAATATTTGACACCAAAATTTTGGGTTCTTATGTTTCCATCAAACAACTTTCACATATTGTATAATTTTACCTTTAAGCAATTGGGTTTTGATGATTTTCTCTCTTTTCATTATATATAAGTCTTTTAATAACAATTTTCACTATCGTTACGCTTAACATTTAAAACAAGACACTATATTATATCATTGTATTATGCATTAATATAGTTATTGTTTTGCTTTTTTTTTGTTTTAATACTCTAGCTATTCTTATTGTTTTTATACGTTTTGTTTTCTTTATTATTTATATTACAGGTTTTGTTTCTTTTTTTTAAAATCCGGGTTCGAAAAATTGTATTATACTAATACTACTATATATTGTTTGTATCTAAATTTTGAACACGTAAAATACATTTTCCTCAACAACGTACGGATATAATAACTAGTATATATACTAAAAAGTAATACAAAATGTACAAGTTTATTTGCTTTATGTACAACTCTTTTTATTTATTTTCTTAATTTTTCAATTTTACCCTTTAAAGTTTCAATCTTTAACTTTTAACCCCTAAATCTTTTATCTTTTAAGTTTTGTCCTCATCAAAGTTTTCATTTCAGATTTTTTGACACCGAAATTTTAAGTTCTCATGTTTTCAACAAACAACTTTCATAATATATAATAATTTTCATCATCGTTACATCTTTACATTCATGTAACATTAAAAGCAAGACAATTTATTACATCATCATCGTCGGAATGTAATTATTTGCAATAATATAATTATTATTTACTTTAATGTTTTTATACATTGTATTAGTCTTATTGTTTTTGTATGTTATTTTTATTATTGCTACATGTATTGTTTGTATCCAAAACTTATCGTGTAAATTTCGTGTTACGCGACAACGCGCGGGTACAATGACTAGTTATAAAGAAAATGTCAATGATAAATTCATAACCAAATTTTGTCATGTATAATAATTATTTGCTGTAGACAATTATCTATTCTCTAATAACATTTTTGTGATTGTTGTAGATATAAAAGATTTGTTTTGTTATAATTAACAAAAACATATAATGACATTTTGGTAGTATTGTTCACTTTTTTTTTCTTCTATTAACAACTTTGCATGATTATTTGGTAACAAAAAATCTTTATTTATAATATAATATCACATAATAACGTAATGAAAATGAAAGTAAAACTTTATTTAAACCTTAATTCTCTATATCTCATTCTAGACAAACTACATAACGAAACAATCCATCTCAAATTCCATAGAAATTAAGGTAGGCGCCAAATATACATTTATATATTTTCGAAAGGCTAAAAATTAGTTTGTTCCAAATATACATTTATATATTTTCGAAAGGCTAGAAACCATAGTCAAGCTTGGAATTGAATATGCCACATGGATGAAGTATCCAAGAACCTCCAGTTAAATTTGTTCTCTTAAATCTTAATCCGCAGAAAGGAAATTAAGCCGTTGAATTTTGAGGACGGAAACCTCGAGTCTTATTTTTGTTTATTTAGAGAAGCATTAGTTGCAACAATTCGATCTGTTATGCCAACTCTAAGTGACCCATATATATATTATATGGTGGTATAACAAAGGGAAATGATATTCGGAACACACCAATGGATATATTTACCACACGTGTGTTTTACTGACTTGTACAATATGTTATTAAAGTTGTACAATATGGTAAATATATCATTATTTGTTAATATCAGTTCCGTATAACAAACTTTTAGGAAGCTCTTACGTCCGTACACACAAAATAACCAAATCCAGTGATATAAGGGGCAAGGGTGTAGTGCCAATTTTTAGCAAATTGGCTAGTTTTGTCTAGTTTTCGGCGAATGAGAAGTCGCCACGTGTTTTTGCCAAAAACTAGCCAAAACTTGCCAAATTACATGGTGTAGTGTAACAAAACTAGCCAAAACTTGCCAAAATGCCAATGCCGGAAAATATATAAAGGTAACCGGAAAATAACAA
This sequence comes from Erigeron breviscapus, assembly GCA_034093135.1. Taxonomy (NCBI): domain Eukaryota; kingdom Viridiplantae; phylum Streptophyta; class Magnoliopsida; order Asterales; family Asteraceae; genus Erigeron; species Erigeron breviscapus. Next base: position 145,261,696 of record CM067170.1, on the reverse strand, counting down.
AGTTGCCGGAAAACATAAAAAATGACCGTTTTTTTTATAAAATATAAGGCTCAGAATTTGGGGGTCGGGAATTTCGGAAGTCGGAGACGCCATGGCTGCTAACCCGAAGGTTTACCCCGCCAAGATACGCCCCGGATCATCCGAGTCCCATTTTTACGAACATTTTGTATCATCATCGCCCATTTAACGTAACACCGGCAACCTAACTGTTCAACGATATCATCATCGACTAAAACTACTTTTTCCGGCTACCTATTGCTTTAATGGAACAAAATACGGCAACACTACCAAGGAAAAATCCGGCAACGCTACCGCTAAGTTAACACTACCAAGCTAATCACAAACATGCAATTAACGGCAATGTAAAAAGATAAATATACATATATATACATAAGCAGCAGCAACAGTTAACCGGAAAACCCAAGAAAGGGCTCGCCGGAAAACCACAACAACAATAAGCAGCAGCAGCAGCAGTTAACCGGAAAACCTAAGAAATGGCTCGCCGGAAAACCAGAGCAACAGGAAACCCCAAATAGGAGTGACCGGAAAACCGAAGCAACACCACCAGAAACCCCAAAAAGGGGTCACCGGATTACATGCAGCCACGATCTAACCAGAAACCCCATAAAAGAGATCACCGGAAAATCGATTAAACCGGAAACCCCAAAAAAGGGGTCGCCGTAAAACCGATTAAAGTAGCCAAATAGCCAATGTGTCAACTACACCCTTACCAAAACCAAACAACAATTTGGCCGTAAAAAAGTGAACGTTTCTGGCCTCAAAATCGAAAACCACCCAAAAAAAATTTTAGGTTTCCGGTGAACTGAAAGAGTTTTGGCACAAGAACAAAAAAAAACGGTCACAAGGCACGCTCCCAACGTTCACAAGGATCGGCCAAAACTGGCCGATATATATAGCCGATTAAACTTGCCAAAACTAGCCGATGCATGTGCTATAGGCTTGCCAAAGAGCCGATGCTAGCCGATGCTTTTTGCCGATAAAACTTGCCGACTACACCATTACCCCTAAAAGGCTTGAAAGGTTTTCAAAATAATTGATGCGACCACATTTGGCCAGCGCATAACACCTGTGAGACCTTAATTTGTCTTGTCATAATTAAAATCCCACTACTTTGTGTGGAAACATGTTTCCAATAATGCAGAAATTTTGGATTTTGACGTTTAATTTGTGAATTGCGATTTATCACCTACCACTAGCTAAACGAGTCAATATATATATATATATATATATAAATATCTAAACGAGATGAATTCATTGGCAAATATATATATAGAAGCACGCAAGTTAAACTGTAATAAGAATTATACATGTAAGTGTAAAATCTTATTTGACAATTCACCGAGCACTAAAATTGTACCAACTAACCAACTCTGTGCGTAGACCTAGAGACGGAGCCCGAAAATTTTTAGTGAGGTGACAATTTTAAAATTTTTTTTTCATACTTATAAGAGTTGTATCTGAGAATGTAAAAAAAATTGGGCCCTATCTCGGAAATAGAAAATGGACCATCAAAAGAATTTCGGTCTCCACACCGGGTGTAACACTCATATTTAAAAATACCAGTTTTTTAATAAATAAAGACCACACGTGCCGGGTAAAATCTTATTAAATGAAAACATATTCAATCATAATGCAAGAAACCCGAAAAATATATTTTTTATGAAATAATTAGCTTGTATATATATTTTCTAGATAACTATTATGATTATTATAATTAGTTGTTTGTGATAAATATATATAATAATTTGAAAAATATAATTTTTTCACAAACATTTGATACGTCCCAAGGTGTATCAATATACCAAAGTATATTGTACACAGAACAGTTGTAGAGGGGGGTGAATACAACTTTCTTCGATCTTTACAAACTTTTAAATAAAACGTTTTAAAGATTCAGTTTATATATTAAGTAAGTAAAGAACAGGAATCAATGAAACAGTAAAGCAGTAAAGTAAATGAAACATTCTTGAACACAGATTATAGTTTTCAATGTAATCCTTTATTAAGAAATGATCTATACAAAGAATTACAGGGTTGTTGCGGAAACAAGATAGCCTACAGATATCTAAACAACCCTTTGAAATGACAAACTACAATCAATAAGTTTCTACTCAAGAGAATCAGCCCAAGCTGATCTCAAACAGACTAAGCTGTGTGTAAGAGCAAAGAAAACTTTGTGTGAAGAATGATTCTCAGGAATGCCACACATATGCAATCAAGGATTGAGGCTTTTATAGGCGAAAGCCCTTCTTCACTTGGTGTCCAATTCAACCACGTATTAATCTTCTATTGGATAACAGAGAAATATTTGATCGTGCCTTCTCATAGTACTTGTGGTCCCCAAAGTACTGCCACTCATTTTTTTTCATCCAATAAGAGTATGGACACGCATATGTAAATCCAACCACCAACCTGGATTCTAGGATTCTTTCTAGTCACGTCATTTTTCCTTATCTTCAATCCAGGTTGTTATCTTCACTTGATTGTCAGACACAGATTGGGCCATTTGTCAAAGCACCAATCTGCCTAAGTATTTCCAAGCTGACTGCTAATCCCAAGCTGACTTCCACTACCAGCTTGGTCTTCTATCTTCAATCCTCCTCTTCGACTTGGATTGAATGCTATAAACATTGTTGATGCAGCTTGAACAATACTTGCTTCCATATGATTACAATTACAAAACATGAAGCATGATCTGGGTCAGAAATAGATCGTAAGCTGTGTCAGCTTAGTCTGACCCTGTAACAATTGCCATTTTGATCCGCAAATTATTATGCATGAACATGGCAAACTTTTATGGATATATAAAAGTTTTGAGTACTTTCATGTGCATTAATATATATATATATATATATATATATATATATATGTGTGTGTGTGTGTGTGTGTGTGTGTCGGACTAGTGAGATATTGTAACAACTGCTATCTGAATGATCTGTTTCGTTGTACTTTTAAGGAAACAAACCTGAAACACTCGTAACCTTACATCTAATCTAAGTTAAGTACTAACTAACTAAGATTAGTTAACTAAAGTTAGTTAACTAAGGTTAGTTAACCAAGGTTAGTTAACTAGCCCACGGTATTACAAAACCATCAAACAAGCCCATGGTATTCCTTAACTTAACCATAGTTACCAATAACCAAAGCTAGTAACCATGGAAAATTATTACCTATAAATACAAGCTAAGGTTTTCATTTCTAATTACCAATTCACAATATCAAACTTCTTCTTCTTTAATCTCTATCATTCCAAGATCAATACTTGTTTAAGTTCAAGCATATCTTTCACAACCTTTCATCAAACAAAGTTTTCAAGAATCATAACACGATGTTGTTATCGGGAATTCTCCCAAGGATCTTCAAGAAGGCTAGTTATAATACCCACATAGAGGCTAGAATTATTCATCTTTTATCAAGAAAACAAGTCCAAGTTATGGCCGCTTCTACTCAATACTGATTGTTGTTCTTCACTATGTCATCACTTTGATCTTAGAACTCATAATATCTCCATACTTGTAAGTGTTTCTATGAAACCTTACTATACTTTGCTTTATGATGATATGACTATATGTTATGTATTGAAATGCTTGTCAACTTACTTATACTCAATTGATACATACTTGCATTTAAATACAGTAAAAATCCTATTAATAGTATTCACCATCTACGAATTATTTCGTATTCTCGAGGTTCTTGGTTTTGGATATAATATATCCTTGATACACTTTTAACCGTATTATATTTCTAAACGTGATTGCCATTGACCTTGGGCATCTCTGGGGTATACCCACGGAGCGGATTGTAGTTCGCAATTTAACGCAACTTGGTTCACCGTCTGGATACTACATGACCCACGTCAACCCTAACACAACTTGAAATAAAATACTGGTTTTTCCTACCATTTAAGGTATCTCTTCATTATATAATTAATACATTCTTTTCGTATTAATTATAATACATACCATTTAAGGTATCTCTTCATTATATAATTAATACATTCTTTTCGTATTAATTATAATACATACCATTTAAGGTATCTCTTCATTATATAATTAATACATTTTTTCGTATTAATTATAATACATACCATTTAAAGTATCTCTTCATTATATAATTAATACATTCTTTTCGTATTAATTATAATACATATCATTTAAGGTATCTCTTCATTATATAATTAATACATTCTTTTCGTATTAATTATAATACATATCATTTAAGGTATCTCTTCATTATATAATTAATACATTCTTTTCGTATTAATTATAATACATACCATTTAAGGTATCTCTTCATTATATAATTAATACATTCTTTTCGTATTAATTATAATACATACCATTTAAGGTATCTCTTCATTATATAATTAATACATTCTTTTCGTATTAATTATAATACATACCATTTAAGGTATCTCTTCATTATATAATTAATACATTCTTTTCGTATTAATTATAATACATACCATTTAAGGTATCTCTTCATTATATAATTAATACATTCTTTTCGTATTAATTATAATACATACTATTTAAAGTATCTCTTCATTATATAATTAATACATTCTTTTCGTATTAATTATAATACATACCATTTAAGGTATCTCTTCATTATATAATTAATACATTCTTTTCGTATTAATTATAATACATACCATTTAAGGTATCTCTTCATTATATAATTAATACATTCTTTTCGTATTAATTATAATACATACCATTTAAGGTATCTCTTCATTATATAATTAATACATTCTTTTCGTATTAATTATAATACATACCATTTAAGGTATCTCTTCATTATATAATTAATACATTCTTTTCGTATTAATTATAATACATACCATTTAAGGTATCTCTTCATTATATAATTAATACATTCTTTTCGTATTAATTATAATACATACCATTTAAGGTATCTCTTCATTATATAATTAATACATTCTTTTCGTATTAATTATAATACATACTATTTAAAGTATCTCTTCGATACTAAATTAATACATTCTTCGTATTAATCTTACTATTTAAAGTACATATATCCTACGGATACGTATTATATACGGAAAGTTATATTTTTACCCTACAGTTTAAAAGTTGTCATTTTCAGTCCTTATAAGTTTGACATTTGACAATTTAGTCCCTCAAGTTTCAAGAATGACAATTTAGTCCCTCAAGTTTCAAGAATGACAATTTAGTCCCTCAAGTTTCAAGAATGACAATTTATTCCTTTAAAATTTTTATAAACATAATGAGGTTTTCATTTAGAAAATACTTGAAAAGATTCTTAAAAGATGAAATCAAAGACTTATAAAAGCACACAAAGTAAATTACGTTGACAAGCGTATTAATAAGATAATCTTATAGTTGTATATATTTGGAATTTAGCATAAATATAAATCAATTCACATTAAAATTAGGGAATACGTAACGTGGCCAGTTGACTCACTCGTCATCGTTGACTACATCAATCTCTTCTACTTGCTGTTGAACTATCAAGAATAAGGTGAGTTTCGTAGCCCCTACCTTTGTGAACTTTGGGGGTGAAAAGTGTACTTATACTTAATCTATATATATAATGTATATATATAGTATATCTATATCTATGTATATATATATATATATATATGACTGCATATGTGAGTAATCACTGTGAAATGATCTATGTACTTTGTGTTGTTCTTATACTTTGTGGTGTTCCTGTACTTTGTTGTTCTTGTACTATATTGTGGTTCATAGTTCTGGTCCGCACCCCATTGTGACGGGAAACCTGTGCGAGGCATAATGTGGTTCATAGTTCTGGTCCGCACCCCATTGTAACGGGAAATCCTGTGCGAGGCATATTGGTCTTATTCATATTATATGGAATTGTTGACATATTTGTTCTATGTTAATGACTGAATGGTTTTTGTATGAACTTGTGTCTAACGAACGAGCTTACTGTAAGTATAGCTCAATGATCTTGTACAAGTACTTAATGTATCGGTATAACTAATCTTGTTATCTGAATCCTACGAACTCACCAACCTTGTGTTGACACTTGCTAGTACACTTTTCATGTAATCAAGGAAATGCTAGGAATCAAGGATAATTGGAGACTAGCTCTGTACCTCCTTCATGTGGTCCTTGACCCATATGCCCCCTTGTATGGGGATGAGTCTTTGTAATATATTGTTGTGTCATTTGCATGTAACCATTATGTGGTTACTTTTGTTTGAACTATTGTATGTTTGAAAGTTTGGAAATAAATCATTTAGAGTTGCTCTATGTAATTTCCATGCTCATATGTGCTTGTTCTAGACATCCCATGATTCCGCCATGTTGGGGTGTTACAGACCCAGATCAGATTACGAGAACCAAAAGATTTCTAAGTGCTTATAAGTCAGATTTGTCATCACCAAATTTACAATGAACATTGGGACTCAACAATCTCCCCCTATTTGATGATGACAAAACCCAACACACTTCTAACAATCAGCTTACAAAGAATCAAAGTAAAATTTAGCTAACAGCTTGTGACCCTTTGAATCTTTTGGGTTCTTTTGATCTGATATGAAGTTCTAACAGAGAAACTGAATTTGTACAACTACTTTTGCATATATTGAGAAATGAAAATTTTACAAGATAAGAAACTATTCCCCAATCATCTCTACAGCTTCTTGTTTTACTTCATAGGATGGGGCAATAGTCACATTCAAATTCCTATCTAGACCCTCATTGATACCAATTGTGAGTCCCTGAAATACGATGGTTAACCAGGAAAGTGTAAAATACAACAAGTCTAATAATCACTAGATTGGACTAGTATTACTTAAATATAAATGCAAGTATATAAATAAAGTAATACAAGACTTAAAGCAATAAACAAGTAAAGTGGAACATTATGTATTTTTCAATGGTGTATTTTATTTATGATGTTAAATAAAATACAAGGTTGTGCGGAATCAAGATAATACAAATAAGTATGTATCCTAACAACCTATGAATTACAAATGATCTATATTTGTCAAATAACTCTTTTGGATCGAGATACTTAAAGTTGTGAAGTATCCCAGTTTAAGATCGAGAGTATTTAGACAAATTCACTTTAATGCAAAATGTATGCTTAAAAGTATTTTTCTCAAGGAAATGACTTTGTATTTATAGGCAACAAAATTCACCAGTGAATTTTGTGCCGTACAAATATGGTTGCATGCATTTAATGATCCGACAAGAACATTAAATGCATTGGATAAGGAATAAGGATAAAGTCACATGAAATGACTTTGTATCCTTTTATCCAACCATCTTTACACACGTATACTTTGGTAAAGAACAAGTGGAATGTTCTTTGGAAAGTGTGTAAAGGCAAAAGTCAATTACTCGATATCAGTGTTCAGACTTGTAAGGTCTAGAACACTAACAATCCTCCAGTGTACAGATCTGGTAAGACTTCAAGTGGACTCCGCCATTTGTAAGTCTTCTTTATTCTGACTTCAGTCTTTGACTTCAGTGAGAACGTCTTCAGTAGAGTTGATCTGGACTGGTGTCACACCCGCCCTAGACGGGGTATGACTTACATGGATTCACAACACAAGATATACTGAACGACACAAACGTTGTCGTTTTAAAATACATTTATATAAAAGCATTGTTCACAAATTTATATTACAATTTATGAAAGATATTATTCTTGAAAACAATTATTTAATATTAAACAATATTAAACAGTAGACAAAGACTTTAGCAAATTGACTTGTCTTTACTAGAGTCTGAGGGTAGGCCATGGTCCAGTATGTTGTATGCAGCGGAAAATGTCCCATGTATAGAGTATCGTCTAGTTACCTGAGAATACATGCTAAAATACGTCAACATAAAGTTGGTGAGTTCCATAAGTTTTTCATATATAAATTATAGTTTCTCAAAATACCAGAGTTCAGTGTGATCATTGCCTTACCGCAATGTCAAGTAGTTATGATACAATATAAAGCAAAGAGTATCATAGATTTTTAATAAAAATATAGAGTATGAACCACAAGATTTAAAGTATCTATTTGATCACACAATGGATCAAATAGAATATAAGAGTAGATACTGTATACATCAAGTTCTAAGCTCATGAACCGAAACTAGACAAATGTGTGTTTATTTGCCTCCAGAGTAGGTACCTTGTTCAGGGTACCCTAAGCTTTCCAAATATAATGCATCTGTATCCAGTTGGTATGACCAACACGGATGGGGGTGCCTACCCCAATAGTACTATTCAATATACCCACGTTTATGTTACCATAATTAATCGTTCATGATGGTGAGGACTTTGAGTGAACAGAGCAACTTAGAATCAACCATATATACATTTCTGGAGTACTTGTGTTCATCATAACAGTAAAGAGTTTGTATTCTACCCCGAAGGTAAAATAAATAAAGTGGAGTTACAAAATATATATAATATATATAATTTTGTAAATATACATATAAGTATAACAAACAGTTTTATTTGCATGTATCTCAGTCCCCGAAATAAATCATATAAAAGAATTAAAAAGGGGAATATGGAAACTCACATAGTATATTATATATCATATAGTTTTGCAATTATTCTTCAAAGTTTCGTATATATATAACATAAAATAACTATTATGCATGTATCTCAGTCCCCGAAATAAATCATATAAAAGAATTAAAAAGGGGAATATGGAAACTCACCTTAGTGATAATAGCAGAAATCAAGTAGATGAAATAAGCCTTGTATAGTTATACCAGAGAGTATTTAGAAGAGAATATGTTGTGGTGTGTGTTTTAAAGTTTAATATCGTCTGCTATTTATAGACGAACGAATTCATTCGTTTGATTATTATATTATTAAAATTACACTCCGTTTTAGAAAAAGAAACGTCTTCGAAGAAGATTTCAACATAACACGTTTATATATAATATTATTATATTATATTATTATTATATTATAAAGTTAATCATGAATAAGGGGTATGTATATATATATAGTATTCTTTTTGTCCATATCTCTAGTGAACTAAACCCGTGATTCATAATTTATATATATATAAAAATATAAATATATATTATATTATATCTAAATACGCGTATATATATATATATATATATATTTCAAAAATTCAAATTCACCTTTCTATCTCTTTCCTTTTTCGACCGTTTGAACCTGTCTGTTTTTCTACTATATAAACAACGCTACAACACACAATTCATACTACTTTCTTCATACTGAATAACTATTTCTCCTTTCTTTATCCTTACTTCATAATCCAAAAATTTCTAGAAAATGTTGAACCCTTTTATAATCTTAGTTTACTTGGGTATCTTACCCTGGTTATATGGCGTGTTACAACTTCCACCGGATGTAGCTATTCCACTCCTAATCGTGTTTATTTTCATCGGTTTACCCCTTCTGTTTTCTGCAACTTGGGTTAACTTGTATGGTTTTTAGATATGTTGTAGTTCTAATTGTTGTATTTCCGTTTGAATAATGTAACGAGTTTTCGTTCGTGTGTTGTACTAATAATGAAATACAATTTTCTTTTATAATGTTCGTCTTATTGTGCTATATCTCTTAAATTCAATCATTAAGACGATCCACGGGTCAAAGAAATAAATATTATTTAGATCACTCCTGAAACAACAGTTTGGATAAAAATTCATCTAGAGATCAAAAATGATTTTAGAAATTCAACGGCTATGGATTCATGTCTTCCTGTAATCCATTTGATTTGTCTTAATGTGATCTATTCCTTATGATATTAAACAACTCTTTTTAAACACGATGTGTACTTTGAGAAGTTTCTCTCAATCTCGGTAACAATAATTTACAGAGATGGTAAAGTTTTAAAATTTACTTTTTACCTTTACTATTTAAAATTTACTTTTTACCTTTACTATTTACCGTTACTATTCCCAGTCACTATTCATAAATACAATTTCTAGATACGATTACTATTCACGGATACGGTACTATTCATGTATACATTACTATTCATAAATACAGTTATTGATAGTATAATTATGAAAAAGTATTTACAAACAACTCTCAAATAACTATTTGAGTTCTTGGCAATAATTATCCATAATTTATAAAAAAATATTTGTTCAGTTCATTATGCCATAAAATGTTTGTTCATATTGTTTGATCAACAAAAATTTAAATAGTACACGTAATAGTAATTTAATCAACCCGAAATTTTGGCGGTTGTCACATTCTCCCCGTGTTATTGGAATTTCGTCCCGAAATTTAGCTAGAACTAACATCGATATGCTTATTGGAATGTAGTTACAGATTATCTATAGCTATCTATTTTCATAGTTTATGAGACTGACAGTCAGGACATGTCCGTAGAATTTTATGCATATAATAATTTACTCATAAATAAAATTTGTAACAAAAATATTTATAAATAATAGTCTGACTTAATATTTTAGTAATTTATTAAATGTTGAATAAAGAAGATTAATTTTTACTGTTTTTTTTTTTTTTGTGATAGATACGAAGTATAAATAATATATATATATTTCAAAAATTCAAATTCACCTTTCTATCTCTTTCCTTTTTCGACCGTTTGAACCTGTCTGTTTTTCTACTATATAAACAACGCTACAACACACAATTCATACTACTTTCTTCATACTGAATAACTATTTCTCCTTTCTTTATCCTTACTTCATAATCCAAAAATTTCTAGAAAATGTTGAACCCTTTTATAATCTTAGTTTACTTGGGTATCTTACCCTGGTTATATGGCGTGTTACAACTTCCACCGGATGTAGCTATTCCACTCCTAATCGTGTTTATTTTCATCGGTTTACCCCTTCTGTTTTCTGCAACTTGGGTTAACTTGTATGGTTTTTAGATATGTTGTAGTTCTAATTGTTGTATTTCCGTTTGAATAATGTAACGAGTTTTCGTTCGTGTGTTGTACTAATAATGAAATACAATTTTCTTTTATAATGTTCGTCTTATTGTGCTATATCTCTTAAATTCAATCATTAAGACGATCCACGGGTCAAAGAAATAAATATTATTTAGATCACTCCTGAAACAACAGTTTGGATAAAAATTCATCTAGAGATCAAAAATGATTTTAGAAATTCAACGGCTATGGATTCATGTCTTCCTGTAATCCATTTGATTTGTCTTAATGTGATCTATTCCTTATGATATTAAACAACTCTTTTTAAACACGATGTGTACTTTGAGAAGTTTCTCTCAATCTCGGTAACAATAATTTACAGAGATGGTAAAGTTTTAAAATTTTATCTTTGGTAAAAATAATTCAGTAATTACTAATTACTGTAACAATAATTGAAATTATTGTAGTTTACGGACACCTGTCCGTTCTTCCAGGTCATACTTGCTTTTTATCCTCTATATAATAACGCGTTTTGTTAAGGAGAATGCATACAAAATCTTCTTTCTCTATCTCTTTTATTTGCTTAGTTCTTCATCTGCAAATTTGTCTTAAGCTATTCTGTTCACAGCTAGCTTGTATTCTAACAGATATCCGACTTTCTCTTTGGTAAGCTACCTTTTTGTACTCTTTCTCATCATAGATAATATACTATCTATTTATATGTTTATATAAAACTTTTATCTTTTAATTCATGTTCGCTTAATTTAACAATATTGTTCCACCGATTTATCATAAGACAATGAAAAATTTCGGTGCCTCTTCGAGCGATCCAAAAGGCAAAAGGCCAATGACTCAAGAGGATCTTGAAGATCTTGAAACAAATAGGGTCAAAAGGATTAAGCAGGAAGCCGTGATGTTAGGTATTTCCTTTGAAGATTACAAGGCGATGGTAGACGAAGATGTCCACCTTTTTGAGAAACAAACTTCTGAAGATGAAAAGTTAGCAAAAATTTTATCTCAATTTTTAACAGAGGAGGAATCTATCCTTGTGAATCGTCAAATAAAAGAAGATGAAAAGTTTGCAAGAGCCTTAGCTCAGCAAGAAAAAGATAACCTCTTACAAAGGGAGAAGTCCATTTTCGCCATGTCATCTGAAGAAGAAGAAGAAAGTGAAAAAGAAGAAGATCCTAATGTTCAATCCCTTAGGAGAAGAAAAAGAAATGCTGCTGGGGGAAGCAACATGTCAGGGTCTAGCTCTGACAAAACTCCTAATTCTTGAAATCAAGAGGGATTTTATAGAAATATTTGGAATCTGTTATAAATTTTTGTGTTATAAATCAAATCTTAAGTTGTCCAGGATGTGTTTTCAATTAAAATAATATTGTTGATAATGTTTCTTATGTATTTGTTATGTCAATTATCTGACCAAAATTTATTGTAGATAAGAAGAACTCAATATAATCATGGACGCATGGCAAAACCCGATGATTGGTACTAGTGAATGGGGAACCTCAATCGATGATTTTTGCCAAAACTGGCTTCTCCAAAATACAGTACCAACATCACAGTTAGAACCCCCAACAGAAAATGTCAGTGCATCGTTCCCAACTCTTGTTGATGCAGTACATCATGGAGTTTCATCTCCAATCCCAATGAACCCTTTATATCAAAACTTCTCTTTTGATACACCAGAAGCAACATTCCAGTTGAAATCAACATTCCAACCGGAACCATCATTCCAACCAGAATCTTCCGAGGAGGGTAACAGGCACCAGGCAAACGTCCAATGTCAGACTCGCCCACACTATACCCCAATCCAATTGGTGACACATTTTATGAGGTCTCAACCTCGAACAGGGTGGAACCGGTTGATACGATAATGAATCATGGACCAGAGTTTGAGAAGCACGTAGAAGACTCATGGGCTTATATTTGCAAGCTTTATAGTCGTAAGAAAAAGTCCGCAAAAGTATCGTCCTCGAAAGCCCAAAGAAATGTAAGGTCGAAAAGGTCTTACCAGTTTGTGAAACAAAATACTACTTTGGTAGTATTTGGAGAAGAAATGAACATATCAGAGATGCCAACACCGATATGCTCATGCACAGGGATACCTAGGGCCTGTCGCGGTTGGACTACAGAGGGATGGACCTCCACTTGTTGTACAGCTACTCTTTCCATGTATCCGTTGCCAACATATGTCGGGCCAAGTCGTATTGTAAGGTTGCCGGGGAGAAGAATGGGTTGTAGTACATTCTCAAAGGTCATAGAGAAATTATTGTTAGAAGGGTACGATCTCGATTGTCCAATTGACTTGAAGGATCATTGGGTTAAAATGGGACTAACATGTATGCATTGAATAGATAAATGTGTGATCTTCATAGATTCAGGAATCTATTGTACGTATGTTTATATTTAATCATAATAGAACTTTCACAACACTAGGCATTTAGTGCGGTTGGCTAAATGTGCGAAAGGGTGTGGCCTAGACCCAGGTTCGATCCCGGGGACGGCCGATTTCACCATTTTTATTTTTATTTCTTTATTGCATCCAATTACTATGGCGAGTTATATATATAGATTGTGCAATATATATTTATACCAAGTTATATTCCAATATACTACTAGAATATATATATATATATATATATATATATATATATATATATATATATATATATATATATATATATATATATATATATATATATATATATATATATATATATATATATATATATATATATATATATATATATATATATATATATATATATATATATATATATATATATATATATATATATATATATATATATATATATATATATATATATATATATATATATATATATATATATATATATATATATATATATATATATATATATATATATATATATATATATATATATATATATATATATATATATATATATATATATATATATATATATATATATATATATATATATATATATATATATATATATATATATATATATATATATATATATATATATATATATATATATATATATATATATATATATATATATATATATATATATATATATATATATATATATATATATATATATATATATATATATATATATATATATATATATATATATATATATATATATATATATATATATATATATATATATATATATATATATATATATATATATATATATATATATATATATATATATATATATATATATATATATATATATATATATATATATATATATATATATATATATATATATATATATATATATATATATATATATATATATATATATATATATATATATATATATATATATATATATATATATATATATATATATATATATATATATATATATATATATATATATATATATATATATATATATATATATATATATATATATAACAAGTAGTCAGGTAATGATTATAACAAGTAGGATCATTCAGCGGATATTTCTAAATAGGGTTATAGTCTAGGTCCATCAAATAAGGTTATAGTCTAGGTTCTTCAAATAAGGTTATAGTCTAGGTCCGTCAATTTGCAACCTAGTTCACTATAACTTATGCTCTGATACCAATCTGTCACAGCCGCCCTAGACGGGGTATGACTTACATGGATTCACAACACAAGATATACTGAACGACACAAAACGTTGTCGTTTTAAAATACATTTATATAAAAGCATTGTTCACAAATTTATATTACAATTTATGAAAGATATTATTCTTGAAAACAATTATTTAATATTAAACAATATTAAACAGTAGACAGAGACTTTAGCAAATTGACTTGTCTTTATTAGAGTCTGAGGGTAGGCCATGGTCCAGTATGTTGTATGCAGCGAAAAAATGTCCCATGTATAGAGTATCGTCTAGTTACCTGAGAATACATGCTAAAATACGTCAACATAAAGTTGGTGAGTTCCATAAGTTTTTCATATATAATTATAGTTTCTCAAAATACCAGAGTTCAGTGTGATCATTGCCTTACCGCAATGTCAAGTAGTTATGATACAATATAAAGCAAAGAGTATCATAGATTTTTAATAAAAATATAGAGTATGAACCACAAGATTTAAAGTATCTATTTGATCACACAATGGATCAAATAGAATATAAGAGTAGATACTGTATACATCAAGTTCTAAGCTCATGAACCGAAACTAGACAAATGTGTGTTTATTTGCCTCCAGAGTAGGTACCTTGTTCAGGGTACCCTAAGCTTTCCAAATATAATGCATCCGTATCCAGTTGGTATGACCAACACGGATGGGGGGTGCCTACCCCAATAGTACTATTCAATATACCCACGTTTATGTTACCATAATTAATCGTTCATGATGGTGAGGACTTTGAGTGAACAGAGCAACTTAGAATCAACCATATATACATTTCTGGAGTACTTGTGTTCATCATAACAGTAAAGAGTTTGTATTCTACCCCGAAGGTAAAATAAATAAAGTGGAGTTACAAAATATATATAAATAATTTTGTAAATATACATATAAGTATAACAAACAGTTTTATTTGCATGTATCTCAGTCCCCGAAATAAATCATATAAAAAAATTAAAAAGGGGAATATGGAAACTCACATTTATTTATATCATATAGTTTTGCAATTGTTCTTCAAAGTTTCGTATATATATATATATATAATATAAATATAATTATTATATATATATGTATCTCAGTAAATATATATATATAAAAATATATATATATAAATCAATATATATATATATATATATATATATATATATATATATATATATATATATATATATATATATATATATATATATATATATATATATATATATATATATATATATATATATATATATATATATATATATATATATATATATATATATATATATATATATATATATATATATATATATATATATATATATATATATATATATATATATATATATATATATATATATATATATATATATATATATATATATATATATATATATATATATATATATATATATATATATATATATATATATATATATATATATATATATATATATATATATATATATATATATATATATATATATATATATATATATATATATATATATATATATATATATATATATATATATATATATATATATATATATATATATATATATATATATATATATATATATATATATATATATATATATATATATATATATATATATATATATATATATATATATATATATATATATATATATATATATATATATATATATATATATATATATATATATATATATATATATATATATATATATATATATATATATATATATATATATATATATATATATATATATATATATATATATATATATATATATATATATATATATATATATATATATATATATATATATATATATATATATATATATATATATATATATATATATATATATATATATATATATATATATATATATATATATATATATATATATATATATATATATATATATATATATATATATATATATATATATATATATATATATATATATATATATATATATATATATATATATATATATATATATATATATATATATATATATATATATATATATATATATATATATATATATATATATATATATATATATATATATATATATATATATATATATATATATATATATATATATATATATATATATATATATATATATATATATATATATATATATATATATATATATATATATATATATATATATATATATATATATATATATATATATATATATATATATATATATATATATATATATATATATATATATATATATATATATATATATATATATATATATATATATATATATATATATATATATATATATATATATATATATATATATATATATATATATATATATATATATATATATATATATATATATATATATATATATATATATATATATATATATATATATATATATATATATATATATATATATATATATATATATATATATATATATATATATATATATATATATATATATATATATATATATATATATATATATATATATATATATATATATATATATATATATATATATATATATATATATATATATATATATATATATATATATATATATATATATATATATATATATATATATATATATATATATATATATATATATATATATATATATATATATATATATATATATATATATATATATATATATATATATATATATATATATATATATATATATATATATATATATATATATATATATATATATATATATATATATATATATATATATATATATATATATATATATATATATATATATATATATATATATATATATATATATATATGTACACACTTCCTTTTGTCATCTTTTAAGTATACTTTATATTTCAAAACGTGACAAGTTTATCACTTGTATCTGTATGTTATTTATAATCACATTCATACAAGTCGTAAACATTAAACATACCAAAACTCTGATCAATATGTAATCATTCACATTACTTAAGTCCAAATAACAAGTTTAAACATAACATAAGTCTATGATTACATATTACAAACATAAACATATACTGATCAAATCGCTGTTGCTGTTGTCAACAGAATCATGCACTTACAGTCTCCCCCTTGACATCAGCTACACGATTTCTTCAGTCTTGTAGAAACATTATCCATCAATTAACAATCTCCTGCTATTTGCATGAATATTAGCATGTAAACAAATACGCAAAATCTTCCTATATCTGCTTTCCTCAGTGGTCCATGAAGGTCTAAACAGACATTCAGTGTCATATAACCTTCTCTGATCATCTCTGGAAAGATTCACAATCTGCATAGGATCAAATACACGTAACAAAATAACTCTCTTATCTCTATCTCCATACATCAATGCTTCACCAGTGTCCCTGTGAATCTCCCAGTGATCAAGTGTACTCAAAACATCTTGAGGCCATTTCTTGACTGGAACCTTCAGTACACGCTTAATTGATCTTTGAGCAAATTCTATCGTACCATCATCCTTTGTAACTTTCTTCAAGGATCTCGGCGTTATGTACACACTGGTTTTATCAAAATTATCATAGAACCTTTTCCTATAATCGTCTTGCAACTTTCTACACCAGTAAGTTGCATAACCATTACCACTCGGATTAACAAGCCTTTTCCTTCCTAAATCCATTAAATCGGATTCACTAAGGCTTTTAAAATATTTCTTCATAGGCTTTAAGTACTGACAACCATCATCTCTTTTAATAATAAACAATTTCAGCTCATCATCAAAAAACCAACTCAAAATAGTAGTAACATACTTATGAGCATCTCTATCACTAACAAAATCCCAAAAGATAGATGGTTTCATACTTTCTCCTACCAATCCTCTTGCCGGTATTCTTCTATCAATTTGATGTAGATGATCTTCATCCCTACTTGGCACTGGATACTCTGTCACATCAAATTCCTTAGAATCTTCAATACTCCAGCTTAGAGTAATTCCATCTTCATCATCTCCAACTTTGGCAAAAACCGTAAAGTGTAGAGTTCTTGAACTTGGAATAAAAACTCGTTCAGCTTGAACCTCTTGTTGATCATCTGGAACTTGTTGATCTTGAGCTTGTGCTTGTTGTTGCACAAAATCATCATCTTGAACAACATTAGTCCAGTCCAAATCAGGAATCATTTCACCTTCTTCCAAACTTTCATCATCTTCAGAATCATCAGATTGAACCTTAGATGTACCTGTACCTATCTTTTGAAGCTTATCTGAAATTTAAAAGTTCAAATATGCAAAGACAAACAACATCAAGACATAAAAGATAGCATAAATACAATAAACTATATCATAAATATAATGTAACAATTAAGTACACCAATATTTATCTTATAATTTTTATCTTATTTACATCTAAAGTACACAAATCATTAAGCTCTTAAGGTTCGAAATCCAAATCTGAATCCGAATCCGACTCTGACTCTGAGGGTGTAAGAGTTAACCCTAACTGCTCTTTCATTTGATCCTTATATGATCCTGGATCATAATAATCATCAGGATCCATAAAATCTGCCATAGCTCTCAAATGAGCTTGTGGATCATATCCCAATCTCCTCTTTAGTCTATGCACTATTAATGGGTGCAAATCTGACTCTGAAGACTTATTGGTAGTAGAATCAGAATTGGAGTTACCTGAATTGGAATCTCTATCATCATCATCAGCAATAACTATATCTGGAACAACCATCACAGCTTTTCCTTTATCTTTCTGAGTCCCAGACGTACTAGCACCAGCTGTACCAGCAATCTCTGACTCTCTCTGTCTTGGTGTCTCCCCCTGAGTCGTTGCTTCTGCTTGAGCTTCAGTTCTTGGCTCACCATCAGCATTTGCATCATCATCATGATCTTCATCCTCTTTCCTCTTCAACTCTGTCTCCCTACAACCATCTCCCCTTGAGCCAACAACTGCCTAAGCTTTTCTCTTAGTTCAGCACTTTGACGCTTTTCGTCTGCTAAATCAGCAACTAACGTCCCTACTAACCCTTGCATTGCCTTCATTTGAGCTTCCAATGTCATAACTCTTGTCTCCAAACGATTCATCTTGAATTGAGGCAACATAATCTGCGCAGGTTCAGAAGTAGACGCAACTGTTGGTCTAAAGTGTGCAACTCCAGAAGGTCTGGTAGGAGGTCTTGGAGGAAATTGAGAACTGCCGATCAACGACGATTGAAGTGGACGAAGAAGTGTCGTAAACGCAGTGCTTACAGGAACAACAGATCTAATCAAAGCACTCTGCGTATGTTGAGGAATTGACACTTGACTTGATGCAGCTTGAGTAACTGCAACTGAAGGTCGACGAAATTTTTTTCTTCTATAAAGCAGAGTACCCTGTGTAGATGACGCAGACACAGTAGCAACAACAGGTACCTCTGATTGTACAGATTCATCAGCAACTGAACTTTCCATCACCTCAATTCTCTCAGACTCCTCTTGTTGTCTGTGTTTCTCAAACGCTTCAGCCAAATGAGCAGGTAAAACCTTTCCCGACCTAGGCGCTTTCTTTCGTCTTAGCAAAGGAATCTCCTCTTCCTGTGGTTCATAAGTAGGATCACTCTCCTCTTCAGTGCGAAACCTCTTCAAAGCTCTTTCAACAGGAGAAGTATCACTTGCACGACCCGTTATATCAACATCTGAATCACTCTCTGTAGCATCTGGGTCAACAGCCTTTCCTCTTGAACTTTCTGCAGCAGTACCAGCAACATCAGCCCTAGCAGAGTTCAGAGGATCATCTACATCCTCCAATAATCTATCCAACTCTTGATCTCTTTCAGCATTTGAATCTACAAACAACTCTAAGTTATCCAACGCTTGAAAATTATCCACTTGCGCAATCACATCATTCGGATTTAACGCAGCATTCACAAAAGCTTCACCAATATCAGAATTAGCACACGCAGCCCGATCTAACAAGTCTTCCATTGCTTCATTATCTGCCCGAACGTCTTCAGCAGCAGCTTGTACTGGCTGAACTTCAGGTTGAGCCTGCAGTTGGACTCGAGGTCGAACTCGTCGTTGACATTGAACCTGAATTGGAACTTGAACTTGAGGTCCTGGTGGTGTGGAGGTGGTGCATCATTATTTCCACCTCCTGCGACCTCATCTTCATCTTCCCATCCAACAGCTGGAGCTCTATAGTTTGGATTTATCAAATGTCCAAACAATGGAACAATCTGTGGATTTGGATAATTGTCTTTAACTTTCATCATCATTGACCAAATTCTATTTGGTGGAGAAACAATCACATACACATCTTCCAATACTGGCAAATTCTGTACAAAATGATGAATAATCGCCATCGTTAACCTTGGCAAAATCATAAACCTCTGTGACCCTGTCTGAGTGATCTGAGTCCTCAAAATATCGAAAAAATAGTTCGAGAATGAGTATGGCCTATTCAAGGTCAAAGCCACCATCTGCGAACCGACTTGTTTATTCAGCTGATCAAAACCCTGCATGACGATTACTAATCGCCACAATCAAAACATGAGCCAGAAACCTCCAATTGCCATAGAATCCTGCCTTAGCAATCGGCCACTTTGCATGTGGCATAGCATGTCCCATTCTTCCAAAACATCCTCTAACCAATGTTTCATCAAGCTCTATCGGACCATTTTCTTCATCAACAGTCCCTAAATGCAGGATCTCTCTCAAATCAGCAGCAGTGAAAGAAAAAGTCTGATTAGCCACAGTTGTCTGAAACCTAACACTCCGAGGGACAGCAGGTCTATCTTGTTGTGCAGGCTGTGCTTGAACCACAATTATCGATGCATTAGTCCAGAATTGATGTAAATAGCTTTGAAAGAGTACTGGATTGTGAGTAAGAACAAAGTAAATACGAGACCGTTCCAGATAATCAAACAAAACATGAAAATCACTATTTCTTTCATTTCTCGTAAAATCGATCCACTGATTATGCGTCGAGAAAAAATTCCTTGGATTGCCTGCCATTTCTGTAAAACAAAAAACAATGTACT
>CM067170.1:145184261-145232423 GCA_034093135.1 Erigeron breviscapus | reverse complement strand
TCAAAGACTCCAATCTTTTGTGATAATACCAGTGCCATCGCTATCTCAAACAATCCAGTCATGCACTCCAGAACGAAGCACATTGATCTAAGGTATCACTTCATTCGTGATCATATTATGAAAAACAACATTGAACTCCATTTTATTCCCACTGACAAACAACTCGCTGACATTTTTACCAAACCTCTGGATGTCAAAACTTTTGAATATCTTATTGGTGAGTTGGGAATGTTAAATCCTTAAATCTGGTGACTGCTCAGATATTGAACGCCTTTGTGTACTATCTTTGCATTATTAGATTTCTGGAGCAACATTCCAGGGAAAGACTTGAAAAATATTTTCTATTAAAAATGTTTTAAGTTCAAGGGGAATTTATTTTTTCACTGGACAAACTCTTCAGAAAATATTACTGGTGCTTTGTAAATGTGTCCCTCTCACTGGTAACTGGACAGGTTGAAGTGCGTATTTGAGTTGACTTATGTCTTCTTGTAAATGTGTCCCTCTCATTTGTCTGTATTAGTTGACGTGCACGTTTGAGGTTACCAGTCTTTCAAAAATGGTTTTCACTGGTACTTTACTGGAGTGTCCCTCCAGTGTACCATCAGTACATGCGTCACTGGACTAATCCACCAGTGATACTGGTAGGTCCAGTCAACCTCCAGATGCACTGAAATATGTCATAATATTTTCTAAATACTTGGTCTTTGTGTGTGCCACGTAAGCAAATCTTTTTCAAAATATCTTAATCCTATGTGGCATGTAAACTTTTTCAACGTAATGATGGTATTTTTACTTTGGGAAAACAAAAAGTACAAGTTGTTACTGTTTGTGGGCTGTAAACCGTCATGCATTTATGTGTGATGTGATGTAATTAATGCGGATCTCAGAACCCGATCAAAAAATGTTATTTGATAATTTCAAATAAACCGTTTGAGTTCCACATTCTTCTCCTATATATACCCACTTTCAATTTCAATAGCATTTACTTCGAACATAAATCCCAAATCTTTCAATTCCTTCATTAATTTCTTTCTTCATTCAATTTCCAATCATATTTATCTCTCTTATTTACTCCATTTACATTCAATTCTTTCATCAAATCTTCATCATAACCTTAAATATTCAATTTCATTTTCATCTATTCTCATAAATGGCACCTAGACAGTCAAGATCACTTAGAAATTTGCTTGCCAACGAATTTGCTCCTTCGGAAAATGTTGGTAGGGCACCTCATATTAATCTTGAGGCAAGTGCCATAAGAATAAATATGAATAACTGGATGGCAAGACTCTCTCTGTCCAGTGTTCATGATGCCCAATCGATTATTGGGAGATTAAACTCGTTCTTCCTCGCTTGTCCATTATATGGTGCATTAACATTGAATCCTGGAAGAATGTACCATGAATATTTGTGTGAATTCTGGTACACAGCAACATATGACGATGAAACTTCATCGATCAACTATACTCTCAAGGTAGGTACCAGATCCCTTGGTTTCACTGCAAATCTGTTCAGGTCTGTTCTACAGTTAAACTATTTTGACCAGAATGAGCTGCCTATTGAGCTTCCCACTGGTATCAATACAAGGGAAGTATGCAGATTAATGGGGCATACTGATATATTGGATGAGCATGGGCAGCTATCCAGAAAGGGGACTATCTACATGAGCAAGCTGTCAGACTCATGGAGATATTTCTTTACACATATTGTTGAGTGTCTAGGAGGCAGCTCTGGAGGATTAGACCAGATTAATCAAACACACCTCCAGATTGCCTATTGCTTGTGGTTTGGGCTTAGAGTGGATTTGCCCAAATTCTTTTTGACGACCTGGTTGAGCGCCTAAGAGTGAAAGGAAGAAAGCCATTTGTTCCTTATATTCGATTCCTTTCACTGATGTTTAAGAATGCACTTGGCGACCAGTATGATATGGATACTACTCACTTTTCTGTGAGCGAGTATATGAGGGACCTGGTCAACCTCAGGTCTCCAGTGGATGAGGTAGATATTCCTCAGTCCATGCTTTCCTTCCAAAGGGAAGAAGCTGAAATGGGTCCAGATAGAGGTCAAGCTGTTGAAGGACCATCTGGTGATGATGTACAGATAATAGAGGCTGTACAGCCCATAAGACATGTTGCTCCAGAAGGTCAAGGTCAAGAAGTTGTTGAACCTTCCAGACGACCTAGAACTAATAGGCGTCTGATGAGAGCTGGAATCCAGGTGAATCCAGCAAGACATCCTGGTGATGTTATGATTCTGGATGGATCACCAATATTTGAACCTGAAGAGGTTGCTGGGCAAGAAACTGATGAACAAGCTGAACATGTTGCTCAGGTTGTTGAAGAAGTTGTTGAAGATGTTCAAACTGATGAACATGCTTCTGGTGAGCAAGAGGCTCCACTGGACTTGAATGTTGAGGTTGGTGAACAGGTAGATATAGAGACTGGTGAACAGTCTGGTGAACAGACAGTTGGGATTGCTCAAGAATGGGATGTTGTTGAATCTCCAATGTCTGAAGGCTTTGATGTGAACTTAAACTTTCTGGGTGAAGATGTACAAGAAGTAGAAAATCTTCCAGAAATGCCAACACCTACACCAGAAATACCACCACCAGAACCAAACATGCCACCACCACCACCACCTTCAATTCCAGAAAACACCCAATACTTCACACCAGCAACCATTCAACCTTCAGAATCTCAACCTCCTCCTCGTGCGCCGGAGTCACCAGTTGCAATGTCTGAAGCTGCAACTGAAGAGGACTGGGCACAAGTTCCTCTAATGACCAGATTAACCTCCACTCTGAACCTCCCACTGGTCTCTCCACTTCTTCTTCAACCGAGGTCCAAGGCCTTTTAAGTAAGGTGGCGGACCTGGAGAGATCACTCCAGACTTCATCTCAGGTTATTTCAGACTTTAAATCTTTACTTTCAAATAACCTTGCTTCAGAGATGAATGTCTTCGCTGGGAATGAGAAGTTGGTTTATGAGAAGCTTGATGAACTGGTACTGGCCACAAACACCAACACTGAAAAGATCAAGGTGGCAGTCCAGGGATTAGAGAATAGGTTGGTTACTTCTGTTCAGAGTGCAGTCACTGGTGGACTGGCAGGTCTGAAAGAAGAGGTTCAGAATTTGGTTTTCAGGGTAAGCTCTCTGGAGAGTAGACCCACACTGGAACAGAGTGTAGTTGTTAGTACTCTAAGTGATGAATGTACAAGGAAGTTCAGAAACAACATGTTAAAAGAATTATGTGAAGAAGTTTCTGGGACTGTCCTTCATAGCATTTATGATGGGGTGTTACCCCAAGTAGAGAAGCTACTGGATGAGAAGTTGCCAAAGCACTTGCCCAAAGCTATTGCAAATGTTCAGAAGGAAGTGCAGGAACTAAAGAAAGTTGTGACTGAAACAACTCCAGTACAAGGTACATCTTTTGGTCCACTGGACAGACTTATGCTTGAACAAATGTGGAATGATCTCAAGTCAAGAACTGGAGATCGTTCCAAGGGGGAAGAGTTGTCTGGTGACCAATCACAAAGAGCATATGGCACTGAAGTCGGGCTTACTGAAACACAAAGAGCATATGGCACTGAAGCCGGGCTTACTGAAGAGGCTGCTGGTACTGAAGCCAGTGAGCCCCAGTTTGAAACCTTCCCAGATATTCCTACTACACTGAAGGTTTTTAAAGGAAAGGAAAAAGTTGTGTCTGGTGAAGAGGAAGAGCAAACTGAAGATGTTGATAATGAAACTTCAAGGAAGTTAGAGCAGGAATGCATAATGATAGAGATTTTTAAAAGAAATCAAAAGGATGAACTGCTGGCCCATCAAAGGGAGATGGCAACAATGGGTACTCTGGACTCCTACAATGGTGGAAGGTTAGGCATTAATATTGAAGTTTTTAAAAGGATGAAAGATGACCCCAGAGTTCATCAATGCCTAAATGCATTAGATGATGTTCATGTACGCTCATTCTACGCTGAAGAAGAGCAAGTCTATGACTCAATTATTTATGGCGTGAGTGTACCAGAACTCATCAGACAGAGAAAAGCTGAACTGGTAAGTCTCCAGAAGAAAATAAGAAAGAATGCTGGTGCTCTGGAGATAGAGTACAGAAAGAGACTTACTGGTTTACCAAAGTTGACTGCCAGACAGATCAAAACAATCAGAGATGCTGATGTAAGTACTTTCATTCCCCTGGACACTTCTCGAAGAATAAATCGTCAAGAACTCCAAACTGCTGTAGAGCAAAGGAGAATGTCCAAGGATACTGAAGCTTTGATCCAGCAAGCCAAGCTGAAAGAAAAATACAATGAAATGTTGAACTTCAGGGCTGATGCAAGAAGGATCACTGGTACTGAAATCAAGTTGGCTAAAGATCATGAAGGCATGTCTAAGTTTGAGGTAAAGTTGACCAGGGAGGGTAACTTCACTGATGAGAGGAGAAGTACTTCAGTCCAAGCTTTTGGATGGAGTGAACTTAGGGAAATTGCTCTAACATTCAAGGGGAAGACAGATGTGTCGACTGATGTTAAGGCATTTCTGAAAAGGATTGAGAAGGTTTGGAGAAGAAAGCAACAGATGGAAGTTGCATTGGGCATAAGATCACCAGATTCAATACCATCTTTCCATCACCAAAGAGAAAGGCTACTGAAGATGCTCCAGAAAGGACATCGAAAAGAAGGGCCTAACTCTTATTGTTTACTTATTGTAAATTATTGTTTTATGAAAATTGTATACTATTTATCAGTTGATGTATGTAATAATAGTTGCAATTTTTGATTCATATAAGTAAATGATCAGATTTAGTCTAAGTTAGAACTTAATTGATGAAACTGAAAAACACTCATGATCTATAAAGTGTTTTCCAGTAACTTAGATTTTTTAGACAAATCAAAACTTGTGTTTTTCAAGCTTACAAAATGTATAGATTCAAGCTTGAAAACACTTGCATTATTTCTAAACAAATAGGGGGAATTTGTTAGGTCCAGATTTAGTCCAGATTTACTGGACTCGCTCCAGACTCGACTACTGGAGCCTCAATGAAGATCTGACCAGAAACGTGTTCTACTGGACCTACTCCAGACTTAGAATCTGGAGTCCCTCTGAAGATTTGTCCAGAAATAATGAAGGTCAGTGAGCAAATACTTGTATAGGAAATCTGGAGTATTCTCCAGATGAGCTCACTGGACTTCACCCCAGTCCAGATCAACTCTACTGAAGACATTCTGACTGAAGTCAAAGACTGAAGTCTGAAGAAAGAAGACTTAACAAATGGCGGAGTCCACTGGAAAGTCTTACCAGATTTGTACACTGGAGGATTGTCAGTGTTCTAGATCCTACAAGTCTGAAAACACTGATATCAAGGATTGACTTTTCCCTTTACACACTTTCCAAAGAACAATCCACTTGTTCTTTACCAAAGTATACGTGTGTTAAGGTGGTTGGATAAAAGGATACACTTGCACTTGATGTGACTTTATCCTTATTCCTTATCCAATACATTTAATGTTCTTGTCAGATCATTAAATGTATGCAACCATATTTGTACGGTACAAAGTTCACTGGTGAATTTTGTTGCCTATAAATACAAAGTCATTTCCTTGACAAAAATACTTTTAAGCATTCATTTTGCATTGAAGTGAATTGTCCAAATACTCTCGATCTTAAACAGGGATACTTCACAACTTTAAGTATCTCGATCCTAAAGAGTTCTTTGACAAATATAGATCATTTGTAACTCAGAGGTTGTTAGGATACATACTTAATTGTATTATCTTGATTCCGCAACAACCTTGTGTTTTATTTAACATCATAAATAAAATACCCATGAAAAATACATAATGGTCCACTTTACTTGTTTATTGCTTTAAGTCTTGTATTACTTTATTTATATACTTGCATTTATATTAAAGTAATACTAGTCCTTTCTAGTGCTTATTAGACTTGTTGTATTTTGCACTTTCCTGGTTTAACCATCTCGAACTTAAGGGACTCACACATCTAATAGGCATGTCTTTGATCAAAAGATACCCCAAAACAAGAAAATAAACAGGCACCAAAAACAGGGCAATTTCAACAATCCCTCAAAACAAAAACTGGTACAAATTGTTCAACTATGTTATGTTGTTCTCCTAATGTCACCAAGGCGCAGGCTCCTGATAAAAGGGATGCATGCGAGACAGTGTCGGCTCAAGATTTTTTTGGGCTCTAAGCGGGAGTAATTTGGGGGCCTCCCTTTAAAGTCTACAACAACCATTTTGGTGGTTCCACACGAGACAAATTTTATAATTTCCGTCAACAATTATGATCCACGACACTAACATCTTAAACCGCTAATTAGGTCAGATTCATAGCACATGAGAGCATATAACTCTTATATAACTAAAGCCAATCACTAATAAATAAAATAAAAATACCGACCATACATATACATATGCATATGCATAGAAAGATTTGTGTGTATGTACAAACAAAACCCAATCAGGAATCAATAGGAAAAATAACCAACACTCAAAAATACAAAATAAATAGAGTCAAATAATCTCAAAGTGCTTTATAATCCACAACATACTTATTCATAGAATCACTAAAGTAAAAACAATAAGTAGTATATATACATAATAACAAAGACAAGTAAAGACCTTTATATATTTAAGAGCAGGACACTACAGGCATAATCCATTAAAGTTTTGGAGCCTTGACTAATTGGGGGCCTTAGGCACCTGCCTAACCCACCACACTTATTTAGCCGGATCTGATGCGAGATAAATTTACTTTGAAAGTTTTAACTAAAGGTAATGTAGAATCTAGTGGACTACAATACCATTTATTTGAAGTTATGTATCAAAACAAACAAAAAAAATAACTATAAGAGCAGGACACTACAGGCATAATCCAAATTTACAACCTGGTTAACAGTTAGATCAACGGCTTTATCTATCTCTTCTTCAGTGGTAAACCGCCCAATCCCAAACCTAATTGAAGTATGAGCCATATCTTCGTCCACACCCAATGCCCTCAGCACATAAGAAGGTTCCAAACTAGCACTAGTACATGTACTGCCACTTGATACAACCACCTCCTTCAATCCCATCAACAAGCTTTCTCCTTCAACATATGCAAACGATAAGTTCAGATTCCCAGCATACCGATGCTCACTACTCCCATTCACCACCACCCCGTCAAGCCTATCCGTGATGCCTTTTAGCATCCTATCTTTCAACTTTGTAATCCTTTTCTCATCATACTCCATCTCTTTCATCGCAAGCTCACATGCAGCACCCATTCCAACAACCAATGGTGTGGGCACCGTTCCACTCCTAATCCCCCTTTCTTGCCCACCACCATTCATTTGCGGTTCAACTCTAATTCGTGGCCGTCTCCTCATATATAAAGCCCCAACACCCTTCGGCCCGTAGACCTTATGTCCACTCAACGACATCAAACTCACATTCCACTTGTTCACATCAATCGGAATCTTCCCTTACGCCTGTGCAGCATCAGTATGAAACGAAACATTAAACTCCTTACATATCTGGCCAATCTCCTCCATCGGTTGAATAACACCAATCTCATTATTCACAGCCATAACCGACACAAGGCCTGTGTCACTCCTAATACTATCACTCAACTGTTGCACATCCACCAAACCATCCCTTTTAACCGGAAGATATGTTATCTCATACCCTTCTTGCTGTAAATGCCTCCACGAATCAAGAACACACTTATGCTCCGTCTGGGTCGTTATAACATGTTTCTTCTTATCCTTGTAAAAGTGCATCACACCTTTCACTGAAATGTTATTACACTCTGTAACACCCCAACATGGCGGAATCATGGGGTATCACTTAGAAAAGCACAGCATGACATGGGAATTATGTAGAGTCAAACTATATGCATTCAATAGATTGAAACAATCCACAAGCTCATTACAATAATCAACATTCATCAAATACACACTCAATCCATACTTAAAAGAAAAATGTTCAAACGATAGTAGTTGATCCTAAGCATAACCCGTTAAAGGGAAATAAGGATCACGGATCCAGAAAGTCCAAAGATAGTCCAAACCCTAGCAATGCAAGCATCTATTCATCCATTCTGTCTCTGATTAACTTGATTACCTGAAAAATGTACTAAAGAGCATCAACATAAAGTTGGTGAGTTCGTAGGGACAAGTAACAAGGAATAACCGTGTCGGATACAACCGTTAACAATAAGTGAGGATTAGGGAAACTAATCACATCCAAGGAAAACCTATAAGGTTTCACATTATCACAATTCAATACAAGTCAACGTTCAATAATAGCGATTCCATATAACGTTCAACAACGTTCCATAACAATCAATAACGATCAACAACGATGCGGCTTACATAGTTAATAATTAACAATGCGCTAACGGTGCGACTTACATAACGAGTAACGCACTAACGATGCGACTTATATAATAAATATTGCGCTAACGGTGCGACTTACATAGTAACCAATGCGCTAACATATCCACATAAACAATTCAATCATACAATCAATCAAATCAAATCAACAATCAACAGTTAAACAAACATGTACACTTTTCAGCCCGAATCTCAATTGAGTAGGGAGGGTTTACGGAACTCACCTTATTGTTGATAGTTCAACAGCAAAATAGAAGAGATTGATGTAGTTAACGATGACGAGCGAGTCAACTAGCCACGTTACGTATTCCCTAATTTCAATGTGAATTGATTTATATTCGTGCTAAATTCCAAATATAGATATACAACTATAAGGTTACCTTATTAATACGCTTGTCAACGTAATTTATGTTATAAAAGTTTAAGGGACTAATTTGTCAAATGTCCAAAGTATAAGGACGAAAAATGATACCTTTGAAACTGTAGGGTAAAAATGTAACTTTCCGTATGTAATACGTATCCGTAGGATATATAAAGTATTCCTCTGATATTTCTAAATCCTTTTGAAGTATTTTTAAATAATAGGATTAATACGAAGAATGTATTAATCTTGTAACGAATAGATGTTTTCAATAGCAGAGATATGAAAAGATACCTTGAATGGTATGTATTATAATCAATACAAAATGTATTGATTACAATTGAAGAGATACCTTAAATGGCAGGAAAAACCAGCATTTTATTTCCAAGTTGTGTTAGGGTTGGCCTTGGGTCGTGAAGAATACCGGGGCAAATTAAGTTGCTTAGTGAATGCTTATGCAAACTTTTTGCGAACTACCTTCCATTCCTCCAGCATAAGCCAAAGAGGCCCAAGGTGCAATCACTTTCGGAAACATTGTGCGGTTAAAAGCGTAACGAGGATATATTCTATCCATAAATCAAACAATTCGAAAATACGAAATAATTCACAGATGGTGAATAGTAATTATATGAATTAGGATAGTTAGGTATATAACTATGCCCTTGTTTATATACCATAATAAGTATTTAAAATGATTTAAAAAAAGTTTTACGATTTCTCGTACTTTCGCTAATAATTCATTTTTCGCAATAGTAACAATATTTCAATATTCATATATAAAAGCGATTGTTACTGTATTTAAATGCAATTATGTATCAATTGAGTATAAAATTAAGTTGACAAGCATTTCAATACATAACGTATATTTCTAAAATCATAGAGCAAAGTATAGTAAGGTTTTATAAAAATACTTACAAGAAAGGAGAGTTTATGAACTCTAAGATCAAACTTTCGACGTACGAAGAACACGACTTCTGATTCAAATGAAATTCTTTCAAGACTTGGACTTGTTTACTTAATAATTGAAGATTATTCCCAACCCAAATTGAGTATTATAACTAGAACTTTTGAAGATCTTAGAGAGATTTGTTGATAACAACTTCTCTTGACGATTTTCGGCGAACTTTGAGATCAAAGCGACTTTGCTTATACTAGAACAATCAAGTGTTCTTTGAAACTTATAACAAGAAGGGAAAGAATGATTTTAAACTTATAGAATGCTAAATTGAGAGAGAATGAAGTTTAAGGTGTAAGTATTTATGAAAACTTAAGCCTAGTATTTATAGTAAATGAAAATTAAATATGATAAAATTAGTATCCATTCTTGACTTTAACAACTTATGATCAGATTTTTGAAGATATTTAGAGGTTTATAACTTTGCTACTAAGTAAAGAAAAGTGCTAGGAAGTTTCCTCATGGAGGTGTATGGTTTTACTAGCTTTGGAAGTAAGTTTTCTTAACAATTTACACAACAATTGTCTACTAGTAACATTATTCAACTAATAAATCAAATATAGCTTGTGACAATTTCATATATATATATATATATATATATATATTATATTATATATATATTATTATATATATTATATCTATCGAAATCGTATATATATATATATATATATATATATATATATATATATATATATATATATATATATATATATATATATATATATATATATATATATATATATATATATATATATATATATATATATATATATATATATATATATATATATATATATATATATATATATATATATATATATATATATATATATATATATATATATATATATATATATATATATATATATATATATATATATATATATATATATATATATATATATATATATATATATATATATATATATATATATATATATATATATATATATATATATATATATATATATATATATATATATATATATATATATATATATATATATATATATATATATATATATATATATATATATATATATATATATATATATATATATATATATATATATATATATATATATATATATATATATATATATATATATATATATATATATATATATATATATATATATATATATATATATATATATATATATATATATATATATATATATATATATATATATATATATATATATATATATATATATATATATATATATATATATATATATATATATATATATATATATATATATATATATATATATATATATATATATATATATATATATATATATATATATATATATATATATATATATATATATATATATATATATATATATATATATATATATATATATATATATATATATATATATATATATATATATATATATATATATATATATATATATATATATATATATATATATATATATATATATATATATATATATATATATATATATATATATATATATATATATATATATATATATATATATATATATATATATATATATATATATATATATATATATATATATATATATATATATATATATATATATATATATATATATATATATATATATATATATATATATATATATATATATATATATATATATATATATATATATATATATATATATATATATATATATATATATATATATATATATATATATATATATATATATATATATATATATATATATATATATATATATATATATATATATATATATATATATATATATATATATATATATATATATATATATATATATATATATATATATATATATATATATATATATATATATATATATATATATATATATATATATATATATATATATATATATATATATATATATATATATATATATATATATATATATATATATATATATATATATATATATATATATATATATATATATATATATATATATATATATATATATATATATATATATATATATATATATATATATATATATATATATATATATATATATATATATATATATATATATATATATATATATATATATATACAAGTATATATATATATAATACTAATATATACATAATATATATAAAAAAATATATATATATATATATATATATATATAAAAACGGCTACATATACACATATACATGTACCTACTCCATCTTTTATAAAACTCTTAAACACCAACCACTAAATAATACTTACACACTTTAAACAACTAACTAATTTAAATAATTACACTACACACAATATATTTATACTTACACAAGTATTCATGCATGAATCTAGACCAAAATACAACCACATACACCCTTAAAATTCAAATTCACACAAGACATACTTTACCTAGCCAATGGGCTTTGATCCACCACTTCACTTAGCCAATAGCAAGCCTCAAACTCCCTTTTGGCTGCCCTAGCCACGTGATTAAGCCCCCAAGACTCAACCCAACACCCTCATTCTTGCAAACAACCTCCCAACACACTTCTCTCAAAACTCTCTCAACTTTCTTCCTTTCCTTCTTCATATTTCGGATTTTTACAAGCAAAATGAAGCTCAAAACCTAATCTAAACTATTGTAATAATAACTTTTCTTGTTAATTCATCATCTAAGGTCAAGTATGGAGTCATTTGGTGGTCTTGAATGTCACGAAAAATCTGCCCAAAATCATCTTCAAAACCAAGTTCTTCAAGGTATAAATCTTCATCTTTTTACTAGATTCAATCTTGTTCTTGTTTATATTCAAAGGTTTTATCAAAAGTTTATGTTTTCTTCTTGATTTCTTTGTTATACACACTTGATGAAGGCAAAGTTGATAGGATCTTTCTCCTCATGCATATGCATGTCGAAATCTATGAGAAAGATCCAAGGATTCAACAAGTTTAAGACCCAAAAGTGTTGTTATAGATTAGTAGATTTTAAAGTGATTTTCCTTTTGATAGATCTATATGTTTTTGTATATTTTGAAGAATATATTTCTGAGATTTTTCATTAAAAGATGTTTTTATGTTGTTGAAAGTTAGATCTATAAAGATTGGTATTGAAAAGTGTTGATTTGAATGAATACATGTTAGATCTAAGAAAGTTGAATCTTGTTGTTGGATTATGAGATGGATGGACTTGTATTAAGTGAAAAATATGTTAAAAGAGGTATAATAATCTGGAAATTTGATGTTAAGAGGTGTAAAAATAAAGTATTAATCTTGTAAATGATAAACTCAAGTGTTAATAAAGCAAGAATGGTCATTGGTGAGTTGTTTGAACCCAAATACTTTCTGACAGAATTATTCTTCTGTCTTTGGACGGATAAACTGAACATGTTAGGGCTGTTTAAAGCAAAACTTTCAAAATAAAAGTTGTAGATAAAAGAGTTAAGTTTAACCTCCAACTGGAATCACTCAAAAATAATAAACCAAACCAAAGATATGATTTTTCTACCAAAAGTGGTCAAAACTGGAATTTTGTCTTAATGTTGAGTCAACTTTGACGATTTTTAATTTCTTAACTAATAGGTTTCAGAAGTTTAAACCTGGTGTGAACTGAGTCAAAGTGTCCCTAATGTAAAATAAAATTGGGGGATTTTTCTTAAATGTTCATCATCGAAATCTTTTATAAAATTATTGAGTCGCACAGCAGCAAGCTTTCTGACCAACTTTGGTTTTGTAATTTTTAGAGGTAGTAAACAATGTCTGAAAATTTGGCAAAAATTCACATAAATATAGGACACATATATGTCTCTGTATAAAAATCACCAACGTCCAAATAATTCAAATTAACCAAAAATGACTACTCAACATTTTATGAAAATAAGTGTTAAAACAGAAAAATTCCAAGTAAAAGTTCTCCACAATAAAATAAGCTAAAAGTCACTAGATTGCAACTTTAACCAACTCCAACAATCTAGTAACAAAAAGTATTATAGACCTACTGAGAATATGTCAAATAAAAGTTATAAAACTTAACTTGGTTATTAAATGGCAAAGGCAAGCCTACAAACCACTAATTCGGTTCAAATAATCACTAACCGAAAGCACCAAATTGCACATATCACACCACCACCACTATCACGACTTTGGACACCAAAATATGATGAAATTTCTGGAAATAATGAAACAAGAATGAAAATTCATTTTGAAGCACCTTAATTGCTCAAGAAATGAGGCTAAAATCACTATTTCGGTAAACGATTTTTAATCATAAAACCCTCAAAATAAGCAAGACACAAGAGAGGTTGAATTGATATGATTTTGTATGAATATAATTTGCCTAAAAGGCCTGAGATTTTTGACCAAAATGTTTAGTGATGATTTCTAAGAATTTCCATGAATTATTGAATTTAAATAGTAATTAAAAGACATAAAAATCCATAAATAAATTATGTAAATCAAGAATGAAGTTAAATCATCTTAACCATTGATAAAAATAACTAAAACCTACTGGGGAAAAAAATAGTCAAAAGACAAGAGACATGTGTTACCTAATTTTAAGATAAATAATTAAGTAAAAATAATTAATTAAATATTATCATTAAAATAAATGGAAATACACAAATAAAAGTATAAATCATGAAATTGGTTAAATAATCACAACCAATGATGAAAGTGACTAAAACCTACTGGAATAAATCATTTTAAGTCAAAGAACAAATGTCATATAAATTAGAAATAATTAAGTAAGTGAAAATCACTAATAAATAACTATTTTTAAATTAATAGAAAAATTACATAAATAAATATATATATATCACAATATTCTAAGTTAAAGAGGCATAATAATCAGAATATAACCCAAATATAATTAGCCACGAATTATAAAGGCAAGTGAGGTACTTGAAAGTATTTTTAAAGAATTATTTGGTTAATAAATCAAGAAAATGAATAAGTAATTAATTAAATAAATATTTTTAAATAATAGGATTAATACGAAGAATGTATTAATCTTGTAACGAATAGATGTTTTTAATAGCAGAGATATGAAAAGATACCTTGAATGGTATGTATTATAATCAATACAAAATGTATTGATTACAATTGAAGAGATACCTTAAA
Source organism: Erigeron breviscapus (assembly GCA_034093135.1). Lineage (NCBI taxonomy): Eukaryota > Viridiplantae > Streptophyta > Magnoliopsida > Asterales > Asteraceae > Erigeron > Erigeron breviscapus. The sequence continues at coordinate 145,217,633 of CM067170.1, read as the reverse complement.
TGGCAGGAAAAACCAGCATTTTATTTCCAAGTTGTGTTAGGGTTGGCCTTGGGTCGTGAAGAATACCGGGGCGAATTAAGTTGCTTAGTGAATGCTTATGCAAACTTTTCGCGAACTACCTTCCATTCCTCCAGCATAAGCCAAAGAGGCCCAAGGTGCAATCACTTTCGGAAACATTGTGCGGTTAAAAGCGTATCGAGGATATATTCTATCCATAAATCAAACAATTCAAAAATACGAAATAATTCACAGATGGTGAATAGTAATTATATGAATTAGGATAGTTAGGTATATAACTATGCCCTTGTTTATATACCATAATAAGTATTTAAAATGATTTAATAAAAGTTTTACGATTTCTCGTACTTTCGCTAATAATTCATTTTTCGCAATAGTAACAATATTTCAATATTCATATATAAAAGCGATTGTTACTGTATTTAAATGCAATTATGTATCAATTGAGTATAAAATTAAGTTGACAAGCATTTCAATACATAACGTATATTTCTAAAATCATAGAGCAAAGTATAGTAAGGTTTTATAAAAATACTTACAAGAAAGGAGAGTTTATGAACTCTAAGATCAAACTTTCGACGTACGAAGAACACGACTTCTGATTCAAATGAAATTCTTTCAAGACTTGGACTTGTTTACTTAATAATTGAAGATTATTCCCAACCCAAATTGAGTATTATAACTAGAACTTTTGAAGATCTTAGAGAGATTTGTTGATAACAACTTCTCTTGACGATTTTCGGCGAACTTTGAGATCAAAGTGACTTTGCTTATACTAGAACAATCAAGTGTTCTTTGAAACTTATAACAAGAAGGGAAAGGATGATTTTAAACTTATAGAATGCTAAATTGAGAGAGAATGAAGTTTAAGGTGTAAGTATTTATGAAAACTTAAGCCTAGTATTTATAGTAAATGAAATAGAATTAAATATGATAAAATTAGTATCCATTCTTGACTTTAACAACTTATGATCAGATTTTGAAGATATTTAGAGGTTTATAACTTTGCTACTAAGTAAAGGAAAGTGCTAGGAAGTTTCCTCATGGAGGTGTATGGTTTTACTAGCTTTGGAAGTAAGTTTTCTTAACAATTTACACAACAATTGTCTACTAGTAACATTATTCAACTAATAAATCAAATATAGCTTGTGACAATTTCACGAGTATTCCTACTTTCCATAAAGTATGTCGGCTTTGTCTTATTAATGGAATTATTAGATAATCACCGACACTGTGCCACCGACACTTTTTACCGTACATTATACTTAAGGTTTTGTATATACGTTTTCCCTGTTACTACATTTACTCAATTATTTTCTATAATATAATTTTTATAACACGTATGGGCCAATATCACGGTCTTGTAATCATGGGACTTAATTCTAGAAATCCAATTATGACATTATAACTGGCCCAATTTACAGATAAACGAACACAATTAGGCCCAAAGTTTTCGTTTATTAAAGTAGTTAATCAAATTACAAGTACAGCCAAACGGGTAAAAATCACGAATGTTACACACTCAGTAGCACCAGACGTAAACACAATTTCTTTAGGTGACGCATTTATTAAATTCGCAACTTGCCCTCGTGCCACTTCAACCGCCTCATCGGATTCCCACCCGTAAAGATGGGTACGCGAATGAGGGTTCCCGTACTGTGAAACAAAATACGGGAGCATAGCATCAAGTACCCTGGGATCAACAGAAGAAGTAGCTTGCATATCTAAATATAACGGTCTCCCTGATATCTTTACCCCTTTCATCGAGATTCCGGGCTCTTCATAAGGTTCTGCCACACCTATAGATACATACACATATATACATAGAAAACCTTAAATCAATCTTCACTCAACAACTTTTTAGATTAACTAATTCAAGGATTCTGTCACACCTGTATCTATACACATATACATATACATATGCATATACAGACCCTATATAAGTTGTCATTCAATTCAGCTTTTTATATCATTTAACTCATGGGCAGTGGCGGACGCACGTTAATACAAGGGTATGCAAATGCATACCCTGTAAACCATCAAACTAGTGGAGAAATTTTGTACTGTAATTTCATTTATACTGAAAACATACAGAGTGCATATCCTTCAAAAGCAAGTTGCATACCCTCTGTTCAGTTATGTGTCTTGTGTGTAAGTGGCCAGGTTAATGACTCATCATCTAAAACTAATACCCTCGTATATCTTATTTATTTATAATAAGTTACCCATTCATTAGTTTTATTGAATGGTTGGAACTCGTAGTACTGTACTCTTTAGTTTACCCTTTATATTTATATATTTGATGTAAGAATGTAAATGTGAATACATTTAGAATAAAAGGTTTGTAAAGTTATGTTATTTCAGTTCTTGTGAATTTGTTAAATATAAAAGTGAAAATCAATAATAGTTCATCAATGGAGAAAGAACATAGATAACCAAACAATGCGATATTTTTTTTAACGGCTAAAAATTATTAGAATAAGCAACTAAATAACGTACAATTACAATTACAATTACATTTACAAATTTAGATATAACATAAGATATCAATATTAAATGACATATGTATTTTTACCATATTAAATTATAAAGTTTCATTCTTTATTAAATACATATATTACCATATTAAATTATAAAGTTTCATTCTTTATTCAAAATCAACTAACCCATATTAAATTATAAATTAGTATATCAATATTAAATGACATATGTATTTTTACCATATTAAATTATAAAGTTGTATATCAATATTAAATGACATATGTATTTTTACCATATTAAATTATAAAGTTTCATTCTTTATTAAATGACATATGTATTTTTACCATATTAAATTATAAAGTTTCATTCTTTATTCAAAATCAACTAACCCAATATATTAGACCTATAAATTTACCATATTACTATAGTTAAGTTTCAGTTAAAGGCTTATAAAAAATTTAAACATTTAATTATTTTGATCAATTTTTTTACGGCTAAACATTTTATATTGACGAGAGAGATAGGGTGATGGGGGGACTAACGAGAATTCTTGAAAAATATAAACAACAGGGTCAACTTGGGGGATAATCAGGAAGGCGTTCGAAAAGCACTGAAGCTACGATCTTTTCATTGTAAATTGTCGTCATCACGGCATAACGTACGTTGTAAATTATCGTTGCTGCATCGCGCGGGCATTATCCCTCGTTTTTCCAAAAGAGGGTCAGGTCTCTATGCAGAACGCTGAAGTCTGAACCATCCAGAATCCCACACTACTGTTTGGGCTAAATTATTTGGGCTTAAATAGGCTCTTCTAAAGTCCAGCATAATGTCTACTTTGGGCCCAGTAAGTTCTTCTTAAGTCCAGCATAATATGTATTTTGACAAAAACATATTACAGACCTATAGAATCTATAATTATAATTAAGGTATTATTACATGTTTAGAAGCTTATATCTTAATCCCAAATTATCTAGCATCTAAGTTATCAAAACATAGTGTACATTTTTTAAACAAATTATACTCCGTAACACATTATTAACAGGTTGTGTTCCATTTTTCAAATCAACATTTTTACATTGTTTCTAGTTACGTGAAGTGTTTTCCTTATTGAATATAAATCGAGAAATTATGTTTACGACACACATAGGGATGAGCGAAATTATTCCGGTACCACCGATGGTGTAGGTTTTGGTTTTAGATATTTGACAAAAATGGTCTGGTACCAACCGGTTCGATACCGAGAAAACCTAATTTTGGTACCGAAAAGGTAGCAAAGTTTATTATTTCAATGTACATTTTGGAAGTTATAGAATAAGTGATGTGCATTCTTAGTATGGTGAAGTCATCCGTTTATGTTTTATATTATTTCTACAAACTACACCTCTTATAAATGTACTGTATTAATAATGAGTGAAAAATGTTTATTAGATGCGTTTTTGGCATATGATATCTACCAAAAGTTCATGAACATTGTGAGAGACCATATTCTTATATGCTTTCTACCACTCATTAGAGTATATGCTTATTAGATGCGTTTTTGGCAATCTGTCATAATTTGGAGTGCTTAATGTAGAGACCATGTTTTGTTGCTTTCTACCACTAAATCCACTTCTTATTTGATGCTACAACTCGTAATACACCATTCTTTTTTTTGAACGTTGCTTTTGACAATTAATGTAATCATTATAGACCCACAAGATATACATACATATATTATAGCTACTTTATATCATACTACCAATCTAATAAAAAAAAATTATTGTTTATCTTTTAAGGACTTGATTATCATAATCGTCATGAAAAACACGTATCGATCATAACATGCTTAGATTGATGGGTCCAAAAGTAAATGCAAAGTTGTAAACATTAGCATATATACAAATACATAAGACGGACGGTACAGCCGTATATAAAAGGTTCAAAAGCTTCGATCGAATACATATATATCATGTTTATCCGATTACATCACATGTCCCGTGACAAATTTGGTAGGCATAATGATTTAAAGGCGTCTTGATACGTCACGAATTCAATCACCTTAGTTAAGTACGACTCTACAAATGTGCAAAACTGACTCATCATTTACGGATGTATATGACTTAGTGTCCTTTAAAAGAAAAAGAATTGAATTGGAAACCTCCAAATTGTACAAGAGAGATGACACGGAACTCATACCACATCATTTAATCAATAGTTTTGACCAATCTTCTTATAACATCTCAATTTCACTTTTTTCGACTCACGTCTCTTATATTGTTGTCATCACCAACCCACACTACATCTTGACTAACACTATATTTGTTTAACTAGATTTTAGACCCGTGTCAAATACACGGGTTTTACAATGTTATCAATATAAAAATTAGTATATGGAACCAAAAAAAAAATACTTATACGTTAAATGCACAAATATACTTAAAAAGGAATTGAGATATTCAAATGTTAATACTAAATGCTAAATCATATCAAGGCTGAATGGTGTAGCATAGTTTCTTTTATACAAACTCTTCCAAAGAAACAATATCTTAACTTTGATTACACAATTGACCGAGTTTTCATTGATGTCTTGCAAAAAAGTAATTTTATTTTTGTTAGCCATGGTTGTTAAGAACAATAAAAATAATGGTTGGTTCGTGGGGTTTTCAAAGATTTCGTGTAACACCCGTCATTTTAAAAACCTGGATTTCAAAAACTTTTGCCAAACGGCGTTTAAAACGTAGCGGAAATAGGATCACTTAAAAAAACTGCTTCATCCGTAACGGATGGTACCTTTCATTAAAGTTTGGTGTTACTAATAGCATCATCGTAATAGTCAAAGTAAAATCCAAGTTATGGCACTAACATAATTGCCATCAACACTACAAGAGACGTAAATCATAAATAAAGTAGCCGAACATATGGCTATGGGTAAAGTCTAATCATAGGGAGACTAATGTTAATCTTCCTTTATTCTTCTACCCATCTCACGATCCACGCACTTCACTAGCTTATACCTGCTTATCCTGAAGGACACAACATTTTCATAAAAGCAAGTGTTAGCTAATAAAATTAGCTAAAGTAAGATACACACATTTTGATAAAACGTTCTTCATTTTACTTTCATAAAACTTTGTCATATTTTACTTATCAAACGTAACCACATTACATATCATCCACAACAATCATAGATCAACCCATACATCCCTTTTCCCACATTGTATCACATTTCATTTCATATCAACATATACATCATATCATCATATACCCTCTTCTTAATCAATATCTTATATCATATCAACATATACTTCATATCATCATATACCCTCTTCTTAATCAATATCTTATATCATATCAACATATACTTCATATCATCATATACCCTCTTCTTAATCAATATCTTATATCATATCAACATATACTTCATATCATCATATACCCTCTTCTTAATCAATATCTTATATCATATCAACATATACTTCATATCATCATATACCCTCTTCTTAATCAATATCTTATATCATATCAACATATACTTCATATCATCATATACCCTCTTCTTAATCAATATCTTATATCATATCAACATATACTTCATATCATCATATACCCTCTTCTTAATCAATATCTTATATCATATCAACATATACTTCATATCATCATATACCCTCTTCTTAATCAACATTTCATTTCATATCAACATATACATCATATCATCATATACCCTCTTCTTAATCAATATCTTATATCATATCAACATAGACTTACCACTTAAACATAACTTCATATCAACATATACATCATATCATCATATACCCTCTTCTTAATCAATATCTTATATCATATCAACATATACTTCATATCATCATATACCCTCTTCTTAATCAATATCTTATATCATATCAACATATACTTCATATCATCATATACCCTCTTCTTAATCAATATCTTATATCATATCAACATATACTTCATATCATCATATACCCTCTTCTTAATCAATATCTTATATCATATCAACATATACTTCATATCATCATATACCCTCTTCTTAATCAATATCTTATATCATATCAACATATACTTCATATCATCATATACCCTCTTCTTAATCAATATCTTATATCATATCAACATATACTTCATATCATCATATACCCTCTTCTTAATCAATATCTTATATCATATCAACATATACTTCATATCATCATATACCCTCTTCTTAATCAATATCTTATATCATATCAACATATACTTCATATCATCATATACCCTCTTCTTAATCAATATCTTATATCATATCAACATATACTTCATATCATCATATACCCTCTTCTTAATCAATATCTTATATCATATCAACATATACTTCATATCATCATATACCCTCTTCTTAATCAATATCTTATATCATATCAACATATACTTCATATCATCATATACCCTCTTCTTAATCAATATCTTATATCATATCAACATATACTTCATATCATCATATACCCTCTTCTTAATCAATATCTTATATCATATCAACATATACTTCATATCATCATATACCCTCTTCTTAATCAATATCTTATATCATATCAACATATACTTCATATCATCATATACCCTCTTCTTAATCAATATCTTATATCATATCAACATATACTTCATATCATCATATACCCTCTTCTTAATCAATATCTTATATCATATCAACATATACTTCATATCATCATATACCCTCTTCTTAATCAATATCTTATATCATATCAACATATACTTCATATCATCATATACCCTCTTCTTAATCAATATCTTATATCATATCAACATATACTTCATATCATCATATACCCTCTTCTTAATCAATATCTTATTTCATATCAACATATACATCATATCATCATATACCCTCTTCTTAATCAATATCTTATATCATATCAACATAGACTTACCACTTAAACATAACTTCATATCATATCTTGGCATTTCACACATAAACTTGTCACACGTATTCATATTAGCACATATTCTCACGTCACATCGTGATCTCACAACGTAAAGCACATATATTTCTTTCACACATATCTTATTATTAACTTAATCATCTTAATCAACTTATCACATACTTACATCTCACTAAGATATACTTTCTCTCTCCTCCCTATCATCTTCAACCTCCCTTTCATACACAAACACACTTTACACACACTAACCTAAAACCTCCATTAAACCTTTAATTAAGCTCATTTCTATTTATATCAATTGGTATCAGAGCACAATCAGCATATCTGAACGATCTACAAGCTTGAATCAAGTTGTTTTTGTGCTTAATTTTGGTAATTTTGAGTTTTTCTGAAACTGTCAATTGCCGAGATAACTGTTCGAGTTATTTTTGCAATTTGAGTGTGTTTTGGTTAGAATTTTGTTCACCGATCGATTCGTTGATAGTAAATCATCATTCAGTATCAATTTCAGACCTCAATTTCAACTTTTGATCATGTTTTGTGCGAGCTCGGCAAACAGAGGTTTTGTAGGGATTTGATTTGAGTGGAAATTTGTTATAATTTTGTTTGAGGATTTGTTCGCGATCAATTTCTGAACATTTTGATACAATTTTCAAGTTTTAATTCGCAAAAATGAGAGAGAATTTGAAGATTTTGTGTGAGCTCGGCGTTTGAGTGTTTGGCTGAACGAAGAAGACAACTGGAAACCGACTATTTTGTCATTTAGTGTATTCTCGTGTTTGCAGAGGTCGTTGATTAAGTGTTGGACGAATAGTGCGATTTGCAGAGATATAAGCTCGGCAAATCATCATTTCAAGAAAATCTTTCTAAGTGTTGGATGAATAGTGCGATTTGCAGAGATATAAGCTCGGCAAATCATTATTTCAAGAAAATTTTTCTAAGTGTTGGATAAGTTGTTCCATTTGCAGAGATCTAAGCTCGGCAAACACTAAGTTCAACTCTGGTGTGACTAAGTCATATTGATTTGGTTCATTTGAAGAGATCTAAGCTCGGCAAATCATCATTTCAAGAAAATCTTTCTAAGTGTTGGATGAATAGTGCGATTTGCAGAGATATAAGCTCGGCAAATCATCATTTCAAGAAAATCTTTCTAAGTGTTGGATGAATAGTGCGATTTGCAGAGATATAAGCTCGGCAAATCATCATTTCAAGAAAATCTTTCTAAGTGTTGGATGAATAGTGCGATTTGCAGAGATATAAGCTCGGCAAATCATCATTTCAAGAAAATCTTTCTAAGTGTTGGATGAATAGTGCGATTTGCAGAGATATAAGCTCGGCAAATCAACATATTTTGTGAAAGTTGGTTCAAAATCATTTTTGATCAACATTCTTTCCTGGTGCAATGTTTTGAAATTTTCAAAAAAAAAATTTCCTTCATCTGCCGAGATCTAAGCTCGGCATTCTTCACAATTCAGAAAATTCAAATTTTTTCATAAATTTTGGGTAAACAAGTTTATTGGACTGATAATTGTTTTGGATTAATAAAAAGTCATTTGGGCTTAAGTGTTGAACTCATTTCAACTACATTTTCATTTTTATTTGGGCCAAAAAGAGTAATTGGGCTTATCTTGTACTACTTTTTAATTGGACTTACATTCTCCTTTAATTGGGCTAGTTTGTTGTTGGGCTCAAGTGTTTAAATTTTGTTTGGGCTAAATAAATATTTTTCTTTTGGGCTAGTATTTTTCTTGGACTAAAATTTGTTTTGGGTCTAAGTGTCATTTGGGTCAATTGTTCTTTTGGGCTAAATAGATTTTCTAAATCTGGGCTTACAAATTTTTTTTTGGGCTAAATAGATTTTCTAAATCTGGGCTTACAAATTTTTTTAATTGGACTTACATTCTCCTTTAATTGGGTTGAATTGTTTAAATTTTGTGTTCTTATCATAGATTGTTGTCTCAAAATGTCAACCAAAACTTTCAAGTATAAACCATGCATGGAGGCCTATCATCTTCATGAAAGTCGAGAGTGTTCATGCCTTCAAGGTCATGCGTGTGTTATTCAATTGCTACAAAAGTTTTCAGAATTTTTCGAGAAAAACAAAGTTCTTAGGAAGGAAAATGAGAGTCTTAAATGTGCAAATGACCAACTCAAATTTGAAAACCAAGAGCTCAAGTCAGCAAATGATCTAATTTTGTCCAACATGGAAAGTCTTCAAAAAGAAAATGATCATTTGCAGTCAAAAATTTTCAAAAAAAAAATTTCCTTCATCTGCCGAGATCTAAGCTCGGCATCCTTCACAATTCAGAAAATTCAAATTTTTTCATAAATTTTGGGTAAACAAGTTTATTGGACTGATAATTGTTTTGGATTAATAAAAAGTCATTTGGGCTTAAGTGTTGAACTCATTTCAACTACATTTTCATTTTTATTTGGGCCAAAAAGAGTAATTGGGCTTATCTTGTACTACTTTTTAATTGGACTTACATTCTCCTTTAATTGGGCTAGTTTGTTGTTGGGCTCAAGTGTTTAAATTTTGTGTTCTTATCATAGATTGTTGTCTCAAAATGTCAACCAAAACTTTCAAGTATAAACCATGCATGGAGGCCTATCATCTTCATGAAAGTCGAGAGTGTTCATGCCTTCAAGGTCATGCGTGTGTTATTCAATTGCTACAAAAGTTTTCAGAATTTTTCGAGAAAAACAAAGTTCTTAGGAAGGAAAATGAGAGTCTTAAATGTGCAAATGACCAACTCAAATTTGAAAACCAAGAGCTCAAGTCAGCAAATGATCTAATTTTGTCCAACATGGAAAGTCTTCAAAAAGAAAATGATCATTTGCAGTCAAAAATTTTCAAATTAACAAATGAGTTGGACAATTCTTAAAATGAACTCAACAAACCCGTGATAACTCTGAACAGCCGCACAGAACGAACATATGCACCAAATAACAGGTGAAGTTTTAAGAGCTTCATTCCTTGTTTCACGTGTTGTCCATGTAGATCAATTGTTATCATATTTTCAAAGTCCTTGTTCCTTGAAGCAAATATATCCTGGCTTGCCCTTTTATCTGCTTGCCGAGCCTTTTCATTACACATCCTTCCCTGATCAGAGAGATATCCTGCATATTCTCGTTTTCCATTTGCATATGCAGTTGCAGCCTTGTGAAAGTATGACTTCATTGAATCGTAGTGCTCAGTTGCAGTAGTTCTGTAATTCTGATAGTCATTTCCTTTAGCAAAAACATGTTGTTTTTTGTCTGTATCTTCTGAAGGATAGTCAAACATTGGACCGAGTGACTCCATCTTTTTTACTACATTCCTCCAGTTCATGCTTTCGGGTTCATGTTTTGAACTCTTTCGTGTATTGAAAAGAGATTCCAACACGTCCTGAGTAAGCTCAGAGGTATTTTTGTGACCAGGTGAAGGTTGAATTTCTGGACGAGCAAGAACATCAAAATAGTTCCTGCTATTAAAGCCCATACTAAGGTCACTCTCAGATGATGAAGCTAGATCGTATGTGCTATCAGTCATACTGTCACTTGATTCTAATAGAGACCTAGTATCTTTACTTTTTTCGTTTAAGTTATGATGCTGACCACTAGTAGAGGGCTCAGATGACGGAGCAGTTAGTTCAAGCAGTATGTCCAATGCTTTTTCAACATCATAAGCACATTCACAAAGCACGTCTTTAACGAAATCCATCCCGAATTCACAATCATCACTAAGCATTGAACACAAAAACTGTTCAGCATCATCATGACTCACATTCACACCCTCCTCATTTCCTTTCCATTTATCAATCCCTCTTTTCTTAATAACAGTTGGCACATAATCTTTCCCAATCACACTTGCCACCATTCCGGTTGCCGCGACAACTTTAAAATTCCCTTTACCCATTTTGCCAATCTTTCTATTATTATCCAAACTCTCAAAATTCGATAAACCCGAGCTCCCACTCGAGCTCGAACCAGTTTCGGTTAAACTCCCAAATATTTCTGTAGCATCACTATGACTTCCAAATATTTCTGCAGCGTCGGAATGACTCGACGCTGTTTCCGTCGTATTCGACATCATTTCGGCTTGTTCTTCGATCGAGAACGAAGCGATCTTTTCGGTTAGATTGTTAGTATTGTGGTCAACGGTTTGACCAGAGTTAGGGTTAGGGTTTTGTTGTTTTGGTTTTGAAATTGAGGGTTTTGGTTTGTTCTTTTTCTTCTTTGGATGTTTCATTTTGTTATACACAAATTATATAACAATTACATAGAACAATATATATCTATATATATGTATGTATAGGTATAGAGATATTTCTGTATATAAATAGATATCCAAAAATATGTATGTATAGGTTTGGGGGAAACTGATGATGTACCAAATTAGGGTTCAATGATTAAAATGAGATCAAAAGATGAAATGATTGATTTTTTTTATTTTTTAGAGAGAAGGATGTATGGAATTATGTCAAAGGCTTCTTACAAAATGATTAAGGAAGGGGTATTTATACTAATGATCTAATTAACACTAATACCCCTTGAATAACTAGAAATATTACAATTTAACACCATTTATATTTCTAACAATCTCCCCCTTGGTGTTGAATTGTAAATGTTGCATCGTCTTTGGTCTTTAAATAACATGATGAGCCCATTTGTTGAAAATCTTCAATGTTGAATGGACTTTGAAGCTTTCTCATTGTCTTCAACGTCTTGTATCAACCTTGACTTTGAATCTTCTCAACAAACAAATATATTTGACGATGACTTATTAAATCTTGATCTTCTCTTGCAACTTTGAATACTTCGGAAGCATCTTTGAAATCTTTGTAGCTTTTGAGCTTTCACAACTTGAACTTTTAAATGTTGATTTCAACTTGATGTTGCTTGGAGAAGTAACTTGAATCTTTGAGTAGCATGCGGAAGCTTGGTTTTGACTTTGAATTCCTTGAATTCTTTTGGTATTGCGGAAGCTTGATTTAACTTTGAATTCTTTTGACTTTGCGGAAGCTTGGTTTTGACTTTGAAATTTCTTGGCATTTCAGAAGCTTGGTTTTGGAATGCGGAAATTTGTTTTTGTCTTTAAAACTTCAATTCTTGGTCTAACTTGTCTCTGAATCAATAAACAGCTTGGAGCACTTGATTCTTTGATCAATGAACATTTGCTCCCCCTCAATCAAACAACTATCTCGGAGCAAATTATTCAATAACAAATCTTTAATCTCTTGCTCCCCCTCTTACAAACAATCATTTCGGAGCATATTTAACAATTCATGAGTTTTCTCTTGCTCCCCCTCAAATGAACAATCTCTTCAAATAAAGAACAAACTTAACTTTCCAACTTAATTTTCTTTGTAGCATCAACAAACGACAATCTCTATTCAATCTCAATTTTGGGTAAACAAGTTTATTGGACTGATAATTGTTTTGGATTAATAAAAAGTCATTTGGGCTTAAGTGTTGAACTCATTTCAACTACATTTTCATTTTTATTTGGGCCAAAAAGAGTAATTGGGCTTATCTTGTACTACTTTTTAATTGGACTTACATTCTCCTTTAATTGGGCTAGTTTGTTGTTGGGCTCAAGTGTTTAAATTTTGTTTGGGCTAAATAAATATTTTTCTTTTGGGCTAGTATTTTTCTTGGACTAAAATTTGTTTTGGGTCTAAGTGTCATTTGGGTCAATTGTTCTTTTGGGCTAAATAGATTTTCTAAATCTGGGCTTACAAATTTTTTTAATTGGGTTGAATTGTTTAAATTTTGTGTTCTTATCATAGATTGTTGTCTCAAAATGTCAACCAAAACTTTCAAGTATAAACCATGCATGGAGGCCTATCATCTTCATGAAAGTCGAGAGTGTTCATGCCTTCAAGGTCATGCGTGTGTTATTCAATTGCTACAAAAGTTTTCAGAATTTTTCGAGAAAAACAAAGTTCTTAGGAAGGAAAATGAGAGTCTTAAATGTGCAAATGACCAACTCAAATTTGAAAACCAAAAGCTCAATAAAATTGTTTTGGACAATCAATCAAAAGAACTTGTTTTGCAACAAAAGATTTCTGAGCTTAACCATGAGTTGCGAAACAAGTCCACCATTTTTGAGAGCAAAGTTGAAGAAGAAAAAACAAAGTTTTGTGCTCAAATCAAGTGTCTTGATGACAAGTGTTTGCAACTTCAGTCAAATGAAACATTTTTGACAAAGAAAAATTTCGACCTTGAGATTGAATTGCAAACACAAACCAAATCTTTTCAGCGTCAAAATCATTGTTCTGTCTCTCTTGACCTACATAAAGAAGTTGTTGAAGGTTGCACTGAACCTGATTGTCCTGTATGTGAAGTTGTGGATTATTCTGTACCAAGGGAATGTGATGTTGTTAAGACCGTTGAGACCTCAACTCAGACTGATGTTGAGTGTGTTTGTGACAAGACTGAGATGTCCAAAAGTTTTCCAAAATCTATTTCATCAAAACCTAAAGTTGATGTTCCAAAGAGGGTTTACACGGGTAAATCTTCAAAACCTTTTGAAAGAAAGGTGTCTCAGTTTACTAATTACTCATTGCAAAAGGGTAAGAAGTACTCTAAGAAACCTATTTTTGATGGAACAACTACTTTTGTGTCTTTTCTCTCCTTCGAGGATAATTCTAAACACATTTCTCAAGCAAAATCTCAGTTGACTAATTCTAAATGGAAACCGATTTCAAAAGATAAGTCAATTGAGTCAAAATCATTCAAATATTCTTTTTTGGAACTTTTTGATCTTGCACCAAAACCTGTGAAAGCAGTTGTGCAAAAAGTGAATGATTTTGCTTCGAAAAATCATTTTCCAAATCAATCTCTCAAGATTGGAAGCTTTTCAAAGAAATCAAATGATTTTTCACCGTTGCTTCCACGAAAACTCTTTTCAACTAAACCACCGGGTTTTAGTTCTCCGTGGAATGCAACATCTATTCATCAAGTCGATGAGACTTACATTTGGACTTTTAAGAATTCAAAAACCATTGGGCCCAATCTCAAATGGGTTCCAAAAGTGATTTCCAAGTGATTTGATGAATAGTGGCTTATGCACACATCAGTGTATAACCCGTTCTAAAACCGTGTTTATAATTTCATCAATTTTTTAGAAAAATTCCAAAAAGATTTTCATTTTCTTATTTTAAAAATCCAAAAAGATTTTATCTTTTCATCATTTTTACTTTGTCTTTTAGTTACTCACAATGTATTAGGATGAGATGCAAGGCATCGAACGCCTTTGTGTACTGCCTTTGTTGTCTCATTTTTAATGTTTGTGAGCAACTTTCAAACCTTTTACTCACCCTTTATATGCTAAAACTTTGTTTATATCATGCATATATTTAGGGGGAGTTTGTTTATAAAACCAAAACTTCCAAGTGTTCAAACTCGTTTTGTCATTTTCAAACACTTTGGATGATTTTAAAACCATTTTCGATCATATTCAAAGAAGTTCGGTGTTAGATTTGCACATGAGAGTTTAGGCCACTCATAAAAACTCCATGATCTTGTCATCGCCGATGGGATCTAACCCCGGAGTTAAATTCTCAATTTTAGATTGTGAGGGTCTTTGAGAGTGATGATGTTTGTGCAAATAGGACATGAGGGAGTAGTCGAAAAGTGAGAGGTTAAGGTGAAAAAGATGATGTGAGAAAGGGCTAAAAGAAATGAAAGCCCTCCCCAAAATTCTCAAAAGCCGGGTCAACACGTTTCTATCGGATTTCATATGTTGATTTCTCGATATTGAAGAAGACTTCATGGACCCAGTGAAGCAATGCACATCTTTACCTAACCACTCAAGTATTTCTTAACAAATGCTTGTTTTATTCTCACGGAGATTTTCACATTTCTATCGACTCTTCATCTGGAAGATGTTGATATTGAAAAAGGGCGACAATCTGCTCTGGTCCCCGACTTCATTTGATCACTATTGAGTCTAGAGCCTACTTGATATATCTTTCATTTGCCTAGGACACATAGAGTCTTTTTATGTCTTTGTGACATTGCATATCTTTGTGATATTGCCGGAACATTCGTAGTGATATCATATTTTTGATATTCCACGATGATCGAATGGAAATCCTACCAATGCTAACATCTTTTCCAACGTTGAACGTAGGTCTCACATTTTCATTTTATGAATTTGTTGAGTAAACGAGAAGTCTATGTGACCTCGGATTTATTTCCCAAAAGTCTTTGAGGATAGTAAGACATGGTTATTGAACGCCTTTGTGACACTGACCATGAATTACATTCTTTAAAGCAATCTATCGGTTGAAAAGCCATAGACCGAACCATTTAGAGATAAGCTTTGTGCATTTCTCAATGATAATGGGAAGTCCTAAAAATAGTTATCGTATTTTTAGGCCACACCATTAATCCTTTTGATTTTTGGTTGTGTTAACGGATCATTTTTATCCGGTTTTCATTTCTCTTCACACAAACACAAAGAACACAAACACCTTTATAAAATCTTTTTCCAAAAACGCAATCTCAAATTCTAGTTCACCAATAGGTTCATTGGGAATTGGGAATTGGGTTGGGTTACTTTGCTTGCTTGTTGTTTGTTGGCATCTACCGTTTATGCTATTAATCATTATTGTATGATGAACACGTTTCACATATTCATCATAAGGGGGAGAAATGATTAAATGATTGATAGATAGAGTTCAAAGTTTTAGGTAGAATTTGATTGATAGATATTGATTGAGGATAATTCATAGTGTTTGGTTGTTCAAAAGATCGTTAGTTTAGGTGAAGAGAGTGAATAATTATCGTGATAAGTTGAAAGATTGTTTTGAGAAAGTTAACGGATTGATTCAAGATCGAGTATATTCAAGATGATGTACATGGTCGATATTTGAAAGATTTATTGGAAATTTGACCATTGTTTGATGATTAGAAGAGTTTGAGATTGAATGGAGATTGTTCGTTTGTTGATACTTGTGATAGCTAAGTTTGTTTAATGTCTTGAGAAGATTCATAGTTTGAAGAGATTGTTAATTTGAGGGGGAGCAAGAGTAAACTCATGAGTCGTTAAATATGCTCCGAAATTATTGTTTGTTCGAGGGGGAGCAAGAGATTAAAGATTTGTTATTGAATAATTTGCTCCGAGATAGTTGTTTGATTGAGGGGGAGCAAATGTTAATTGATCAAAGAATCAAGTGCTCCAAGATGCTTATTGATTCAGAGACAAGTTCGATCAAGAATTAAAGTTTTAAAGTCAATTCAAATTTCCGCATTCCAAAACTAAGCTTCCGAAATGCCAAGAGACTTCAAAGTCAAAACCAAGCTTCCGCAAAGCCAAAAGAAGTCAGAGTTAAATCAAGCTTCCGCTATACCAAAAGAATCCAAAAGAATTCAAAGTCAAATCCAAGCTTCCGCATGCTACTCAAAGATTCAAGTTACTTCTCCAAACAACATCAAGTTGAAATCAACATTCAAAAGTTCAAGTTGTGAAAGCTCAAAAGCTACAAAGATTTCAAAGGTGCTTCCAAAGTATTCAAAGTTGCAAAAGAAGATCAAGATTTAATAAGTCATCGTCAAATATATTTGTTTGTTGAGAAGATTCAAAGTCAAGGTTGATACAAGACATTGAAGACAATGAGAAAGCTTCAAAGTCCAATCAACATTGAAGATTTTCAACAAATGGGCTCATCATGTTATTTAAAGACCGAAGACGATGCAACATTTACAATTCAACACCAAGGGGGAGATTGTTAGAAATATAAATGGTGTTAAATTGTAATATTTCTAGTTATATAAGGGGTATTAGTGTTAATTAGATGATAGGTATAAATACCCCTTCCTTAATAACTTTGTAAGAAGCCTTTAACATTAATCCATACTTACATCTCACTAAGATATACTTTCTCTCTCCTCCCTATCATCTTCAACCTCCCTTTCACACACAAACACACTTTACACACACTAACCTAAAACCTCCATTAAACCTTCAATTAAGCTCATTTCTGTTTATATCAGCCTTCCTACGTGTAACACACTTAAATCCCACATATATTTCATCATATATCATAATCAATCATAGCATCAATATAATCAACATTGAAGATTTTCAACAAATGGGCTCATCATGTTATTTAAAGACCGAAGACGATGCAACATTTACAATTCAACACCAAGGGGGAGATTGTTAGAAATATAAATGGTGTTAAATTGTAATATTTCTAGTTATATAAGGGGTATTAGTGTTAATTAGATGATAGGTATAAATACCCCTTCCTTAATAACTTTGTAAGAAGCCTTTAACATTAATCCATACTTACATCTCACTAAGATATACTTTCTCTCTCCTCCCTATCATCTTCAACCTCCCTTTCACACACAAACACACTTTACACACACTAACCTAAAACCTCCATTAAACCTTCAATTAAGCTCATTTCTGTTTATATCAGCCTTCCTACGTGTAACACACTTAAATCCCACATATATTTCATCATATATCATAATCAATCATAGCATCAATATAATCAACATCACAATAAATATCGTTAAGATATCATGGCAGCAACATTATGTTCATAGTACTACATATGCACATAACTACTTCATATTTAAGCGTCATCATAACATAATAAACCACTTCAGCATGCATACATTCCCACATAACCTCCCACATAACCCGGAAAACCAACACACATAAGATAATCCAATTAAGAGGTTAATTATAGAAAACCACTTTTTGTTGTGCCTCCAGCGTGAGAAAAGTCATGTATCTTACCTTGGTATTGCTTAGCAATGAGTTACGTATGCCTTACAGTGCTTGATAAGTGCTCCCGACAACCTAGAACGAGTATAAGATCGATCTATAAGCTAAACGAAATGTTTTGTGCAAACTGGGCATCAGGTGCGTCGCACCTCCCAAGTGGTGCGTCGCACCAATCATACAGAAAACTCAGATCAGGTATAGGTGCGCCGCACCTGCCCTTGGTGCGTCGCATATCGGGCTCCCTTCGAAAATCAAAATCCCTAATCTGGGCAGTGGTGCGCCGCACCACCCACCTGGTGCGCCGCACCTGGGGTGCCGACCAGCAAAACCAACTCAGTTTCTCTTCATTCACCTTCCAAACGGATCCCAAACCTCCACCGCGACTTACACCCATTAAATTGACATCAAATAGGTCACAATTAAGCATTTGAAAACATCAATTAATCCTTGAATCAATTGCATAAATGAATCCTTCTTTTTGATCATCAAAACGACTCGAAACCGCAACGTTTGGTTCAAAAACACAATTGAACACACATGGATCTAATTAAACACCTGGGATTCACTTATTTACATATAAACAACATTATTCAACATTAAAGTTTGCATCTTGACATAATTAATCAACTCTATTAACGATTATAATCACGAAAACAACGTTTTTGACCTAAAACATCATGATCAAGGAACCCCAACCCTTTAGGCCGAATCTACAGGGTAAATCTAATTAAACACCTGGGATTCACTTATTTACATATAAACAACATTATTCAACATTAAAGTTTGCATCTTGACATAATTAATCAACTCTATTAACGATTATAATCACGAAAACAACGTTTTTGACCTAAAACATCATGATCAAGGAACCCCAACCCTTTAGGCCGAATCTACAGGGGTAAATCCTAATTGAAAACCTGATTAACAATCAGTAGGTGATGCTATACCTGTAGGTTTGATCAACGGATCGAAAAGCACTCGAATTCCCTTCCAAAGTCTCCCGAAATCAACTATAACTTGAAGATTAGATCTAAGCTTTTGTTTGCAGGTGTTTCTAGGGTTTTGTAACTGATCAAAAGGGTTCTTGGTCGACCATAGGGCGCCTTATATACTGGAGACAACTTTCAATTTTACATCTAGGCCCTCGCACTTCGTTATAACTCGTTTCGGCACTTAACGTCTCGTTTAACGCCCATAGAAACACTTATCGACCCTTAAATCTTATCGGGAACATTAAATGACTTCATTTATCATTATCTACTTTAATTTCATTATTTTAAATCATTTTAACACATAACTCACGTAATTCGTTTAATTCACATAAGCACATATACAACACATAGTTACTAACGGTCACTAACGACAAGTTGACGGTCAACGTCAAAAGTCAAACTTGATAAGTTTGGGATGTTACATTTCGTTTTGTTGTAATTTTATTTGTAGGGTTCAGTTTATATAAGAAGAAATATGTATCCTAAATATAGTTTGATTCCAATTCTAATAACAACAATGATTATCTTAATTATAGTCTGATTATAATTACTAATTATTATAATAGTTTGATTACAATTAATAAATTAAAATAAATTATTGATATTAATATTAATTCGTATTAATTCAATTGTTGTAACCTTTTTAACTTTTAGCTATATTTTGTTATTAAATTAGATAGACATTATACAATAAAATATTAATTATCTTTAAACTGGGTTAAAGTGTAAATTGGTGATGGAAAACCAAAAAGTGTAAATTAATTTAGACATGTGTTCGTTTTGTGTTAGAAATATAAATGTAGTAGTTGATTTGTGTACCTTTATGTAATTTGTACTTATAATGTAAACTAGTTAATATGGAAGGGGGCATAGTGTAAATTACTCATATGTATATAAACCCCCTCCATTATGCAAATTGTAAACCTTTTGCCCCATAATGCTATCTAATCTTTCCCTCCAACACACACTCTCTTTCTCTCTACACTCTCTCTCTCTAAAACCGCCATTGTTACACACACTAACACACACATAAGCTCAAATTCACATCTTTACATTTGGTATCAGATTCTTTGTCCTTGCAGGAATATCTCATTTGTGTATGGTACGTAGACTCGGGATGTTCTCGTCACATGACTGGAAACAAGTCTATTCTAACGAACTTTGTTGAGAAGTTTATGGGAACAGTCAGATTTGGAAATGATCATATCGCTCCTATACTTGGGTATGGAGACATTGTTAAAAATGGAATCACTATCAAGAGAGTTTCCTATGTTGAAGGATTAGGTCACAATCTTTTTAGTGTTGGACAATTTTGTGACAATGATCTTCAAGTTCTTTTCAAAAGATATGAATGCAAAGTGCAGACTGAAGAAGGTGTGGATATTCTTACGGGTACAAGAGATAATAATTTGTTCACAATTGATCTCAACAACATTCCGACTCCTTCTTCCGAGATTTGTCTTCTTTCGAAAGCAACTGCACAAAATCCTTGGTTATGGCATCGCTGACTTTCTCATCTTAATTTCCAAACGATTAATGCTCTTGTGGATAAACAACTTGTTGAGGGTCTTCCGGATTACAAGTATGAAAGTGAACATGTTTGTCCGGCTTGTGCAATTGGAAAGATGAAGAAAGCATCACATAAATCAAAGAAGTTTCTAAGTACAGAAGGTCCTTTGCACCTTATTCATATGGATTTGTGTGGCCCAATGAAAGTTCAAAGTATCCATGGCAAGCGATACATTCTTGTGATTGTGGATGATTATTCTCGTTATACTTGGGTATTCTTTCTTCATGCAAAGAGTGATGATCCGAATGTGATTATTGATTTCATCAAGAAGACCCAAGTAAATCTTCAATCATCAGTCTGAATTGTTCGCTCAGACAATGGCACTGAATTCAAGAATTCAACTATTGCCTCTTTCTTCAAGTCCATGGGTATTACTCATCAATTTTCCGCTGCCAGGACACCTCAACAGAATGGAGTAGTTGAACGACGTAATCGAACTCTTGTTGAAGCAGCTAGAACAATGCTTGCTTATTCTAAGTTGCCTCCGAATTTATGGGCTGAAGCTGTTGCTACTGCTTGTTTCACTCAAAATAGATCAATCATTAACAAGAGGTTTGATAAAACTCCATACGAGGTGATTAACAAAAGAAAGCCCAATGTGAACTTCTTACACATTTTCGGATGTGTTTGTTATGTTCTCAATGATCGAGATAATTTGGGCAAATTTGAACCTAAGGGCGATGAGGCATATTTCATCGGTTATTCGAGAGAATCAATAGCTTATCGGGTGTATAACCGAAGAACCAAGAAGATAGAAGAGAGTATGAATGTTAGATTTGGCTCTTGTGTGCATTATTTTATGGAATTGGATTTGTTAAGTATAAGATTTGTTAAATATAAGATATTTGTTAAGTATAATATTTGTTAAGTATAAGATTTGTTCAGTATAAGATTATACCTATTTATATTTTGATTCGAAAATAAGTTTGTTTTGAAATAAGTTTGTCTTTGAAATATGTCTCTGCTTTTCATATTATATTTCAGCTTTTGTCATATCCGTTCACTGAGCTTTTTGTTCAGCCGTATTCCTTTTTCTTTCTTATACGGCAGGTTATCAGAAGGGCTTTAGGATCGAAAGAAGAGAGTAGAATGAAGTGGACTTAGCAACCCTTTGCTTTAGAGCTAATTGAAGAATTAGTACTTTGAATATTGTCAATTTGACTTTGGTTTGACTTTTGAATAAGATTAACGCCCCTTTTGTCTTTAAGTTCCATTTTGTACGTTTTGTAAGTTAGGGGCGTTACAATCATGGTAGTCAAATTTAGCTCTAGTCTTTACTCTCTACTATAATAAGTTTAATTATCTGTTTCCATGCCATATATCATCTTGTTCTCAAATTTAGCAACTAACAGAATTCACATGTATACAGGTGGAGAGAGAGAGGAGCTTACTTAGTTCCAAGTTGATTGAATTTGAAAATCTACTTCGTAATCCCTACCCACCTCCACAAAATTCAACCCTTACTACCCAAAATGCCTTTCCCAGAACTAATGTCCCTTCTTCGGCTCCGGGTTTCAGCCAAGTGGGTACAAACTTCAATTCTGGAGCTAATACAAATTTATTCTCTCAAACAATGCAAAATATAGGCCCAACTCCGGTTACAAGTTTCAGTCAATTGAATACAAGTTTTCAAATGAGGCAAGTATTTCTTTCTTTTTGGGTTTCGTCCTTTTTTTTAGCAAGCTTTCCTGACCCTCACTTTATTTATATTATGTTTTTATGGATACTTTCTAGTCCGGCTGCCTCAAATAATGCTTCTGGGCCAGTAAGTCAGTTCCAAGCTCCTACTCAGATTTCAACTCCATCCCAGAACACCTTTGCTTTTGGAATTCCAGGCGTGGTTTTCAAGTTTTTCCTCTTATGCAATTCATAGAGTTGGCAATTTCAACACACTTATATCTAAGGGGTCAAATAGGCCGAGGAAATGGTGAAATTGGCCAAAAGTCGCTTTAAGTGTATTTTCAACGAGTACAACTTCTTAACCAACTTTATCCGGGTAACTAGTTAACTATTGTAGATAACTAGTGACCCATATTTACTCTCCCAACACATCCATATCACTACCCATATTTACCAATATATATTTTTTCTTTCCTTTATATATACCAATCTTTTGTCTGGTTACTTGTAGGTCAACTGAGCAGTCAACCCTCTCAACAGTCATTTGTTAGCTCCTTCCCTGCCTCAAGTAGCTTTACCAACCAGTTCCCTGTCGCTGCAACTTCACCAAATCTTGATTCGGTACATCAACAGCCATCTGGGCCATTTGGTGTACAAAACCCTTCTGCTAATGCACCTCCTGGAGCAGTTTCAAGCTTACAAATGACGTAAGGTTATTTTAGACATGTTAAGTGTTACGTATGTAGTGTTTCTTGAATGGCCAACTACTTGGTGTTTGGATGTGCTGTTTTAAACTGATTATCTACTATTGTGATCTTGAATCACAATAATCACTTTTGAATACACTCTGCTACAAAAGTGATATCCCAACATATCACAAAAACGTCTTCCTTTCTTACAAATATGTCGTTTTTGGTCATGTGCTAATTGTCTGAACAAATAATCAGAATATAAATTTCTAATTGTTACAACGTCGAACACATCCAAACACTATTCTCTACGGCATGTATTATTAGAAACGATAATACATCTTTGCATTCCGAAATCCCTTACATTTTGGGTTCACTGTGCTCTGACTTGTATACAGGCAAAACCTTCCAAGTGCAAGTAGTAATAACGATAACGGTATATGGTTAAAAGACAAATGGAGAGCAGGAGAGGTAATTTATTGAAGTTAATGTGAAGCTATAGATAAAGAATAATAGCATGATGTAATATAGACGTATATTATATATATACTAAAAAGCAATGTACAATGTACAAGTCTTTTAAGCATGAGAGGTACAACCTTTTAAAACACATACTAATTTTAACCAAATTTCGTTTTAACCCCCTAAATTTTAACCAAATTTCGTTTTAACCCCCTAAATTTTAACCAAATTTCGTTTTAACCCCCTAAAATTTCTATTTTTTTAACTTTTACACAACATCAAAGTTTTCGTTTTCATTTTCGTGGCACTAAACTTTTAGGTTCTCATGTTTTCATCAAACAACTTTCACACAGTTACAGTTTTACTTTTTACCATTTGGTCTTTAATTATTCATCTGTCTTTTTATACATATAGCGTTTTTATTAAAGAATAACTTTTATCATCGTTACGTCTTACGTTCATGTTACATTTAAAACATTAATATTGTTGTTGTTTATGTTTTTATACATCTTAATATTCTTTTACATTTTTTTTATTGTATTGCTACATGTTTAATTGTTTTTTTAACGATAGTTTTCATCTTTTAACTTTTACCCCACATCAAAGTTTTCGTTTTCATTTTTATTGATACTAAACTTTTGGGTTCTCAGGTTTTCATCATACAACTTCCACACAGTTATGGTTTTACTTTAAAAAATTTGGTTTTTGATTATTTTCTTTCGTTTATATATATATATATATATAATATATATATAGGGTGGCTATCAAATGAGAACCAAATTAAAATGAGAACACTTAAAAACTACATTTTGATGCATTAAAAGTCCATAAAACTGACATAGTGCATAACTAATTATCATTATTTAAGTGTTTAACAACACATTGATCCGTCAAAATCGAAAAAATCACGTTTTTTGTTGGATGCATTATTTTGATGAATATGCATCCAAGATGGATGCACAAAACAAAAAACGTGATTTTTTCGATTTTGACGGATCAATGTGTTGTTAAACACTTAAATAATGATAATTAGTTATGCACTATGTTAGTTTTATGGACTTTTAATGCATCAAAATGATGTTTTTAAGTGTTCTCACCGTTCTTATTTTAAAAGTGTTCTCACCGGAGTGTTACCCTATATATATATTTATATTATATATATATATATAATAATATTATATATTATATATATATATATTTATTATATATTTCTATTATATATATATATAACGTTTTTAATATATAATAACTTTCATCATGGTTACGTCTTACATTCATAAAACATTTAAAGCATTAATATAGTTATTGTTTGTGTTTTTATACACTTATTATTCTTTTTATAATATTTTTTTGTTATTGCTAGATGGACAGTTGTCATTTTTAAAGTTTAGGTTCGAATATTTGACATAAATTTGCCAAAACTTTATTGTGTAAAAAAACGATAAAATAACAGTAACAATAACAATAACAATAACAATAACAATAACAATAACAATAACAATAACAATAACAATAACAATAACAATAACAATAACAATAACAATAACAATAACAATAACAATAACAATAACAATAACAATAACAATAACAATAACAATAACAATAACAATAACAATAACAATAACAATAACAAGTAACAATAACAATAACAATAACAATAACAATAACAATAACAATAACAATAACAAGTAACAATAACAATAACAATAACAATAACAATAACAATAACAATAACAATAACAAGTAACAATAACAATAACAATAACAATAACAATAACAATAACAATAACAATAACAATAACAATAACAATAACAATAACAATAACAATAACAATAACAATAACAATAACAAGTAACAATAACAATAACAATAACAATAACAATAACAATAACAATAACAATAACAAGTAACAATAACAATAACAATAACAATAACAATAACAATAACAATAACAATAACAATAACAATAACAATAACAATAACAATAACAAATTTAAAAAACAATAACAATAACAATAACAATAACATAACAATAACAATAACAATAACAATAACAATAACAATAACAATAACAATAACAAGTAACAATAACAATAACAATAACAATAACAATAACAATAACAATAACAATAACAAAACAATACAATAAATAACAATAACAATAACAATAACAATAACAATAACAATAACAATAACAATAACAGTAACAATAACAATAACAATAACAATAACAATAACAATAACAATAACAATAACAAGTAACAATAACAATAACAATAACAATAACAATAACAATAACAATAACAATAACAAGTAACAATAACAATAACAATAACAATAACAATAACAATAACAATAACAATAACAAGTAACAATAACAATAACAATAACAATAACAATAACAATAACAATAACAATAACAAGTAACAATAACAATAACAATAACAATAACAATAACAATAACAATAACAATAACAAAACAACTTAACAATAACAATAACAATAACAATAACAATAACAATAACAATAACAAGTAACAGTAACAATAACAATAACAATAACAATAACAATAACAATAACAATAACAAGTAACAGTAACAATAACAATAACAATAACAATAACAATAACAATAACAATAACAATAACAGTAACAATAACAATAACAATAACAATAACAATAACAATAACAATAACAATAAATAACAATAACAATAACAATAACAATAACCAAATAACACTAACAATAACAATAACAGTAACAATAACAATAACAATAACAATAACAATAACAATAACAATAACAATAACAATAACAATAACAATAACAATAACAATAACAATAACAATAACAATAACAATAACAATAACAATAACAATAACAATAATAAATTTTTAGCAATTTAAAAAAGCTGGGGAGCTAATGAAAAGAAATACAGTAAAAAATTTGTTAGATTCTTGTTGAATAAAAGATATAGATATAGATAGATATAGAAAGAGAGTTGGGGTGGATATTATGTTTAGAAGCAACAATATAACAGCAAGGTTATTTGAGCGTCAGATTCACACTCCTGCTCCTGGTACCACTGTATGTTTTTTCTTTTTTAATACGTGAATGTATATATATTACATTCCTTGGGGATTGGGGAAGAAATTTCATTCCGTCGTAAATTCGAATTCCTTTTATAGATTGCATTCCTTACAAAAAAAATTTTGTGAATCAAACACGAAATGGATGTTATTTTAAACCCTTTATAGTATAGTACATATCAATCTTTGTATAATTTCTCACTAGTTTTAATAGGATTACTATATACTATTTGATTTAACTTATTTTCTTAAAAATTCATAATGTTTCATAAAAAAACTATAATTCTTTCAAAAGAAAAATGAATATTTGGCAGTTAAATATCTAAGCGTGGGTATAAAAATATGTCATATACTAATTTTTTTAATATTTATTGTATAATGAATAAATAATTGAGTCCCTATGTTTTTTATGGATTTAAATATTAAGATGTAAGAGGTTTATACTCAAGTTTAGGTATCTGGTATTCATCTCTATACTCATATGATGATGATGCTACAAATTTGTAACATGAAAATGATCTTTTTAGCTATGATGTGCCACCCTTATTTATCATTTAGTAACTATTATATTTATTTTTGCATGCTAATTCATAATTTTTTTTTTTTTTTTTTTTTTTAGCTTGTTTTACTATTTTTTATTATAAGATTTTTTTTTTTTTACAGTAAGGATTCTGCTAAGTTTCATTAGATAAGTAGTAGGTTTTATATCAAGAGACAAGATGTATACTGTTTACAAATTTGATAAACCTATCATTTTTTACTTGTTTTTTGAGATATATTTACAAATTTTGTTAATTAGTACGAGACTCTGAGATGAAAACCGTTGCCTTTCGGAAATGAAAACCATTGCCATCTTGGCACCAGCCATTTTCCACTCCACAAGGACGACTTTGGGCAACTCTTCTGGCACAGGAGGCCAGTTTCAAACTTGAGACCTGTGATCTTGACAAAGTCACTCTTGGGGTCCATGTGTTTTGCGGGTGTGGGTACCGAACTACCGATTGATCTATGATCAATTGGTTGGACCTATATGTCTCCTCCTATTTGGTTTGTGTCTATC
Organism: Erigeron breviscapus; assembly: GCA_034093135.1. Taxonomy (NCBI): domain Eukaryota; kingdom Viridiplantae; phylum Streptophyta; class Magnoliopsida; order Asterales; family Asteraceae; genus Erigeron; species Erigeron breviscapus. Next base: position 145,189,989 of record CM067170.1, on the reverse strand, counting down.
TTCAGTTAAGTTGCTTGCTTAATTTAAGGCTTTGAATTGCTATCCAAGTTTCATGCCTAACTTGTGGTTAGGAGCTATAAATATATGGTTTCAAGTATTCTAGTTTAATCAGTTTTGAGTTTTGAGTGAAAATAATAAACCATGAAGGTTTTATCGGTCTTTGATTAATCTTTTAACATCGAGCCACTTGATTGCGTGCGAAACTGCATCGGTATCATATATGCATATTTGACTTTATAAAGTAGGTAGTCTCTTTTAATGAAGTTATCTTGGAAACCACCTATAGTTTGTCACAAAATCTGGAGAAGTAGACAAGTTGTATTTTATTACTCGTAGTTGTATGCTTATAAAAGGGTATTTTCAGGTTCACCGAGCCAGAAGGTTTTATGAAAATATAGTTCCAGGATCCACAATATATGATGTTGAATGTCCCGACCATTCGTTTTGTTCCAAATCATATTTTTTTTATATTAAAATACGTTTGGCTCGTATAATAACATATAACCTCAGCAATATCTCAATCTTTCGCACGCTCTCATTCTCTTAATTGCTTGAAAATCTGAGTTTCGCGTTTGGTTCACAGAATTTGATGAAATTTAACGGAATTGATACTAAATTCCATTCCTTGGGGATTGGGGAAGAAATTTCATTCCGTCCATTCGAATTCCTTTTATAGATTGCATTCCTTACAAAAAAAATTTTGTGAATCAAACACGAAATGGATGTTATTTTAAACCCTTTATAGTATAGTACATATCAATCTTTGTATAATTTCTCACTAGTTTTAATAGGATTACTATATATGTTTCCCTCATTAAAGAAAACGAAAAAATGTTGTTAGAAATAAGAAAAGAAAGAGTTTCAAAGCTAAAGCTCAATTGAACATTGATGGTATTGAACTGTTGATGAAAAGTAGAGACCATTTGATCTTAAGTTTAATTTTTACAAAAGGGGTATAAGGGGGAGAGGAGTGGTGGCTGCTGGATGTAAGGCTGGTAATTTTGACACGAAACTTGTTAACACGACACTGTAAGTCCCTCGGGTCTTGTACTCTTATCGAACCGAGATTGACTTAAGGATATGTCGAGGTGCGGAAATTCCTCGAGATAACCCACGGTTTCTATATCGACCTTTAGATGATATATATAACACTATATATATATATATATATATTTTTTATATCTACCTTTTATGATATATATATATATATATATATATATATATATATCTTTTTGCGTGAATATAAACACTCCGGGGAACGGCTCTCCGGACGCACTTTACCAAACACGTGGTAATCTACAGTCTACGAGCCGTTCGGGGGCCGGGTGTGTGTTTGCGGTTCGTGCACGAGACGAGTATCACCCACAAGACAACCTTATGCGTGTTCTTAAGTTTCTCTCTCTAGGATTTGCTCGTTTCTCTCTCTACACTCTTGTTGGAACACGCATGAACACACACCCCTTTATATAGGCGTGGCCAGGAACACACATATCCCTAGTGGGTTTGCGTGTTTCTTTGGCCCAAGCCCATTAGGGTTTTGGCCGTTTGCGTGTTTTCCTGAACACACAAAACTGTTTGAGAGTTCTTGTGGTCAAGTATACTTTTGCTTGTTTCCACAGAAACTCTCAAACCATTTTCAGAAACTCTCAAATGACCATTTGAGTGTTCTTGTTGAACAAGCAAACTTTTGCTTGTTCCTACAGAAACTCTCAAATGACCATTTGAGTGTTCTCATGAACAAGCATACTTTTGCTTGTTTCTCAGAAACTCTCAAATGACCATTTGAGTGTTCTTGTTGAACAAGCAAACTTTTGCTTGTTCCTAAGAACCCTCAAATAACACTTAGGATATGTTGAGTTAATGTCTTTACTGCTGTCAAGACGCAGAACCGACATTAACTCTACTAATGCTTTAACTGCTGTAAATATACGCAGAACTAGCATTAGCTTTCGACAACATTTTTACTGTTGTGAGTACGCAGAAACAATGTCGTCTATATTACCTATTGGAAGTGTATATTTAAGATAATGTTTATCCTGCTGTAAATACGCAGAAACACAATTATCTTAACTTCCCTTTGGAAGTACATTAAGTTAATATCTCAACTGCTGTTAAACGCAGAAACAATATTAACTTAATGACTCTTTACATGTTATGTCTAAAACCTGCAAAATACAAATAATAAACAAACATATAAACATATATGGATCCCAATTGGCTCAACAATATATGCCAAGGTAATATTATTGACAAACGGTAATTACAAGAAAATTACAAGACTTGAATATATAAACAAATATACTTCACATATCTAGAATGCTCGTGTCACAGTGAATGCTCATGTCACAGAGAATCATCACCAACAGTCTCCCCCTTGCAAACAAGAAGATTGTGAAACTCAAGATCTTCCAGTAAAAGCAAAGAAGTTTGAAAGTTTCTTCACTCAATTGTACTCTGTGCCTCTTGCTACTGCAAGTGAGCTCATATGTAAAGACTTCTTCCTTTATGTGGAGACTAACCAATTTGGACTCTTTGCAACGTCAACTGCACAAATCTATGATGCCCCTGCTACTGGAGGCGCTATTCAGGGTGTTCCCTCCATTGAAAAAATAACATTTCATCTTCTGAGGTATGGTCTCAACTCTTGTTTACAACTTGTGTTAGAGAGGTGGCAATCATGCATAACTGGTCAACAGGTTTTGGTTAAAAAAGGTCAGCTCTGGTTGGGTTAATAAGGAATGAGTTACAAATACATTATTATTTCAATAATAATAATATAACTTTTCGAATCAAATGATTTATGTGATTATATGCATTAATAAAAAAAGTTTTGGTTAATTATTATGAACCTTTTGACCTGTTCAACTGTTGGACCTTCTTCGTTTTAGTTTGACCCATTTGAGATACCAATGCAATCCCAGCAGAAATATTTTTGCAGAAAGTGAACTACAGATTTTGAGAATGCCTGAATTCTAGGATCAATTATGCAAATGTAACTGTCAAAGTAACCATCTTTCTTGTCACTATTGGCCTATAATCTCTAACTCTTGCAAAGTTTATCATTCCAATATAAGTTTTACCAGAGGTAGGAAAATGAGTGGGTTGGGTAATCAGTCAAAACAGGTTCAAGTTGAAATGATGGATCATTGTTCTGTCTGAGCCATAAAGGGGTGGATCAGGCTGTGTTGATACGCCCAACACTTTTTTTTTTACCAAATATATAGGTACTACTTATGATTAGAAAAATATTAATATCATAACAGTAATCTTAGTACCTAACTCGTCCACTAAACCGATTTTGGAGGTTCTATTCATTAAGATAGAATGTGGACAACTTGCCTTCCGTCTAACACGTTCTCCTTTTGAACTTTTTTTAATTGATCCACTTGACGTATTCGAGATTATTAGGAACCCAAAGCGAGCATTCATAAATAAAGGGGTCAAATTTGCCACCTTTATAATCCTGTCAGAACGAAAACACCACCTCTTCATATGATTTAATGTAGTAAAGTTTGTTTGGAATTTATAGCATTTAACAAGGGTCTGTTTTTTGTTTAAATGTTATAGATTGGAGGATGGAGCTATACTTGATGCTAGGGTTTTTTGTAATGATTACATCAATTTAGCACATAGCATGGGTGTTTTTCTATTTGAAGATTTACTCGCAATAGTCTCTCTTCGTTATCAGCATATTCACATACTTCAGATTAGGGATTCGGGCAGTCTTGTTGATGTAAGGGCAATCGGGGAATTTTATCATGAAGATGATGAACTTTTTATCAATTCCAGTGCCCAGGCAAGTACTAAAGTTATGTTTTCTTTGTTGATCCGCAAACACTTCTTCATATATGATTTTAAACTCATTCTAATAATATAATGTGCTAAAGCATGATTATGAAAAACGTAAAAAAAAAGTTCTAAATTTTATATTAATATCAGATGGGAGGTTTTTTTTTTTATGCATTTCAATACTCTTTAGATGACCTTAAACCCTTTTTTGACCCATTTAACACGTTTCCTTTCTAGTAATATCTTTGAGCTCAAGCCATTTGACCTATGGAATCAAGCATGATCCCAGTTTTTCAAGTGTTAAACTGTTCGTTTCTAACGTGACAGAGACTTTTTCCATTGAATACATTTTTGTGATAGAGTAAAAGCAATATCAACATATGCCCCATAGAGAATATATATGCATTTGAAAAATCTTTGAAGGTAGTGACTTGGCTTATTAAGTTTTCTAGCGTATCTGCTTCACTTTTTCTAGCCCTGTATGGTCTATAGCTTGAGGTCTTACTTTACAAGCAAGACAAACATACATAAAATTTTCAGATCTGATTACCAAAGTTTGTGGGTTTGTATCTCTACTTCTGTAGTATCAAAAGTCGAATCATTTTCCATTTTTTGAGAGTTAGGGACTAGGCACATGGTGTATTCGAGTTGTCTTTGGTGATGATGGGGCATTTCATTTCGAATGCGGATTCGTGTTAAATTCTATCTCTAACGTGTCAGCCTGATAAAATAGAAAAATGTTTAGTTTAAAAGGGTCAAACGGGTGGCAAATAAGCAATAGTGTAGATTTAATGTTATATATTGCATTAGATTATTAATACAATGAGTTATTTTTGTGACCATATTTGACAAACTAGGTATGTGCAAAACACTACAAAATTTACACCAAAAGTATATCGGGTCAAGTGGTCAACCCCACCGGACCTGTGACCAGTACCAAAAACTACCCATTTTGACCCTTTACTCAACCCGATCATTTTGCCACCTGTAGAGGCTGTAGTCATATGACCTCAATACCCTTCGATAATGACGAAGCAAGGAGACTCTTTGCTTTCTGCTGTATCCTATCTCTCGCCATGACAAGTGGAATATGCTCAATATTAATACTTTGTAAATATAAAGATTAATGAGTTTAACTTGCAATATGCTGAAATAAAAATGTTACACTCGATGCATGGCCTCAAAATGGATCTTGCAACTTCTATATGACACAGGGAGTATTTTCCTTCTCTTGGAAGAGATGAAAATAAACACATTAATTAACGATGGCCATGATGTGCAATGTAATCTTGCTTGAGTGCTTTACCTATATCAAATGCAACAAAACATGAGGTTGGTATTGATTGTGAATGTGTAGAAAATATCTAATCGTGTGTTAACTAGTCTGTGCTATATATCCACCAAAACCTCAACTCTATTGGCTTCAATAAAAAAGTGCACATATAATATGATCAGATCCATTTATGCAGAGTGATTTATATGGCCTGCAGTCATCTTCTGCAGTTGTTCTGGTTTTGGAGAAACTTTATGAATTTACATAATTTGGTTTATGTTGCAGACCATTTCAAATATTGACAAAAGTCAATCACAACACATGCCCATGAATCATGCTATGAGTGCCCCAAATCTTGAACCGCCAGCTCAAGAAAACCCTTTCCTGAGTGGTATAAAGCAAAGATTGCTTTCTTTTATAGTCCGGGGGATACGTAATGAAGAAACAGATGAAACTATGGTTGGTCATCAACTATCAAACTTTTTGTGTGTATGTACAAACAAAACCCAATCAGGAATCAATAGGAAAAATAACCAACACTCAAAAATACAAAATAAATAGAGTCAAATAATCTCAAAGTGCTTTATAATCCACAACATACTTATTCATAGAATCACTAAAGTAAAAACAATAAGTAGTATATATACATAATAACAAAGACAATAA
>CM067170.1:145167939-145183261 GCA_034093135.1 Erigeron breviscapus | reverse complement strand
TGACCTCAATACCCTTCGATAATGACGAAGCAAGGAGACTCTTTGCTTTCTGCTGTATCCTATCTCTCGCCATGACAAGTGGAATATGCTCAATATTAATACTTTGTAAATATAAAGATTAATGAGTTTAACTTGCAATATGCTGAAATAAAAATGTTACACTCGATGCATGGCCTCAAAATGGATCTTGCAACTTCTATATGACACAGGGAGTATTTTCCTTCTCTTGGAAGAGATGAAAATAAACACATTAATTAACGATGGCCATGATGTGCAATGTAATCTTGCTTGAGTGCTTTACCTATATCAAATGCAACAAAACATGAGGTTGGTATTGATTGTGAATGTGTAGAAAATATCTAATCGTGTGTTAACTAGTCTGTGCTCTATATCCACCAAAACCTCAACTCTATTGGCTTCAATAAAAAAGTGCACATATAATATGATCAGATCCATTTATGCAGAGTGATTTATATGGCCTGCAGTCATCTTCTGTAGTTGTTCTGGTTTTGGAGAAACTTTATGAATTTACATAATTTGGTTTATGTTGCAGACCATTTCAAATATTGACAAAAGTCAATCACAACACATGCCCATGAATCATGCTATGAGTGCCCCAAATCTTGAACCGCCAGCTCAAGAAAACCCTTTCCTGAGTGGTATAAAGCAAAGATTGCTTTCTTTTATAGTCCGGGGGATACGTAATGAAGAAACAGATGAAACTATGGTTGGTCATCAACTATCAAACTTTTTGTTGCCGGGTGTTTGGATCTGTACTTTTGAACTGATTCTTTATTATAAAAGTTGAACATTCATTTTGGATATTCAGGTAATAAAACCAGCTGCAATGAAACTGGTAAATAGGTTATTTACCTATTTCTTTGTATCTAATTTTGGAAGACTTTCACCCCTATCTAACAAAATGTCTGCACTTTTAGAATAAAACAGTTTTTGATCATATTATCTATCAAAGTTGTTAAATAATCTGATTGACACTCTAACATGTAGGTATCTGATTATTACAACTCGAAACAACATAAGCACATCCAAATACCTCTGACACTGCTGGTTTTGTCGTGAATTTTTATGTTGAGTTTTTGGTTCTGATTAGTACCATGTCATATAATCACTTTAAAAACGTACAACCAAACGCCCGATTAATTCGAGTATATACATGTTTTCGCATTTTATATGTCATGTTTGTCACATGTAAATTCACTGCTAAATGCTCTTTTTATTTGTTTATTCAGAGAATTCAATCCCTTAAGAAGAAGTTTTATTTTCACTTTCAAGATTATGTTGACTTGATTATATGGAAGGTAGGCTTTGACTTCCCTAATACGTACATTTTATGTTCTGTTCCCAAAACGTGATGAAAATGTTGTTCTCTTCTTTTGGGTAGGTGCAATATCTGGACCGGCATCACTTACTAATCAAGTTTGGAAGTGTTGATGGAGCAGTAAGCAATCCTATTCTTACCATTTTTTCCTTTTTACTAGAAAGAGAGAATGTATAGACATCACATGTGTTTCATATTACAAGTAACTACGCTTGGTGCATATGAAATACTTGTGCTTTATAATATCATACACATGCCCCGTCATTTGTTGTCCACGTGATACAGGTGTCCCGAAATGCTGATAACCACCCTGCATTTTTTGCTGTATATAACATGGAATCAACAGAAATTATTGCCTTTTATCAGGTATATGTATATACATTAGTACGTGGGATTTCTTATTTCTTAAAGTTTGTATAAAAGGTAAGTTATAATATTTCTCTGCTTACCAAATCAAATCAACCTCGGAATTTCTTGCAGATGTCCTCGGATGAGCTCTATATGTTGTTTGAACAGTTTTGTGATCATTTCCATGTACCGTCTAAAAACACCCCATATATGAATTTTATATCTTCTCACTCGAATAACATTCATGCTCTCGAGCAATTGAGAAGCAGTAAAAATAAAGCTACGAGCTTTTCTTTGGTAAGATCTCTGTTTTATGTTTCTTCATTCTACTTTCTCAGTTTCTTGATATTACACTATTACCCTTTCCATTCTATGAACTGATGCCTGGACTTCTAATATCAACTCATTGCTTTGGAATTCGAAAAAGATGTGCACTCTGACTTTTGACATCACCTAAAAATTGTTGGTTTTTTCTTTGGAACAAAATCAGTATCAATGTTTAATCGAAAAATGTTTGGTTCTGATCTCATAAGTTGAAGGGCACGGTTTCAAGGTCCTTTGAAGCTTCATTGCATGACCTTTTATTGTCACTTTATACATGCAGTTTGTTAAGAAAGTGCTGGCCTCTTTGCCATTTAATTGTCAGTCTCAGAGCCCTTCACCCTATTTTGATCAGTCTCTATTTAGATTTGATGAAAAGGTTAGTCTTCTATACAGACTTCATAAGTGTGCCATTTCAAACATTCCATTATCGACTTAAGTTTCCCTTTTTGAGCACTTACATTATTGCATAACTTAGGCTCTATATAAAAGCTGTTATATATATTTGTTTGCAGCTTATTTCTGCAGCTGATCGTCATAGACAGTCGACTGACCATCCAATCAAGTTTATCTTACGAAGGCCTCCACATACCCTTAAGTTCAAAATTAAGCCAGGTATATTGAATGAGCACAATAGACTTTGTAACAGATTGAAAATCGATCTTTCTCTTACCTGTTTAATGCAAGAAGATATTGATCGATGATAATAATAATCTTAAATATCTTATTGGCTTATCAGGACCCGAAGCTGGCATTACAGATTGCAGGACGAAGAGGATATCTTCATTTCTTTTTCATCCAGTTTTGCCCCTTGCTCTTTCAGTTCAGCAGACTCTGTTTTTGCAGCCTGCTTTTGTTAATATTCACTTCCGTAGATAGCAAAATGTGTCAACTACCACTCTACCATACAAATGGTGTCATGAAAACTGCATTTGAGTGCAACATCTGTAAACCTGTGTCTAGTTCACGTTGAAGAGTGGGTATAGACTGTGGTTAGCATTAAGTCGAAACAACAAGAGAATCATTGTTTAGGCTACGAATCATTTTGGGATTAACTCTGGACGGACGGTTACCCAGTCCAAAGAAATGGTTCTCCATTTCAGAAGCCTGTCAAGATATGTTTTCCCCCAAAGTTGGGAAGGAAGTTGTACAAGTGTTAAGAGATTAGACATTAGAGTATAAAGAGGCTTATGTTATATTAGGACTTTTTGACTGATTGGTTCTCATATTGTAATGGTTTTAAACTCGATTGTCATTGTTTGATAAAAGTTCCTAAGCCTTGTTAGGCCCAATTGTATCTAATTGAAGGCTTGTAGATTCCAGTGACAATCATTTATATTTTAGCTTAAGAAAGAACATCTAGGTTCTGAGTTGTGAAGCCTCTTGTTGTTTGATATTGATCAAGCCGCAAGTAATGCATAAATCCGAGGACATGAGTTCTTTAACAGGGAAGCCAATGACAATGAGTTGTGCTCCTTGAACCTTGTCGTAAAACATTAAGCCTAACAAGATTGACCAGCTCATGTGTTTGTAGACTTGGATCACTCTAAGTGAATAACTAGTGTTCAACTAGGTAGTCTTTACATGTGTGCAGTTTCATAACTGCATCAGACTAATATTTCAACTTATGCATACAAAAAAAGGAAAAAGGAATAAAAGAATGAAAAAGGGAAAAGACATCCCTACTAGTTCAAATTAATATTATCTTGTCCATTTTTGCAAGATATTCCATGCTTTATAGTTTTGTTACTTTGTTAGTCTAAAAGTTACAACTACTCTTTTCCCACAACTAATTCTAGCTACTAATCTCCATCCAAATGGATCTTATATAAGACACAAAAGAATATAATATTCTTTAACTAATTACACCTAACAAAACTAACTACCCCAAAATCAAAAATCCCCAGAAATTACACCTTGGGCCCATTACTACTTTCTGGACATGTGGCACTCTCCCACTGCTTGATCAAATCAGCATATCCTTGAGCAGAAGATAGAGCAAATTCTGTTAATGAACTAAGAGCAACTGACATTCCAGCACACAACACTCTAATGGCGACTTCAGCCATTTTCTCCACCGTTTCCTCCTCATCTTGACGCCCACTCTCCACCATCTCCATCCCGGAGCTGCTACCATACCGCTTTGACGATCCAAGGCCTGAACTACCGCCACCTCCTTCTTTTGGCTGCTGTACATATAAAGAACCAACCCCTGCTGCAAAAAAGTCTAGCCCATCTAGCACTGGGACCTCACTGATCGAGTCAAGTAGTCTAGACCATTGGATGCACAGCCCAAATATTGGTGGGGCACCACTGGACCTTCGAGGTGAGAATGGGAATTTTATGGTGTTATTGGAGTTTGACCCAATGCACCTTAGTAGCCAGCCAGTAATCGCGTGAATGTAGGCTTTTTGAGAAGTGACCCATGACTCGAAACTAACTTTCCAATTTTGTAATTCGAATTCAAGATTGGTAGCAGAGCGGGCTAACCGGTGTGGCTCACTAGGGTGACCCTGTGTGTACTTTTTGGGTTTGGAAGGTGTCCCCGCTAGTAAAATCTTGGCTTCATCTAGTGTTCGTTTCTGAGTTTGATGACACTCGGCCATTACCTTCCACATTCTTGATAAACTGGTCCATGTATCATCATAAAAATGGCATCTTTGTCAATTCATGATAATGTGTGTATCTAAAGTTATTATGTAATACTGAAATCAACTATACTGAAATGAACTATGAAGTTATGAAATGATAATAGAAGCTGCCATTACTGGCTAAGCGACAATAATACCCATGGATGATTTACAGAAAGGCAGACGATATATACCTTGACTTCCTGGTACAGTTTTTTCTCCCAAGCATATAGTTTGTCAAGAGTCGATAAATTTGAGGCGAAGGTGGCGGTAAATTTGGTCTACTGTAACTAAAAATGGATGAAGGTGGTGATTGTGATGGCATACCAAAGAAACTATCAGCTGCATATTGGTAAGCGGGTGACTGGTTATATGACTCGACTCTTGCTATTTCCGGTGACTAGGGTAGCCTTTCTTCAACAAAAACTGACGGGTTTCCACCCGATCTAAGATAGTTAACTCTTGGCTGTTCAATGGTGAATGAATTTGGTGAAATGGTGATGAATCTTGGTGCAGTTTTTTTGTTTGTTGGAAATGGCGGTGTGGCAAATGAGTCTAATGAGAATTCACGTGGTTCATCACCTTCTACGTAATCTTTAAGGGCTGCAGAAACTCTTCTAAGTGATTGAATATAAGCTTTATGACCAGAAGCGAATTTGGTTCGTTGTTCGACAGCTTTCTTGATAAAGTTTTTTCGATCTTTACAAAGTTGTACAGCTTCTTCATCATCCAACTTTGATGAAGAACATCCCATTTCTTGATTTCACGAGTTTTTATATTTCGAATCAGGGGGTTTTACCAGATTCATATGGAATATTCAGGCCTGTTTCAATTCAAAAAATAAGTCAAATAAAGAATGAAGTGCACAGGAGATTTGACCTTTTTCAAAGTAAAACAAGTGATTTTAAAGTTTGGAATTTCGGTGGGAAGATGTTTTGTAAGAAAAAATCTTGATTAGTGTATCGAACATACAAGTCTATAGTTATGTGCCGAAAAAAAACATGCTAAAAAAATGCAAGACTAATACATTTAATTTTAGATTTTGCAAATACAAATTTGACTTCCAAAGTCAAACTGTAGAAATGATTTTGGAAATTCATGAAAGTCAGGAAGACATAGCAGAACAATATAACTTATTCTAAGGCTCTACATTAAGCTCAAAGTAAGTTGAAAGATACACCGGAAAAACATCTAAAAATTATAACAACAAAAGAACTTACTAATGAAAAAAATTAACTTAAAACAATATCAAACTAAAAATAAGAAGAAAGTACAGAAATCATTTTTTTTGGGACAAAGAAACAAAAGATAAAGTTTAGATGAGGTAAAAGCTGCAGAATTGCAGAATTCATCACATGGGTGGGAAAAAAAAATACAAAACAAATAATCCAATAGTAAAAAGTATTTCTTAAATAATTATAACTAATTAGCTTTTGTTAAAGCATTAATATGAAAGAAAAAGAGAATTATTAGAACATTGGGAAACTCCAAAACAAAAATGAAAAAATCTTAGTAATCATAGCTTCTTCTTGACTAAAGCTTCTGCTAAAAAACCTTTAAAGTCATATTTTGCCAGATAAAAAACTATATAATAGTGAGAATAAAAAACTTTTAAATTGGGAAAAAATGTGTAAAACATAAAGAAATAATATAATGAAATACCCATTTTGTAAAGATTATTAATGTCAAAAAAAAGTTGAATATTTTTTATATAATTATCTTTTAGCATTCTATTCTAAGTTCTAACATAAACATTTTGAAGATTAAATGGCTCTAGATTATTAATTTTTCAAGCAATAAGAATCACAGATATATTAAACTATAAAAAACAACAAAAATTACCATTAAAGCTCTAAGAAATATAGAGATACAAAACCAACAATATATATAGGTCAATCCTACACTTAATAAACATAATAAATATTCAAGATTGAAACTTTATTACCAAAAAAATCAAGAAATGGTGAAACTAACAAGTAACAAGTAATTATATATTTATACATATAATAAAGAAACATGAAATAAACTAGTATAAAGTTTCATGCTTTAAAATATAAAATAATAGTTCAAGAAACAGAGAAGTAATTAAACATGCAATTAATGAAGGATACTCACCTGGGTATTTCTTAATGAATTCTGGGAATGAGAAATAATTGTGCTTTATGTGTTATTAGCTTCAAAAACACATACAAATACACACTTCTTGGTGTAAAACAATAAAATAAAAAATAAAATTTAAGATTCTTGAAGATAGATAAGAAACAGAGGGGTCCAAAAATACACATACAAATACACACTTCTTGGTGTAAAACAATAAAATAAAAAATAAAATTTAAGATTCTTGAAGATAGATAAGAAACAGAGGGGTCCAAAAATACACATACAAATACACACTTCTTGGTGTAAAACAATAAAATAAAAAATAAAATTTAAGATTCTTGAAGATAGATAAGAAACAGAGGGGTCCAAAAATACACATACAAATACACACTTCTTGGTGTAAAACAATAAAATAAAAAATAAAATTTAAGATTCTTGAAGATAGATAAGAAACAGAGGGGTCCAAAAATACACACACAAATACACACTTCTTGGTGTAAAACAATAAAAAAAAAAAAAAAAAGAAAGATAGATAAGAAACTATAATTTACAATTGATTTTAATTATATAAATTTGTTTAATTGATATTGATAATATCAAGATAAACTTAGTGATAGATTGTTTCAACCAATACATATAAAAGTTCGAAGTATGGTGTTTATAACCCATTGTAAGTTTTCTATACTATATTATAAAAATAATATCATTTTATTTTTGAAGTGTTGAAAAATATGTAATATTTTCACTTATCACCCTTTAAAATATTTTCACATACACTAACTCCTTAACATTAATGATTAAATTACATTATCAATCATTTATCTTTTAAAATATTTTCATTAATTCTTTACATCAATTATTTTTACATCAATTATTTACACCACTCGACCTCGTCCCACCACCAACAGTCGCCCCCACCACCACACTGTCTCCACACGACCACCGCCACATTTGCGCGGGTACCGTGCTAGTATAGGTAAACATAAATAGAATTTCTTTTGTCAACATCTTTTCTTTTATGTTATATAATATAATAATAGTATAAACATTAAAAAAATATCGATTAACTTATAAATATAAAGGTAAAGGTAAGTATATAAGGTAAAAAGATTATTATATGTGTTGTAAAAAGGTTGTAAAATGGTATATATAATGGAAAATGTGAATATAAGGTTCTCCCATACCCACTGTTGTAAAACTCACCGAGTAGAGCCGAGTACTCTCTGAGTACTCGCTACAAGGTAAGGTGTCGAGTAGACCCGAGTCGGCCGATTATTCCGAGTACTCTCTGACTTGGCCACTTTGACCCCCGAGTACTCCCAACTCACCTGTCGACCGACTTGGGAGCGATTAGCGACTTCCGCAACCTTGCCCATACCTAAGCTTAGGTTTAGAACCTCTAACATATGAATTTTTTAACATTTGTTGTATAATAATTAAAGCACATGGCCCCTATGAATTTTATGGTTTAAAAAATGGTACGTGAGGGGTTCAATACCTAAGCTTGGATATGGGACAACCTTATATTCACTTCCCTCATATATATATATATATTAAAACAATTTAAGATTATTACGAAAAGTATTTTTGACAAATATATATATATATATATATATATATATATATATATATATATATATATATATATATATATATATATATATATATATATATATATATATATATATATATATATATATATATATATATATATATATATATATATATATATATATATATATATATATATATATATATATATATATATATATATATATATATATATATATATATATATATATATATATATATATATATATATATATATATATATATATATATATATATATATATATATATATATATATATATATATATATATATATATATATATATATATATATATATATATATATATATATATATATATATATATATATATATATATATATATATATATATATATATATATATATATATATATATATATATATATATATATATATATATATATATATATATATATATATATATATATATATATATATATATATATATATATATATATATATATATATATATATATATATATATATATATATATATATATATATATATATATATATATATATATATATATATATATATATATATATATATATATATATATATATATATATATATATATATATATATATATATATATATATATATATATATATATATATATATATATATATATATATATATATATATATATATATATATATATATATATATATATATATATATATATATATATATATATATATATATATATATATATATATATATATATATATATATATATATATATATATATATATATATATATATATATATATATATATATATATATATATATATATATATATATATATATATATATATATATATATATATATATATATATATATATATATATATATATATATATATATATATATATATATATATATATATATATATATATATATATATATATATATATATATATATATATATATATATATATATATATATATATATATATATATATATATATATATATATATATATATATATATATATATATATATATATATGTAACCAAATACGAGTGTTTATATTCACGCAAAAGATATATATATATATATATATATTGACACAAGAATATAATATTATATATATAACTAAAGTCTGGAAAAAAAAAACCGTAAGTTGCTTATGTTGGGAGATGAGAAAAGACGTAAGTTGCTTATTGTACATCTATAAAAGGGAAGCATGTTTTATAATTTCATTGTAAAAAGCAACGTAGATTTTGTTCAGTATAGTAGAATAATATAATCTAGATTAGGAATGTGAGGTCAACAATAAAATCCAATGGTCACAATTTAAGATTCTTATCCAACCAAAGGGTGTGGCTTTTTCATAAATGAATTAAAAATGATGTTTTATAATTATTGGGCGATATATATATATATAACTAAGAGAGGATAGAAAAAATCTTATGTGCCATATTTATCTTGCTTACAAGTAAGGTTTTTGCTTATTTGTCAATTACTAAATAAATAGTCTTTATTTAAGTGCTATTAACATGTACACTCATCTCATTTTTAATCTTATATGGTATTCTTAGTTGGCAATTTTAAATAAACAAATAAATAATATATATAAAATAAATAAATAAATAACTTACATATATTAAAAAAGATACGGCCATGATAACTAAAAAAAAAGACAATTATTTAATATAAAAAAGATTGGAATATTACCATTAAAATAAGATTTCATCATGTCTTTTAAATACCTGAACTCTTTTTCAATTGAAATAAATTTATTTTTTTTGTAAAGTTAGTTTCGATTCAGACGTGTTGGAGACAATTTTAACCAGCGATTTGCTGGACCTCCAACCCCCTCCTCATGGAAAATACCTTGAGATGAGAAACCCAAGACTCGAACCCGAGACCTTGGGGAAAACTCACCTCCGGGGCCCACATAGTGGATTTAGAAGATACCCCTAGATTAAACCCGCACGTTTTGCGGGACTGAATGAGAACAAAAAAATAAAAAAAATACAATAACTTATAGTTACATTATTATTCATCATTTATGATAATATAAAAAACTTTTAGATTACGACTGATGCGAACAATAAAATTATAGTTTTATGGATATATGATATATGTCAAATATATTAAAGTATGACTAATGAAACATAAATATATATATAAATCATAAAAAAACATTATATATATATATTTAATAAATATAATATAATAATATACTTATATAAAAATAAACATATATATATAATATATATATATATATATATATATATATATATATATATATATATATATATATATATATATATATATATATATATATATATATATATATATATATATATATATATATATATATTAATGATTAGGATTATGATTGATAATTAGAATTAGAATTGATGATTAAATCATTCATAATAATATACATATATCAATTTAAATGGACAAAATGACAATTCATTAAAAATCGAATGCGACAAAAAACTAAAAATGTCATGTAAAAAAAACATATCATTTCTTAGTTATATAAAGAGATTTAAAGGGAAGGAGAATGAGTATATCCAATTGCCATAGTCTTTGAGTAAAGATTAAAACATTTTTTTTTATTAAAAAATGCATGTATTAAGAAGCCAAAATAACTTACCATGAGATATAACTATTTGTAACCTATTTTGCTTTAAAGTAACTATTTGGAACTTGAAATAATGAAATGAAGAAAAAACTAATAGATGGAATTACAATGAATAAGAATATGGAATTACAATGAATAAGAATGAGTAATAAATATTAATAAAATGACTACGTTGATTCAAAATTTTATATTAAACGATATATATTCCTTTAAAGATTGAAACGTTCAAAAGATACTGGAATATATTATATTCCCTAAACTAGTCCTAATACCCGTACGATGTACGGTAGCTATATAGATTGTATCATAAAAAAATTCAAATATGCCTCATACATGATTCGTGAGTATGAAATAAATTGTGGTTAAAGTAAATCGATGATCGAAACTAAATTTTTTAATAAACAGTAATGATAAATATAACATACGTTTAGTTAGAGTATCGGATTCACCTTAAATTTTTAGAACCACATCAAAATCGAAACTTGTAAGCATAGTGGATGATAACAAATAGCCTTGTGATTTCGGATCGTAAACTCAAAATTTTGAAGTCTTCATGTTAATAACTAATTATAATTAATATAAATAATAGGAGTTGAAGAATTGAGAAAGAAAAAGAGACAATTTATTAATGAGAAAACGATCAATCAAATAAGGTTATAATGTCTTTTGTATTAATAAGCCAAGAGTTAGAGTTTTAATTCTAAGTCTAATAAGAAAATTGAATTTATATACAACTAAAAAAGCTAATTTAACAAAATAAACTAATTAAAAAACACGTGTCGATCAGGGATTCCGCCACGTGTCGTTTCAAGAATATGTCAATCCTGTTTTAGTTTATTGGTAGATATTAGTTCCTGAGGTTTAAAGATAATAATATCTTACTACGTGGCAATAGATATTATCACACAAACGCATGAAAAACTTCCAAGTAAGCAAAAAGCTTATGTGGCATGAGATTAACATAAACACATAATCAATTTATTATCCTCTCTTAGTTATATAGAGAGATATCCTTAATAATTTCTTAAAGAGTTTTTTTTTATATTTATATCATTCTATTATGAATAAATTAACAGTTTTTTTTTAACTTTCGTTTGGTTTTTTTTCTCCTAGAGTAATATTTTTTTTTAATTTTAGATAATTTATATATTTTTCGCTTGCGTGATTAACTGACGGGTGATCTTTTGCATGCTAATGTGTAGGTGATTTGTTCCTGGGTTATAAAGAAACGGATGGTGTTTGCAAGCTTCGACTGAATTCGTTATTTGTTCTTTTAATGTGATTCTTTACCTATTTCTTTTCTAAAGAGTACAATAATTATTTAGAGTTCATAATTTTTTTGTGTAACTACTTTTAAAGGTTTTTTTTTTTGTAATATAACGACATGTTTATATTTTTTTCTCTCAATTATACTTTTTTTTAAGAGCTAAGAATAAGAAAAGTTTGAAAGTTTTGATATTACACAAACAACTAAATAAATTGTTATTTACAAGTAATGAAATTTTCTATAAAGTATTAATAAATTTGTAAATTTCTATATGTACTTATAATGATTTTATTAAGTTATTTACTTTTGTTTAAAGTGTTTTTTTTAATAACAAACTTACGAAGTTACATTAATATATCATTCTTTGTATGGACTATTATTACGTATATTTTATTTAGAGTTTTTATATAGAAATATATTCTGAATTGTTAAATTTTATTTCTAGCCAATAATTATCATAATTATATCTTTTTTACCGTACAACGTACGGGTATAATCTAGTATATATATATATATATATATATATATTGAAAAGTTATTTTGAGAACTCATAAAAAAGAAGAACCTTTTAAGAACCTTTTGAATTAATCTGACCTTAAAAATTAATTGATCAATGGCTAGAATGAAAAATGGAGAACCCTATATGTCTTAGATAACCTAGTTAAGGAGAAAAAGATTGAATTTAAGTTATCAGATCTTCCCCTAGCATACAATTTGCAAACTTTTGGCCCTGGTTACTACATGCTTAAAGCTCCTAAGAAGAATGAGAAGTTGGCTTTGGGTGTTACTCAAAATGACCCATCATGGAAAAGTAGATTTTTCTATGTCTCAAAAAAGTCTCTTCCTAAAGGATCCTATCTTCCTACTGCTTGGACAGAAAAGGGTAGGGATTCATTTTTCTTTCTGTCATATCTGTTTGGTTCTGCTACTTTTTGTTCCTAATTTATATTCGTACAGCCAACCTTGAAGAATTTCCTTCAAGTGAAGATTCAGGACCAAGCAGAGTCAAAAACATCTTATCAATCCCAGCAGAAGTCAGGACTTTTCAAGCTCTACCAGAATCTCCTAGTCCATCTAGTTCTAATCAACTTGTTGTCATGTCAAGTAAGTTTTACACTATAAGTATGTTGTCTAAGATTTCATCTTTAAATAAATTACTTAGCTATTGTTAACTTCTACAGATTCTGGACATTTTGATGCTAATATGATTGATAAGTATATTGGTAACATTAAGTCAGAGTCAAGTGGTAAAGGTAAAATTACTTCAGGAAACACCACTACTAAGTCAACCAAGCGTCCTAAGACTACTCAAACAGAATTGGCCCATGAATTTGATACTCCAATGCAAGCCATGAATCCTACTCCTATTAGTCAAGTTTCTCCTAATTTGTCCCTAAGTGCTAGTCTGAGTCAAGTTGCAATGGTATGCAATTTCCTATCTTTAACCTCTTTATCTCTTATGATATTTATCTAATTGTTATATCTTTACTAGTTGTTGAAAGTGGCACAAGAGAAAGCAAATGAAGAGAGTCAGAGAATGACAAATCTGTTGGAAGAGAAGAAGTCAAAGGATGCTGAGATCAATACTTTGAAGGCTGAATTGAAGAATCTAAAGGAGGTGAATATTGCTCTAACTAACAAGAGTGATTACTACAAGAAAAGAGCAGTGGTGGCTGAGAAAGGCAACCAGGAAAAAATGAACCAAGCTTTGAAGGACCAACTAGATAAATGTGTATTAAGTGCCAGTCGCAGTGCCCTTGAAATCAAAATTAAGATGGCTTCTGAAGCGAAGAAAGGGGGTTTCGAGGCTGCTGAGTGGGATTTAGAAGACTGGGAAAAGACTTTGGCTCTGCTTCCTAAAAATGATGCTGAAGCTCCTGGATCCAAAGATGAAAAGTCTGATAAAGACACAGCCCTAAGTGAAGGTGGTGACCAATCCAAACCAGTGGAGCTTTCTGAAGATGATGAAGGAAAGAAGGACGAGGCTGAAGACAAAGATGTGGAGGAGATGGAGGAGGCCTAATTTAGTGATACGTCCCAAGGTGTATCAATATACCAAAGTATATTGTACACAGAACAGTTGTAGAGGGGGTGAATACAACTTAATTCGAACTTTACAAAGTTTTTAACTAAAACGTTTTAAGATTCAGTTTATACATTAAGTAAGTAAAGAACATGAATCATTAAAGCAGTAAAGCAGTAAATAGAGTGAAACATTCTTAGACACAGATTGTGGTTTTCAATGTAATCCTTTATTAAGAAATAATCTATACAAAGAATTACAGGGTTGTTGCGGAATAAAGATAGCCTATAGATATCTAAACAACCCTTGAAATGACAAACTACAATCAATAAGTTTCAGCTCAAGAGAATCAGCCAAAGCTGATCTCCAACAGACTAAGCTGTGTCTAAGAGCAGAGAAAACTTGTGTGAAGAATGATTCTCAGGAATGCCACACATATGCAATCAAGGAATGGGGCTTTTATAGGCGAAAGCCCTTCTTCTCTTGGTATCCAATGTAGCCACGTATTCTTCTTTCAATGGATGACAAAGGAATAATCAATCGTGCCTTTCATGGTACTTGTGGTCCCCCACGTATAGCTGCACATTCTTTATCATCCAATAAGATTATGGACACGCATATGTAAAACCAACCACCAACCTGGATCCTAGGATTCTTCCTAGTCACGTCATTTGTCCTTATCTTTAATCCAGGTTGTTATCTTCACTTGATTGTCAGACACAGATTGGGCCATTTGTCAAGGCACCAATCTGCCTAAGTGTTTCCACGCTGACTGCTAATCCCAAGCTGACTTCCACTACCAGCTTGGTCTTCTATCTTCAATCCTCCTCTTCGACTTGGATTGAATGCTATAACATTGTTGATGCAGCTTGAATAACACTTGCTTCCATAAGATTTTACAATTACAAGTATGAAGCATGATCTGGGTCAGAAACAGATCGTAAGCTGTGTCAGCTTATTCTGACCCAGATCAGATTACAAGAACCAAAAGATTACTAAGTGTTTACAAGTCAGATTTGTCATCACCAAATTTACAAACCTTTATCAATGAACATTGGGACTCAACAATCTCCCCC
>CM067170.1:145147435-145166939 GCA_034093135.1 Erigeron breviscapus | reverse complement strand
AGATAAAGTATGAAAGTGATGTTTACTATTTGACCCCACGTACTATTCATCTTTAGAAAATTTGAATTCAATGATTCCGAAATTTATTTTGACGTGGGCCCCACATGAATAGTAAATTGTTTTAATAATTTTCTCAAAGTTGATATTGACGTGGGCCCCGCATGAATAGTAACATGAATAGTAAATTTTTAAATTTCACAAAGTTTATTTTGATTCTAATTATACATTAGTTCCTTTATTTTACATTTTCCTGAAGATTAGTCTAAGTAAAATAAATAAATTGAATTTCAATTGTTTGTTGAAATCATGTATATTATATTAATGTTTTATTTCCTTTTCATGCTTTTCACAATTTTGTCACATATGGGATGAATTTTCTAATAACTACAGTAATGCTTATTTTACCCGTGACTCAGAATGGACAATAATTCATTAGTTGTATGAACATATTGTAAATTCCAAAAACACGTGAAGTTTAGAATTTATTAATAATGCAATGTAATAATATTTATTTAATGTATTGTTTATAAATCCGTTTCTAGTATCTATTATTTAGAAAAGGGTAATATAGACAGTGTATACAATCTAACATGTATAACGTTTCATTTGAGCAATCTATAATAATTAACTATAGATTAAGTGTGCAACTAAAGTTTGTCTGCAACATGTTCATCAAACTGATGAATATTTGTTTGATTCAGTATCTCATAATGATGTTTGTTCACGATGATTAATTTGTACATAAATTACATATTTAAATTTATATCTTTACTATTTACAATTTACTTTTACCTTTACTATTTACCGTTACTATTCACTGTCACTATTCACGATCACTATTCATGAATACGATTTCTGGATACGGTTACTATTCACTAATACGTACTATTCCTAAATACGGTTATTGATAGTATAAGTGTGGAAAATATTTACAAACAACTCTCAAATAACTATTTGAGTTCTTGGCAATGATTATTCATAATTTATCAAAAAATATATTTGTTCAGTTTATCATGCCATAAAACGTTTGTTCATATTGTTTAATCAACAAAAATTTAAATAGTACACATAATAGTAAATTAATCAACCTGAAATTTTGGCGGTTGTCACATTCTCCCCCAGTTATTTAAATTTCGTCCCGAAATTTAGCACGTGTGGTCGGAATGTAAGGCTTTGTCGAACAAGTGAGGATACTTTTGTTTCATTTGATCCTCACGTTCCCAGGTAAACTCAGGACCTCGCTTAGAATTCCATCGGACTTTGACAATAGGAATTCGACTCTGTTTCAACTGTTTGGCATCCCTATCCATGATCTCTACTGGTTCTTCAACAAAGTGCAGCTTGTCATCCATTCGAAGTTCTTCCAGTGGAATAATTTGTGTTTCGTCAGACAAACACTTCTTCAAGTTTGAGACGTGAAACACATCGTGTATACGGCTAAGTTCTTGTGGTAGTCTAAGCCTATAAGCTACCGGACCAATTCTTTCTAGTATTTCAAAAGGTCCGATATACCTTGGGTTTAGCTTACCTCGTTTTCCAAAACGGATGGCTCCTTTCCAAGGAGATACTTTCAGCATAACCTTGTCTCCCACTTGAAATTCCAAAGGCTTTCTTCTTACATCAGCATAGCTCTTTTGACGATCTCTTGCTGCCTTTAATCGATTCTGTATTTGTACAATCTTCTCAGTAGTCTCGTGAATGAGCTCGGGGCCTGTAACTGGATTGTTTTTCTTTACTGAAACTTTGTCACCTAATTCAGCCCAACAAATAGGTGATTGACACTTCCTCCCATACAGAGCCTCAAACGGTGCAGCTTTGATGCTAGCGTGATAACTGTTATTGTATGAGAACTCGCACAAGGGCAAGTGTTTTTCCCAACCATTCCCAAAATCTACTATGCATGCGCGTAACATATCTTTCAAGCGTTTGAATGGTCCTTTCACTTTGACCATCGGTCTGCGGGTGATATGCGGTACTCATATCTAATCGTGTACCTAGGGCTCTCTGTAGAGTCTGCCAAAACCTGGAAGTAAAATGGGTATCTCTATCCGAAATAATCGAAATAGGTATTCCATGTCGTGATACTACTTCCTTTATGTACAATCTAGCCAGCTTGCTCGTTTTATCAGTCTCTTTAATGGGCAAGAAATGTGCAGACTTAGTGAGTCGGTCTACAATTACCCATATCGTATCACATCCTTTAGCAGTCTTCGGTAACTTTGTAATAAAGTCCATGGCTATTCCTTCCCACTTCCACTGGGGAATCTCTGGTTGTTGTAGCAATCCAGATGGCTTTTGATGCTCTGCTTTCACCTTTGAGCATTTAGACATTTGCTAACATAGGTGGCTATGTCAGCTTTCATGTTAGGCCACCAATATAATTCTTTAAGTCCATGATACATCTTATCTGATCCCGGATGTATCGAGTATCTTGACTTGTGTGATTCATCCATCACCAATTTTCTCAAATCTCCATATCTTGGTAGCCAAATCCGGTTAGAAAAATACCGAGTTCCATCGGGTCTAACTTCAAATTGCTCTTCCATTCCCTCAAAGCTTCTTCTTTGAGATTGTCTTTCTTTAATGCTTCAAGTTGAGCTTCACGAACTTGGAAAGTAAGATGAGTATGAATGGTCATACTTAAAGCTCGTACTCGAAATGGCTTTACCCTTTCTTTACGACTCAAAGCATCTGCTACAATGTTTGCTTTGCCCGGATGATAACGAATTTCACAATCGTAATCACTGAGCAATTCCACCCATCTACGTTGCCTCATGTTTAAATCTTTCTGATCAAAAATATGTTGGAGACTCTTATGGTCGGTGAATATAGTACACTTTGTACCGTATAAATAATGTCTCCAAATCTTTAGAGCGAATATTACAGCTCCTAGTTCAAGATCATGAGTCGTGTAGTTCTTCTCGTGCACCTTAAGTTGTCGAGAGGCATAGGCTATCACCTTATCTTTCTTTGCATCAGCACACATCCCAATCCTTGATGAGATGCGTCGCAATAGACCACAAAATTATCCGTTCCTTCGGGTAGTGACAAAATCGGAGCACTACAGAGCTTCTCCTTCAGCAGTTGAAATGCTTTTTCTTGTTTATCTTCCCAACAAACTTCTTGTCTTTTTGAGTCAACGACGTTAAAGGTTGGGCTATCTTAGAAAAATTCTCGATGAATCTTCTATAATAGCCAGCAAGACCTAAAAATTGTCGTATTTTCTGTTGGTGTTTTCGGTGCTTCCCAGTTCTTGATAGCCACGATCTTGGTAGGATCTACATGGATTCCTTGACTATCAATGACATGGCCTAAGAATTGTACTGTACGAATCCAGAATTCGCATTTTGAAAATTTTGCGTACACTTCTTTCTTCCTAAGAAGTTCTAGTATAGTCTTCAGATGTATCTCGTGTTCTTCCTTGGTTTAAGAATAAATCAGGATATCATCTATGATACAATCACAAACTTATAAATATGGTTTGCACACACGGTTCATGAGGTCCATGAAAACTGCGGGTGCATTCGTCAAACCAAATGGCATCACTTGAAACTCGTAATGGCCATAACGGGTTCTAAACGCCGTCTTGGGAATATCCTCGTCTGCAACTCTAAGCTGATGATAACCGGACCTAAGATCGATTTTTGAGTAGTAACTCGACCCTTGTAACTGATCAAATAGGTCATCAATCCTAGGGAGTGGGTACCGGTTTTTAACTGTCAACTTATTCAATTCTCTATAGTCTATACACATGCGAAAAGATCCGTCTTTCTTCTTGACGAATAAGACTGGAGCTCCCCAAGGTGAGGAACTCGGTCGTATGAATCCTTTCTCCAAAAGTTCTTGCAATTAACTTGCAAGTTCTTTCATTTCAAAAGGAGCTAATCGATATGGTGCTCGTGCCACTGGTTGAGAACCAGGCACTAAGTCTATTTTGAATTCTACTTCTCGGATCGGTGGAAGTCCAGACAAGTCTTTAGGAAAGACTTCCGGAAAATCACGTACAATGGGTATGTCTTCAAGCTGCTTCTCTTGAGGCTTTTTCTCCGATACGTGAGCTAGGATCGCCTGGTATCCCTTTCTGAGATACTTCTGCGTCTTCATGCAAGATATAATGTTACATCGTACTCCATTCTTATCGCCTTGGATAATCAACTTCTCGCCGTTTGCAATCGGAATTCGAACAACTTTTTCGTGACAGACTATTTCGGCTTGGTTTTTAGACAACCAGTCCATACCAATGATAACATCAAAGCTTCCAATTTCGAATGGTATTAAATCTATAGGAAATAATTCTTTTGCTAATTCTAAGGTACAGCCTTGGATTATGCTTTCGACTTCGATCATTTCACCATTTGCTAATTCTATAGAATACTTAGCATCTAATGGGATAGGTATAATTGGAAGCAGATGAATAATTTTATTTGACACAAAACTTCTATCGGCACCAGGATCAAATAAAGCAGAGACACAATGATTATTCAAATGAAACATACCCATGACGATGTTTGGGTCTTGGCGGGCTTCTCCCGCATTGATCATGAATGCCCTTCCTCGAGCATTGTTGTTGTTGTTGTTGTTGTTGTTGTTGTTGTTGTTGTTGTTGTTGTTGTTTCTCAGCTTTGGACATTTATTCCTGAAATGCCCTTCTTCACCACACTCATAACATTTTATTTTTGTTCCATTATTGACAATTGGATTAGGAATTCTACAGTTATTGGCCAGATGACCAATTTTCTTGCACTTATTGCATTGTACTATACAAGGACCGGTGTGATGTAAAGTACACCTACTGCAATATGGCCTATTTCCTACATAACTGTTATTTGATGATGGTTCTGAGGTCTGAGAAGGCTTCTTCTGTTGGTTCCCTTGATTCTTCCCAAAGTTATCTTCCCATTTCCTTTTTCCTTTCTGATCATCGGACTTCCCTTCTGCGTTAGCACGAAGTTTCGCTTTGTCGGCTAAACTGTTTGCCAAATGAACTGCATGCTCGATGTCCGTGGGTTCAGTAGTAGTTATCAAGTCTTGAATCTTTGGTGGAAGTCCAGAGATGTACTGCTCAATCTTCTTATATGGGGGTGTAACCATTGTTGGACAAAGAAGTGCCAACTCGTGAAAGTGGTTGGTGTACTCAGATACTTCGTACCCCTTTGTCTTCAAATTATGAAGTTCTGCCTCCAATTTTTGAATCTCGCTCCTAGGACAATACTTAGCTCTCATACGTTCCTTCAACTCTTCCCATGGCAGTGCATAAGAAGCATCAATCCCTACTGTTGCAGCAATTTCGTTCCACCAGGTAAGTGCACTATCTTGCAAGGTGCAAGTAGCATACTTAACCTTACTATCTTCCGCACAATTACTGATACGGAATACAGATTCTAACTTTTCAATCCATCGGGTTAACCCGATGGCTCCTTCAGTGCCCTTAAAAGGAAGTGGTTTGCATTGTTCAAATGCCCTGTAGGTACAACCGTTGGGTGTACTATTTTGTCCGTTATTTCCGTTTGCTGCTTGAGCGGCGAAAGCTGCAGCTACACTTTGAGCTACTATTGTAGCGATATCAGTAGCAGACAATCTTGGTTCTCTTCTTGGCGGCATGATTCTTCAAGAAAAATAGGGAAAATCATAAGATACTACTAAATGTCGTTAGATGATTCCATCATAATTATCATAACATAATAGTTATAACTAAAAGAACTGTAAATTAAGATAAAGATAGTAGATTTATTGCATAACAAATATGGAGATATGAACATCTCAGAAATCCATAATTTTATCGAAATTTACATTTCCCAGCACATGTGCCGTAAATAGTAAATAACCAAAATGTACAGATAATATCTACTGTGATGGACTAGATGGGTTTATAACGGCGGCCTTAGATATGGCTTCAAACATAGCCTCAAACTGCGCTATCTTCTCCTGCAAATCTAACACTGTTTCTTCAAGGCCATGAATCTTGAATTGAGCTTCCTCCATTTCGCTCTCCAAATTGACTATCTGACTATCCTGGTCCTCCACCTTTGTCCGCAGTATGTTGGTCCTGACCCTTAACTCTGCAGTACGCTTTTTCGCACGAGTCATACGTAAGACCAAAGTGGGAACAGTGTTATGCAAGGGTTCCATGGTCAGTGCAGGAGTATTAGCTGGACCGTCGGCTTCTCCAAATCGATTGGAATTAAGAAGTCCTTCCTCGTCTCTCCATTCTGCCAGAACTCTTGGCATTCTGTTTATGTTGTAGGACAACCGAGGTCGCTGAGCCGGTGGTTCGGGATTGGTAGGTCGAGGATATCGTAGTTGAGGCCGGTTAAACGTCGAATATGCAGATACTCGGAATCCTCGGGGCAATTGAGATGGTCTTGAGGGACCTTCTTCTAATGGATTTAAAAAAATAAAGGTAGGCGTAGTGATAGTAAGAACATTGGTGGTGGCTGCAGTGGATATTATGTTTGGTACAGGGGCAAGTGCGCTATCAGATTCTTCTTCGGAGTGATCGGTCACCTCCATAGGTAGCTCTTGTACATGTCGAGGAGAGTCGGGGGATACAGGAACTGGCGGAGTAGTTTCTTCTTCACGGTCGAGTACAACTTCTCCAGTGAATACAGACATTATTCTGTCGCCGTTCATAATTATATACGTGTATATATAATATATATTTATTAAAATATAAGTAATACATATATTCCTAATACAAGTAGTCAAGTAAAATTTTAACTATTAGGAATATGCATGCAGGTATTGTTCTATGTGAGGTTATAGTCCAGGTCCATCAATTTGCAACCTAGTTCACTATAACTTATGCTCTGATACCAATCTGTCACACCCCGCCCTAGACGGAATATGACGTACATGGATTCACAACACAAGATATACTGAACGACACGAAACGTTGTCGTTTTAAAATACATTTATATAAAACCATTGTTCACAAATTTATATTACAAATTTATGAAAGATATTATTCTTGAAAACATTTATTTAATATTAAACAATATTAAATAGTAGCCTGAGACTTTAGCAAATTGATGAGTCAGTCCTAAAGTCTGAGGGTGGTCCATGGTTCATCATGTTGTATGCAGCGGAAAGTGTCCCATGTATAGAGTATCGTCTAGTTACCTGAGAATACATGCTAAAATACGTCAACATAAAGTTGGTGAGTTCCATAAGTTTTTCATATAGAAATTATAGTTTCTCAAAATACCAGAGTTCAGTGTGATCATTGCCTTACCGCAATGTCAAGTAGTTATGATACAATATAAAGCAAAGAGTATCATATGTTTTTAATCAAAATACAGAGTATGAACCACAAGATTTAAAGTAACTATTTGATCACACAATGGATCAAATAGAATATAAGAGTAGATACTGTATACATCAAGTTCTAAGCTCATGAACCGAAACTAGACAAGTGTGTGTTTATTTGCCTCCAGAGTAGGTACCTTATTCAGGGTACCCTAAGCTTTCCAGACATAATGCATCCGTATCCAGTTGGTAAGACCAACACGAATGGGGGTGCCTACCCCAATAGTACTATTCAATATACCCACGTTTATGTTTCCATAATTAATCGTTCATGATAGAGAGGACTTTGGGTGAACAGAGCAACTTAGAATCAACCATATATACATTTCTGAAATACTTGTGTTCATTATAACAGTAAAGAGTTTGTATTTTACCCCGAAGGTAAAATAAATAAAGCAATGTGTATATTACCTCAAGGGTAAAATAAAGAAAACGGAGTTATATAATATATCATATATTATATAAAATTTTGCAATTATACATATAAGTATAACAAATAGTTTTTATGCATGTATCTCAGCCCCAAATATATAAAAGAGTTGAAAAGGGATTATAGAAACTCACCTTAGTGTTGTAGAAGAAAGATCACTTAGTCTTGTGTGATTATAAGAGAGAAATTTAGAAGTGAATATATGATGGTACGAGTTTTATAGTTAAATAACGTATGCTATTTATAGACGAACGAATTCGTTCGTTTGATTATTATATTAATAAGGTTACTCTCCAATATAGAAAAGAAAAAAAAACGCGTAGAAAAAGAATAAGGCGGATTCAAACTTCAACAACCGAAAAAGAATCTTCGTACTCCCATTTTAGAATTCAACGCAGAAGAAAAATTTGAATTCTTTTATATTTAGGGTATATAATATCTAAGGGGTTATATTTATAGTCTATATTGAATTTATTTAATTATTATTTTGTAGGTAAATGAAAGTTTGTCGTATTAGTGTGAAAATCATGATTCAAAACTGTATTACGACTTACCTATTAGTCTACATGTTTAAATAACATACACCCTTATAAAAATAGTAATAAAGATGTTAATAACTAATTTTGGCTTTAAAATATTCATACGGATTCCAATTGGAACGATTCAAGTTTCTACGAAATCAACGAATTAAAATCTACAACTTTTATTTTGATTACTTTTTATGAATTTGCCCTTATGATCAAGTTTTGGAAATTTTAATCATTGAGATAAAGTATGAAAGTGATGTTTACTATTTGACCCCACGTACTATTCATCTTTAGAAAATTTGAATTCAATGATTCCGAAATTTATTTTGACGTGGGCCCCACATGAATAGTAAATTGTTTTAATAATTTTCTCAAAGTTGATATTGACGTGGGCCCCGCATGAATAGTAACATGAATAGTAAATTTTTAAATTTCACAAAGTTTATTTTGATTCTAATTATACATTAGTTCCTTTATTTTACATTTTCCTGAAGATTAGTCTAAGTAAAATAAATAAATTGAATTTCAATTGTTTGTTGAAATCATGTATATTATATTAATGTTTTATTTCCTTTTCATGCTTTTCACAATTTTGTCACATATGGGATGAATTTTCTAATAACTACAGTAATGCTTATTTTACCCGTGACTCAGAATGGACAATAATTCATTAGTTGTATGAACATATTGTAAATTCCAAAAACACGTGAAGTTTAGAATTTATTAATAATGTAATGTAATAATATTTTATTTAATGTATTGTTTATAAATCCGTTTCTAGTATCTATTATTTAGAAAGGTAATATAAACAGTGTATACAATCTAACATGTATAACGTTTCATTTGAGCAATCTATAATAATTAACTATAGATTAAGTGTGCAACTAAAGTTTGTCTGCAACATGTTCATCAAACTGATGAATATTTGTTTGATTCAGTATCTCATAATGATGTTTGTTCACGATGATTAATTTGTACATAAATTACATATTTAGGACCAGTTTCAGTGAAACTGAGCAGTCTCCAGTTGCACCTGAGACCAAGAAGATTTCACCAGAAATATATTGAAGTCCAGATGCATCATACAGTTAACGCAACTGAAGACTTCCTCCAGTTGAGAACTGACCAGTTGAAGAATCCTTCCAGTTGAAGTCGAATACAACAAGTGGAAGATAGAGAATGACAATGGCAGCGAAGCCCAGTTGACATTCTAGTCAGTTACAAACTGGAGACCGTCAGTGGAAAGCTCTTACAAAGCTTTACACTGATTACAAGGAATTGACTTTTATGCTTTATGTGCTTTTACCCGGATAATAAGATTTATCTTATTATTTAAGTAATAAAAGGTACATAAAGCTGGTTGAGTAAAGTTGCTTTATACTGAAACTTTACACTGCTTTTTAAGGAATTAAATGCTATTCCTTAAATGATCTCAACCACATTTGTACGGCCAAAGTTAACATCCCAATGTTAACTTTGCCTATAAATACAAGTCATTGCACAACAAGAATATTTACTTCTTCGAACATACTTCGAAAGAATTCACACTTTGCATACCTGCAATATTCTTGGTGAACTTGTGCAATATTCTCTCAATCACAAAAAGGAACATTTTACAACTTTAAGTGTTTCGATTGTTTAGAGAAATTCCAAGTGTAGATCAATTGTAGTTCATAGGTTGTTAGGATATTTACATACTTAGTATTATCTTGGTTCCGCAACAACCTTGTAATTTATTTAAAGTTAATAAATAAATTACACTTGAAAATTACATATTGTCTCACCAATTTATCTTTACAAGTATTTTGTATTATTGCATTGTTCTTTACTTATTGTCACTTAAATAAGTAATCTATCTAGAACTTGGTATATACTCCTGTAACTGGTCGTCTCCAGTTCAGTGCTTATATTGCAAAGTAACTCCACCATCGACAATGAGGTGTCTTCAGGTAGTACCATCTATTGAGTTGGGACTTACAAGTGGTATCAGAGCAGAAGGCTAATAAACTTGCCTAGATCTGCTTAGATGAACACTATTGAAGGTGGAGATGGTTCTGGTCAAGGTGAAAACCCTTTGAATACTAATACATCACCTTTTCAAAATGTTAATACTAACCCTCCTCCTCCTACTACCCCAAACCACGTCCATGTACATTATTCTAACACTCCTGTTCCAAAATTTGGTGGAAACAGTGAGACCTTTGGTACATGGAAGGCCAGAATGCTTTTGCATTTTGGTGGGATAGAGAGGTATATGTTGAAAATCCTTAAGGATGGACCATATATACCCATGTCTCTTGGGGTAAGTCCTCTTCTAGATCCAACTGGAAGAAGAGGTTCTAGAGAAAAGCTCGAAGACCATTGGTCTGATGAGGATCATAGACTTGTAGATCTGGACACCAGACTCAAGAACATGATCCTTGGAGCTGTCCCTGAAGATCTAATTCCAACACTTGTGTTGTTCCCCAGTGCCAAGTCAATGTGGGATGAATTAGTTATTCAGTTTGAAGGAGGTGATGACACTATTGTCACCAGAAAAGTTGCCTTGAACAAGAAGTATGAATCCTTCTTTGCCTTGCCCAATGAAAGTCTAACTGGTACATACACCAGATTTTCTAGCCTCATTAATCAGCTGAGAGGCTTGGGTGTAGAGAAGGATAAGGATATTCTTCTTGAGAAGTTTTGTGATATTCTTCCTTCCAAATGGGAAAACATGGTTTTTGTCTTAAGACAAGGTAAAACCTTGCACAGCCATACTCTTGCATCGCTCTATGGAGCCTTCAGATTCACTGAAGACAATAATGCTGCAAGACTGGTGGCTGAGCAGGATGCCATGAACCATGCCCAGAGTCCAAGGTTGCTAGTGTACCTGAGCGACCTTGTGCTGCCTTAATGTCTGCAGAGAGTGTCCAGGCACACTCAATGAAGGAGATGTTAAACAGTTTCTTGAACTCTGGCCTGACCACTGAAATCAGTGATGGTTGTGATGAAACTGACGATGATGATCTGGTAGCCATGATTGCTAAAACCTTTAACAAGTTTAAGCATAAATCTAAAAGATTTAATGGCCCAAACAATGCTTCCAGCTCCAGCTCTCTGGATAAAACCAATCTTACCTGCTATAAATGCGGTAAGAAAGGTCATTTTATGAAGGAATGCAGATCTAGTCAGTTGAACAACCAAATTGGTCCCCCTGTCCCTAATTTCAATCGGCCTGATGATAGCTACAAAGCTAAATACAAGAAGCTTAAGGCCCAGATTGCCCTCCTGTCCATGGAAAAAAGAAAAGGATCAGTGCTTAATGGCACAAACTGAGGGAAAATGGGAGTACTCTGATGACTCATCAGCTGATGAAGAAGAGGAAAGGGACAGGTGTTTCATGGCCTTGGAAGATCAACAGCAGCATGTGGCAAAAGAAGATGTCATCACTGGAAGATGGGTGGACATCATTTTGAAAAAGGTATGTGATTATGACAACCAAGTTGACCCAGAACTGAAACTGGACCTGGCTGAATCATTAAGTGGTGATTTAGCTTTTGTAGAAACTGTTAGAGCAGATAGTGAAAGATATCTTGACACTATCTTAATTGAACTGAACAATGTTAAACCACAACTGAATGATTTACAAAGTGTCCAGTTGGCTCTCAAGGAGCCAGTTTTAAAAATTGAGGCTTTGGAACTTGATAATCAAAAATTATTTTCTGATCTTGAAAAAGAACAAAAGATTATCAAGTCATGGGTAAAAGCATCTGGTAAGAACTATGATGCATTTTCTAGAACTATCGATGCCCAGAAGAATGCATGGAAATCTGGAGATCTGGAGATGGCAGCTCTCATACCAGATCTTCATGCATTGCCTCCAGCTCTCAGGGTTGAAACTCCTTATGATCAACCTGAAGCTGTTGAAACTGAACCCATTGAGACCACCCCCATTGAGGTTAAACCTGGAGCCAAACAGGCTAGTGCTCCAGTTGAAAAGGCCACTGGTAACAAGCCTTTACCTCAAAAGTCTAAGGTGCCCAAGACCCAAAAGACTAAAACTCCAGCTGAACCAAGGTCCAAGGTTTAGTTGCCTGATGAAAACAATATTTTGTTTAAACTGGAAAGTCAACTCTAACTTTTGTCTCGACAGGTTCAGAGTTGTACTGCCCGGATTAAAAATCTGGAAGGAGGTTCATCACCTCCAGTTTTTAAACAAAATATTAAACTCTCCTCAAAACCTAAACAAAAGAATGTTCCATCTGGAACTAAATCTGGTAAAAATAAGGGGAGCAAGTATCAAATACCAATCGTTTTTACTCCTGCACCTGGATCTGGTGAAAAAGGTCCAGATGTAGTCTTCAGTTTACCTCCACAACAATCAACTCTGACTTCTGTAGAGAAGTCCAGTGAACCCATCAAGAAAAGATGGGTTCACAAAAATAACTGATGATTTTTGTGGGTGTGCAGGGCGATCGAAAGAAGAATATCTGGTATCTAGACAGCGCTGCTGGCCGGACTATGACCGGATGTAAGCCCCTGCTTGAAGAGTTCACTGTCCAAGATGGACCGACAGTGACGTTTGGTAATGATCAAAGTGGAAAGACTGAAGGATATGGTGTGCTCAATAATGGACAAGTCGAATTCAAAAGAGTTGCATTTGTGAATGGTTTGAAATACAACCTGATCAGTGTCAGCCAACTTTATGATGATGGCTTCAGAGTTTTGTTCGATATTGCTCAAGGCACCATATTTAACAAGGATTGGAAAAGTGGTGATGGTTGCACCAAGAAAAGGTAATGTGTACATCATGGATATGGAACCAGCTCCAAAAGAGCAGTGCTTCTATACCAAAGCTGATGAGGACACCAACTGGCTGTGGCATAAAAGATTATCCCATCTTAATTTCAAAAATATTAACAAGTTGTCTCGCAAACAACTGGTTGATGGATACCACAGATTTCTTTTAATAAAGAAAAGCCATGTCCAGGGTGTGAGATGGGCAAGCAGAAAAGGGCCAGTTTCAAAACTAGGCAAAACTTTAGCATCACTGAACCTCTTCACATGCTACATATGGATCTCTTTGGTCCAGTGAATGTTCAAACTAGAGCTGGAAGGAAGTACACTCTAGTTGTGGTTGATGAATTCACCAGATACTGTTGGGTGGTATTCCTCAGATCCAAAAGTGATGCACCTGCTGAAATCATCTCTCTCATCAAAAGAATTGAACTCAAGTATACTCGAAAAGTCTGTCAGTTGCGAAGTGATAATGGTACTGAATTCAAAATAAGGTAC
Source organism: Erigeron breviscapus (assembly GCA_034093135.1). Lineage (NCBI taxonomy): Eukaryota > Viridiplantae > Streptophyta > Magnoliopsida > Asterales > Asteraceae > Erigeron > Erigeron breviscapus. Next base: position 145,153,403 of record CM067170.1, on the reverse strand, counting down.
TTCAAACATTTTGCAATGACACTGGCATCTCTCAAAACTTCTCATCAGCACACTCTCCAGAGCAGAATGGAGTTGTGGAAAGAAAGAATCGCACACTGATAGAAGCAGCCAGAAGTATGCTATAATCAGGACTTCCCACCAGTTTTTGGGCTGAAGCAGTTGCAACTGCTTGTCACACCCAAAACCGGTCAGTCTACATCAAGAGACATAAGAAGACTGCCTATGAAGTACTCAGGAATCGTAAACCAAATATTGGATACTTTCATGTATTTGGTTGTCCAGTTTATATTTTAAATGATTCCAGTCAACTTGGAAAGTTTGATGCAAAAGCTGATGAAGGGGTATTTTTAGGTTATTCAGATATTCGAAAGGCCTTTAGAGTTTATAATTATAGACTCCAAAAGGTTCATGAGACAATTCATGTCACATTCGACGAATCAACTGAAGCAATCAACAAAAGACCAAGCCTTGATATTTCTCCAGTCATTCCAATAAATTTTGGCGAAACTGACCAAGTTCATCAGTCAGTTGTTTCACCAAAAGATGTTTCCAGTTAAAACAAATTGGAACCAGTTAAGAAGAAGAAGCACCAGTGACACATCATTCTATCCCTCCATCAATTTCAACTTACCACAAGAATTGGTGATTGGATCTGATGTACGTGCCACTCCAATATCAGCACCAGTTCAAATTCCAACTTCTCCAGTTCTTCAAGAAATGCCCTTGAATAAAGAATTTCATGATGCAAATCGTGACCTCATTGACTCTGATGAGGATGTAGAAGTAGTTTGGACCGATCCTCCTCCAGAAGCTACTGCAACTGAAGAAGATCGCCAGGTGACTTGCACTGATATTGTTTTACACCAGCCTAGTCAATACACTAGATGGACTCGAGCACATCCAATTGAACAGATTGTGGGAGATCCAAATAGTGGGGTTCAAGACTAGAAGAGCCACCAGTGAGCAATGCTTAAACGTCACCTTCTTATCACTAATTGAACCAAAGAAGATTGACGAGGCTATGGCAGACCCAAGCTGGTGGAAGCTATGCAAGAAGAGCTCGTCCAGTTTGAAAGGAACAATGTTTGGGAGCTTGTTCCTTGTCCACCAGGGTTATAGAAAGAACCTATTGGTACAAGATGGGTCTACCGAAACAAGATGGATGAAGATGGCCATGTTGTAAGAAACAAGGCCAGATTAGTTGCCAAGGGTTATTGTCAAGCAGAAGGCGTTGACTTTGATGAAACTTTTGCTCCAGTTGCAAGACTTGAAGCCATCAGAATATTTCTGGCTTATGCAGCCCATCTGCAGTTCAAGGTCTTCCAGATGGATGTCAAAAGTGCGTTCCTTAATGGAACATTGGAAGAAGTTGTGTATGTTAAGCAGACTCCAGGCTTCATCGATGAGAAGCATCCTCATAGGGTTTATAGACTGAACAAAGCTTTGTATGGTCTAAGACAAGCCCCAAGAGCCTGGTATGATACTTTAACTAAACATCTTCTTAAAAATGGCTTTCAAAGAGGTGCAATAGATAATACCTTTTTTATCTTGAAAGAAAGAGGTAATATCTTATTGGTACAAATTTATGTTGATGACATTATATTTGGTTCAACTGATGATGCAATGTGTAAAAAGTTTTCTAAAATCATGTCATCTGAGTATGAGATGAGTTTAATGGGTGAATTAACATTTTTCTTAGGTCTTCAGATTAAGCAAACTGAAAATGGAATTTTCATAAAGCAAGGAAAATATGTCAGAGATTTGTTAAGAAAATACAAATATGATTCAATCCCATCGAAAAACACACCTATTGCAGCACCATTAAATTTGGACTTTGACCCAACTGGCAAACCAGTGAACATAACTGACTATCGTGGTATGGTTGGTTCACTGATGTATTTAACTGCCAGTCGACCAGATATAATGTTTGCAACATGTCTATGTGCCAGGTTTCAGGCTAACCCTAAAGAATCACATTGGCACGCTGTTAAGCGTATCTTTAGATACCTGAAAGGGTGTCCTAATCTTGGTCTTTGGTACCCCAAAGGCTCAGGATTAGATCTAATGGGTTATTCAGATTCAGATCATGCGGGTTGTAAGATAGATAGAAAATCAACAACTGGTGGTTGTCATTTCCTTGGAGGAAAACTGGTAAGTTGGACCAGCAAGAAGCAGACTTCAGTCTCTATGTCCACTGCTGAGGTAGAGTACATTTCTGCGGCCAGTTTCTGTGCCCAGATTCTCTGGATCAAGAACCAGTTACTAGATTATGGTCAAAAGTATACAAGGACCCCAATCTTTTGTGAAAACACCAGTGCAATTGCTATATCTCACAACCCAGTGATGCACTCCAAGACAAAGCATATTGACATCAGGTATCATTTTATTCGAGATCTTGTTATGAAAGGAGACATTGAAATTCATTTCATCCCCACTGACAAACAGCTCGCTGATGTTTTTACAAAACCTCTTGATGAGAAAACCTTTAAATATCTCATCAACGAACTGGGAATGTTAAATCCTTAAAACAAGAGATTTCTTTGTTATTGAACGCTTCAGTGACACTGATGAAGTTCTCCAGTTGAGGAGGTCCAGATAATCTTTGCTCGCCAGGCTATCGAACGCCTTTGTGATACTATCTGGCACTAATTGATTTCTGGATCATCATTTTAGGGGGAAAGACTCAAATAATTTTCTGACTAAAATTCGTTTTTGTTTGAAAATGGCAACTGGAGAACTCTCCAGTTGGAAACTGGCACTGGACTAATCCTCCAGTGACCAGATTCAGTCCTGTCTTATTTTTTATAACGTTAGAAATACTTGGTCAATATTTGTGACACGTGATGGTACTCGAGTGTTTTAAACCACTTGGTATCGTCATCTGACGTGTTTAAAGTCATTTTGGTAAATGAACACTTTTTGTATTGGGAAAATTAATGTTAGTGGGCGCGTGGGTAAGATAAGCCGTCGTAGCATTTAATGCTGACACAATTAATTATGTTTTTATTTCAAAATTCAAACTTATTTTGTAAAAATATCTACAAAATTGATTTGTTAATAAAATATAATTTTTGGTATTTCATTGGGATCTTGAATTCCTTATAAATACCCTTATTTACTCCGAACACATTTACTTTCCTTCACATTCTTTCATTTACTTCCAATCATCTAAAATTGCTTCATTTCTCTCTCTGCTTCATAAATCAAGAACCCTAATTCCTAAATTTCAATTTCATTTTCAAATGGCTCCTAAATCATCCCGTTCAAGAGATGTAAATCTCTTGACTGTTCCATATGCTCCTTCACCAGATGTCAAACCGGCATCTGGTGCTCCTAATAATGCTTCGGTCATCAAACTCAATCCAAATAATCCGATGGAGTTTACAAGGATCTCAAGGGTCCAATACCCTTATTGGAAGAATTCAAAAATTTTGAAGGATTCTCCAATAGGACCCTCATTCTCTCTAAACCCACGCAAGATGTTTCACGACTACTTGTGTGAGTTTTGGTACACTGCCACTCTTTCTTCCGATTGTTCTCCATCACTTTTACATTAAAAGGTGGAACAATCCAGTGTACCTTGTCCGTTGATGTGTTGAGGGATGCCTTACACCTCAACTACTGGAGAGAGGGTGAATCTCCAGTTGTCTTACCCCCAAACGTTAATTTTCGCCAAGTCCTCCTTGAAATGGGACATAAGGAGTGCTTGGAGAAAGGGGTTTTGAAGACGAAAGGTGCGATGACCATGAAGGGTCTTACACCTTCATGGAGGTATTTTTTCATCCACCTGGTGGAGAGTATGGGTGGGAGTTCTGGTGGTCTTGACCAGATTAACTCCTCACAAGCAGAGATGGCATACTGCTTGTGGAATGGATTGAGAGTGGACTTTGCAGATATCCTGTTTAGAAGCCTGGTACAAAAACTGAAGGGCACCAGGGGACTTTGTATCCCCTTCTCAAGGTTTCTCTCTCTTTGTTTTTTACAAATTCTGGGCAGTGAAGCATACTTAAGCACAGATTCACCTTACACTGTGCAGATTTGTTGAGGAATTTAGACTCTATAGTATCTGAAGCTGGAGAGGTCGAGATTCCAGATCGAATGCAGCTGGCATTCGCCAAAACTGATGCACAATTCTAGGTGAGTCAGAAAGACAACTGGGCGGGCCTCAAAATAATGAGGGACCCTCCAGTTCGTCTAATGTTATGGTTGAGGATAGAGCAACCATAACTGAGGCAACTCCAATAACATCTATCCCTGGTGAAGATACCTCGGTATCTGATCCTCCAACAGATGCACCCAACCAGGAACTGGGGAAGGTCATCTGGAGACTGACCCTTCTGGTCAGCCCTCAGTTACATTCATGGATCTGGACATGAATGTTAATGACGAGGAAATCCTTATAGAATCTTCGGATTCTGAAGGTACTGCTTCAGACTTGGAGATTTTTGATTCTGCTGTACAAGATCAAAACCCTTCATCTCCAGTCTCGCTTCCAGATGCATCAATTTCACTTTCACATCCCAACAAAATGAGCCTACAGATATTTCATTCCCAACTTATAACTATATGTCTGGAAACAGACGTATGCACTTTCACCATCTGGGCAATTCTCACTCCTTCGAGAAATGCCACCCCCACCGCCGCCGTTTTCACACCTGAGCATTCTCAGCATGAACAACACTTTGATTTTCCAGTCCTTTCTTCATCCACCACTCCTATTATATCTTCAACTGCTGGTTTGACAACTGGGGAGACTTCCTTAAGTTTGCCTCCTCCAGTTCCTCCAGTAGTAACTGCTGCTGGTCCAGTGACACCTTCTCCTCCGTCACTGGACAGTCAAGTTGTCTCTGTACAAGCCGATCTCCAAAACCTTCTCACCAGGGTGGAGGAGATTCAAAAGACACTTGACAAAAACACCAAGTCTTTCTCCAGATACCACAAGGATCACTTGACAAATATTAAAGTGGTTGATCTGGGGATTAACAAGTTTTCATCTAATGAAGACTTGGTGTTGAAGAAGCTGAATGAGTTGGTCACTGGCTGCAACAATCTGGCAGGTACTTTAAAAGAAGCCTTTGACCTCACTCAGTCCATGGTAACAACCTCAATCTCCAACTTGCTGGGCAACACTGTTAGAACATCAGAAGTGGATTTAAGGGAGATTGAAAAACAGGTAAAGGAATTGGTTGACAAACCTGGGTTGAATGTGACTGAACTTGGAGAGCAGTTAATGACTTCAGTTGGTCAGAAGATAGATGATACGCTGGGTGCAAGAGAAGCACAATTGATTAAAAGGGTGATGTCTGAGATCACCAAGCTGGCCACTCCTCAGGTTGATCTGGCCCCACTCACAAATGAGATCAACCAGTTGAGGGGCAGCATTGATAACTTGAACACCCAGGTATCACTTCATGCTCAATCTTTGGATAAACTGACAACTGAAGTAGAAAGTTTGAAGAAGAAGGATGAAGAAGTCAAGGATAAGGTGGTTTCTGGTTTGGATAAAGATTCCAAGATTTTAAATGAATTGAAACTGGTCAGGAACAAGTTGCAGCTAATGTTCTGACCCAGTCTAAAGAAACCAACCACCTTTGGAGATCTTTCAGGATGATGTGCACAATCTTCAAAGAATGCAAGAACATGCAATCATGGCAGCCTCTTGACCGGTTGCCAGCTCACCATTCTGAATGGGAAGTGATTAGGGCAGGTCTAGATGCTGCCAAGGGGGAAAGAAGTGCAGTTCTTGCACCAATTGCAACTGAAAGCACTCCATCTGGAGGTCAATCTGGTATAGAATTGATTGTGGCTGCCAGTACTGAAGCTAGTGAGCAAAGAGTTATTGGGAATACTTACAACACATTAAACACTTTAAGCACCTCTAAAGGCATTAAAATATACCTTTAAACACTTATACACATCAATCATTATTGCATTAAAGCCTTGCATTAAAAGCATATTAAACATATAA
>CM067170.1:145124852-145138416 GCA_034093135.1 Erigeron breviscapus | reverse complement strand
ACTAATCCGCAGGCAATGTATCATCGATACTTGCTTGAATTCTGGTATACAGCAGTGGTGAATATGGATGAACAATCCATCTCCTTTACTCTCAATGAAGGCACCAAGAAATGTGTCATCACTCTTGAGGGGTTCAGAACTTCCCTTCATCTGAACTACCTCGAACCTCCCAGGTGTTTGTGAAAAGACTCAAAGGAGTCAATTTTAGGGAGGTTCTAGTCGCCACTGGTCATGGTGATATGGAGGATGCTGATGGAAACTTGAAGACCTCTGGACACATCTTCATGTCTGGTTTTGGTATTTGTTGGAGGTTCTTCTGGACTCAAATAGTGGAAAGTCTTAGTGGCACCCATGGAGGGTTGGACCAACTTTCAATACCCCAAGTGGAGATGGGGTATTATATCTGGAATGGGATGCAAGTGGACTTTGCTGAGATTCTCTTCTCTCAGTTGATTACAAAGTTAAAAGGGAAGAGAAGTCTACATGTTGCCTTCCCAAGATTTATGAGCTTGTGTTTTAAAGATATACTTGGAGAAGCTTATGATGAAGCTGGACCTGAAGCTTCGGTACCAGAATATAGTAGAGATTTCTCAAAGGCAACAATTACTGAAAATGAGCCTGAACTCTCCTCTGCTATGATTCAGGTATTTGCTAAAACTGTCTCAGCCACACTAGCTGGTTCAGAAAGGTTACTAAGTGGGCCACAAAAGAATGTGGGACCCGTTAGTGTACCTACGGTTGAAATAATTGAATCTGGTGACGATGCAACTGCTTCTGCAGCTGTTGAACCAGAATCTGGTGAGGGTACTAGTGACCCAAACCAGGGCATATCTGACCAGATCGCAAAAGTGAATGCTTTCTGTGATGACGATGAGCTACCTCAGGAGAATCTCGATTCTCTTGCTGATTTTGAGTTTGACGAGGGCTTATTGGAGGCGAATCAATCTGATTCTGAGCCAGCCCCCATCCTCGCAAACGCCCCGTCCAAAAAAAAAGAAAAAACACACCCACAAAACACCAACACCCACACCCCCACCCCCACCCTCCCCCCCATCCTCGCAAACGCCCCTCCTCCCCCAGAAATCCAAGACAATGCGCCTTATGTTCCACCACCACCATCTCACCAAAATCCTATCTTTCCACCAGGCACCACTCTCGCATATGTAACCGATCCTTCTTTCACACCTTCACTTCAATTTCTACACCCACAAATTCACAACATACCACCACCGATTAACTATGATGCCCCATCAGAAAAAGACTTAGATTATGAGACAGAATCTGAGAGTCCAACAGATGTTCAAATGAACAAAGTATTAAAAGGGCTGGGTAGTTTACCCTTTGTGGCTCCTGCTTCTGCACAACCCCCACCTCCTTTCAATGTGGAAGCACAGTTAGAGAGAAACCCAAACCGAAGTCCAAGGCCTTATTATTAGGGTGGAGGACTTAACCAGATCTCTAAGCTGCCAACACTAGTTCCTTGGCTGATATGAAAGGTGCTCAGATGTTCCTTGGAACTGAGTTGACCAAAGTTGCTGGGAATGAAGGACTAGTGGTTGGAAATTGAATGAGTTGGTTATGACATGCAATAAGGTGAGCTCTGCAATCAGAGAAGCCTTCAGATTGACAAAAAGAGATGTGCAAGCTTCAGTGGTTGCGAACTTGACATCTGGGGTTGAGCTGTTGAAGCAAGAGGTTATGGTAGTTGGAAATGAAGTTCGTGAACTGGTTCAGAAGCCAAGTGTTAATGAGAAAGAACTTGGGGCTTCTATCAGTACTGGTATTGTGGAAGATCTGAAGTCTGAGCTATCTCAGAATTTGGCTGCTCAGATTTCAGAGTCTGTCTCTCAGGAAGTTGGAGAAGAGGTTAGAAAGATGATTGCTGAACTGACCAAGGATACAAATGACAAGGTGGAAAAGGCTGTACATGAAGTTAAAAATTCAGTTTCCAAGCTTGAAGGTGCAGTTCAGAATCAGTCAAAGCAATTAGATGAAATCTTAATGATTCTGAAGAAGGATAATGTTGTTGCTCCTCCTCCCCCTGCTTCTTTCACTGAAGAAGACAGAAAAATGTTAAAAGATTTAAAGGATCAAACAGCACTGAACCTTAGTTCATCATTTAGACTAAAGGCTCAGTTTGCTACAATGGCAAAAGGCATTTGTGAGTGTCTCGAACAACAAAGTTGGGAACCACTGAAGGCACTTAAATCTACGATTGATCTCTATGCTAGGCTGCCTTCAGAGATTCCCAAAGGGGGAAGTAGTGGTGTGCCTATTGGTTTGCTCGCAAGTACTCAAGAGATAATTCAAGCAACCAAGAAGCAAACTGAGGTACCTTCTGGTAGTGCCTCAGTTCAGGGGGAACAACTTCAGAAAGACAAAGGAAAAGGAAAGGCAAAAGTGGGAGAAGAACCAAAGAAAGTTGTTAAGGGTTCTGGTATGGTTTTTGGAGAAGATGTTGATGAACAAGGCTATCCACTCCATGATCAAAATGCTGATAGCAAGAAGTTAGAGACCTTGCAGAAGCAAGTCTCTAACCAATTTATCATGTGGAATGAGAATAAAGAAAGGGAAAGGGTTCAACACCAGAGTATGGGAACCCTTGACCACATTGATGCTGCATCTCTTGGTCTCTCACTGGAAAGATTTCTGAAGATCAAACATGATCCAAGAGTGCAGAAGGCAGTTAAAGAAATGCTCGATTATGAATATGGGGTGAACTACTCTCCTTTGGAACAAAAGCTGGACCATCTCACCTTCAAGATGTCCATTGATGACTTAGTGAAGAATAGAGAAAAGGAAATGGCCAGAAAGAAGAAAGAGGTTCTGGCTGGAGTTCTGCAGGTAGAGAAAGAGTTGTTCAGACCACCAACGAAGCCCAGAACTGGAACAAGGACTGCTAAGAATGATTCTCGTGATGTTGTCCATACTTCAATCAAACCAATTTCTGATGATGCTGCTGAACTCCAAAGACACCATGAAAAGGTTCAATATGATCACTATATGAACCATCGATCGCATCCAGCCAAAATCATTGATATGGTAGTTGCAAAGGCTGATGGATTGAAGTTGTTTGATTTGGTTGTGAAAAGAGAAGGAAGGGCTACTGAAGAATATAGTCAGGTTTCAGTGCATGAATTTGGGATTTCAGAGCATAGGGAGATGATCCAGATTCTGAAAGGAAAGCCAAAGTTTGCCTTGACTGGTGCATGGTTAGCAAGAATTCAACAAAAGATGCAAGCCAAGGTAGAAATTGAAAGCAGGCTGTTTGGCAAAAAGGATCACTCTCCACTGAAGAGAAAACCTACTGAGGCACCTTCTGGTTCAAGGCCTGCCAAGAAGTAGTTTTCTTCTCAGAATATCATGTACTTGTAAAATATTTGCATTTGTAACTATCATTTCAGTTTGTATATATATGTTGCAATTGTAACAAATAAGTAGATGATAAGTTTAAGTTAGAAAAACCACAAGTAAAATTCTGAGACATCAATTATCTATGTACTTAGAAAATTTTTTACAACTTAAAGAAAAACTTGCATTTCAGACTTACAAACATGTATAGATAGAAGTCTGAAGATGCATGCACTATTTCAGAACAAATAGGGGGAATTTGTTAGGTCGAAAATCGACCAAGTATAAATTGTTCAGAAATAGCTTGAAGTTTAGTGAAGACGTCCGTACAGAATTCTGAGATGTCTCAGAATTCCTTCACTGAAGCTTCACTTCAGTTCAGATCAAGACAAATCTGAAGCATTCATTCTGAAGTCAAAAACTGAAGTATGAAGAAGAGAATCACCTCAGAAGCGAGCATCAGAGTGATTCTACCAGATCGAAGACTGAAGCATCTCAGTGTAAAGTATTTACAACACTTTACACTGATTACGAGGAAGACTTTTACTTTACACCTTTATCCGGTTAATAGATTTATCTATTAACAAAAGGTACAAAGTATAGGCTTGGAACCTAGTACTATAAGTCACATCAAGTGACTTATATACTCTTCCAAGTGTAAGGAATTAGATTTAATTCCTTAAATGCTCACAACCCACATTTGTACGATCTTGTCCACTGTCATCATGGACTTGGTCTATAAATACAAAGTCTTCTCACAACTTGCAAAATGCTTGAAACTTTGCATTGCAACTTGTGAGATATACTCTAAGTAAACTTACGAGTATTTCCAAGTCAATTAGATCACTTGTATTTCGGGATTGTTTAGATACTTACACTTTGGTGTTTATCTTTGTTCCGCAACAATCCTTGTATTTGTTTATACATCAATAAATCAAATACATTAGAAACCAACGTGTCTCAATGCTACATACTTGATTATATTTATATATATCTTTATATAGTTTCTGCCATTTGTTCTTGCATTATTCATATTGTCAATTGTTTCTTGTTATCCATATCTGGATCGTAAACTTAACTTGTCCATCAAGATTTGTTGTACTTGCCAGTCGGGTTTAGTTAATCATCTATATATTTGGGACTCACAATATGTAATTCATAGGTTGTTAGGATACATACTTATTTGTATTATATTGATTCCGCACAACCTTGTATTTTATTTAACATCATAAATAAAATACACAATTGAAAAATACATAATGTTCCACTTTACTTGTTTATTGCTTTAAGTCTTGTATTACTTTGTTTATATATTCTTGCATTTATTTACAAGTAATACTAGTCCATTCTAGTGATTATTAGACTTGTTTTATTTTACACTTTCATGGTTAACCATCGAACTTAAGGGACTCACATTACGAACTTTGTTGAGAAGTTTATGGGAACTGTCAGATTCGGAAATGATCATATCGCTCCTATACTTGGTTATGGAGACATTGTTAAAAATGGAGTCACTATAAAGAGAGTTTCCTATGTTGAAGGATTAGGACACAATCTTTTCAGTGTTGGACAATTTTGTGAAAATGATCTTCAAGTATTATTCAGGAGATATGAATGCAAAGTGTAGACTGAAGAGGGTGTGGATATTCTTACTGGAACAAGAGATAATAATTTGTTCACAATTGATCTCAACAAAATTCCAACTCATTATTCAGAGATTTGTCTTCTTTCGAAAGCTACTGCACAAAATTCTTGGTTATGGCATCGCCGACTTTCTCATCTTAATTTTCAAACGATCAATGCTCTTGTGGATAAACAACTTGTTGAAGGTCTTCCGGATTACAAGTATGAAAGTGAACATGTTTGTCCAGCTTGTGCAATTGGAAAGATGAAGAAAGCATCACACAAACCAAAGAAGTTTCTAAGTACAGAAGGTCCTTTGCACCTTATTCATATAGATTTGTGTGGACCAATGAAAGTTCAAAGTATCCATGGCAAGCGATACATTCTTGTGATTGTCGATGATTATTCTCGTTATACTTGGGTATTCTTTCTTCATGCAAAGAGTGATGCTCCGAATGTGATTATTGATTTCATCAAGAAGACCCAAGTAAATCTTAAATCATCGGTTAGAATTGTTCGCTCAGACAATGGCACTGAATTCAAGAATTCAACAATTGATTCTTTCTTCAAGTCCATGGGTATTACTCATCAATTTTCCGCTCCCGGAACACCTCAACAGAATGGAGTAGTTGAACGTCATAATCGAACATTCAAACAATTTTCCGCTGCTAGAACCTGCCAGAACAATTTTCCGTTGCTAGAACAATGCTTGCTTATTCGAAGTTGCCTCCGAATTTATGGGCTGAAGCTGTTGCTACTGCTTGTTTCACTCAAAATAGATCAATCATAAACAAGAGGTTTGATAAAACTCCATATGAGGTGATCAACAAAAGAAAGCCCAATGTAAACTTTTTGCACATATTCGGATGTGTTTGTTATGTTCTCAAAGATCGAGATAATCTGGGCAAATTTGAACCAAAGGGCGACGAGGCATATTTCATCGGTTATTCAAGAGAATCAATAGCTTATCGTGTGTATAACCAAAGAACCAAGAGGATCGAAGAGAGTATGAATGTTAGATTTGATGAACTCTCGGGTATGGTTCTTGAACAACACAGTTCAAGACCCGAACTTCAAAGTCCACAAGCTTCCGCAACAAAAACTAATTCTATTGTCAAATCATCATTCTCTACTCCGACTACACAAGATTTGGATATCTTGTTTGAAGATATTTTCCATGTTCCGACGAAAGTTCCTGAATCTGAAGTGAATATAAATGAACCATCCAGTTCTAATTCAAAAGAGATGGATACCAATGAGTCTTCACCATCACAATCATCAGATGTTAATTCTTCATCTGATTCTTCTCCACATAATGATAATTCTGAGTTGCATACTCAACCTCATAATATCTCACAAGTGACAAATCCGTCAACCAATCCTGAAGATTATGATCCCGACGACTTTGTTGAACCAATTGCTACTTCTTTTGAACAATTGACAGAACAACATTCTCCTGATTTTATTGATTCTGAAGAATCCGGTGATCCACTTGATCCAATTCCTCACACAACCAAATGGACTAGAGCTCATCCAATTTCTCAAGTCATTGGTAATCCAACAACTGGAGTTCAGACAAGATCCGCATCCGCGAATGAATGTCTGTTTGTGAATTTTCTGAGTATTGTTGAACCAAAGACAGTGAATGAAGCTCTAAGTTTTCCAGATTGGGTGAAAGCAATGCAGGAAGAACTTAATCAGTTCGAACGTCTTGAGGTGTGGAAATTGGTTCCTAATCCTTACAAGAATAAGGAGCCAATTAAGAGCAAATGGATTTTCAAGAACAAAAAGGATGAAACTGGAGTTGTTGTACGAAACAAAGCACGATTGGTTGCAAAGGGATATTGTCAACAAGATGGAATTGATTACGATGAGACATTCGCACCTGTTGCACGAATTGAGGCCATTCGGATGTTTCTTGCCTATGCTGCCTATAAGAATTTCACAGTCTACCAAATGGATGTCAAAACTGCCTTCTTAAATGGGATTCTCAAAGAAGAAGTGTATGTTGAACAACCTGAGGGATTTGTGAATTCAAAACATCCGAATTACGTCTACAGGTTAGATAAGGAGGCTTTATATTGTCTGAAACAAGCCCCTCGTGCATGGTATGATGCTCTATCTTCTTATCTTGTGAAATCTGGTTTTAGCAAAGGTTCAATTGACACTACCTTGTTTATCAAAAGACAAGGGAGTGACATCATTCTAATCCAGATTTATGTTGACGACATAATTTTCGGGTCAACTAACCCTAAATACTACAAGAATTTTTCTGCTTTAATGATCAGTAAATTTGAAATGAGCATGATGGGTGAATTAAACTTTTTCCTTGGTCTTCAAGTCAAACAGTTGTCAAATGGTACTTTTATTTGTCAATCTAAGTACATTCTTGACATGTTGAAAAAGTTTGATATGATGAATTGTCAACCAATTGGTACACCCATGGAAGCTCTCACAAAGATTAATGCTGATTTAAATGAAAAATTTTTTGATCAAAAGAAATATCGCAGTATGATAGGTTCACTCATGTATTTGACTGCAAGTCGTCCGGATATTATGTTCGCCACATGCATGTGTGCCAGGTACCAAGCCAATCCTAAGGAAAGTCATTTCCAGGCCGTCAAACGAATTTTCCGATACCTGAAAGGCACTGTGAACCTTGGTCTCTGGTATCCAAGGGATACCGGGTTTCAGTTGATTGCATATTCGGATGCTGACCATGCAGGTTGTAAGCTTGATCGAAAGAGTACTTCTGGGAACGTACAGTTTTTAGGGGATAGATTAGTTAGTTGGTCTTCAAAGAAACAGAATTGTGTATCTACATCTACTGCAGATGCTGAGTACGTTGCTGCAGCAAGCTATTGTTCACAAGTTCTTTGGATGAAGACACAGTTGACTGATTATGGATTTCAATTCAACAGAATTCCCATCTACTGTGACTCTAAGAGTGCTATTGCTATTTCTTGCAATCCGGTACAGCACACTAAGACCAAGCACATAGATGTTCGGTACCATTTTCTTAAAGATCATGTTGAGAAAGGTAACATCGAACTCTATTTTGTCCCAACAGACTACCAACTTGCTGACCTTTTCACTAAACCTTTGGATGAACAGAGTTTAATTTTCTTAAAACCAAGTTGGGAATGCTAGATTTACAAACTTAAATGCTTTCATGCCATGTATTCTATGTTCATTTTCTGTTTCAAACATTGATGTGTTTTACTTGTTATTACATGCAATGTTTGAGGGGGAGAAAAAGGGTAGAATGCATGATTTTAGGGGGAGTTTGTAAATTTACTGTTTTGGTATATGCTTAATTTGAGGGGGAGTGTGCAAATGCATGTGAATATTTGTTTGTTTTATGTGTTTAAATTTTTTTTATTTCATTTTATGTGAGTTTGTTCTAAAATTGAAAAACCAAATACAAAATTAGAAATTTTTAAAAAGATAAAAAGATTTTTCTTTGCTTTTGTTTTGTATTAAATTTTATTAAATTTTTTTTCTTATTTTTGTTTTAATAAGTTTCTTTTATTTTTATTTTTATTTTTATTTTGTTTTAGTCCTTTTATTTGAAAAACCCAAAAAGATTTGAGCCCAAAATGTGAATTTAGCCCAAAACTGCTGGAATCCGGGCTGACACGCGGGTCACACCCAGACCCGCGACCCGGATTTGTAATTTAAAAGGAAAATGGGTGGGCCAAACCATTCATTTCAAATTCAAATCCAAATATCTTTTTGTTTTCTCTCAAAAACCGATCAAACTTGTCATCAATCAATCAAATTTTTCATCTTTTTCATAAGAATCAAATTGAGTCTGGGATTATTGTCATATTTGGGTTGCTAATCATCTCTGTTCATCGATCATATCATTCACTTTGTGGTAAGATTCTTAACTTTAATTTTGTTTACCAAGTGTTTGATGAAATGTTTGTATGAGATGATCATGTCTTCTATGCTTAACATGATGATTTGATTTGTGTTTTGATGAATTTAGATGCATGATTAGGAATAATATGTGTTGTTAATCTGTTCTGAATGTCTTAATCTGCTCATGTTTTGGAATTTCTGGGTTTGAAATGTTGAAGGGCTGGGTATAAACTTGTGTTTTTGAAGATTTGTGCCATTTGCCGAGGTATTTGCTCGGCAAATGCTATGTTTTGTTCATATCCATCTTCAAATCTTCATATGACTGGCAAAACTTGTTCATATTGTTATCTTAACCATTTGAATCAAAAAGGTCATTTGCAGAGATTTTATCTCGGCAAATGATTGTTTTCTCAATCTGTTCAAATTTTTCTAAGTCATGAAATAGCCATTTGCAGAGATTTTATCTCGGCAAATGCTATGTTTGTTCATAACCATCTTCAAATCTTCATAAGTCTGGAAAACATGTTTATATTTTGACTTAACAAAATTTCAGATCAAAAAGGTCATTTGCCGAGGTTTTTGCTCGGCAAATGCATGTTTTTCTCCAATCCTTCAAAATTTTATTTGTCAAACAAAACACAAGTCAAAATTTACAAAATATTAAATTGGCCATTTGCAGAGCTTTTTACTCGGCAAATCAACATTTTGGTGAATTTTTTTTTTTAAGTCTTGAATTAGCCAATTGCAGAGAAATTTGCTCGGCAAATCAACATTTTGTTGAATTTTTTTTTAAGTCTTGAATTAGCCATTTGCAGAGAAATTTGCTCGGCAAATCAATCTTTTTGAAGAAATTTTTCTTAAGTCTTGAAATCTCAATGTATCATTTGCAGAGATTTTATCTCGGCAAATGCTTAAAATTTTTCAAAAGGACTTGATCACAATTTTTCTTGATTAATATCAAATGTGCCATTTGCAGAGATTTTATCTCGGCAAATGCACATTTTGTCATTGAAATATTCCTTTAACATTTGTCAACATTCTTGTTGTTCAAAGCAAAGGAGTTTTCATATATTCAATAAAGTCCAGTCTGAAATGCTCATTTGCCGAGATTTTTGCTCGGCGTTTACGAGACTTAACTTCAATACTCGATGACTTTGATCGATGGTCCCTGATCTGCTTTATTCTCGTGTTTGCCGAGATTTTTGCTCGGCGTTTACGAGACTTAACTTCAATACTCGATGACTTTGATCGATGGTCCCTGATCTGCTTTATTCTCGTGTTTGCCGAGATTTTTGCTCGGCAAATCATGAAATTTTTCAAAATTTTTGCCAAAACCAATTTTTGGTCCTTATTAATTTCTGGGCAAAATTTTGAGAAATTTTTTTGAAACCCCCATTTGCCGAGGTTTTTGCTCGGCAAACAGTTAAAATTGCTTTTCTTTATTTTTTTAATTCTAAGTTTTTTTTATTATTTGTGTTGATTTTAAAATGTATGTATGTATGTGTGTATTGTGTTTGTCTATATAGTATTTCATAAGTGTTGGGGGTAAGAAGCAAGGTATCGAACGCCTTTGTGTACTACCTTTGTTTTCTTATCTTTTAATACTTATGTGATTCTATATATCGTCATGTTTTGTATATATATTAGGGTGAGAAGCAAGGTATCGAACGCCTTTGTGTACTACTTTGTTTTCTCATTTTTAATATATGTGCGAAACTGTGAGTCCCAAATATAGATGGCTTAAATACCCGACTGGCAAGTAATTCTAACTGGAAGATGACCAGTTCAGAATACGATCTAGATATGGATGAACAATACGATAGAGGTACTGAAAGTAAATGCAAGAAACAATAAGGGCTGAAACTATATAAATAATATGTATAGATCAAGTATGTAGCATTGAGACACAATGTATTTTTCAAGGTATTTGATTTATTGATATATAAACAAATACAAAGGTTGTTGCGAAACAAAGATAAACACCCAAGTGTAAATATCTAAACAACCTAGAAATACAAGTGATCTAATAACTTGGAAATACTCGTAAGGATTACTTAGAGTATATCTCACAAGTTGCAATGCAAAGGTTTCAAGCCATTTGCAAGTTGTGAGAAGACTTATATTTATAGACTAAGTCCATGATGACATGGACCAGATCGTACAAATATGGTTGGGTGTATTTAAGGAATTAAAGCTAATTCCTTACATGTGTACTTTTAAGGTTTAGGTATATAAGTCGTTGATGTGACTTATCAAACCTTATTCCCAACCTTTACTTTACTTTGTACTTTAATTAATAGTTAATTCTATTAACCGGTAAAGATATGTAAAGTAAAAAGTCTTCCTCGTAATCAGTGTAAAAGTGTGTAAGTACTTTTACACTGAGATGCTTCAGTCTTCGATCAGGTAGAATCAGTTTCTGAGCTCCACATTTGAACTGATTCTCATTCTTCAGACTTCAGTCTTTGACTTCATTCTGAACGGTTTTCTGATACGTTGATCTGAACTGAAGTGAAGCTTCAGTGAACAAATTCTGAGCAACCTCAGAATTCTATACAAGTATTCTTCACTGAGCTTCAGCTATTTCTGAACAAATTATACTTGGTCGATTTTCGACCTAACAAATTCCCCCTATTTGTTCTGAAATAGTGCATGCATCTCAGACTTCTATCTATACATGTTTGTAAGTCTGAAATGCAAGTTTTTGTTTAAGTTGTAAAAATTTTCTAAATACATCTTATAGATCATTGATATATCAGAATTTTACTTGTGGTGTTTCTAACTTAAACCTATCATCTACTTATAAGCTACAAAATGTAACATATATATACAAACTGAAGTGTTTGTTACATTTGTAAATATTTATACAAGTACATGATATTCTGAAAAAGAAACTACTTCTTAGCAGGCCTTGAACCAGAAGGTGCTTCAGTAGGTTTCCTCTTCAGTGGAGAATGATCCTTCTTTCCAAACAATCTGCCTCCAATCTCTACCTTGGCCTGCATCTTTTGTTGTATTCTTGATAACCATGCACCAATCAAAGCAGATTTCGGCTTCCCCCTTAGTATTTGGATCATCTCCCTATGCTCAGAAATCCCAAACTCGTGCACTGAAACTTGATTATACTCTTCAGCTGCTCTACCTTCTCTTTTTATCATCAAATCAAAAAGCTTCAATCCATCAGCTTTTGTTACCTCCATATCAACTATTTTAGCTGGATGAGATCGATGCTTTAGATAATGCTCATATTGATCCTTCTCATGCTTTCTTTGGAGCTCAATAGCATCATCAGACATTGGTTTGAAGATGGAGAGATCAGCATCACGAATATTTTTTCTTGATGATCTTGGTCCAGTCACTTTGGGCTTAATGGGTGGCCTTGTCAATTCTTTTTCCACCTTCAGAACTCCAGCCAGAATTTCCTTCTTTTTAATTGCCATCTATTTCTCTCTGTTTTTCACCAAGTCCTCAATGGACATTTTGAATGTGAGATGGTCCAGCTTTTGTTCTAAGGGAGAATAATTCACCCCATATTCATACTCGAGCATATCAACAACAGCCTTCTGCACTCTTGGATCATTTTTAATTTTCAGATATCTTTCAAGTGAAAGACCAAGAGCTGCAGCATCAACATAATCAAGGGTTCCCATTTTCTGATGTTGAACCCTTTCTCTTTCCTTATTTTCTCCCCACATAATAAATTGATTAGAAACTTGCTTTTGCAAAGTCTCTAATTTCTTGCTATCAGCATTCGGATCATGAATGGGATAACCTTGTTCATCAATATTCTCACCAACCACCAAACCAGAACCCTTTGCATCTTTCTTTGTTGGTTCTTCCACCACTTGGGCCTTGCCCTTATCTTTCTTAGCAGGTTCAGAAGCTTGCATTTCAGATTTCTGAACCTGTTCCCCCTGAACTGAGGCACTACCAGATGGTACCTCAGCTTGCTTCTTGGTTACTTCGATTAATTCCTGAGTACTTGAGAGCAGACCAATAGGCACATTTCCCCCTTTGGGGACCTCAGAAGGCATTTTTGCATAAACATTAATCGCCGTCTGAATGGCCTTCAGAGGTTCCCAACTCTGCTGCAGAAGGCAATCAGAAATGCCTTTTTGCCATGGTAGAGAACTGAGCCCTTAACCTGATGGATGTTGTGTTTAAATTGCTATGTGTTGGACAAGTAACGCAAACATTTGAACTTTTGATTATGAATTTGGTTATGTAATGGTTATTAAACGTCAACTTGAACATGTAATCCTTTTTATTTGAATGGCATTTGAAACTTGATGTTGATGTTTTATACTTAAATCTTTTGTACCATGTCGTTCTGTGGCATCTCGTGTTTCCGCTATAGTCGGGGTGTTACACGTTTACAACCTGAACGACTCCAGTCAGTTAGGTAAAATTTGATGCCAAAGCTGATGAAGGGTATTTCTTAGGCTATTCAGCCATTCGCAAGGCCTTCAGAGTCTACAACAAGAGACTGGAGAAGGTCCATGAGTCAATTCATGTAACATTTGATGAATCAAATGCTGCAATCAACAAGAAGCCAGCCCTTGACACTCCCCCAGTAACTCCAATTGTCTTTTGTGAATCTGATCCTATAAACGACAAAATGGATGATTCACCAGACACAGTTTCCAGTCATCCTGATCTGGAACCTGTTCAGAAAAAGAAACTCTCCAGTAGTACTACATTCTATCCTTCTATTATTTTCAAA
>CM067170.1:145108852-145123852 GCA_034093135.1 Erigeron breviscapus | reverse complement strand
GATGCAACTGGACTTCAATATATTTTTGGACAAATCTTCTTGGTCTTCAGGTGCAACTGGAGACTGGTCAGTTTCACCGAAACTGGTCCTAACAAACTTAATAAACTGAAAGTGGATTTCGAATTTCGGAAGATAGCACTTCAATCTTTTAAAGAGAAAGAAAAAGCATCAATTTCACTCAAGGGAAGTCCTTGTCCATTTAAGATAAGTGAAGCAAGTGTGAAGTTGGAAACTGATGACATGTCTACATTTTTGGAAGGAAATCATGATTTTGCTCCTGAATTTGAAAAACATTTTGTTCAAAAGGAGGATAAACATGAATTTTATCTAAAGAAGATTCCAAAATCACACTCTTCACAACCTTCCCCATTTGATAAGTTCAAAAGACCAAAGACCACCACACAACCAAAGTCCAATCAATCACCTAAGACGGATTCAAGAACTGAAACCAAACAAAGGTCCCACAGTCTCTAAGAAATCAAAGACTTCTAGACAACCACAGATGTATAAGGTTAAATCTGAACCTCAGTCCCAAAAAGAAGTCAAAACAAGTAGTGGTCCAAAGCCTGTCAAGAATGAAATTTTCTCATTAGGTAACAAACAACCTCAACATGTTAGGTATTCTAGTTTTCCTAGGTATTCTCAGACGACTTCTAAGTGCACTTTACAAGTGGTTAGAGATACAGTTTCAGGAATAACTAAATACAAAGATCAGTATGGTTGGTTGTCACCTAATAACATTAAGAAGGTAAACAAGACCACAGAAACCATCTAGAAGAAACCTGTTAGAACGGAAATAACAAATTGTTTGCTAACTCAAAGAATGTTCGTGTTTCAGGTGACTTGTGCTTAACTAGTAGCAGTAAATGGATTCCTAAAGATAGATTTTTGCATGCTTCTAGAAAAGTTCAAGCTTGATGGAAATACAACTCATGTCAAACAAGTGTGGATTGTCCGTAGATCAAATTCTTTAGATAGGACTAATACATCTAGGACCAGTCCTGCTTGTCTCAAAACTTGTGTATAATGCTTTACATTTCATTGTTTGTAATTCGTATTTGTTGTTTGAACAATTGTATGTGCTTGTTTGTTACTTTCAATAAAATGTTTGTTTGTGTGCTATTATTAGATTGTTTCTTATATAGTGTTTAATAGTATATGTGTACTTGCATGTTAACCCTCTAACCTGCAAGGACCCAGTCTATGTGGGTACCTAAATCATATTCATTGTCCTTGCAGGAATATCTTATTTGTGTATGGTATGTTGACTCGGGATGTTCTCGTCATATGACTGGAAACAAGTCCATTCTTACTTTGTTGAGAAGTTTATGGGAACTGTCAGATTCGGAAATGATCATATCGCTCCTATTCTTGGTTATGGAGACATTGTTAAAAATGGAGTCACTATCAAGAGAGTTTCCTATGTTGAAGGATTAGGACACAATCTTTTCAGTGTTGGACAATTTTGTGACAATGATCTTCAAGTATTATTCAGGAGATATGAATGCAAAGTGTAGACTGAAGATGGTGTGGATATTCTTACTGGAACAAGAGATAATAATTTGTTCACAATTGATCTCAACAAAATTCCAACTCATTATTCAGAGATTTGTCTTCTTTCGAAAGCTACTGCACAAAACTCTTGGTTATGGCATCGCTGTCTTTCTCATCTTAACTTTCAAACGATTAATACACTCGTGGATAAACAACTTGTTGAAGGTCTTCCGGAATACAAGTATGAAAGTGAACATGTTTGTCCAGCTTGTGCAATTGGAAAGATGAAGAAAGCATCACACAAACCAAAGAAGTTTCTAAGTACAGAAGGTCCTTTGCACCTTATTCATATGGATTTGTGTGGACCAATGAAAGTTCAAAGTATCCATGGCAAGCGATACATTCTTGTGATTGTCGATGATTATTCTCGTTATACTTGGGTATTCTTTCTTCATGCAAAGAGTGATGCTCCGAATGTGATTATTGATTTCATCAAGAAGACCCAAGTAAATCTTAAATCATCGGTTAGAATTGTTCGCTCAGACAATGGCACTGAATTCAAGAATTCAACAATTGATTCTTTCTTCAAGTCCATGGGTATTACTCATCAATTTTCCGCTCCCGGAACACCTCAACAGAATGGAGTAGTTGAACGTCATAATCGAACATTCAAACAATTTTCCGCTGCTAGAACCTGCCAGAACAATTTTCCGTTGCTAGAACAATGCTTGCTTATTCGAAGTTGCCTCCGAATTTATGGGCTGAAGCTGTTGCTACTGCTTGTTTCACTCAAAACAGATCAATCATAAACAAGAGGTTTGATAAAACTCCATATGAGGTGATTAACAAAAGAAAGCCCAATGTGAACTTCTTACACATATTCGGATGTGTTTGTTATGTTCTCAATGATTGAGATAATCTGGGCAAATTTGAACCAAAAGGCGATGAGGCATATTTCATCGGTTATTCAAGAGAATCAATAGCTTATCGTGTGTATAACCGAAGAACCAAGAGGATCGAAGAGAGTATGAATGTTAGATTTGATGAACTCTCGGGTATGGTTCTTGAACAACACAGTTCAAGACCCGAACTTCAAAGTCCACAAGCTTCCGCAACAAAAACTGATTACTGTCAAATCATCATTCTCTACTCCAACTACACAAGATTTGGATATCTTGTTTGAAGAATTTTTCCATGTTCCGATGAAAGTTCCTGAATCTGAAGTGAATACAAATGAACCATCCAGTTCAAATTCAAAAGAGATGGATCCCAATGAGTCTTCACCATCACAATCATCAGATGTTAATTCTTCATCTGATTCTCCTCCACATAATGATAATTCTGAGTTGCATACTCAACCTCATAATATCTCACAAGTGACAAATCCGTCAACCAATCCTGAAGATTATGATCCAACTTTTTGAACCAATTGCTACTTCACTTGAACAATTGACAGAACAACATACTCCTGATTTTATTGATTCTGAAGAATCTGGTGATCCACTTGATCCAATTCCTCACACAACCAAATGGACAAGAGCTCATCCAATTTCTCAAGTCATTGGTAATCCAACAAATGGAGTTCAGACAAGATCCGCATCCGCGAATGAATGTCTGTTTGTGAATTTTCTGAGTATTGTTGAACCAAAGACAGTGAATGAAGCTCTAAGTTGTCCAGATTGGGTGAAAGCAATGCAGGAAGAACTTAATCAGTTCGAACATCTTGAGGTGTGGAAATTGGTTCCCAATCCTTACAAGAATAAGGAGCCAATTAAGACCAAATGGATTTTCAAGAAAACAAAAGGATGAAACTGGAGTTGTTGTACGGAACAAAGCACGATTGGTTGCAAAGGGATATTGTCAACAAGATGGAATTGATTACGATGAGACATTCGCACCAGTTGCACGAATTGAGGCCATTCGGATGTTTCTTGCCTATGCTGCCTACAAGAATTTCACAGTCTACCAAATGGATGTCAAAACTGCCTTCTTAAATGGGATTCTCAAAGAAGAAGTGTATGTTGAACAACATGAGGGATTTGTGAATTCAAAACATCCTACCTATGTCTACAGGTTAGATAAGGCTTTATATGGTCTGAAACAAGCCCCTCGTGCATGGTATGATGCTCTATCCTCTTATCTTGTGAAATCTGGTTTTAGCAAAGGTTCGATTGACACTACCTTGTTTATCAAAAGAAAAGGGAGTGACATCATTCTAATCCAGATTTATGTTGACGACATAATTTTTGGGTCAACTAACCCTAAATACTGCAAGAATTTTTCTGCTTAATGATCAGTAAATTTGAAATGAGCATGATGGGTGAATTAAACTTTTTCCTTGGTCTTCAAGTCAAACAGTTGTCAAATGGTACTTTTATTTGTCAATCTAAGTACATTCTTGACATGTTAAAAAAGTTTGATATGATGAATTGTCAACCAATTGGTACACCCATGGAAGCTCGAACAAAGATTAATGCTGATTTAAATGGAAAAATTTTTGATCAAAAGAAATATCGCAGTATGATAGGGTCACTCATGTATTTGACTGCAAGTCGCCCGGATATTATGTTCGCCACATGCATGTGTGCCAGGTACCAGGCCAATCCTAAGGAAAGTCATTTCCAGGCCGTCAAAAGGATTTTCGATACCTGAAAGGCACTGTGAACCTTGGTCTCTGGTATCCAAGGGATACCGGGTTTCAGTTGATTGCATATTCGGATGCTGACCATGCAGGTTGTAAGCTTGATCGGAAGAGTACTTCTGGGAGTGTACAGTTTCTAGGGGATAGATTGGTCAGTTGGTCTTCAAAGAAACAGAATTGTGTATCCACATCTACTGCAGAAGCTGAATACGTTGCTGCAGCAAGCTGTTGTTCACAAGTCTTTGGATGAAGACGCAGTTGACTGATTATGGATTTCAGTTCAACAGAATTCACATCTACTGTGACTCTAAGAGTGCTATTGCTATTTCTTGCATCCCGGTACTGCACATTAAGACCAAGCACATAGATGTTCGGTACCATTTTCTTAAAGATCATGTCGAGAAATATAACATCGAACTCTATTTTGTCCCAACAGACTACCAACTTGCTGTCCTTTTCACTAAACCTTTGGATGAACAGAGATTTAATTTTCTTAAAACCAAGTTGGGAATGCTAGATTTACAAACTTAAATGCTTTCATGACATGTATTCTATGTTCATTTTCTGTTTCAAACATTGATTTGTTTTACTTGTTATTACATGCAATGTTTGAGGGGAGAAAAAGGGTAGAATGCATGATTTTAGGGGGAGTTTGTAAATTTACTGTTTATATGCTTAATTTGAGGGGGAGTGTGCAAATGCATGTGAATATTTGTTTGCTTATCTAGTTTGTGTATTTTTTTTGTTTTGTTTGTTTTATGTGTTTAAATTTTTTTTATTTTATTTTATGTGAGTTTGTTCTAAAATTGAAAAACCAAATACAAAATTAGAAATTTTTAAAAAGATAAAAAGATTTTTCTTTGCTTTTGTTTTGTATTAAATTTTTTTCTTATTTTTGTTTTAATAAGTTTCTTTTATTTTTATTTTTATTTTGTTTTAGTCCTTTTATTTGAAAAACCCAAAAAGATTTGAGCCCAAAATGTGAATTTAGCCCAAAACTGGCTGGAATCCGGCTGACACGCGGGTCACACCCAGACCCGCGACCCGGATTTGTAATTTAAAAGGAAAATGGGTGGGCCAAACCATTCATTTCAAATTCAAATCCAAATATCTTTTTGTTTTCTCTCATAAACCGATCAAACTTGTCATCAATCAATCAAATTTTTCATCTTATTCATAATAATCGAAGTGAGTCTGGGATTATAGTCATATTTGGGTTGCTAATCATCTCTGTTCATCGATCATATCATTCACTTTAAGGTAAGATTCTTATCTTTAATTTTGTTTACCAAGTGTTTGATGAAATGTTTGTATGAGATGAACTGCTATGATCTTTATGGCTGTTGATTTGTGTTTTGATGAATTTAGATGCATGATTAGGAATAATATTTGTTGTTAATCTGTTCTGAATGTCTTAATCTGCTCATGTTTTGGAATTTCTGGGTTTGAAATGTTGAAGGGCTGGGTATAAACTTGTGTTTTTGAAGATTTGTGCCATTTGCCGAGGTATTTGCTCGGCAAATGCTATGTTTGTTCATAACCATCTTCAAATCTTCATATGACTGGCAAAACTTGTTCATATTGTTGTCTTAACTAATTGAATCAAAAAAGGTCATTTGCAGAGATTTTATCTCGGCAAATGATTGTTTTCTCAATCTGTTCAAATTTTTCTAAGTCATGAAATAGCCATTTGCAGAGATTTTATCTCGGCAAATGCTATGTTTGTTCATAACCATCTTCAAATCTTCATAAGTCTGGAAAAACATGTTTATTTTGACTTAACAAAATTTCAGATCAAAAAGGCCATTTGCCGAGGTTTTTGCTCGGCAAATGCATGTTTTTCTCAATCCTTCAAAATTTTATTTGTCAAACAAAACACAAGTCAAAATTTACAAAATATTAAATTGGCCATTTGCAGAGCTTTTTACTCGGCAAATCAACATTTTGTTGAATTTTTTTTTTAAGTCTTGAATTAGCCATTTGCAGAGAATTTGCTCGGCAAATCAACATTTTGTGGAATTTTTTTTAAGTCTTGAATTAGCCATTTGCAGAGAAATTTGCTCGGCAAATCAATCTTTTTGAAGAAATTTTTCTTAAGTCTTGAAATCTAAATGTGCCATTTGCAAAGATTTTATCTCGGCAAATGCACATTTTGTCATTGAAATATTCCTTTAACATTTGCCAACATTCTTGTTGATCAAATCAAAGGAATTTTCATATATTCAATGAAGTCCAGTCTGAAATGCCTATTTGCCGAGGTTTTTGCTCGGCGTTTACGAGACTTCACTTCAACAATCGATGACTTGAATCTATGTGTAACACCCCGACTATAGCGGAAACACGAGATGCCACAGAACGACATGGTACAAAAGATTTAAGTATAAGACATCAACATAAAGTTCCAAAAGCCATTCAAATTCAAAAGGTTACAAGTTCAAGTTGACGTTTAATAAACATTACATAACCAAATTCATAATCAAGGATCAAATGTTTGCGTTACTAGTCCAACATGCAACAATTAAACCCATCAACCGTGAGGCAGTCCAAAATGCTAACTTACTGCCCTAGACCTGAAAAGCATGAAGAAAAAGTGTCAACTACGAGAGTTGAGTGAGTTCATAGGTTTATGCTAACAACACATATAGATTTAATCCAATTCAAGAAATAATATGTCATAAAATTTCCAAGAATTCCATCATACTGTCCATACCCAAACCGTATGTTCAATCAATAATTTCCATCCACGATAATAATGATTTCCATTCAGCCAAAGGCACAAATCGATGAGTATATGCTTGAGCCACTACTACGACCATTTTACATGTCCCAAACAACATAATATTTCATTTCAGAGCACAAGCTGTCAATCAAGTGCTTAATCACAATTGGGGTCGTGCCATGGAAACGACCAATAATATAACAAGATAGTTAGAGCACCGCTCGGGTCGGACTGGCAATGAAGGTGGCCACCAAGGCAGACCAAACATTCCACCGTTACCTATTTAGTGGGTGAGTGGACGACTCTAGTTGCGCAACCCTCTAACTACAGGCCTCCACTATCGGAGTTAATAGTAGTGTACTGAAGTATCCCAGTTTGACAGAACTCAAGCTCATCGTATAACATATAACACATTGAACATACAATATCCCATTTCATAAGCATTCTTTCAAGAATCATTTCATATATATAAAGCCATTTTATTTATCATGCTTTTCACCCCGAATGTAAAACACATAAAAGAGTTTGAAAGGGGGCTATGACTCACTTGATTAGAGAGTGAAAGGGCTGATCAAACGCGATTCCTTCGCTTAGATTTGTTGCGCCTCAAGCAAGCCTAAACCATAACGTATATATTCACGACGTAAGTTCGCGTGACATGAATTAGTGAGCTAGATCATGAGATGTATACTAGTAGACTTGCCCATCTTTGGTTGTTATTAGATTATGGTATTTAAGTGCGTTATGATGTTCTCTTTATTTGGTTATGAGAGATTTGGTGGTAAGAGTCATTTTCTCATTATACGTTTTTGTACGTTTATTGGAATTTCGGTAGTTTGGTTTTGGTTTATATGATTTCCATTGTATACTTCATTCTTGAGTTACATAATTTATTTATGGATTTTTATGTCTTTTAATTACTATTTAAATTCAATAATTCATGGAAATTCTTAGAAATCATCGCTAAATATTTTGGTCAAAAATCTCAGGCCTTTTAGGCAACTTTTATCCATACAAAATCATATCAATTCAACCTCTCTTGTGTCTTGCTTATTTTGAGGGTTTTATGATTAAAAATCGTTTACCGAAATAGTGATTTTAGCCTCATTTCTTAAGCAATTAAAGTGCTTCAAAATGGATTTTCATTCTTGTTTCATTATTTCCAGAAAGTTTCATCATATTTTGGTGTCCAAAATCGTGATAGTGGTGGTGGTGTGATATGTGCAATTTTGTGCTTTCGGTTAGTGATTATTTGACCCGAAAAGGTGATTTTTGAGCTTATTGTTGTCATGAACCAATAGATCTGAGTTTTATACTTTTATTTCAACTTATTTCCAGTAGGTTTATCATATTTTCTTGGTCATAAGATTATGGTGCATGTGTGTGCTCAAAATGCATTTTTGCGTGTTTTCGGTTTATGATTTCTAGCTTATTTTAACATGTTTTGATTCAAGCTTTATATCCTTGATATTTTGTCAATTTTTCCAGAATATTAACATTAATATTAACATATTTTTCACTTATAACAAGTCCATATCCATCTCATAATCCAACAAAAATCCAACTTTCTTAAATCTAGCACACATGCATTCAAATCAACACTTTTTACTATCTACTTTTATAGATCTAATATTCAACAGCATAAAACATCTTTTAATTGAAAAATCTCAGAATATACTCTTCAAAAATATCCAAAAACATATAGATCTATCAACAAGAAAGTCACTTTAAAAGCTACTAATTTATAACAACACTTTTGGTCTTAAACTTGTTGAATCCTTGGATCTTTCTTCTTAGATTCGACATGCATGAGCATGGAAAGAAAGATCCTATCAACTTTGCCCTCATTAAGTGTATATTACAAAGAAAACAAGAAGAAAGTATGAGTTTTTGATAAAACCTTTGAATATAAACAAAAACAAGATTAGATATAGTAAAAAGGATGAAGATTATACCCTCTTGAACTTGGTTTTGGATGGTGAAAAGGGGCAGAATTTTCGTGGTCTTTGGAGCCTCCAACAACCCTTAATCTAACCCAAAAACAATCCTTAAACCCTTGCTTGATATAACCCTTTGGTAATCTAACTTAATCCTTATTATTATTAAGTGTTTAACTTGATTTTGTTGGTGTTATTTTGTTGTTGTTTTGGGCCGAAAATGAGAGGGAGAAAAGAAGAGATGGAGAGTTTTTGAGAGAAAAGAGGTTATGTGTGTGAAAAGAGTAAGAAGTGTGTGTTGGAGTGGGGAGTTCCAAGAGTAAAATGAGTGTAAGTGATTTGAATTTGGGTGTGTGTGGTGTGAAGGGGGGGCCGGCCCTTCTAGGGCAAATGGAGGGTCTTTCACATTTTTTTTTTTTATAAAAATTTGTTGTATAAAATGTATGTAGGTGTTAGGTGTATGTATATGTATTTTTGTAAGGTTAATTGTATTAGTTTGTAATAATAAGTTAACTAGTGAGGTCCAAAACATATGTGTGTGTGCCGTATATATGTATGTATATGTATATATTTTTGGTGTTTTAATTTGTTACAAAGCTCATTGGTGGTAATCTTGTATTTATTTTAAGCATATATGTATATATATGTATACTTATTATGATTTAAACGCTTTTATGCGCATAAGAACTCATAACATATTTTGAAGTAGAAATTTTATTTTCGTGACCAAATTTACTTTAATTAGCTAAATGATTAAATTGTTGGACCTTCGTAAGGATTTTTGATGGTTATCTCAACTTGTGAGACTTACATTATTATTTAGATAATTTGATTGATCATCAATAAAATTTTGTTCAATGGTACTTTATAATTCATATTTAGAATTGAACAATAGCTTTAGATTGCTAACTTAGGGGCATTATCTACTAGCTTTAAGTATAACTATGGCTTGCGAGATCAACGGCAACATAACTAGCTCATATATAATATTTAAAAAAGTAGGGTTGTTACATCCTTACCCCCTTAGAAGAATTCCGTCTCGGAATTTGAATTTGCTTAGGGAGTAAGTGCGGATATTTCTCGCGTATAAAGTCCTTGCGCTCCCATGTAAACTCGGGTCCGCGTTTCGTATCCCATCTAACTTTAACGATAGGGATCTTGCTTCTCTTTAGGCGTTTCTCATCGCGATCGAGAACTTCTATTGGCTCCTCACGAAATTGGAGCTTATCCTCCACACGTAGCTCTTCAAGTGGGACCACTTTCGAATCATCCGCCACACATTTCTTCAAGTTCGACACATGGAATGTGTCATGAACATCTCCCAATTTTGGGGTAATTTCAACTTATAGGCTACGGGGCCTATTCTAGCAACAATTTCAAATGGCCCAATGTATCGGGGGCTCAGCTTTCCTCTTTTGCCGAACCTTACGGTTCCCTTCCATGGCGACACCTTTAATAGTACTTTGTCGCCAACCTCAAATTCTAGGGGCTTCCTCCTTTGATCCGCATAACTCTTTTGCCGATCCCTTGCGGCCTTAAGCTTTTCTTTAATGATCGCCACCTTGTCCGTTGTCTCTTGGACAAAATCAACGGTAGCTAGGCTTCTCTCGCCCGCCTCTACCCAACACATGGGTGATCTACATTTACGCCCATATAGAGCTTCAAACGGCGCACATTGTATGCTAGAGTGATAACTATTGTTGTAAGTAAATTCCGCGTATGGCAAGTGTTCATCCCAACTTCCACTAAATTCTAATGCGCAAGCTCTAAGCATATCCTCCAGCGTTTGTATTGTACGCTCACTTTGCCCATCCGTTTGTGGGTGGTAAGCCGTGCTTAATGCTAACGTAGTGCCCATTGCTTCTTGCACAAGACCCCAGAAACGTGAGGTAAACCTACCATCCCTATCGGATATTATGGACAGAGGTACACCATGTAACGTCACAATCTTTTCAACGTACAGATGAGCTAAACGCTCAGTGTTCCAATCTTCTTTGATGGGGATGAAATGGGCTGATTTCGTAAGACGATCAACAATCACCCATATAGCATCATGACCTTTCTTTGTCCGAGGCAATTTCGTCACTAGGTCCATTGCTATTTGCTCCCACTTCCACTCGGGTATTTCCGGCTGCTTTAAAAGTCCAGCTGGCTTTTGGTGCTCAGCTTTGACCATCGCACAGGTCATGCATCGGCTCACATATAGTGCTACATCACTTTTCATCCCAGGCCACCAAAAGTCCCTTTTTAGACCTTGGTACATCTTATCCGCTCCTGGATGAATCGAGTATTTTGAATTGTGAGCTTCATTCATTAACACCTCTCTCAGCCCATTGATATTTGGGACCCAAGCTCTTCCCTTGAAATACAAGATGCCTTCATCATCCCTATCGAACCTTGTTTCTATTCCACTCAAGGCCTCTTCTTCAATGTTCTTCCCTTCAAAAGCTTTTGCTTGATCTTCTAAGAATCTATCCCTTAGAGACATTTTCACCTGTAAGTGATAAATTCTTGTCTTCGACACCCTAGTGCTCACCTTCCTACTAAGGGCGTCAGCAACAACATTTGCCTTTCCGGGATGGTACTTAATTTCACACTCGTAATCGTTAAGCAGCTCCATCCACCTCCTTTGCCTCATGTTCAACATCTTCTGATCGAAGATGTGTTGCAAGCTCTTGTGATCGGTAAATATGGGGCACTTGGTGCCATAAAGATAATGTCGCCATATCTTCAAGGCAAACACTACGGCTCCTAGCTCCAAATCGTGTGTTGAATAATTCTTCTCATGTGGCTTTAATTGCCTGGATGCGTACGCAAACCTTGTCTCTTTGCATTAGTACGCACCCTAGCCCTTTATTCGACGCATCACAATACACTACATCCTTCCATTCCATCCAGCAATGCTAGTATTGGTGCTTTACACAACATGTTCTTAAGCGTTTGAAACGCTTGCTCTTGTTCTTCACCCCATTCGAACTCCCTTGACTTTTGGGTCAATTGGGTTAAAGGTACCGCAATCTTAGAGAATCCTTGAATGAACCTCCTATAATAACCCGCCAAACCTAGGAAGCTACGCACCTCCGTTGGTGTCTTGGGTGTCTCCCATTTCTTGATTGCTTCTATCTTAGACGGGTCTACATGGATTCCTTCTTCGTTCACAACGTGTCCCAGAAATTGGACTTGACGTAGCCAAAATTCACACTTAGAAAACTTAGCATATAGCTTCTCGTCCCTAAGCAGCTGCAAGATTATCCTCAGGTGCTTCTCGTGCTCCTCCTTACTTCTAGAGTATATCAAAATGTCATCGATGAACACTATGACGAATTTGTCCAAGTATGGCCTACAAATCCTATTCATTAGGTCCATGAAAACGGCTGGCGCATTTGTGAGACCAAATGGCATCACTAGAAACTCATAATGCCCATAGCGAGTTCTAAAGGCCGTTTTAGGTACATCTTCTTCTCGTACCCTCAACTGATGATAGCTGGACCTAAGGTCAATCTTCGAGAAATGCGACGCTCCTTGCAGTTGATCGAACAAATCGTCTATTCGCGGCAGCGGGTACCTATTCTTGATCGTCAATTTATTCAACTCTCTATAGTCGATGCACATTCTCAAAGATCCATCCTTCTTCTTGACAAAGAGAATTGGCGCACCCCAGGGCGAAGAACTAGGTTGGATTAAACCTTTATCAAGCAATTCTTGCAATTGCTCCGATAGTTCTCGCATTTCGGAGGGCGCTAGTCTATATGGTGCCTTAGCCACGGGGGCTGCCCCGGGAACTAAATCGATAGTAAACTCTACTTGTCTCGCTGGGGGAAGTCCAGGTAGTTCGTCCGGAAACACATCTAGAAAATCTCTAACCACTGTTACCTTGAGAGGATCCTTATCCTTCACTCGCTTATCCACTACTTGTGCCAAGTATGTGTGGTATTCTTTGCGTAAATACTTCCTCACCTTCATAGATGACACTATCTTGGGTTGGACTCCCGCCTTATGGCCTTGAACTATTAGCACCTCACCGTTATCTGAAGGAATCTTAATGATCCTTTCATGGCAAAGTATTTCAGCACGCATTTTTGACAACCAATCCATTCCTACTATCACATCAAAACTTCCTATTTCTATGGGAATCAAGTCAATACTATAGTCCTTCTCATCTAAAGTTAACTTACAATCAGCAATAATTTCCTTAGTCTTATACTCGCTTCCATTAGCATATTCAACATAATAAGTTTCCTCTAGTTCACTAGGTTTCTTATCAATCAATTCTTTAAATTCAAAGGAAATAAAACTTCTTTCAGCTCAAGAATCAAACAACATAGATGCATAAACATTATTTATTGGAAACGTACCTACGATGACATTAGGGTCATCACGTGCCTCATTTTCTCCCATGGCATACACCCTTCCTCGGGCTTGACCTCCTTGATTTCCCACGATTTCCTTGGTTAACGTTGTTGCCTTGATTCCCCATATTAGCTTGATTCCTAACATTTCCTCGGTTAACTTGATTTCCATTGTTTCCTCGGT
Source organism: Erigeron breviscapus (assembly GCA_034093135.1). Lineage (NCBI taxonomy): Eukaryota > Viridiplantae > Streptophyta > Magnoliopsida > Asterales > Asteraceae > Erigeron > Erigeron breviscapus. The sequence continues at coordinate 145,110,528 of CM067170.1, read as the reverse complement.
TTGCTTGGTTCCCGCGATTCCCAACATTCCTAAAGTTGCCACGGTTACCATTTCCATTTCCACGGTTGCCTTGTGCTCTTCTCAACCTAGGACAAGTGTTCCTCCAATGGTTCGTGCTTCCACACTCGCGGCATCCCCCGGGGTTTCCTCCCAACCTTGGTCCATTCCGACAGTAAGCGGCAAGGTGCCCCATTCGGTTGCAAGTTGTGCAACGTCTGCATTCACCCAAGTGGTTATAACCGCATTGGTTGCACCTTGGAGGCATGCCACGATTTGGATTGGGGTTAGCATCCACAACTCCATAGTTTCTCACAATCTTTTGCCTCTTATCCGGCCCATTCCCCTTGCGATCACCAAACCGATTTCCTCCACCTTGTCTCGAACTTGATTCACCTCTCGTGTACTTCCCACGCCTAACCAAATCGTTTACTAGCCTGGTTGCCAAGCTTATAGCCTGCTCCAGAGTGGTAGGACTTGCTGCAGTGACCATCAACCTAACTTCAGGTGCCAATCCATAGATAAATCTCTCAACCTTCTTAGCCACAGGGTTACCATCTCTGGCACCAACACGCTCAACTCGTGGAAGCAGATCACATAGGCCTCCAATTCCAGTCCTCTCATGGCATGGTTCCAGAATTCCATCTCCAGTTTTTGTACCTCCTCTCGTGGACAATACTCACGCTTCAAGTCTTCCTTGAACTGCTCCCAAGTCAAAGCATTGACTGCTGCAGGACCTCTAGTAGTCGCTTGGAGACTCCACCAAGTAAGATCTCTTCCCTGAAGCTTACTAGCAGCAAACTTAACACGGTCCGCTGGCGCACAATCAATGATGTTCAAATTGGCTTCCATGCTTTGGAACCAAGTAAGCAATCCAACAGGACCTTCTGTCCCATGAAACTCTTGGGATTGCAAGACGTGAAAGCCTTGTAGGCATTCCTGTCAATAGCATTTCCTCCTCCATCTTGTCTTCTAGCCGTGTTGAGTGTAGCGGTCACATTCTCCGCAATTTGGGTGGCAATGTTTGGCATGGCGGCATTGATCTGTTGGGAGATAAGCTCAGCTAACTCGGCTCTTCGCTGGGCCTCTTCACTCGTTTCTCCGCCGGTCCTTCGTGGTGCCATGTCTCTACAAAGGATATATAGTTTAGTATTCGTGTATTGAATCATACATAAACTCGACTCACGACTTCTTGATCTCACACGAGTATATCTAAAGTTATTTAGTGCATAGAGGGCTCGTTTGCACACATATGTATATGTATAACCCGATTCATATTCCTTTTTATAATCACGACGCACTTGTCATTATGAGTAAATAAATGGTTAGGTAAATTCTAAAATTTATCAACCATGCTTTCTAGGTTAGCCAGGAGGATTACAGAATCTGAGTACGAACTTGGAGCACGTAAAAGTGGCTTAAGATGGACGATCTGGGCAAACTCATAAAATATGAAACGTAGCCCTATGAGTTCAGTTTCACCTCCAATTGGAATCAGGTCAAAAGACGAAATAGAACTCCAGATATGGCCGTTCTACTAAAAGTGGTCAGAACTGATTTCCTGCTGTAACTACAATGTTTATAATAGAGATAACTATATCACAACAAGGATAGCACATCATGTAACCATAGAGAGGCATTAAGCATACATATATATCATTCAAGATGAGTTCACAAAT
>CM067170.1:145085594-145107852 GCA_034093135.1 Erigeron breviscapus | reverse complement strand
TGGATGTAAAGAGTGCCTTCCTAAATGGAAAACTCGATGAGGAAGTTTATGTTGAGCAGCCCCCTGGCTTTGAAGATCCAGCCAAGCCACACCATGTCTATCGTCTCTATAAGGCACTCTATGGTCTTAAACAAGCTCCCAGAGCTTGGTACGACACTCTCTCTGAATTTCTTCTCTCCATGCACCTGATGGTAAGCATGTGAATCCTACTCTCTATAGAGGAATGATCGGCTCGCTGATGTACCTCACAGCGAGTCGTCCTGACATCATGTTTGCTACTTGCTATGTGCAAGATATCAAGCCTCTCCCAGAGAGTCTCATCTTCTCGCTGTCAAGCGAATCTTCAAATACCTAAAAGGTACCCCCACACTGGGTCTCTGGTATCCCAAAGACTCCAGTTTTGACCTTGTTGCATATTCTGACTCTGACTATGCTGGATGCATGTTAGATAAGAAAAGCACCAGTGGTGGATGTCAACTGTTGGGGGGGAAGCTGACTAGTTGGTCTAGTAAGAAACAGCATACAGTTTCCATCTCCACTGCTGAAGCAGAATATGTATCAGCAGCGAGTTGTTGTGCTCAAGTCCTCTGGATGAAAAACCAACTCGCTGACTATGACTTAGAATTCTCTAAGATCCCCATTATGTGTGACAATACGAGTGCAATTGCTATCACACACAACCCTGTTCAGCATTCTAAGACCAAACACATAGACATTAGGTACCACTTCATTCGTGACCATGTCATGAAAGGGGATGTGGAAATCTACTTTATACCTACTGATGACCAACTTGCTGATATCTTTACTAAACCTTTAGATCAAACAAGATTTAAATATCTGGTCAGCAAGTTGGGAATGCTGAATGGTGAATCAGCGACATGACTTGTCATGTCTACTGATGCTTCAACTTATCTCTCATAAGTTGAAAAGTGATCTTAAGGTCAGTAATCTTAAGGTCAATAATTTCTTTAATCATGTTCAAAGGTATATTACTTGCTGAACATCAAGCAATGGAGAGCTAGTCTTCATCTAGTCCAGCAGCAAACGGCTGCTGGTAAAGACTATCAAAACCATTGATCCCTGTTGCTTTGGGAAAAAGCAAAACAAAAGCAATAGAGAGCTAAAAGTCTCTATCTAGTCCAGCAGCAAACGGCTGCTGGTAAAGACTTCTCAAAACCATTGATCCCTGTTGCTTTGGGAAAAAGCAAAACAAAAGCAATAGAGAGCTAAAAGTCTCTATCTAGTCCAGCAGCAAACGGCTGCTGGTAAAGACTTATCAAAACCGTTTATCCCTGTTGCTTTGGGAAAAAGCAAATAAAAGCAATAGAGAGCTAAAAGTCTCTATCTAGTCCAGCAGCAAACGGCTACTGGTAAAGACATATCAAATCCGTTTATAGCTGACAATTTGCTAAAAATTGTATTTCTTATTTATCAGCGACCATCAATTGTCGAAAAGTCGCTGATCAAAATTTTGCTTTCTTAAAAAGGTAACCAGATTGTCTAAACTCTGTCAGCGGATATACTTAGATCTCAACTTTTCTTTCATTTGAGCATATCCGCTAACAATAATATTTTAATAAGAATACCAAACGGTTACCTCGATTTCTTCCCAAATGGACAACTTGTACACTGTACCCGCCGTAAAACTCGAGTACTTTTGAAATAAGGGTACAAGCTGTCACATCAATCCACTTTTATACGTTACTCATATACGTATATGTATATGTTCAATTTGCGTATGAAAGAGAGTATTGGTGACTTCACTATCATAGTTATGGGTCCCATATCCATGCTATATATATATATTCTAATCCTCTTCAATCACCATTTTCATACTCTTACATTTCTCCTTCTCTTTCTTACTCTCCAAATCTCTCAAAATTCTTAAAATCTCTCAAAATTCTTAAAAACCCTTCTCTCTTCTCACTATTCATCTTCCTCTCCCATTTCTCAATCTCGAACTAAAATGGCTTCTTCATCTGAACAACCTAAATCTCCTACCTATGTTGAGTTGCCCGATGATCTGGCTACTCAAAAGGCTCTTAAAAATGTTCCCCTTTACATGCATTCAAAAACTTTTGACCCTGAGAAAATTGCTCCCTCCTCCAAAGCCAAATTTCAGGCTCATACAATCTCTATTAAACCTAATAATTATTTGGGATCCATTGAAGTTCCATCTGGTATCTCTGGATACCAACAAATGCTGGATTTTATAAAGGCATGTCCAGCAAGCAGTGCCATCTTTGCTGACCCAGAAGATATGTATGTCTATCTTCTTAGAGAATTTTGGTGGACGTGTGATTATCACGTAAGCATTGGTGCTATTTCTGGCACCATTAAAAAGAAGCAGGTTCGCATATCCATAACACCCAAAATTCTTCGAACAGCTCTTGGTCTACCTGACCAAACAAAAGAAAAACCCTTTGTAACTCCTGCAACTGTTGAACAATGGAAGGAGTGGTTGCCCACCATTGGGTATGGTGCAAATTTGGAAAACCCAGAAGTTGTTCCCAGCAACCCCACCAAGAAAAATCTCCCTGGTGTATGGAGATTACTTTTTTCTCATGTTATTCAATGCTTGGGAGGCAATTCTGGATCTCATGACCAAGCAACAGCAGCTAATATGCAAATTATTCATGCATTAGCCACTGGAAGATTTATCGACTTCGCCTCAGTCATTTTTGAAGATATGAAGGCTAAAGTCCAAGCAAGCAATCGGTCCTACACAATTCCCTTCACTAGATTTTTCTCCCTAATATTCAAACAGGAGTTAAAAGAAAAATACAACCAATTTGGTGCTACTATCTGCAAAGCACCAAGAATTGGTCCTTCTGTATACAAACAGCCAGCCTGTGATAATAACCTCTTTGATAGCAAGTTTGCCAGTCTCACTCCTCAGATGAAAGAAGTGTTATTCTCTGCTTATCCCTCTATGTACAAAAAGGTTGGTGGCTATGAGACTGCACCATCCTCCCTTGTGATCACTGAAACTAGGGCAAGCACACCAAAGAAGGCAAGAACAAAATCCACCAAATCTGCTGCTCCATCATCATCTGCTGACGATGCTCCAAAAAGAAAGAGGAAATCAGCGAAAGGTGTGATGATTAAGGGTTGGAATCCTCTCAACTCTCTCTTATTGATGAGGAGGAAACCCCTGCTGCTGTTGAAAATGTAGAACAGCAACAAACTGAAATAGAGGCACCAAATTCTCCAAACCCTTTAAATTTTTCTTTGGAAAGGACAGGAGCAAGTTGGTGATATTGAAAGGAGTTGTTTGAGTGAGCATGCTGAGGTGGATGCCAGCATTGATGATAGAGAAATGGTAGAAAGAAGTGTTGATTTGGGTAAGGCTGAAGGTGCTGGTGATGGCGATGAAGAAATTGATGATGTAATCACTATTGATGAGGAAAGTGATTTTGAGGTGGGTAATACAGATGACTTTCAATTAGATTCCAGTCATGCTGATGAAATAGAAGCTAGTGATATGGAAATGGAAGATGATGATGTAGATGTGGTAAACACTGATAACCTGGTCTCTGAAAATGTCACAGTTGCTGATCCAGAAAGTGTGTCAGTGGCTTCCATTGCAAGACCAGCAACTCCGCCAGTCCAACCAGTGAACACCATGCTTTCTCTGGGCATGCCTTCCTCCTTTCTAGCTGTTCCTGGTTGTCAATCTGTGAAACCAATAGAAGTGGAGCCTCTATCAGCTAAAAGCTTGGGTATCTCTCATTCTACCTACTCCTCTGACAGGCTAGCACGAGTAGAGAACCAACTAAATGATCTAACCAATACTGTCACTCTCACTGTTGAGCTGAAAAATCAAGAAGAAGACCAATTAGTGAAAACATTAAAGAGCTGGTATGATAAGCAGTCTGAGAACAATGCCAGCATCGAGACAATCAAAGAGAAATGTGCCTCTATGGCTGCTGATCAAGAAATACTTCGCACCTCCACCAAGGTCATCAAAAGGGATCAGCAGACCATCAAATGTTCTACTCGATCGCTGTGCAAGATTGGAAACTCTATTCGCTACTCAGCTAAAAAGGCAGCATCCTCCAGTCAATCTGCTGCTACTGAAATGAAGAAGCTGAGTGATCTCATCCCTCCTCTCTCGACTCAAGTTGACAACAATACCAAGGCTATTCAAGCCTTAGAAAAACAAATGGCAAATCTTCCAGTCCCTCAAGCTTCTTTCACTGAGGAAGATCGCCAGAGGCAACTTAGACTAGAGACAGAAGTTGGGGAGATTAAGAGAATGTTGGCGCAGCTTGTGAACCAACCACCTAAACAGCCAGCGACTGTGGAAGTTGTTATTAACAATACAACTTCCAAGGGGGAGAAAGTTGATGCTGCTGTTCTAGATCTGGTAACTGAAGCAGTTAACAAGGCAGTTGCCCAAATTTATGAAGACTCTGCTGAAGGTGTACTAGAAATGGACGACACAACAACAGCTGATGATGTTCCCCCTGCTGGTGCTGAGGGGGAGATAGAAAAGGAAGCAAGTGTTGAAAATTCCCCTGCTGGTGTTGAGGGGGAGAATGAAAAAGATGAGCTCCCCCAGCTGGTATTGAGGGGGAGCAACAAATGGTTGTGTTCAATTCACCCCCTGCTACTTCATCCTCTCCTCCCGCTGCTCAACTCTCTGTACAATCCTCAGCAGGCCATCAGCATCAATTGATTGATGTATTGGCACTTACTGCTGATGGAAAAACTCAAGAAGATGCTATCAAAGAGCTGGATAGAATCAAGCAAAATGAAGAAAATGAAAAGAAAAATCTTGAGTTTATCAGGCAGCTACCTCTACTTGAAAAGGATCAGCTTGATGGTGAGCAAAGGATGCTGCTGAAATCAGGTGGTGCTGAAGCCCTGTACAGGCAGAAACACAAAGAAGTTGAGAAGCAGCTTAAAGAGAAAAGAGCCAAGTTGAGGGGGAGAAGGCTAAATGGCTGAAGTTGATGGAGGATAGAAAGAGGCCTCAAAGAATTATTGCTGCCGAGGCCTTCAAAGCTGAAATGGGTCTTAAGACTAACTTAAAGATCTTAAGAGAAGGTGCTGACAAGCCAACCAAATTGGAAGGGGTCAAACCAACCAACTTGGGTGCTTCAGAGTGGGCTGAAGTGTACATGCTAGTGAAAGATAAAAGGGCAGCCAGCTACCATCAACTCCAAAACATGCTGAAAGAATATTTCGAGAAAGCACTGGAGTATGAAACCAAGTTTAAAGCAGATCTGCCTATGCTGAGGCAAGTATTTGGTACTCCTGCTGCTATCTCCTCAGCGGGTCGAAGGGTTCAAAGAAAGAGAAAGGAGGAGCATCGAACTCATAGAGTTGATCTTCCTCCTATCACTGGTGATGCATTGCTAAATACCAGACTCCCTCCCAGAAGTGTTTTCGAAGAAGGGAGAATACTTGAAACACCTGCTGGCATCTTCTTCACAAACTTCCAGAACAATCAATTGTTCTTTCGTCTGGACGAAATTGAAAAAGCTTCAACTGGGTTTCTCTTGAACATAAGAAGAAGATGTGCTGAAACATCCAACAATAGATGGTTCATCAGCAAGGTGGATGAGGAGCTGGTTAAGCCTCACAGATATAATGACCCAGCTGTTCAGATTGCCAAGCAAGAGCATGCTTGGGAGTTTGAAACTGAAAATCTGTAGATGTCTTAAATGTTATTGCTGTATGTATCAGGTTGTAATGTTTAAAGTTGATATATAAGACATCTTTTCTTCATTCCTTATTTCTTATTCAAGTCTAGTTTACTCAGCAAGTCTTCTCAGCGAATAGGGAGAGATTGTTGAGTCAAGGATTCGCTGACCAGACTTGGTCGCTGACGTGTGTCGTCAGCAAGTCATCAGCGAGTCATCAGCGAAGTCAGAGACTCTTGTCAGCGGATGGTTTATTTCCCAAGTTGTGTGTCAAGGCGGGAAGATTTCAAACCAACAAGAAGACAAGAAGTCACATGGTGGTTCTCCCAACTGAATGTTACCTTAAATGGCAAAGGTACAGTTGGGACCAAAATAAGGGTTCTCTCTTTCATACCCGTTTTGGTAAAGAAGACAAAGGCTCCTGGATCCAAGTACAATGAGCCTATGAGCAGTCGACAACCACCATCCTATCACTATCATTGTAAGGCTGTGTTGCCCTAATTCCTCCCCTATATAAAGCAACACAGCCGCACCATTCATTCGTGTGTTTTTATCACCACAAAGTGTGTGACACTTTATTTGTAATTGCTTAAGTTTCTTTCTTCCTTTCTAGGCTTAGCAATTATCTAGTTCATTTGTTTTCTTGTAAGACAAGTTGTAATATCGACCATGTATTCATCGTTTAAATCAATGATACATATGATTAGACTTGCATAGTTCTTTTACAATTGAACTTGTTCTTGTTTATGTTCTTTACTTTCTGTTCTTAACTCTTTGTCTAAGATAAACTAAACATAAGTGTGCAAATCAAGGACTGTCAATTTGCTCCAGTGGCTAGACTTGAAGCGATCAGAATATTCTTAGCATTCGCTGCTTATCATCAGTTTAAGGTCTACCAGATGGATGTAAAGAGTGCTTTCTTGAATGGAAAGCTTGAAGAAGAAGTTTATGTCAGACAACCACCAGGTTTCGTTGATGAAAAGCATCCACATTGGGTATACCGTCTGGACAAAGCGCTATATGGCCTCAGACAAGCCCCACGTGCCTGGTATGACACTCTGACTAAACATTTGTTGAAAAAATGGTTTTAAACGAGGTGCAATTGACAATACCTTATTTATTCTTCATGAACAAGGTAATCTGTTAATGGTACAAATTTATGTTGATGATATAATTTTTGGGTCTACTGATGAAAACATGTGCAAGAAATTTTCGAAAATAATGTCAACTGAATATGAGATGAGTTTGATGGGTGAACTAACATATTTTCTTGGACTCCATATTAAACAAAACAAAGATGGCATTTTTATTAATCAGGAGAAATATGTTAGAGATCTTTTTAAAGAAATATGATATGAACTCTTCACCATCTAAACCAACTCCAATTTCTGCACCACTGACACTGGACTCCGATCCAGATGGTAAACCAGTGAACAACACTGTCTATAGAGGCATGGTTGGTTCACTGATGTATTTAACTGCCAGTAGACCAGATATTATGTTTTCAACATGTTTATGTGCCAGATATCAGTCTAATCCAAAGGAATCTCATATGCTTGTGTAAAGCGCATACTGAAGTACCTTAAAGGTGTCCCCAGTCTAGGTCTTTGGTATCCCAAAGGCTCAGCCATGGATCTAATGGGTTATTCAGATTCAGATCATGCAGGTTGTAAGATAGATAGGAAATCCACAACTGGTGGATGTCATTTCCTAGGTGGCAAACTGGTCAGCTGGACCAGTAAGAAGCAAATTTCAGTTTCATTGTCCACTGCTGAAGCTGAATACGTGTCTGCAGCCAGTTTTTGTGCTCAGATACTCTGGATGAAGAACCAGTTGCTTGATTATGGTATTAAATATTCAAAGACTCCAATCTTTTGTGATAATACCAGTGCCATTGCTATCTCAAACAATCCAGTCATGCACTCCAGAACGAAGCACATTGATCTCAGGTATCACTTCATTCGTGATCATATTATGAAAAACAACATTGAACTCCATTTTATTCCCACTGACAAACAACTCGCTGACATTTTTACCAAACCTCTAGATGTCAAAACTTTTGAATATCTTGTTGGTGAGTTGGGAATGTTAAATCCTTAAATCTGGTGACTGCTCAGATATTGAACGCCTTTGTGTACTATCTTTGCATTATTAGATTTCTGGAACAACATTCCAGGGAAAGACTTGAAAGATATTTTTTTTTTAAATGTTTTAAGTTCAGGGGAATTTATTAATTTATTTTCTCACTGGACAAACTCTTCAGAAAATATTACTGGTGCTTTGTAAATGTGTCCCTCTCACTGGTAATTGGACAGATTGAAGTGCGTGTTTGAGGTGACTTATGTCTCCTTGTAAATGTGTCCCTCTCATTTGTCTGAATTAGTTGACGTGCACGTTTGAGGTTACCAGTCTTTCAAAAATGGTTTTCACTGGTACTTTACTGGAGTGTCCCTCCAGTGTACCATCAGTACATGTTCACTGGACTAATCCACCAGTGATACTGGAGTGTCCAGTCAACCTCCAGATGCACTGAAATATGTCATAATATTTTCTAAATACTTGGTCATTGTGTGTGCCACGTAAGCAAATCTTTTTGAAGATATTTTTATCCTACGTGGCATATAACTTTTTCAACGTAATGATGGTATTTTTACTTTGGGAAAACGAAAAGTGCAACTTGTTACTGTTTGTGGGCTGTAAACCGTCATGCATTTATGTATGATGTGATGTAATTAATGCGGATCTCAGAACCCGATCAAAAACTTTATTTGATAATTTCAAATAACCGTTTGAGTTCCACATTGTCTCTCCTATAAATACCCACTTTCAATTTCAATTGCATTTACTTCGAACATATTTACTCCCAAATCTTTCAAATTCCTTCATTTACTTCTTCATTCATTTCCAATCATCATCATCTCTCTTATTTACTCCATTTATATTCAATTCCTTCATCAATTCTTCATCATAACCTATATATATTCAATTTCATCTTCATCTATTCTTTAAAATGGCACCTAGACAATCAAGATCACCTAAAAATCTGCTTGCCTCTGAATATAATCCTTCGGAAAATGTTGATAGGGCACCTCATATCTCTCTTGAGGCAAATGCCATAAGAATCAATATGAACAACTGGATGGCAAGACTCTCTCTTTCCAGTGTTCATGTTGCCCAATCGATTATTGGGAGATTAAACTCATTCTTTCTCTCTTGCCCATTATATGGTGCATTAACATTAAATCCAGGAAGGATGTACCACGAATACCTTTGTGAATTCTGGTACACTGCAACATTTGATGATGAAACTTCATCTATCAATTATACTCTCAAGGGAGGTACCAGATCCCTTGGTTTCACTACAAGTCTGCTCAGGTCTGTTCTACAGTTAAACTATCTTGACCTGAATGAGTTGCCTATTGAGCTTCCCTCTGGTATAAATACAAGGGAAGTATGCAGATTGATGGGGCACACGGATATCTTGGATGAGCATGGCCAGCTATCCAGGAAAGGGACTATCTACATGAGCAAGCTGTCAGACTCATGGAGATATTTCTTCACACATATTGTTGAGTGTCTAGGAGGCAGTTCTAGAGGGTTAGACCAGATCAATCAAACCCACCTCCAGATTGCCTACTGCTTGTGGTTTGGGCTTAGGGTGGACTTTGCCCAGATTCTTTTTGATGACATGGTTGAGCGACTTAGGGTGAAAGGAAGAAAACCATTTGTTCCTTATATTCGTTTCCTTTCTCTAATGTTTAAAAATGCTCTTGGAGACCAGTATGATATGGATACTACTCACTTTTCTGTGAGTGAGTATATGAGAGATCTGGTCAATCTCAGGTCTTCACTGGATGAGGTAGATATTCCTCAGTCCATGCTTTCCTTCCAAAGGGAAGAAGCTGGGATGGCTCCAGATAGAGGTCAAGCTGTTGAAAGAGCCTCTGGAGACCAAGATGTACAGATAATTGAGGTTGTACAACCCATCAGACAAGTTGCTCCAGAAGGTCATGTACAAGAAGTTGTTGAACCTTCCAGACGACCTAGAACAAACAGGCGTCTGATGAGAGCAGGACTTCAGGTAAATCCTGAAAGACATCCTGGTGATGTTATGAATCTAGATGGATCGCCAATTTATGAACAAGAGGTTGTTGAGCAGGTTGTTGAAGAAGATGTTCAGACTGATGAACGTATTTCTGGTGAGCAAGAGGCTCCACTGGACTTGAATGTAGAGGCTGGTGAACAAGTATTTTGTAATGAATAGAATTCGAGCTTATGTGTGTGTTTATGTGTTTATCAATGGCGGTTTTAGAGAGAGAAAGTAGAGAGAGAGAATGTGTTTGGCAGAATGTTAGTTTGCATTCAAATGGGTTGAAAGGTTTCAATAATACAAGGGTTAGTCATAAATGACTTATGGGAGGGGTATTTATACTAATCACTAACTTAACACTAATACCCCTTCCAATACTAGAATTTACAATTAAACACCATATTTATATTTCTAACAATCTCCCCCTTGGTGTTGAATTGTAAATGTTGCATCGTCTTCGGTCTTTAAATAAACATGATGAGCCCATTTGTTGAAAATCTTCAATGTTGAATGGACTTTGAAGCTTTCTCATTGTCTTCAACGTCTTGTATCAACCTTGACTTTGAATCTTCTCAACAAACACATATATTTGACGATGACTTATAAAATCTTGATCTTCTCTTGCAACTTTGAATACTTTGGAAGCATCTTTGAAATCTTTGTAGCTTTTGTGCTTTCACAACTTGAACTTTTGAATGTTGATTTCAACTTGATGTTGCTTGGAGAAGTAACTTGAACTTTGAGTAGCATACGGAAGCTTGGTTTTGACTTTGAATTCTTTGAATTCTTTTGGATGCGGAAGCTTGGTTATCTTAGAAATCTCTTGGCATTGCGGAAGCTTGGTTTTGGAATGCGGAAATTTGATTTGACTTTAAAACTTCAATTCTTGGTCTAACTTGTCTCTGAATCAATAAACATCTTGGAGCACTTGATTCTTTGATCAATTAACATTTGCTCCCCCTCAATCAAACAACTATCTCGGAGCAAATTATTCAATAACAAATCTTTAATCTCTTGCTCCCCCTCGAACAAACAATAATTTCGGAGTATATTTAACGACTCGTGAGTTTACTCTTGCTCCCCCTCAAATGAACAATCTTTGGATCTTAACAATCCAAGTATCTATCAAAATAACAATCTCCATTCAATCTCAAACTCTTCTAATCATCAAACAATGGTCAATTATTCAATAAATCTTTCAATTATCGACCACGTACATCATCTTGAATATACTCGATCTCGAATCAATCTTTCTTTAACTTTCTCAAAACAATCTCTCAACTTAGCATGATAATTATTCACTCTCTTCACCTAAACTAACGATCCTTTGAACAACCAAACACTATGAATTATCCTCAATCAATATCTACCAATCAAATTCTACCTATATCCTTGAACTCTATCTATCAATCATATAATCATTTCTCCCCCTTATGATGAAAATGTGAAACGGTTTCATCATACAATAATGATTGATAGCATAAACGGTAGATGACAACAAACAACAAGCAAGCAAAGTAACCCAACCCAATTCCCAATTCCCAATGAACCTATTGGTGAACTAGAATGTAAGGTTGCGGTTTTGGAAAAAGATTTTAATAGGGTGTTTGTGTTCTTTGTGTTTGTGTGAAGAGAAATGAAATCCGGATAAAAATGATCCGTTAACACAACCAAAAATCAAAAGGATTAATGGTGTGGCCTAAAAATACGATTACTATTTTTAGGACTTCCCATTATCATCGAGAAATGCACAAAGCTTATCTCTAAATGGTTCGGTCTATGGCTTTTCAACCGATAGATTGCTTTAAAGAATGTAATTCATGGTCAGTGTCACAAAGGCGTTCGATGACCATGTCTTACTATCCTCAAAGACTTTTGGGAAATAAAATCCGAGGTCACATAGACTTCTCGTTTACTCAGCAAATTCATAAAATGAAAATGTGAGACCTACGTTCAACGTTGGAAAAGATGTTAGCATTGGTAGGATTTCCATTCGATCATCGTGGAATATCAATAATATGATATCACTACGAATGTTCCGGCAATATCACAAAGATATGCGATGTCACAAAGACATATAAAGACTCATTGTGTCCTAGTCAAATGAAAGAATATATCAAGTACGCTCTAGACTCGATAAGTGATCAAATGAAGTCGGGGACCGGAGCAGAGTGTCTCCCTTTTTCAATATCAACGTCTTCCAAATGAAGAGTCAATAGAAATGTGAAAATCTCCGTGAGAATAAAACAAGTATTTGTTAAGAAACACTTGAGTGGTTAGGTAAAGATGTGCATTGCTTCACTGGGTCCATGAAGTCTTCTTCAATATCGAGAAATCAACAAATGAAATCCGATAGAAACGTGTTGACCCGGCTTTTTGAGAATTTTAGGGAGGGCTTTCATTTCTTTTAGCCCTTTCTCACATCATTTCACCGTAACCTCTCACTTTTTGACTACTCCCTCATGTCCTATTTGCACAAACAACATCACACTCAAAAACCCTTACAATCTAAGATTGAGAATATAACTCCGGGGTTAGATCTCATCGGCGATGACAAGATCATGGAGTATGAATGAGTGGCCTAAACTCTCATGTGCAAATCTAACACCGAACTTCTTTGAATTTGATCGAAAATGGTTTGAAAATCTTCCAAAGTGTTTTAAAATGGAAAATGAGTTTAAACACTTGGAAGTTTTGGTTTTATAAACAAACTCCCCCTAAATATATGCATGATATAAACAAAGGTTTTACATATAAAGGGTGAGTAAAGGATTTAAAAGTTGCTCACAAATATTAAAAATGAGACAACAAAGGTAGTACACAAAGGCGTTCGATGCCTTGCATCTCATCCAAAACATTGTGAGAAACTCAAAGACAAAGTAAATAAACAAAAAGATGAAAAGAGAAAATATTTTTGGATTTTTCAAAAATAAGAAAATGAAAATCTTTTTGGATTTTTCTAAAAATGAAGAAATTACAAAAACGGTTTTAGCACGGGTTATACACTGATGTGTGCATAAGCCACTATTCATCAAATCACTTGGAAATCACTTTTGGAACCCATTTGAGATTGGGTCCAATGGTTTTTGAATTCTTGAAAGTCCAAATATAAGTCTCATCGATTTGATGAATAGAAGTTGCATTCCACGGAGAACTAAAACCCGGTGGTTTAGTTGAAAAGAGTTTTCGTGGAAGCAACGGTGAAAAATCATTTGAATTCTTTGAAAAACTTCCAATCTTGGAAGATGGATTTGAATAATGATTTTTCGAAGCAAAATCATTCACTTTTTGCACAACTGCTCTCACAGGTTTTGGTGCAAGATCAAAAAGTTCCGAAAATGAATATTTGAATGATTTTGACTCAACTGACTTATCTTTAGAAATCGGCTTCCATTTGGATTTAGTCAACTGAGATTTTGCTTGCGAAATATGAGATGATTTATCCTCAAAGGATAGAAAAGAGACAAAAGTAGTTGTTCCATCAAAATTTGGTTTCTTAGCGTACTTTTTACCCTTTTGCAAGGAGTAATTAGTAAACTGAGAGACCTTTCTTTCAAAAGGTTTTGAAGATTTACCCATGTAAACCTTCTTTGGAACATCATCTTTAGGTTTGGAAGAATAAGATTTTGGAAAACATTTTGACACCTCGGTCTTTGGAATCGTAGAATTACTCGATTGTTTCATGGGTTTTTCAAGCTTTGTGTCCAACGATTTTGATTTAAAAGATGCAATTCGGTTCTCCATCTTCTCAAGTTGTTTTGTAACCGAAGCATTTAAATCAGAGAAAGAAATTGTTGACACATCAGATTTTAATTTCGAAACAAGAGTATCGTTCTCAAAAAGTTTGGATTCCAAAGATGAAATGTAATCTTGTTGATCTTTGATTATTTTCGAAAATCTTTGTTCTTTGCTCACAAAAATTGTGGACTTATTTCGCAACTCATGGTTAAGTTCAGAAATCTTTTGTTGCGAAACAAGTTCTTTTGATTGATTGTCCAAAACAATTTTATTGAGCTCTTTGGAAGAATTGTCCAACTCATTTATTAATTTGAAAATCTTTGATTTCAAATGATCATTTTCTTTTTGAAGACTTTCCATGTTGGACAAAATGAGATCATTTGCAGATTTGAGCTCTTTATTCTCAGATTTGAGTTGGTCAATTTCAAGTTGAAAACTTTTGTGCTCTCTCACAAGGGTTTTAAAAATATTCACATCGACTTTGTTTTTTTCAAAAACAACCACTGCACATGGATACGACTTGACACACCAACAAATATGATTATCATGACGACGTATTTCTTCCCAACTTGGTTCTTCACCCATCAAAAAATCTTCCACTCTCGCAACAAAATTGTCCGGTATTTTAAGAGCCATTTTGAATCAAAACTTGTTGACAGTCTAATAGAAGAACAATAAAAGTCCAACAAACAAACTTAGCCCAAAACAAATTTGATTAGTCCAAAAGAAATAAAAATTTCAGCCCAACAAACATTTAAAAACAATGCTTGGCCCAAACAAGTTTTAGTCCAAAGTTATTTAAAACGTAAGCCCACAATGGAATCTAAGCCCAGAACCAAGTGCTAAAGCTTCCCTTGAAGCCATTTCAAGCAATTAAAAACTTAGAAAAATTTGAGAATTTTCAATTTCAACTAAATGCAGAGCTTAAACCTCTGCAAATAGAACAAGTAAGAATATTAAAAATTTTGAAAAATTTTGATTTTCCTACCCACGCGAAGAATATTGATGAAAAATGGTTTTGAGAAATTTTCTTGAAAAATTTTGATTTGAGAATCTTAAAAACAACTAAGTGCCGAGCTTAATCCTCTGCAAATGGTGTAAGTGACCAAGTTGCATCCCAAGTACTCTGATCAACAATCAAAAACAACTGAATGCCGAGCTTAAACCTCTGCAAACAGCACAACTAAGAAAGTCACTTGGTCGAAGAATCAAATTCAACTATTTGCCGAGCAAATATCTCTGCAAACAGTACAAATTGAACTTGTACTTAGTCGCATCAACCAAAAACACTTGTTTGCCGAGCTTAAACCTCTGCAAACAATGCAAGTAGCACCAGTCTCAAATCAAGAATTCTCAAAACAACTATTTGCCGAGCAAAAGCTCTGCAAATAGCACAAGTAATCTCAACACTTAACCACAAATCCTTGAACCACCTATTTGCCGAGCAAAGAGCTCTGCAAATAGTACAAGTAAGAACACCACTTAACCAACGACCTCTGCAAATACGAGTAACCACTACACGACAAAATAGTCGGTTACTGGTTGTCTTCTTCGTTCAGCCAAACCCTCATTTGCAGAGAAGACTGTAAATCTTTGATATCTTCTTCATTTTTGAGAATTAAAACTCGTATTTTATATCAAAATGATCAGAAAACCAATGCGCACAAATCCTCGAACAAATTAGATGCTAATTTCAACTGAAATTCAAACCCACACGAACATGCGATTTGTAGAGCTCGAACGAAAACGACTCAAATTATGAAATTAGCTTCTGAAATTGATAGCGAAGGAAGATATACAGATATAAAATCGATCGGTGAACAAAATTCAAACAAAAACACACTTAATTTGCAGGAATCACTGAAACAGTGAGCTCTGCAAATGAACCTTTCAGAAAAAACAACTCAAATTCTAAAATTAAGCACAAATTAAGCTTGTAATAAGCTTTTGGATCGCTCAGATATGCTGATTGTGCTCTGATACCAATTGTAATGAATAGAATTCGAGCTTATGTGTGTGTTTATGTGTTTATCAATGGCGGTTTTAGAGAGAGAAAGTAGAGAGAGAGAATGTGTTTGGCAGAATGTTAGTTTGCATTCAAATGGGTTGAAAGGTTTCAATAATACAAGGGTTAGTCATAAATGACTTATGGGAGGGGTATTTATACTAATCACTAACTTAACACTAATACCCCTTCCAATACTAGAATTTACAATTAAACACCATATTTATATTTCTAACAATGTAGAGACTGGTGAACAGTCTGGTGAACAGACAGTTGGGATTACTCCAGAATGGGATGATGTTGACTCCCCAATGTCTGAAGGCTTTGATGTTAACATGAATTTCTGGGTGAAGATGTACAAGAAGAAGAAAATCTACCAGAAATGCCAACACCTCCACCAGAAATGCCACCACCACCACCACCTTCAATTCCAGAACACACTCAATACTTCACTCCAGCAATCTGAAGCTGCAACTGAAGAGGACTGGGCACAAGTTCATCTAATGACCAGATTACCCTCAACTCTTGAACCTCCCACTGGTCTCTCCACTTCATCTTCTGCCGAGGTCCAAGGCCTTTTAAGTAAGGTGGCGGACCTGGAGAGATCACTCCAGACTTCATCTCAGGTTATTTCAGACTTCAAATCATTATTATCAAATAACCTGGCATCTGAGATGAATCTGTTCGCTGGGAATGAGAAGCTTGTTTTTGAGAAGCTTGATGAACTGGTACTGGCCACAAACAACAACACTGAAAGTTTCAAAGTGGCAGTCCAGGGTCTAGAGACAAGGTTGGTTAATTCTGTTCAGACTGCAGTCACTGGTGAACTGGCAGGTCTGAAAGAAGATGTTCAGAAGTTGGTTTCAAAGGTCAGTTCTCTGGAGACTAGACCCACACTAGACCAGGGTGCAGTTGTTAGCACAATAAGTGATGAATGTACAAGGAAGTTCAGAAACAATATGCTGAAAGAATTATGTGAAGAAGTTTCTGAGACTGTTCTTCGTACCATTCAAGATGGGGTGTTACCCCAAGTAGACAGGTTACTGGATGAGAAGTTGCCAAAACACTTGCCTAAAGCAGTTGCAAATATTCAGAAGGAAGTGCAGGAACTTAAGAAAGTTGTGTCTGAAACAACTCCAGTAGAAGGTATAACTTTTGGTCCACTGGACAGACTTATGCTTGAACAGTTATGGAATGATCTCAAGTCAAGAACTGGAGATCGTTCCAAGGGGGAAAAGTCGTCTGGTGACCAAACTCGAGCATATGGCACTGAAGCCGGGCTAACTGAAGAAGCTACTGGTACTGAAGCCAGTGAGCCCCAGTTTGAGTCCTTCCCAGATATTCCATCAACTCTGAAGTCAGTTAAGGGAAACAACAAATGGAATCTGGAGAGGAAGAGCAAACTGTTGAAGATGCTGATGATGAAACATCCAAGAAGCTTGAACAAGAATGCATCATGATAGAGATTTTCAAAAGAAATCAAAAAGATGAACTGCTGGCCCATCAAAGGGAGATGGCAACAATGGGTACTCTGGACTCTTACAATGCTGGAAGGTTAGGCATAAATGTTGATGTATATAAAAAGATGAAAGATGACCCCAGAGTTCATCAATGTTTAAGTTTACTGGATGATGTTCATGTACGCTCTTTCTACGCTGAAGAAGAACAAGTCTATGATTCAATTATTTATGGCGTGAGTGTACCAGAACTCATCAGACAAAGGAAGGATGAACTGGTAAGTCTCCAGAAAAAGATCAGAAGAATGCTGGTGCTCTGGAGATAGAGTACAGGAAGAGACTTACTGGTTTACCAAAATTGACTGCCAGACAAATCAAAGCAATCAAAGACGCTGATGTAAGTAAATTCATTCCCTTGGACACTTCTCGAAAAATTGATCGATCTGCTATAGAGCAAACGAGAATGTCCAAGGATACTGAAGCTTTGATCCAGCTAGCCAAAGTGAAAGACAAGTACAATGAGATGTTAAACTTCAGGGCTGATGCCAGAAGGATCACTGGTGCTGAGATCAAATTGGCTGAAAATAATGAAGGCATGTCTAAGTTTGAAGTAAAGTTGACCAGGGAGGGTAACTTTATTGACGAAAGGAAAAGTACTTCAGTCCAAGCTTTTGGATGGAGTGAACTGAAGGAAATCGCTTTAACGTTCAGGGGGAAGATAAATGTGTCGACTGATGTTAAAGCATTTCTGAAAAGAATTGAAAAGGTATGGAGAAGAAAGCAACAGATGGAAGTTGCAATGGGCATAAGAACGCCAGAATCAATACCATCTTCTCCATCACCAAAGAGAAAGGCTACTGAAGATGCTCCAGGACAGACATCAAAAAGAAGGGCCTGACTCTTATTATTTACTTATTGTAAATTATTGTTTTATGAAAATTGTATACTATTTATCAGTTGATGTATGTAATAATAGTTGCAATTTTTGATTCATATAAGTAAATGATCAGATTTAGTCTAAGTTAGAACTTAATTGATGAAACTGAAAACACTCATGATCTATAAAGTGTTTTCCAGTAACTTAGATTTTTTAGACAAATCGAAACTTGTGTTTTTCAAGCATACAAAATGTATAGATTCAAGCTTGAAAACACTTGCATTATTTCTAAACAAATAGGGGGAATTTGTTAGGTCCAGATTTAGTCCAGACTTACTGGACTCGCTCCAGACTCGACTACTGGAGCCTTATGAAGATCTGTCCAGAAACGTGTTCTACTGGACCTACTCCAGACTTGGAATCTGGAGTCCCTCTGAAGATTTGTCCAGAAATAATGGAAGACCAGTGAGCAATACTTGTATAGGAAATCTGGAGTATTCTCCAGATGAGCTCACTGGACTTCACCCCCAGTCCAGATCAACTCTACTGAAGACATTCTGACTGAAGTCAAAGACTGAAGTCTGAAGAAAGAAGACTGACAAATGGCGGAGTCCACTGGAAAGTCTTACCAGATCTGTACACTGGAGGATTGTCAGTGTTCTAGACCCTACAAGTCTGAACACTGATATCAAGGATTGACTTTTCCCCTTACACACTTTCCTAAGAACAATCCACTTGTTCTTTACCAAAGTATACGTGTGTAAAGGTGGTTGGATAAAAGGATACAAAGTCATTTGATGTGACTTTATCCTTATTCCTTATCCAATACATTTAATGTTCTTGTCGGATCATTAAATGTATGCAACCATATTTTGTACGGCACAAAATTCACTGGTGAATTTTGTTGCCTATAAATACAAAGTTATTTCCTTGAGAAAAATACTTTTAAGCATACACTTTGCATGAAAGTGAATTTGTCCAAATACTATCGATCTTAAACTGGGATACTTCACAACTTTAAGTATCTCGATCCAAAAGAGGTATTTGACAAATATAGATCATTTGTAACTCATAGGTTGTTAGGATACATACTTATTTGTATTATCTTGATTCCGCACAACCTTGTGTTTTATTTAACATCATAAATAAAATACACCATTGAAAAAATACATAATGTTCCACTTTACTTGTTTATTGCTTTAAGTCTTGTATTACTTTGTTTATATACTCTTGCATTTATTTACAAGTAATACTAGTCCAATCTAGTGATTATTAGACTTGTTGTATTTTACACTTTACTGGTTAACCATCGAACTTAAGGGACTCACAACATCAGGTATCATTTCATTCGTGATCATGTTATGAAAGGAGACATTGAAATTCATTTCATCCCCACTGACAAACAGCTCGCTGATGTTTTTACAAAACCTATTGATGAGAAAACTTTTAAACATCTCATCAGTGAACTGGGAATGTTAAATCCTTAAAACTGGAGACTTTGTTATGAACGCGTCAGTGACACTGATGAAGTTCTCCAGTTGAGGAGATCCATACAATCTTTGCTCGCCAGGCTATCGAACGCCTTTGTGATACTATCCTGGCACTAATTGATTTATGGATCATCATTCTAGGGGGAAAGACTCAAAATATTTTTCTGACTAAAATTCATTTTGTTTGAAAAATTGCAACTGGAGAACTCTCCAGTTGGAAACTGGCACTGGACTAATCCTCCAGTGTACATGTTTGGTCTTGTCTTAAAACTGGTGGTCAACCAGATTTCATAACGTTGTAAAATACTTGGTCAATATTTTTGACACGTGATGGCACTTGAGTACCCTTTATCAAGTTGTAACCGTCGGCTGACGTGTCAAAGACATTTTTCTAAAAGTAACACTTTTTGTATTGGGATTGTAAAAGATAGTGGGCGCGTGGGAAGTTAAGCCGTCGTAGCATTAAATGCTGACACGGTGAATTAATTTTATTTTCAAAATTCAAATTTTTATTTTGGTAAAACATCAAATCAATTTTTATTTTGAGATTAAAATATTCATGGTATTTGTCTCTTGGGATCCAATTCCATTATAAATACCCCTTATTTACTCCGAAACGCATTTACTTCTTTCACATTCCTTCATTCAATTCCAATCATCAAAAATTGCTTCTTTTCTCTCTCTGCTCAATAAATCAAAAACCCTAATTCCAAAATTCTCAATTTCAGTTTCATATCATAATAAAATGGCTCCTAAATCATCCAGAAGTAGAGATATAAATCTACTCACCGTCCCATATGTTCCCCCACCAGGTGTCACAGGCATCTGGTGCCCCATCAAATCCTGCCCTCATAAAATTAAATCCAAATAATCCGATGGCAAGTTTGATGGGATCCCAAGGCTCCGATACTCTCATTGGACGAATCCAAAAGTTTTTGAGAGATTCTCCAGTCGGTCCTTCCTTCTCTGCAAATCCAGCAAGATGTTCACGACTACTTGTGTGAGTTTTGGTACACTGCTTCTCTTTCTTCCGACTGTTCTTCCATCACTTTCACATTAAAAGGTGGAACAGTCCAGTGTACCCTATCGGCAGAAACCTTGAGGGATGCCCTTTCCCTCAACTATTGGCTTCCTGGGGAGAATCCAACAGTTATCTCCCCAAACATAAACTTCAGGCAAGTCCTCCTTGATATGGGACACAAGGAGTGCCTGGAGAATGGGGTTCTAAAAACAAAGGGACCCATGACAATGAAAAGCCTATCACCATCATGGAAATATTTCTTTATCCATCTGGTGGAAAGCATGGGTGGGAGTTCTGGTGGTCTTGACCAGATAACTCCTCACAAGCAGAAATGGCTTACTGCTTGTGGAATGGTCTGAGGGTAGATTTTGCTGACATCTTATACAGAAGCCTGGTGCAAAAACTGAAGGGCTCCAGGGGACTTTGCATCCCCTTCTCCAGGTATCTATCCCTCTGCTTTAAACTGATTCTGGGCAGTGATGAATACAAAAATACACAATCACTGTACACTGTCCCAGAACTGTTAAGGAATCTTGACTCCTTAGTATCTGAACCTGGGGAGGTTGAGATTCCTCAAAGAATGTTGATGGCATTCAATAAAACCGATGCACCAATACCAGGTGAGTCGGAAAGGCAACTGGGCGGGCCTCAAAACAATGAGGGACCCACCGGTTCGTCCTCTGGCATTATGACAGTTGTTGGGCCTGAACAACAGTCTATCCCAGCCAGTTCCAGCGTGTCAGTTCCTACAGAACCAACTGGAGGCCTCCAAACAGGTCCTCCAGTTTCCCCAACGGCTCCAAGATCAAAACGTACTAGGAATAAGTCAGTACGAGCCACCGACACTAGAAACCCAGCCAGCCCTCCAGTTTCCTCCCAACAGGAAGCTGGAGAAAGCCAAAGGGTTATACAGCAAGCAACCACTTCCGAAATTTCTGTAGGAGGAAGTGGTGAAGAAAATACTGGGTCAGCCCAACCCAGAATAGAGTTAGAGTCTGCACAAACAAGTGTCCATGGCCAAACTTCTGACACTTCTATTGCACGAACTGATGATGTCTCTGGCCAGTCACAACTGGAGACTGAAGTTCCAAACTCTTCGGCTGATGATGTTATGACTGAGGATAGAGCAGTTGTAACTGAGGCAATTCCAGTGACCTCTATTCCTGGTGATGATGTCACCACGACTGAGCCAACAACTGATGCAACTATCCAGGAAACTGGAGAAGTTCATCAGGAGACTGAACAACTGGTTCAGCCACCTGAGACATTCATGGATCTGGACATGGATGTTAATGAAGGTGAAATCCAGATAGAGTCTTCGGACTCTGAAGGAACTGCTTCAGATAATGAGATTCTTGATTCTTCTGTACAAGATCAAGACCCTTCATCTCTTATCTCGCCTCGAGATGCTTCAGTTTCAATTTTACCATCTTTACAAAGAGTACTACATACTTCTCCACCATCACTATCATCTTTATTTATGTCTAGAAATAGACATATGCCACCACCACCGCCGCCGTTAGACACACCTGAGCATTCTCAGCATGTCCAACACATTGATCTCACTAGACGTCCTTCATCATTTCCCACTTCTTTTTCTATTTCTTCTTACTGAGTTGTTGACTGAGGAGGTTTCCATCAATGTGCCTCCTCCAGTTGCTCCAGTAGCATTTGTTGCGGGTCCAGTGACACCTTCCCCTCCGTCATTGGACAGTCAATTTGTGTCTTTCCAAGCCGACATCCGAAACCTTATTCAAAGGGTGGAGGATGTTCAAAAGACAATTGACAAGAATTCCAAGTCAATCTCCAGGTACAACAAAGACAGTCTGACAAATCAAAAGGTTGTGGACTTGGGGATCAACAAGTTTGCAACAAATGAAGACATGGTTTTCAAGAAGCTCAATGAGTTGGTCACTGGCGGTAACTGCG
>CM067170.1:145060816-145084594 GCA_034093135.1 Erigeron breviscapus | reverse complement strand
GTGCTTTCGATCGATTAAAAACTCTTTTGATTTTTATAAGAACTAATTTTCCGAAATTAATTCCGATAATGTCGACTCAACCAACTAATTCTTCACAAAACACTCCTGCTATTTCTTCTTCTATGATGCCTCCTCCTCCAGGGAATAATTCGTATCGAAGAAACAAGAATAATGCTGCTCGAAATCAAAGCAAAGACAAGGGACCAGCTGATCAAAGTGACGAATTCAATATCACTGGCGATACACCAGCAAGAAATCCGTCTCAAACTTATGATGGATCTGGATTAGCGAGAGGATCGGACTTTTTCAACAATCAAGGCTATGATCCATATAATATTGGATCCAAGGAAGCTGCTCAAAACATCAACAATGAAGAAGTCCCTAATCTACTTTCTATTTTGCAGAAATTAACTGACACTGTTGCAGCGAATCAAGAACTCAATCAGGCTCAATTCAGAATTTTGGAATCCAGAATTACAGAAAATAGACCTCCAATCACACCAAGGAATTTGTTTTCCACTCCAGGAGCATCTGTAGCCCCTGGATCTGTGCCGTTTAACACGTCATTCCCAACTGCAACTCAGAATTTTGGGAACAATATTCCACAAAATACTCATGCTGCTGGAACGTCTGCCACTATGGGTGCAGGTTTGCATAATTCTAATAATTATAATGGATCATTTGCTTTTGCTAACTCATCGCAGGGACAAGGATCAAACGAATATATTGCAAGAGAATTCCAGAGGCTCAAAGACATGATCTCTAGCGTTCTTGGATTTTGTAATCCAATTCCAGAGGTCAACCCTGCATCCTACCTTATTAATAGATATGGTGACAGGATCGCAAATGTAGAGATCCAAAGAAGTTTCATGTAACACCCGTTTCGTAAAAATATGGATTTCCAAAAACTTTTGCCTAACGGCATCAATTATGCGGAAACGATTTATTAAAAACTCTCAACAAGGAAAACAGTTGAGAAGCAATAGTGGTGTTACTAACGTATCGTAGAAATAATAAAAGAAAATCCATAAGATTGCCCAACATAAAGCAATCAAAACAGCAGTCATTACATAGGGTTCCAAGAGGAAACAATATCATAAAGTCTATGAGAAACTATTGGGTAGACTAAGGCCATCTTGATCATCTACCCATCTCTCGTCAAAGCTTCACAAGTCATTTCACTGCTTAACCTGAGGGGAACAACACATTTAAAGAACAAGTGTTAGCTATAAATAGCTAAGTAAGATAACACCAGGTTTAAGCAAAACATTTCATCCATTTAAATCGTCCTTTTAAAACTTTAAGTCATTTTAATTAGGCATACATATCATCATATAAACATATCCACGTCACATATAAGCATAGAGTTCATGACCCTAAATGTGCCTAATCAATTTCGTCACTTTGATTCATCTCGTTAAATTGTGACTAGGTCACCGTTAAGTTGTAACCGAAGTTACCGTTAAGTTGTAACCGAAGTTACCGTTATCATATAGGGTATGAGTTTGTGTGCAGGCGGTCATACGACCTCAAGGAAGCCTCACACCCGACTTGATGGAGAAGTCTTTCGACGGTCCATCTGCGTCGTTAAGGAAAGACAATGTCGATCCCTGAGTAGCACGTTATGTTCATGACATTAGGTGGGTCATCAGACCACCCGAAACTACTCGCCACGTATGACTGTTGCAAGGAGCAACCCAAGCAACCACCTCAGCGTACCTATATCCACCGTCAGGCACGGGTTATGCATAACACTCATCATCTAATTAGCTCGAGCATTTACCACATTTAGTTTAGGTTTCTTATGTTATCCTAAACTAGTCATCATCTATCATCATTTCACGTTAGGGCCCTTAAAACGTGCACGTGTCATGGCAACCTAAAAAGGTCTAGTGTTCTAGATGAACAAGCCACATATACATGCACATATCATCATTACATCATATCATTAACCACCGTTCATCATAACATATCATATCGTTAAACATATCATCACATATCATATCATAACGAATTTACGGGGAAGCATTTTAGGCATAGGCATCGTCATCTTTAATCCCCGAATACCTCCCATATCAACCCAACCACAATATAGGTTATACATTACCGTTTTGGAGGTTATAGTTTATGAAACCATTTTTGTTGCACCCTCAGCGTGACAAAAGTAGTGTATCTTACCTGGTAGTAGTGTACGCGCGTAATGAAAGGCTAAAAGTGCTTAACAATAATCCCCGACACCTAAGATACATTAATATACAAAATATAAGTCATTTGGGACCCAAACGAACCTTACAGACCTCACGAAATTAGTCTGGAAAATCCTTCTTACGAACTTAGCTACAGTTCTTACGAAGATAGTTTGTTCTTACGAAGATAGTTTGTTCTTACGAAGATAGCAAAACGAAGATAGATTTGTTCTTACGAAGATAGCAAAACGAAGATAGATTTGTTCTTACGAAGATAGCAAAACGAAGATAGATTTGTTCTTACGAAGATAGCAAAACGAAGATAGATTTGTTCTTACGAAGATAGCAAAACGAAGATAGATTTGTTCTTACGAAGATAGCAAAACGAAGATAGATTTGTTCTTACGAAGATAGCAAAACGAAGATAGATTTGTTCTTACGAAGATAGCAAAACGAAGATAGATTTGTTCTTACGAAGATAGCAAAACGAAGATAGATTTGTTCTTACGAAGATAGCAAAACGAAGATAGATTTGTTCTTACGAAGATAGCAAAACGAAGATAGATTTGTTCTTACGAAGATAGCAAAACGAAGATAGATTTGTTCTTACGAAGATAGCAAAACGAAGATAGATTTGTTCTTACGAAGATAGCAAAACGAAGATAGATTTGTTCTTACGAAGATAGCAAAACGAAGATAGATTTGTTCTTACGAAGATAGCAAAACGAAGATAGATTTGTTCTTACGAAGATAGCAAAACGAAGATAGATTTGTTCTTACGAAGATAGCAAAACGAAGATAGATTTGTTCTTACGAAGATAGCAAAACGAAGATAGATTTGTTCTTACGAAGATAGCAAAACGAAGATAGATTTGTTCTTACGAAGATAGCAAAACGAAGATAGATTTGTTCTTACGAAGATAGCAAAACGAAGATAGATTTGTTCTTACGAAGATAGCAAAACGAAGATAGATTTGTTCTTACGAAGATAGCAAAACGAAGATAGATTTGTTCTTACGAAGATAGCAAAACGAAGATAGATTTGTTCTTACGAAGATAGCAAAACGAAGATAGATTTGTTCTTACGAAGATAGCAAAACGAAGATAGATTTGTTCTTACGAAGATAGCAAAACGAAGATAGATTTGTTCTTACGAAGATAGCAAAACGAAGATAGATTTGTTCTTACGAAGATAGCAAAACGAAGATAGATTTGTTCTTACGAAGATAGCAAAACGAAGATAGATTTGTTCTTACGAAGATAGCAAAACGAAGATAGATTTGTTCTTACGAAGATAGCAAAACGAAGATAGATTTGTTCTTACGAAGATAGCAAAACGAAGATAGATTTGTTCTTACGAAGATAGCAAAACGAAGATAGATTTGTTCTTACGAAGATAGCAAAACGAAGATAGATTTGTTCTTACGAAGATAGCAAAACGAAGATAGATTTGTTCTTACGAAGATAGCAAAACGAAGATAGATTTGTTCTTACGAAGATAGCAAAACGAAGATAGATTTGTTCTTACGAAGATAGCAAAACGAAGATAGATTTGTTCTTACGAAGATAGCAAAACGAAGATAGATTTGTTCTTACGAAGATAGCAAAACGAAGATAGATTTGTTCTTACGAAGATAGCAAAACGAAGATAGATTTGTTCTTACGAAGATAGCAAAACGAAGATAGATTTGTTCTTACGAAGATAGCAAAACGAAGATAGATTTGTTCTTACGAAGATAGCAAAACGAAGATAGATTTGTTCTTACGAAGATAGCAAAACGAAGATAGATTTGTTCTTACGAAGATAGCAAAACGAAGATAGATTTGTTCTTACGAAGATAGCAAAACGAAGATAGATTTGTTCTTACGAAGATAGCAAAACGAAGATAGATTTGTTCTTACGAAGATAGCAAAACGAAGATAGATTTGTTCTTACGAAGATAGCAAAACGAAGATAGATTTGTTCTTACGAAGATAGCAAAACGAAGATAGATTTGTTCTTACGAAGATAGCAAAACGAAGATAGATTTGTTCTTACGAAGATAGCAAAACGAAGATAGATTTGTTCTTACGAAGATAGCAAAACGAAGATAGATTTGTTCTTACGAAGATAGCAAAACGAAGATAGATTTGTTCTTACGAAGATAGCAAAACGAAGATAGATTTGTTCTTACGAAGATAGCAAAACGAAGATAGATTTGTTCTTACGAAGATAGCAAAACGAAGATAGATTTGTTCTTACGAAGATAGCAAAACGAAGATAGATTTGTTCTTACGAAGATAGCAAAACGAAGATAGATTTGTTCTTACGAAGATAGCAAAACGAAGATAGATTTGTTCTTACGAAGATAGCAAAACGAAGATAGATTTGTTCTTACGAAGATAGCAAAACGAAGATAGATTTGTTCTTACGAAGATAGCAAAACGAAGATAGATTTGTTCTTACGAAGATAGCAAAACGAAGATAGATTTGTTCTTACGAAGATAGCAAAACGAAGATAGATTTGTTCTTACGAAGATAGCAAAACGAAGATAGATTTGTTCTTACGAAGATAGCAAAACGAAGATAGATTTGTTCTTACGAAGATAGCAAAACGAAGATAGATTTGTTCTTACGAAGATAGCAAAACGAAGATAGATTTGTTCTTACGAAGATAGCAAAACGAAGATAGATTTGTTCTTACGAAGATAGCAAAACGAAGATAGATTTGTTCTTACGAAGATAGCAAAACGAAGATAGATTTGTTCTTACGAAGATAGCAAAACGAAGATAGATTTGTTCTTACGAAGATAGCAAAACGAAGATAGATTTGTTCTTACGAAGATAGCAAAACGAAGATAGATTTGTTCTTACGAAGATAGCAAAACGAAGATAGATTTGTTCTTACGAAGATAGCAAAACGAAGATAGATTTGTTCTTTTAATCTTGTTGAGGCTGGAAAATAACCCTAGATTAAGCTAATCCCAACCTAAACCCGTTTTTAACTTTACACCTTTGGCAAAACTAGTCCCTGGACTTCATATTGACTTTATTTCGCTTGAAAACACCTATTGGGGATACATATAACACACTAAAGCACTTTCGCACACTACATAAGCCTTTTACACATCATTTAGTCCACTTTATTGTCACTCATTAAAGATAATTAAATCTCACATATAGGGCACATAAACATATAAACACATATTTTCCACATAAACATATACACACATGAAATGTGTTGTGAATTCCATGAAGTTCTGGAGGTAATTCCAGTTGAAATGCCTGTTCATTAACCTTTTTAATGATCTTAAAAGGTCCAATGAATCTAGGGCTTAGCTTTCCTCGTTTGCCAAATCGTAATACACCTTTCCAAGGCGACACCTTGAGTAAAACCATTTCACCTTCTTTAAAATCAAACGGCCTCCTTTTCTTATCGGCATATGACTTTTGCCTTTCGCGAGCAATACGCAGGGCTTTCTTTGCAACATTAACTTTATCGGCCGTAATTTGTACTACTTCAGGTCCAGCAAATTGCTTTTCCCCGGGCTCCAACCAACAACTAGGAGTCCGACACTTTCTACCATATAACATCTCATAAGGTGGCATTCCAATGCTCGCGTGATAACTATTGTTATACGCAAACTCAACAAGAGGTAGGTGTTTATCCCATGAACCACCATAATCCATCACACAAGCTCTGAGCATATCTTCAAGCGTTTGAATAGTCCTTTCACTTTGCCCATCGGTCTGCGGATGATAGGCTGTGCTCAGACGAACTTGAGTAAAACCATTTCACCTTCTTTAAAATCAAACGGCCTCCTTTTCTTATCGGCATATGACTTTTGCCTTTCGCGAGCAATACGCAGGGCTTTCTTTGCAACATTAACTTTATCGGCCGTAATTTGTACTACTTCAGGTCCAGCAAATTGCTTTTCCCCGGGCTCCAACCAACAACTAGGAGTCCGACACTTTCTACCATATAACATCTCATAAGGTGGCATTCCAATGCTCGCGTGATAACTATTGTTATACGCAAACTCAACAAGAGGTAGGTGTTTATCCCATGAACCACCATAATCCATCACACAAGCTCTGAGCATATCTTCAAGCGTTTGAATAGTCCTTTCACTTTGCCCATCGGTCTGCGGATGATAGGCTGTGCTCAGACGAACTTGAGTACCAAATTCCCGTTGAAAACTCTTCCAAAATTTGGAAACAAAGTGAGCATCACATGATCGGACACAATCGATAACGGGACACCATGTTTAGAAACCACTTCATCAATATACAACGTAGCGAAGTTCTCCATAGGAGCAGTCTCACGAACTGGGAGAAAGTGAGCACTCTTCGTTAATTGATCGACAATAACCCATATCATATCGTGACCACGAGGCGTTCTTGGAAGCTTGGTTATAAAATCCATCGTAATACACCTTTCCAAGGCGACACCTTGAGTAAAACCATTTCACCTTCTTTAAAATCAAACGGCCTCCTTTTCTTATCGGCATATGACTTTTGCCTTTCGCGAGCAATACGCAGGGCTTTCTTTGCAACATTAACTTTATCGGCCGTAATTTGTACTACTTCGGGTCCAGTAAATTCGACTCGACCTTCGTAATCAATGCACATAACCTACTTTTCGCATATCCCTTGCGGCTTAAGGCATCAGCAACCACATTAGCTTTGCCTGGGTGATATTTAATCTCACAATCATAATCCTTTAATAACTCCATCCACCGTCGTTGCCTAACATTCATATCCTTCTGAGTAAACACGTACTGTAAGCTCTTATGATCCGTGTATAGGGTACACTTTGTACCATACAGATAATGTCGCCACAATTTCAGAGCAAAAACAACAGCAGCCAGCTCAAGATCATGAGTAGGATAATTCCGCTCATGTGGCTTCAGCTGTCGAGAGGCGTAAGCGATAACTTTGTCTCGTTGCATCAGTACACACCCTAACCCCGTGATGGATGCGTCACTATAGACAACTAAATCATCGGTTCCTTCGGGTAAAGCTAAGACTGGAGCTTCACACAACTTCTTTTTCAACGTCGTGAAGGCTTTTTCTTGAGCATCGGTCCACACAAACTTCACACCTTTCTTCGTTAATTCAGTCATTGGCTTGGCAATGCGTGAGAAATCCTGAATAAAACGTCGATAGTAGCCAGCCAAACCGAGAAAACTCTTAATTTCAGTAGGAGACTTAGGCTGCTCCCACTTCGACACCGCTTCTATCTTCGAAGGATCTACTTTTATACCATCAGAGGAGATGACATGGCCGAGGAAATGAACTTCCTTTAGCCAGAACTCGCACTTGGAGAACTTAGCATATAGCTTTTTCTCTCTGAGGACTTGAAGGACAGCCCTCAAATGCTCTCTATGTTCCTCTTCCGACTTTGAATACACAAGGATGTCGTCGATGAAAACGATAACGAAATGATCCAAAAACGGTCGACAGACACGGTTCATCAAATCCATAAACTTCGCTGGAGCATTTGTCAAACCGAATGGCATGACAAGGAACTCGTAATGACCATAACGAGTTCGGAACGCTGTTTTGGCTACACTTTCCTCTTCAACCTTCAGTTGATGATAGCCAGATCGTAAGTCGATCTTCGAAAAATAGGAAGCACCTTGAAGTTGATCGAACAAATCATCAATGCGAGGGAGTGGATATTTATTCTTCACCGTTCTTTTATTCAGCTCGCGATAATCGATACACATGCGCATGGATCCGTCTTTCTTCTTTACGAAAAGGATAGGAGCACCCCATGGAGAGGAACTCGGACGAATGAAACCTTTATCTAAAAGTTCCTGAATTTGGGTCATCAGCTCCTTCATCTCCGTCGGAGCTAATCGATAGGGAGCTTTGGCTACAGGAGTAGCACCAGGAATGAGGTCAATAGAAAATTCAACCTCACGATCAGGAGGAAGACCTGGAAGATCTTCAGGGAAAACATCAGGAAACTCGGAAATAACCTCGACATCAGAGACTGTAGGCTTCGCGATACGAGAATCGATGACATAAGCTAGAAAATGTGACTTAGTTTGCCGTATACAACGAAGGGCTTTCATCATCGAGATCACCTTAACATTTCCCGGCTTCTTGTCACCATAAACACAGACACCTTTACCATCAGGGGTAGCGATACGAACTATTTTCTTTGCACATAAGACGACAGCATCGTTTTTAGACATCCAGTCCATACCGAGTATAACATCAAAACTATGGATAGTAGCAGGTAGCAAGTTAGCAGTAAAACACCGACCCTCTATCTCTAAAGGACAATCAGAATAACCCTCACGTACGATAGACGTTGTGCCGTTAGCCACCTCTACTTCAATAGGACACCTTAAGGGACTCGTAATCATGTCTAATTTAGGAGCAAACAGAGTAGACACAAAAGATTTGTTCGCACCAGAATCAAATAACACATTAGCAAGTTTGGAGTTAACAATAAGGGTAGCAGTAACTACCTGGTCGTCATCTTTGGCCTCTTCAGCCGTCATCTGATAAGCACGGGCTTTGGCTTTGGGGGCTTCCGTCTTCTTTCCCTCGTCCTTCTTCATTTGCGGACAGTCGGCAATACGGTGCTTTGTGTCTCCACATTTATAACATCTTGCTTTGTCAGTGCATTCATCAACGGTATGACCCTGTGCTCCACACCTATTGCACCTGCGGGTCTTAGCAGAACACTGACCAGAATGAATAGCTTTGCAGCTAGAGCACCATTTTCCGTCCTTGTCTGTCTTTCCCTTGTCGGAGGACGAAGATCCCTTGAATTTCTTACCAAAACGGTTAGATCCACCGAATCTCCTCTTATTACCAGACTTCTTCTCATCATCTTTCTTTTCCACTTTCTTATCCGTAGCAAAATCATCATCAAGCTTTTTAGACTCTTTGATAGCTTCAGTTAGAGTCTTGTGCTGCCTACAAATACCTCGATAACTCGGAGGCAAACCATCAACATAGCAAGCAACCTGATCTGCATCAGTACGGAACAGATGGCCCACGAACTTCATCTTCTCCATAAAGGAACGAGCATAATCATTGATTTTACCCACTTCAGCCGTCAAGGCACGAAACTCTTTTTCCATTTTGCGCTGCTCATGAACTCCAATATACTCTTCAATAAATTTCTGTCTGAAGTTAGCCCACGTAATAGCAGATACCATAGCTGGAGTCATCGAAATGGTAATGCTCTTCCACCAGTCCCGAGCACCTTCTTTCAACATCCTACTAGCACACAACACTTTCTTATCCTCGGGACAATCACAAGCTTCAAAAACCATCTCAGTATCATCAAGCCATTCCATGCAACCTACTGCATTAAGTGTTCCATAGAATTTCTGAGCTCCACACTTCTGGAAACTTTCAAACTTGAATCGAGGGGCGTGAACATCATTAGGAGGAACCACATTAACATTAGCATGGGGAATAACCACATCATCGACCGGTGGCTCAGTGTGGTGAGAAGGCACAGAGTGACTGTTACCAGTTCCTTCTGCGTTAGCTGCCAACGCCTGATTCAACTGTTCTTGCGTTTGGGCCAACTGGGCCTGAAGAGTTAGCACAAGATTATACATCTCCGCCTGATTGGGAATCTGATCCACCACTACATCGTTAACTCTCGGAGGATTGCCAGGTGGTGGAGGCATCGGACCCAATGAGCCTGGTTGATTAACACGGCGGGGGTTCACACGATTCACATTAGCATTAGCAGCATTAGAAGCACCTGCACCCGGATGGACAGGTGGAGTAACGCTAGCAGTAGCTCCGTCGCGTTGGATGTTGCGGTTGCGAGTGTTAACCATTTTCCTTCAATAAAATGGTGGAGTCGATAAGCGCAAAATAAAACAAAAAGCTCGTTGAGATAAGGCTAAAACATATCATCGTAACGTAAACATCTCGTAAGCCCTATCACACTCGCACTCATCCCAACCCATCCTACATCACATGTCATCACTAGCTAAGGCATCCTACGAGTACCTAGCATGCACATCTTAAGTTTAAGTCCAAACCCTATGGTCAATAGGCCTTGGTTCACTTAAACTACTTCTCTGATACCAAATTGTAACACCCGTTTCGTAAAAATATGGATTTCCAAAAACTTTTGCCTAACGGCATCAATTATGCGGAAACGATTTATTAAAAACTCTCAACAAGGAAAACAGTTGAGAAGCAATAGTGGTGTTACTAACGTATCGTAGAAATAATAAAAGAAAATCCATAAGATTGCCCAACATAAAGCAATCAAAACAGCAGTCATTACATAGGGTTCCAAGAGGAAACAATATCATAAAGTCTATGAGAAACTATTGGGTAGACTAAGGCCCTCTTGATCCTCTACCCATCTCTCGTCAAAGCTTCACACGTCATCTCACTGCTTAACCTGAGGGGAACAACACATTTAAAGAACAAGTGTTAGCTATAAATAGCTAAGTAAGATAACACCAGGTTTAAGCAAAACATTTCATCCATTTAAATCGTCCTTTTAAAACTTTAAGTCATTTTAATTAGGCATACATATCATCATATAAACATATCCACGTCACATATAAGCATAGAGTTCATGACCCTAAATGTGCCTAATCAATTTCGTCACTTTGATTCATCTCGTTAAATTGTGACTAGGTCACCGTTAAGTTGTAACCGAAGTTACCGTTAAGTTGTAACCGAAGTTACCGTTAAGTTGTAACCGAAGTTACCGTTAAGTTGTAACCGAAGTTACCGTTAAGTTGTAACCGAAGTTACCGTTAAGTTGTAACCGAAGTTACCGTTAAGTTGTAACCGAAGTTACCGTTATCATATAGGGTATGAGTTTGTGTGCAGGCGGTCATACGACCTCAAGGAAGCCTCACACCCGACTTGATGGAGAAGTCTTTCGACGGTCCATCTGCGTCGTTAAGGAAAGACAATGTCGATCCCTGAGTAGCACGTTATGTTCATGACATTAGGTGGGTCATCAGACCACCCGAAACTACTCGCCACGTATGACTGTTGCAAGGAGCAACCCAAGCAACCACCTCAGCGTACCTATATCCACCGTCAGGCACGGGTTATGCATAACACTCATCATCTAATTAGCTCGAGCATTTACCACATTTAGTTTAGGTTTCTTATGTTATCCTAAACTAGTCATCATCTATCATCATTTCACGTTAGGGCCCTTAAAACGTGCACGTGTCATGGCAACCTAAAAAGGTCTAGTGTTCTAGATGAACAAGCCACATATACATGCACATATCATCATTACATCATATCATTAACCACCGTTCATCATAACATATCATATCGTTAAACATATCATCACATATCATATCATAAACGTATTTACGGGGAAGCATTTTAGGCATAGGCATCGTCATCTTTAATCCCCGAATACCTCCCATATCAACCCAACCACAATATAGGTTATACATTACCGTTTTGGAGGTTATAGTTTATGAAACCATTTTTGTTGCACCCTCAGCGTGACAAAAGTAGTGTATCTTACCTGGTAGTAGTGTACGCGCGTAATGAAAGGCTAAAAGTGCTTAACAATAATCCCCGACACCTAAGATACATTAATATACAAAATATAAGTCATTTGGGACCCAAACGAACCTTACAGACCTCACGAAATTAGTCTGGAAAATCCTTCTTACGAACTTAGCTACAGTTCTTACGAAGATAGCAAAACGAAGATAGATTTGTTCTTACGAAGATAGTTTGTTCTTACGAAGATAGCAAAACGAAGATAGATTTGTTCTTACGAAGATAGTTTGTTCTTACGAAGATAGCAAAACGAAGATAGATTTGTTCTTACGAAGATAGTTTGTTCTTACGAAGATAGCAAAACGAAGATAGATTTGTTCTTACGAAGATAGCAAAACGAAGATAGATTTGTTCTTACGAAGATAGCAAAACGAAGATAGATTTGTTCTTACGAAGATAGCAAAACGAAGATAGATTTGTTCTTACGAAGATAGTTTGTTCTTACGAAGATAGCAAAACGAAGATAGATTTGTTCTTACGAAGATAGTTTGTTCTTACGAAGATAGCAAAACGAAGATAGATTTGTTCTTACGAAGATAGCAAAACGAAGATAGATTTGTTCTTACGAAGATAGCAAAACGAAGATAGATTTGTTCTTACGAAGATAGCAAAACGAAGATAGATTTGTTCTTACGAAGATAGTTTGTTCTTACGAAGATAGCAAAACGAAGATAGATTTGTTCTTACGAAGATAGCAAAACGAAGATAGATTTGTTCTTACGAAGATAGTTTGTTCTTACGAAGATAGCAAAACGAAGATAGATTTGTTCTTACGAAGATAGCAAAACGAAGATAGATTTGTTCTTACGAAGATAGTTTGTTCTTACGAAGATAGCAAAACGAAGATAGATTTGTTCTTACGAAGATAGCAAAACGAAGATAGATTTGTTCTTACGAAGATAGCAAAACGAAGATAGATTTGTTCTTACGAAGATAGTTTGTTCTTACGAAGATAGTTTGTTCTTACGAAGATAGCAAAACGAAGATAGATTTGTTCTTACGAAGATAGCAAAACGAAGATAGATTTGTTCTTACGAAGATAGTTTGTTCTTACGAAGATAGTTTGTTCTTACGAAGATAGCAAAACGAAGATAGATTTGTTCTTACGAAGATAGTTTGTTCTTACGAAGATAGCAAAACGAAGATAGATTTGTTCTTACGAAGATAGCAAAACGAAGATAGATTTGTTCTTACGAAGATAGCAAAACGAAGATAGATTTGTTCTTACGAAGATAGCAAAACGAAGATAGATTTGTTCTTACGAAGATAGCAAAACGAAGATAGATTTGTTCTTACGAAGATAGCAAAACGAAGATAGATTTGTTCTTACGAAGATAGTTTGTTCTTACGAAGATAGTTTGTTCTTACGAAGATAGCAAAACGAAGATAGATTTGTTCTTACGAAGATAGTTTGTTCTTACGAAGATAGCAAAACGAAGATAGATTTGTTCTTACGAAGATAGCAAAACGAAGATAGATTTGTTCTTACGAAGATAGCAAAACGAAGATAGATTTGTTCTTACGAAGATAGCAAAACGAAGATAGATTTGTTCTTACGAAGATAGTTTGTTCTTACGAAGATAGTTTGTTCTTACGAAGATAGCAAAACGAAGATAGATTTGTTCTTACGAAGATAGCAAAACGAAGATAGATTTGTTCTTACGAAGATAGCAAAACGAAGATAGATTTGTTCTTACGAAGATAGCAAAACGAAGATAGATTTGTTCTTACGAAGATAGCAAAACGAAGATAGATTTGTTCTTACGAAGATAGCAAAACGAAGATAGATTTGTTCTTACGAAGATAGCAAAACGAAGATAGATTTGTTCTTACGAAGATAGTTTGTTCTTACGAAGATAGCAAAACGAAGATAGATTTGTTCTTACGAAGATAGTTTGTTCTTACGAAGATAGTTTGTTCTTACGAAGATAGTTTGTTCTTACGAAGATAGCAAAACGAAGATAGATTTGTTCTTACGAAGATAGTTTGTTCTTACGAAGATAGCAAAACGAAGATAGATTTGTTCTTACGAAGATAGCAAAACGAAGATAGATTTGTTCTTACGAAGATAGTTTGTTCTTACGAAGATAGCAAAACGAAGATAGATTTGTTCTTACGAAGATAGTTTGTTCTTACGAAGATAGTTTGTTCTTACGAAGATAGCAAAACGAAGATAGATTTGTTCTTACGAAGATAGTTTGTTCTTACGAAGATAGCAAAACGAAGATAGATTTGTTCTTACGAAGATAGCAAAACGAAGATAGATTTGTTCTTACGAAGATAGTTTGTTCTTACGAAGATAGCAAAACGAAGATAGATTTGTTCTTACGAAGATAGCAAAACGAAGATAGATTTGTTCTTACGAAGATAGCAAAACGAAGATAGATTTGTTCTTACGAAGATAGTTTGTTCT
The DNA here is from genome assembly GCA_034093135.1 of Erigeron breviscapus. NCBI lineage: Eukaryota > Viridiplantae > Streptophyta > Magnoliopsida > Asterales > Asteraceae > Erigeron > Erigeron breviscapus. The sequence goes on along the minus strand of CM067170.1, from coordinate 145,070,469 downwards.
TACGAAGATAGCAAAACGAAGATAGATTTGTTCTTACGAAGATAGTTTGTTCTTACGAAGATAGCAAAACGAAGATAGATTTGTTCTTACGAAGATAGCAAAACTAGTCCCTGGACTTCATATTGACTTTATTTCGCTTGAAAACACCTATTGGGGATACATATAACACACTAAAGCACTTTCGCACACTACAAAGGCCTTTTACACATCATTTAGTCCACTTTATTGTCACTCATTAAAGATAATTAAATCTCACATATAGGGCACATAAACATATAAACACATATTTTCCACATAAACATATCACGGACTTAGAATTTGACCTAACGACGTTAGTCAACATATACGATTAAGTTTTGGGATGTTACATTCCAGGTTCCAAATATGAAACCATATGATGGAACTACTGACCCTCAAGAGCATATCGCGCTATATTTGGAAAAGATGGAGACTGTGCCTATTCCATCCAATCTGAAAGAAGCTTGCCTATGTAGAAGCTTTGGATCTACACTTTCAGGATCAGCCTTAAAATGGCTGCAGAGTTTGCCTCCTTTATCTATTAACTCCTTTGCTGATTTAACTAATTTATTTTATAGTCAATTCTCATGCAGTAGAACCTTCGAAAAATTGACTGATGATCTTTATAAAATTATACAAAAACCACACGAATCACTTAGGGACTTTATGACTAGATTTACGAAAGAATCTCTTAATATTCCTAAATTAGATATGTTAACTGCCATACAAGCTTTGCAGAGAGGGCTCCATAAAGGGTCCAAATTCCAAGAAGATCTTATAATGACGCCATGCAGAAATCTGGATGAAGCTAAAGCGAGGGCTGCAAGATTTATAAGACTTGAAGAAAATGAGTTGACGTCTTCAAAACTGGAGGCTTTGTCATATGATCGCCCAAGTAGGAAAGCAGAAACTCCAGTATACAAGCCAATAAATAAACCCTACACAAGACATGTTGATAATCGTGAATGCAGTCAAAGAAGATGATGGTGTTGGGTCTTGTTGGGTTTTATCAAAGTCATATTATCATTATAATATCAAAAACGCAGCGGAATATTGAACCATTTCAATGTGTTATATGTGGTTAAAAACCAAATTTTAACTTATTAAAGAAAACCCAAACAATAAGGATCCATGTATATGAATAATATGCAATCAAAACAACAACCATAGGGTGTTTTAGAAGACTACCTTCTTCCAAGCTTATGAGAAGGTGGACTTGAAGGAGATGATGATCTTGAAGTGGCAAGTCTTCAACCTAGAAGAACCTCAAGCTTGTATACCCCAAACTATCAACAAACACCCAAACTATGCTAGGATTTGAACTTGAAAACCCTTCCCTTTTTCCTTCCTTATTGCCGAACCCAAAAGAGAAAAAAAGAGAGTATTTTTGCTCTTGAGAAGTTGAGAGAAAATCTTACAATTGCATGTAAGAATTGATACAACCTATGTTATGTGTGTTGTCATCAAACTATGACTCCATGTGTTATAAGTAGTGCAAAATCACTTACAAAACACATGGGGGGGGGCCGGCCTCACAAGGTGGCAACCAACAATTTTTGTGCAAAACTTATAAAACATATACTTGTACATTTTATAGGTAAAAATGTAACATAACTTGTTACATATCTTATGTAACATATTACATATTATACACAACACACATAAGTGTTTATTTTGCCAAATAAACATATTCACATTTCTCTCAAAATAAATCATCCATATAATTTATTTACATATCTCAAGTGCAATTATTTAGAAAACCACTTTCTAAATGTTTCAAGTATTGATATTTATTTAAAGATCAAATCATATAAATAAATACCATAAATGTTTGTCTAGCTTGTTATTGGGTATGACCCGACTTGGATCATCACGTACTAGCCACGTCAATTTAATATGTGTCTTGGGCAGACGAATTCCAAACAATCTCCCACTTGCACAAGATTCATAGAAGATTGACGCAAGCAGCAAATACCGCCTAACAACGGTTTGCTACCCCTAATACGTATGACGAAGTGCCATTCAATAACATCATCCTCTTCAAGTCCCTTACTTGAAATGATTTAGGTGAATCGATCATTTATCCTTTTGTCACAGATGTTATGTTAAATCTTAGAGACACAGAGTGATCATTCTCCATTGATTTAACTTTGTAGCAGGCCTTAGACATCTTACTCTCAACGAATAAGAGGGACAAATTCCATCTCGACTACATACGTCTTTCACAATCACCTTATATCATACCTGAGCTTAGTCTTATGTACTGCCATGTTTTCAGAACAGCGAAGAGCTAAGTCAAAGTATAATATTCAGTGAATATCAAGACCCAATATGTATCTCAGGTCTGAGGATACAATGATATTCGCCTTTAACTCAAGATTACTTATGATCAATCACAGAGATTTCATGTAGTAATGCTTGATTGCAGGTCAGTCCAATATTTGTATCCCACAAATATCTATGAACCTTGGTAGCAACACTTTGCTCTATATTCAAAACTTTTGAATATCTACCAATCCAAGTTCATAATAATCTTACATTCATATTTGTTCCCACAAATATGATCGACTACGGACATTTAGAATAATTAACTTATTCATGGATTTAAACATGCAAAAATGGAACATAACACAATTTAAAATGCAAAATACCAATATTCATATAAAAGTGTTCCGATATCCAAATACATAAAACAGATCAAATCCAATCACTAGAATATCGAAGTCCCATGGCACAAGTATGACTCTCATGCTTGGGCCTTTCAAGGAGCTTCGTGAGTGGATCCGCAACATTTTGATCGGTGTGAACTTTGTGAATACATATCTTTCCCTTTTCAACTTCATCCCTTATGTAGTTGAATCTCCGCTCAATGTGCCTAGTCTTTTGATGTGCACGAGGTTCCTTGATTTGAGCAATCGCGCCCTCGTTATCACAAAGAATTTCTAGGGGTTCTTGAATGGAAGGAACAACCCCTAGATCGGCAATGAATTTCTTCAACCATGCAGCTTCTTGTGCTGCTAAAGAAGCGGCGATGTATTCAGACTCTGTAGTGGACAACGCAACCACATCCTGCTTTGAGCTTTTTCATGAAACAGCTCCTCCGTTTAGAATGAATATGTACCCCGATTGTGATCGAGAATCATCTCGATCAGTTTGGAAACTCGCATCCGTGTAACCCTTTACAACGAGCTCCTCCTCACCAGATCCATATATTAAGAACATATCTTTAGTGTTTCTAAGATATTTCAATATATATTTGACAGCCATCCAATGACTATCTCCTGGATTTTGCTGGTATCTACTTGTCATGCTCAAAGCGCATGACACGTCCGGTCTCGTGCATATCATAGCATACATGATGGATCCTATAGCAGATGCATATGGGATTCCACTCATTTTCTCTTGCTCAACTTTTGAGCTAGGAGATTGAGAAGTACTCAATATAGTTCCTCTTTGAATAGGTACCAAACCTTTCTTAGAGTTTTCCATCTTGAACCTTTTCAAGATTTTGTCTATGTATGCACTTTGATTCAAACCTATTAAGCGCCTTGATCTATCCCTATAGATCCTTATTCCCAAAATATAGGCGGCTTCACCAAGATCCTTAATGGAAAAGCAACTTCCAAGCCAGGCTTTTACACCTTCCAAGGTTGGAATGTCATTTCCAAATAGTAGAATGTCATCGACATATAATACTAGAAAAGTAATGATGCTCCCACTAGCCTTCTTATACACACAAGCTTCATCAGCGTTTTTGATGAAGCCAAATTTCTTGACTTCTTCATCAAAACGACGATTCCAGCTTCTTGATGCTTGTTTCAATCCATAGATTGATTTCTTTAACTTGCATACTTTATTAGGATGTTTTGGATCGACAAAACCTTCAGGCTGATCCATATAGACATCTTCCTCAAGATATCCATTTAGAAAAGCGGTTTTGACATCCATTTGCCATATCTCATAGTCATAATGTGCGGCTATGGCAAATAATATCCTAATAGACTTTAGCATTGCCACAGGCGAAAAAGTTTCATCATAGTCGACCCTCGAGTTTGAGTGAAACCTTTTGCTACAAGTCTAGCTTTATAAGTAAGCAAGTTTCCATGCATATCGTGTTTCAATTTGAACACCCATTTACTTCCAACTACTTTGGAATTAGGAGGTTCAACAACCAATTCCCAAACTTGGTTGTCATACATGGATTGCATCTCAGCGTTCATGGCCTCTAGCCATTTGTCCGAATCTGATTTGGACATTGCATCATGGTAGGTGGTAGGTTCATCAGAAACTACCATGTAGCATTCATCCACGAGAAATCCATATCTCTCAGGTGGATAAGTAGCTCTACCAGATCTACGAACGTTTTGTGTGTCTTGATCAACCCTTTGATCATCTTCAACATCCTTTTGTTGAATGCTAGTGTCACCCAAGTGTGTATCTGTCAGTGGTTCTTGATCTTCTTCAAGTTCCACTGTTCTGGAACTAGTTCCTTCCATAAGGAATTTAGTTTCCAAGAACTCAGCCTTTCGAGCAACAAATACATTTTGCTCATTAGGATTGTAGAAATAATATCCCAAATCATCTTTAGGATATCCTACAAAGATACATTTAGTAGATCGGGGCTCTAATTTGTTTGAGGCATCATGTCTTACATAAGCCTCACAACCCATACCTTTAAATATGACAAAGATGGAACTCTTCCATGCCATATTTCAAAAGGTGTTTTCTCCACTTTCTTGGTGGGAGCCATATTTAAAATTCGGGCAGCAGAGATTATGGCATATCCCCAAAATGATAGAGGTAGTGAGCTTTTACTCATCATGGAACGAACCATATCTAATAGAGTTCGATTCCTCCTTTCAGACACACCATTATGTTGTGGTGTTCCAGGTGGAGTTAGTTGTGAGATAATCCCACAACTTCTAAGATGATCTTGAAAAGCATCACTTAGGTATTCACCTCCTCTATCAGAACGAAGAATTTTTATTGACTTACTGAGTTGGTTTTCTACTTCATTCTTGAAAATTTTGAACATTTCAAAAGCTTCACTCTTATGTTTTAATAAGTATACATAACCGTAACGACTATAGTCATCGGTGAATGTAATGAAGTATCTTTCACCATTCCTAGTCATTGGCTTAAAAGGACCACATACATCCGAATGTATGATACCTAATAAATCTTTTGCCCTTTCATTAGTGCCTTTGAAAGGTGCTTTAGTCATCTTGCCTTGTAAACAAGATTCACATACATTAAATGAATCATTTGATTTTGTTTTCAAAAGACCATTCTTTTGAAGTGTTAGTATGCGGTTCTTATTTATATGGCCAAGACGACAATGCCAAATATAGGTTTCACTTAAATCTAATTTAAGTTTCTTGGTGGTAGCTTGGTACATTGAGTTATCATATGTTGGTTTTCATGAACTAATTCATAAATACCATTTAAAGGCATAGCTTTAAAATAAAATACATCATTCATAGAAACATGGATATCATTGTTAACAAAATTAAAATCATATCCAACATGTCTTAAACGGGAAACAGAAATAATACTCCTAGTCAAACTAGGTGCATACAAAACATTGTTCAATACAATTTCCAACCATTTGGAAGTTTCAAAAGATAGTCTCCTTGGGCTTCAACATGCACCAATGCACCATTGCCCATAAAGAGACTAATGTCTCCCTTCTTGATGTGCTTCTTTCTTCTGAACCCCTGTAACATATTACAAATATGAGTTCCACATCCGGTATCCAATACCCATATGTAAGAAAAAACAGTATTAAGCTCAATATATATCATAAATATTGTACCTGAGGTTTGCCCTGCATCCCTCTTAGCTTTTAACTCTTTGAGATAGGTTGGACAATTACGTTTCCAATGTCCTACCTCCCCACACTCAAAGCATGGGTCATTGACAGCAACCTTTTGCTTCTTCGCTTTGGGTATCCATTTTTCCCTTTCCTTTGCCTTTGAAATTCCCTTTGTTGTTACCCTTCCCTTAGCAACATTTGCCTTGGGTCCGGAGTAAGCCCTTTTCTTTCCGCCTTCATTGATCGTGAGAACGGGTTGAACTTTTCCTCCCATACTAGCCTCGGCCGTTTTGAGCATCCCATGGAGCTCGGAAACGGTCTTGTCCCATCCGTTCATGTTATAATTTAACACGAAAGTTTCAAATCTCTTAGATAATGAGTTAAGGATCATATCCGTAGCTAGCTCATTTGAGACGGGACAATTAAGCCTTTCGAGGCGATCAACGTAGCTTTTCATTTTAAGAACATATGTTGAGACGGGTTGTGAATCATCCATGCGACATGCATGAAGCGCTCGAACCGTTTCGAAGCGTTCAACCCTTGCCTTTTGTTGGAACATTTCCTTGAGTTGGGTAATCATGTCGTATGCCCCATGGTGCTCGAACTCCTTTTGGAGTTCGGGAGTCATACTCGCTAGCATTATGCAACTAACTTGCACGGAGTCCTCGACATATTTAACCCAATCATTATAGGCTTCAACATCAGTTTCTTCGGGCTCATCAGGAATAGGATCGTCTAAAATATAGGATTTCTTTTCGTGCCTGAGAACAATTCTCAAGTTACGAAACCAATCCACAAGTTATTTTGGTTAAGACGATCCTTTTCAAGGATGGATCTTAGTGAAAAGTTATGGACGTTTGGGTTGGGGTTAATTGCATTGTTAGCGGCCATCTACAAGATTAACAAAGTTCTTTATTAGTATTTTCGATATCAAATATAAATTTTAATTGTTAATACCCTTTTATGTCTCATAGACAATTAATAATTAAAACCTAGAATCCAACGTTACATTTAAATGATGGTTAGGTGACCTTTATCCCATGATCTAAATTAACAAGGTAGTCAACGTTTGACAATTGCAACTTTTACAATTTCTAGTGGTATGGGACCGGTTTAATATCTCATATTAAGTTGGCATGTTTAATCCCATCAACGCCTTTGGTTATCATGCTTCGGTGACCCTAATCACATGGTTTCCAAATCAAGTTGTCCTACTTATACACACATGTAAATTTATCTTATACTAGTGGTTAGGTGACCTTTATCCATAAGTACAATAAATTTACCTTAACTTATAAGTTCCCTCAAAGTAGTTAGGTGACCTTTATCCTACAAAGAGTTCCCAAATAATTAAGTGTTGTATAAAAGATGGCGTTTTAACTTGTTTTAAAAGGGTCGTTTGAGTTTTTATATTCTAGTTAAAACTATGTACCATAATGAATTTTGAAATCCAAATTTCAAGGTTCTTTTTATAAAATCCATTTTTATAATTGTGACCATTAACTTTTAATAAAACCCATTTTAATTTACCAAGTTAATGTCAATATTAAAACCAATTTTAATCTTTATGTGTGTCTTTTAGTTTGTTGGTTTTTAAGCATCCACATGACAAAATAATAAACAACCATACAAACATGACAAACATAATAATAAGTGCACAACATTAGCCAACTATTTTGACCACACTTGTTAGCCGAAACAAGTGGGTCAAAAGGTCTCAACCTAAGGGACAAAGTAACACAAAATTTTGTGTTAGTTGAGCTCCCACTTGATCTTGCATCCAAATGCTTCAAGTAACCTTTTGTGATGTGATTTGAATGTCTTTCTTCACTCTTCCTTTTGGCCTCCAAAACAGCCCCTAAACTCTTTAAAGCTTTCTTGGAGATTACATTTACAAGAAAAATGCTACTAATCTATTTATTACATACCAAATGGAATAAATAAATTACATAACCAAATGAATGAATAAAATCCTATTTAACTATTACAACCATTGAATAATTAAATAAATACAAACACATCCATACATCCCAATCAATCACAAGGTCTTTTGGCTAAGTTGTGACACTAAAATACACAAGAAAAAGAACCCTTTTTGTGTATATATATTGGCCCAAAAATGCAGAAAATTTGGCCAAAAAATTGTTTTTGTCCAAACAAAAAACAACTTTTGATGCATATATCCATATAACCGGCTCTAGATGCCATTGTTGGGTCTTGTTGGGTTTTATCAAAGTCATATTATCATTATAATATCAAAAACGCAGCGGAATATTGAACCATTTCAATGTGTTATATGTGGTTAAAAACCAAATTTTAACTTATTAAAGAAAACCCAAACAATAAGGATCCATGTATATGAATAATATGCAATCAAAACAACAACCATAGGGTGTTTTAGAAGACTACCTTCTTCCAAGCTTATGAGAAGGTGGACTTGAAGGAGATGATGATCTTGAAGTGGCAAGTCTTCAACCTAGAAGAACCTCAAGCTTGTATACCCCAAACTATCAACAAACACCCAAACTATGCTAGGATTTGAACTTGAAAACCCTTCCCTTTTTCCTTCCTTATTGCCGAACCCAAAAGAGAAAAAAAAGAGTATTTTTGCTCTTGAGAAGTTGAGAGAAAATCTTACAATTGCATGTAAGAATTGATACAACCTATGTTATGTGTGTTGTCATCAAACTATGACTCCATGTGTTATAAGTAGTGCAAAATCACTTACAAAACACATGGGGGGGGGGGGCGGCCTCACAAGGTGGCAACCAACAATTTTTGTGCAAAACTTATAAAACATATACTTGTACATTTTATAGGTAAAAATGTAACATAACTTGTTACATATCTTATGTAACATATTACATGTTATACACAACACACATTAGTGTTTATTTTGCCAAATAAACATATTGACATTTCTCTCAAAATAAATCATCCATATAATTTATTTACATATCTCAAGTGCAATTATTTAGAAAACCACTTTCTAAATGTTTCAAGTATTGATATTTATTTAAAGATCAAATCGTATAAATAAATACCATAAGTGTTTGTCTATCTTGTTATTGGGTATGACCCGACTTGGATCATCACGTACTAGCCACGTCAATTTAATATGTGTCTTGGGCAGACGAATTCCAACATATCTCCCACTTCAACATAGAATATTGACGTATCAACACCTGGCATTATAATGGCGCTCAGAGATCTTGGAGACAAAGTAAGATGGCCACAAAAGAAAAATGATTCTTACTTCAAAAAGAAGGATCCTAGCCAATGGTGCGCGTATCACGAAGACTTTGGTCATCTTACTGAAGATTGCAAGATGTTGAGAAGGGAGATTTCTACTCTTCTGGCACAACTGTCGAAGGAATCACTTTTGATTTTAATGCTGCGATACTTCGTGAAATTCTACATTTGGGTGAAGAATCAGACGACGCAGTAGAATTAGCTTACGATTTTGACCTTATTCGTCGGTGTTTTCAAAGAATGGGATATGTTGGTCAAATAAAGCTTCCTTTTGATAAGAGTGGATTTCAAGGACGTTGGAGATACCTTGCTTACTTGTTGTTAGTAAGTCTGAGCAATCGTAAGGCTGGATTTGATCAGCTTTCTGCTCAGATTTCTTCGCAGATGGTTGCTTTGGTTATAATCGACCTTATCCGTTTTCAACATACTTCTATCATGCGTTTTTTGATCAAATCAATGCCAAGGCGAAGAATAGGTTTCTATTATATCCTCGTTTTGTTATGGCGATAGTTAGACATTTTTGTCCGAACTTGGTATTTGATCCAGGTCCTCGCTATGTACCACATGC
>CM067170.1:145035181-145052828 GCA_034093135.1 Erigeron breviscapus | reverse complement strand
GTTGTGGGCAGGTAACTGATGAACAAATTGAAAATGTTGCCCAAGTTGTTGAGCAGGTTGTTGAGGAAGTTGAGCAAGAGGCTCAAATAGACTTAAATGTAGGGGCTGGTGAACAAGTGAATGTAGAGACTGGTGAACAGTCTGGTGAACAGACAGTTGGGATGGCTCCAAAATGGGATGACGTAGATTCCCCAATGTCTGAAGGTTTTGATGCAAACTTGAATTTTCTGGGTGAAGATGTCCAAGAAGAAGAAAGTCTACCAGAAATGCCACCACCTCCACCAGAAATGCCACCACCACCACCACCTTCAATTCCAGCACACACTCAATACTTCACTCCAGCAACCACTCAACCTTCACAATCTCAACCTCCACCTCGTGCGCCGGAGTCACCAGTTGCAACATCTGAAGCTGCAACTGAAGAGGACTGGGCACAAGTTCCTCTAATGACCAGATTACCTTCAACTCTTGAACCTCCCAGTGGTCTCTCCACTTCATCTTCTGCCGAGGTCCAAGGCCTTTTAAGTAAGGTGGTGGACCTGGAGAGATCACTCCAGACTTCATCTCAGGTTATTTCAGACTTCAAATAACCTGGCATCTGAGATGAATGTCTTTGCTGGGAATGAGAAGCTGGTTTATGAGAAGCTTGATGAACTGGTACTGGCCACAAACAAAAACACTGAAACTTTCAAAGTAGCAGTCCAGGGTCTAGAGACAAGGATGGTTAATTCTGTTCAGACTGCAGTCACTGGCGAACTGGCAGGTCTGAAAGAAGATGTTCAGAACTTGGTTTTCAGGGTCAGTTCTCTGGAGACTAGACCCACACTAGACCAGGATGCAGTTGTCAGCACAATAAGTGATGCATGTACAAGGAAGTTCAGAAACAATATGCTGAAAGAAATATGTGAAGAAGTTTCTGAGACTGTTCTTCATAGCATTCATGATGGGGTGTTACCCCAAGTAGACAAGTTACTGGATGAGAAGTTGCCAAAACACTTGCCTAAAGCTGTTGCAAATGTTCAGAAGGAAGTGCAGGCACTCAAGAAAGTTGTGACTGAAACAACTCCAGTAGCAGGTACAACATTTGGTACACTGGACAGACTTATGCTTGAATAATTATGGAATGATCTCAAGTCAAGGACTGGTGATCATTCCAAGGGGGAAAAGTCGTCTGGTGACCAAACACTGAAGCAATTGTCACAAAGAGCATATGGCACTGAAGCCGGGCTAACTGAAGGAGCTACTGGTACTGAAGCCAGTGAGCCCCAGTTTGAGTCCTTCCCAGATATTCCATCAACTCTGAAGTCAGTTAAGGGAAAACAACAAATGGAATCTGGAGAGGAAGAGCAAACTGTTGAAGATACTGATGATGAAACATCCAAGAAGCTTGAACAAGAATGCATCATGATAGAGATTTTCAAAAGAAATCAAAAAGATGAACTGCTGGCCCATCAAAGGGAGATGGCAACTATGGGTACTCTGGATTCTTACAATGCTGGCAGGTTAGGCATTAATATTGAAGTGTATAAAAAGATGAAGGATGACCCCAGAGTTCATCAATGTTTGAGTTTATTGGATGATGTTCATGTACCAGAACTCATCAGACAAAGAAAGGATGAACTGGTAAGCCTCCAGAAAAAGATCAGAAAGAACGCTGGTGCTCTGGAGATAGAGTACAGGAAGCGACTTACTGGCTTACCAAAATTGACTGCTAGACAAATCAAAGCAATCAAAGATGCTGATGTAAGCAATTTCATTCCCCTGGACACTTCTCGAAAAATCAATCGTCAAGAACTCCAATCTGCTGTAGAGCAAAAGAGAGTGTCCAAGGAAACTGAATCATTGATCCAGCAAGCCAAGCTAAAAGAAAAATACAATGAGATGTTGAATTTCAGGGCTGATGCCAGAAGGATCACTGGTGCTGAAATCAAATTGGCTGAAGATCATGAAGGCATGTCTAAGTTTGAAGTAAAGTTGACCAGGAGGGTAACTTTACTGATGAGGAGGAAAAGTACTTCAGTCCAAGCATTTGGATGGAGTGAACTGAAAGAAATCGCTTTAACGTTCAGGGGGAAGACAAATGTGTCGACTGATGTTAAAGCATTTCTGAAAAGAGTTGAAAAGGTATGGAGAAGAAAGCAACAGATGGAAGTTGCAATGGGCATAAGATCGCCAGATTCAATACCATCTTCTCCATCACCAAAGAGAAAGGCTACTGAAGATGCTCCAGGACAGACATCAAAAAGAAGGGCCTGACTCTTATCATTTACTTGTTGTAAATTATTGTTTTATGAAAATTGTAAACTATTTTATTAGTTGATGTATGTAATAATAGTTGCAATTTTTGATTCATATAAGTAAATGATCAGATTTAGTCTAAGTTAGAACTTAAATGATGAAACTAAAAACACTCATGATCTATAAAGTGTTTTCCAGTAACTTAGATTTTTAGACTAAGTCAAAACTTGTGTTTTTCAAGCATACAAAATGTATAGATTCAGCTTGAAAACACTTGCATTATTTCTAAACAAATAGGGGGAATTTGTTAGGTCCAGATTTAGTCCAGATTTACTGGACTCGCTCCAGACTCGACTACTGGAGACTTACTGAAGATCTGTCCAGAAACGTGTTCTACTGGACCTACTCCAGACTTGGAATCTGGAGTCCCTCTGAAGATTTGTCCAGAAATAATGGAAGACCAGTGAGCAAATACTTGTATAGGAAATCTGGAGTATTCTCCAGATTAGCTCACTGGACTTCACCCCCGGTCCAGATCAACTCTACTGAAGACATTCTCACTGAAGTCAAAGACTGAAGTCAGAATAAAGAAGACTTACAAATGGCGGAGTCCACTGGAAGTCTTACCAGATCTGTACACTGGAGGATTGTCAGTGTTCTAGACCCTACAAGTCTGAACACTGATATCGAGGATTGACTTTTCCCTTTACACACTTTCCAAAGAACAATCCACTTGTTCTTTACCAAAGTATACGTGTGTAAAGGTGGTTGGATAAAAGGATACAAAGTCATTTGATGTGACTTTATCCTTATTCCTTATCCAATACATTTAATGTTCTTGTCGGATCATTAAATGCATGCAACCAGATTTGTACGGCACAAAATTCACTGGTGAATTTTGTTGCCTATAAATACAAAGTCATTTCCTTGAGAAAATAACTTTTAAGCATACATTTTGCATTTAAGTGAATTTGTCCAAATACTCTCGATCTTAAACAGGGATACTTCACAAACTTTAAGTATCTCGATCCAAAAGAGTTATTTGACAAATATAGATCATTTGTAATTCATAGGTTGTTAGGATACATACTTATTTGTATTATCTTGATTACGCACAACCTTGTATTTTATTTAACATCATAAATAAAATACACAATTGAAAAATACATAATGTTCCACTTTACTTGTTTATTGCTTTAAGTCTTGTATTACTTTGTTTATATATTCTTGCATTTATTTACAAGTAATACTAGTCCATTCTAGTGATTATTAGACTTGTTGTATTTTACACTTTCCTGGTTAACCATCGAACTTAAGGGACTCACAGTTTAGAATAAGATTTGTTTTCAAAAGTTCTGGCAGAAAAGGCAGAAGTTTGGGCTTTCTGTTTGGAATCTCTAGGAGATGAACCCCCTATGAGAATCCTCCCTAGAAATGATAGCAAATGTAGTCTTAACATTAGGCAGAGGGTCTCTGGTGAGAATATTACTCCTAACAGGAATATATTCATCATCCAATCCCATTAGAAATTGCATAAGTTTCAAAGTTTGATTATGGCTTTTAAAATCATTTGCATACAAACACAGGTTGGCAAGTGAACCAAGGCATCATATTGCTTCCAAAGAGAGTTTAATTTATGGTAATATTCAGAAACAGGAGTACCATTTTGAGTAAGAGAGTTGATACTGTGGTGCAGATTAAAAATAATTGACCCATCCACTTTATCATAAGTTTCCTTAAGTTCTTCCCACACAAGGTTAGCCTGTTTTGAAAAAATTTGACCTAAATAAACCTCTTCATTTACAGAACCTAAAATCCAGGACAGTACAACAGAGTTGCACCTGTCCCATTGTTTTGAAAGAATATCATCATTTTCATTTTTCACAACAGTCCCATTGATAAATCCAACCTTGTTTTTTGTTTAAGAGGCAAAATCATAGCACATGCCCAAACCTTATAGTTCTCAGTCCCTTTTAATTTAAACCCAATCAAAGGTATCCCACTGGTGTCACTAGCATGTAAGTATAGAGGGTCACCAAAATAAAGTCTGCTTATTTGGGTTGGTTCAGGTTCACTGAAATTATCATCATTAGTGACTTCATCCTCATTATGAGGGTTATTAGGAAAGATACCATCATTAGGTGGAATAACAGGTGGTACATTAGCATCCATATTAAACACTTAGATAAGCAGAAAAATAAAGACAAGAACACACAGCAGATAATCAAGAAGCAGTAACAAGCACACAAGAGCACATAAGTAAGTAAAGCACCAAAAACAACTAAAGATAACCAGCAAAAAACAAGAAATAACACAATAACAAACAGATTAGAATAAGGGATCCCAACCTATAGGCCAAACTCCCAATACTTGAAGCACTCCAAGTAAAGGGTTATTTGCTACTGATATGGGTAGCTGAAGAATACTTACAGTGGGGTCGCCAACAGTAATTCTTTAATACTTAAATCGGGACGAGATATATATCCAGGGACAAAGATGAAGATTCTTCAATGGTCAAGCCCTAAATCTAAAAAAGATTGAGCCCAACACAGAGAATCAATTCTCAACTCTTACTATATCATTTAATCTCAAGAGATTAAACGTCAGAGGAGATAAAATAATATATAAGAGGATACCCAACACCCTAAAAAGAGTTAGGTTTTAATAATACGGATAAATAAATATTTTCAATCAACGATGATCCCATACCCTAAAAAGAGTTGAGATAACAAAGATCGATCGATTGAAGTTAGGAGATGGATGAACTTGGCTTTGATACCATGAAAACTTTTGTAATCGAACCAATAATAGAGATTTGGGACTAACTAAATAATATTATTGATAGAAAAGGGTTTTCAACATAAACATAAATACAGAAAATACTGATAAAATAAAATGGTTGATTCAATCTAAACAGCCAGAATATCAAGAAATAACAGAAGAAATAGAGACATAATAGAAACGGCTGCCAGAAAGAATGAATGTGAGAAAACCTAGGAGTATGAATATATAGTCCTAGGTATAAGCAACGGTCACATCAACAAAGATACAAAATAGACCCCAGAGTTAATAATAATCAGTATATTAACTCTGGTCTTCAACTTCTTGACAACTTTGGTCCTTTGAGAAGTCTTTCAACATCTTTAGCCCTTGAGGTATGCCATCCATGCATCTTAGACCAAAACTCCAGAAATGTAATCCTGCACATAGCTCAACATAGATAATAAGAGAAAAGATTGATAAATTCAAGCAAGGATTGCCCAATAATTTAACAATACCTCTATCACTTATTCATTATTACCCTTAGAATAAATCTCAACCACTCATTTTTTTTCTCTCCTCAAATCTCAACCACTCATTTTTCTCTCTCCTCCATAAATTTCTCTAATTCATTCAAAATCTTTTATCTCAAAACCGTAAATCGATAAATTATAAAAATTATATGGGTGTTCTTAAAATTTCATGCTCTTTCATTAGAGATGTCATTCGATATACTTTCGACGAATTTTTAAATCCGAAGGTGGAGCCCGTACGGCTAAGGTATTTGGCTATCACACTCTATGAGATATCACAACCTATGAAAAAAAATCTCAGAGTATAAAAGAGTCATAGACATAACAAAGTAGTAACAATCATTAACATCTAAAAACAATACAAGCTTAAACACACTACCCTTTAATAACTCGAAGACGAAGAGAAACAGCTTTTCGTATTGCATCCTTGGCTTCTTGAATGGTATATTTCTGAGCAAACTCTATTGCATATTGAACAACTTTTGACTTGTGAATGTTGCTTTCATGAAGTAATATCTTGGTGCAATACTTTGCTCGTAGATTTTCCAGCTGGAATTTTTGAGTCACATTTCCCTTTGCGTTCTCACTCTTAAAACCAGGATTCCATCTTGAAAGCTTATCTCCTACATATGTATCCATATGGCACATCAAGAAGACACCACAGTCATTGTGGTTATTCTTAGTTCTCCAATTCATTTCAAGTATTGAGGGATTCAGTTTTTCAATTGCTGATGCTCTTCGATGCTTGTGTTTTTTCAAATGATGGCAAAATAGTTTGTGCTGAAAAAAACATAGGAGATTTTGTTATGTAACTGGTGATAAAAAAGTAAAAAAAATCTTTAAAAAATCAGAAAATAAAACAAAAAATAGTAAGTACAGTAGTAACATAACAAAGTACGTTAGATTATTATTTAGCAAAGGAGTGAAAATCAAAAAACTTACAATAACATCACAAACTTTCTTGTATTTTAGATCATAGTCACTGCATTGAGCTCTGTTATCTATGATATTGAATTCCATTCTTTTAAGATTAAAAACAACAAGGTAAAAGTGACTTGAAGCAACAACAGGGAAAAATACCTGCATACTCAAAAAAATTAACGTAAACTGTTTTAGTACAAATGTGAAAATGTCAAGAAAAATGTATATCGAATACATCAAAAATTGTATATAAAGAGAAACACGTACAAGTTGGACATCTTTCATAGCCACAAGTTTGTCATTATCTTCCAACGCAAATTTGATATTTGATTCAAAAATCTTGTAAGCTTTTTTGAAACTTAAAGTCCCATCCCACATGTTGGTGGACTGTAATGGAAAAAAAATATGAATATAAATATAAACATTATTTTAAAAAATTACAAAAATTGTAAAAATTATAATATTACTGAAAAGGTACGACTTACAATAGTTGAAGTTTGTAAAAATATTCTTCTTACAGATGATCCAGACACTTGCTCTTCTTCATTCAGTATCAAACTCCAAATGTCTATTACATTTGCATCGACCCAAGTTGATGGTGATAAACTTTCACATATTGCACGGGTTAACATTTTGCCTGATTTTGTTTCAAACAAAATTTCCCTAACAAGATAAACAAAACCAGAAAACAAAAAATAATAAATTATTATACAATGAAAAAGAAAAATCAAACCTTCAAAAACTAAACTTAAAATAAAAAATATCCTATGGGCAATTGAACAAATTTGAAAAGGTACTTACCCAGGCTGGTTCTTCCAAATAAACACAAACCCAGAAACATCAAACTCTAATCTTGAGATGTCAGTAGTTATGCTTGTCTTTTTAAGCTTATATGGGGAAGAAATATACTTTGAAGGTTTCATTATTCTTCTCACAAATCTAACTGGTTGTGCATTATTATCATTTTCTCTCACATTATGTTCTTGTTGTATAAGCTTTTCTTCAGACATCAAATAATAACCATTTTCAGCAACATATCCTTGAATATCAGCAGATTGAGGAGTCGAATTAGGAAACATAATGAAATTCGTATTCGTTTTGATTGGAGTGATGTAACTGTCAGTTTCTTTGTAGAACATAACTGCATTTTCAAAATCAACTCTTTGTTCATCTTCATCATCTTCTTCATTTTCAGAATGATTATTTTCTTCATAAGCATCTCTGGTACTCTCATTGCTAATTTCTTCTTTTGCCTCCTTAAGAAATTGGTGAAACTTGTGATTTAACTTTGCTAGCTTTGTATCGTTTGGAAACTTTGATACCCCTCGATCCAAATTCTTTACAACTTTAACGAATAGTGCTTCCATCTTTGAATAGTATTTTTTCTGGAAAAAAAAATGTAAGATTTAGAATAGCAAAAACAATATTTGAAATTTTCATGGTAAGCTAAATTGTTTTTAGATATATAAAAGTGTTAGTTTTATACCTCATTTGTAACTGCAGATGATGATAGTTTACTTTCAAGATTATTTTTAGGAGTACACTCTTCTTCAACAAAAGTTTCTGAACACACAGGATGCAAAGGAAGTTTTCCAAAACTCCCATTCATCTCAAGTTCAACTTTTACACGCTCTAGAATATAGGTACGATTCCAATTTTTGATTGCTGGTCTTGTACGAGTTACATTAAACTTTTCACATAGAGTTGAATCAAGATAAAGCAACTGCATTAAGTGAACAAGTAAAGAAACAAAAAGCAAACTTTTAGCTACACATAAAATACATGCACAAATTAAAAAATAAGTAGTAAGTGCAATTAGATATAAATACCTGCAAAAATGTCATTGGTCCAGTAAAATAAGATTCTTCATTTGGAAGTGGCCAAATATCCTTGCACTTTTTTAAATGATGTATCAAGAAACTACACCAATCAATCTTTTTGATATCTGTGTCTTCACATATTCGATCAATAATTGCTCTTAGAAGAGGCACATTACAAGCACCGGTTTTGTCGCTAGAAATCATTGTTATTATGAATAACATCAAAAAATTGCATTTGAAAAGCAGTCCCGTATCGTCAGAATTTCTCATAACATCAGACAAATGATTTGTCCGAATGGACACCACATTAAACTGAGATTTCCACTGACTACTAAAAGATTCTTCATCTTCTTTGCACTCTTTTATAGGCAAAGAGAGCAAATCAATGTCTCCCATAGGAATCCCCAGTATGTCATGTACAGACTTGCGGTTTATTTGAATTGATTCAGAAGAAAGGTTAATCACTAAAGACTCAACATCAAGATTATCAACAACAAAAAATCCCAACAAACCAGAAAGTTCATCTGTTGTCATCCTAATAAAGCTTCCAAAACCCATGTCTCGCAAAACTTCTTTCTGTGTTTCTTTAAGAAGATTGATAACGTTGAACAACGCATTCGGTGTGTTTCTAATCCTAACAGATGATTGAACATGATTACTTTTTCCCAAATTTTTTTTGTCCTTTACTGACTTTTTAACTGTTTTGTCGGTTTTTTGTTTCTTTAAAGGCTTATGTTTATCCTTTGCAACCTTTTGTCTTCCACGTTTCTTAGACTTCATTACATTGCAAGCAGCCTCTTCTAAATAATATTGATTCTCCAAATGGTCATGGGTATCAAATTCAAAAATCTTAGCAGACTTTTTAAAAGTCGTTTCAGAATTTTCAGCGCAAATTAAAGCATTTGAAAAGGTCTTCTTAGCAGATTTGGATTTCATTTGCAGTTTTGTTTTTTTGCTCTATAATTTCAAAAACAAATGCATAACAGGGATTAATAAAATAATAATTAGAAAAAACACAAATGTTCTCTAATTACACAGCGTCAGATTAAAATGAATTAGGTAATTTAAAAATTATTATATAAAAAATACAATAAAATATAGAAATAAAACATACCAGTATGCATAAAATTGCTTTCTGAAGAAGTTGAGTTTTTAATTGAAACCCTAATTTATCAAAAGGTGGAAATTAAAAAAAAATATATACTTCACACAATCTACACAAATCTACACAAATGTAGTGTGACCAAAAAAAGAGCAAGCTAACTGTAACAAGACAACTAATAATAACTTAAAAACTGAAACTGATTCAGTAATACGCCGAATCTGACTCAGCTTCACACTATCTAGACATAATCTACACAAATGTAGTGTGACCAAAAAAAGAGCAAGCTAACTGTAACAAGACAACAAAATAACAAAAATGAAACTGATTCAGTAATACGCCGAATCTAACTCAGCTTCACACTATCTAGACATAATCTACACAAATGTAGTGTGACCAAAAAAAGAGCAAGCTAACTGTAACAAGCTAACAAAAAAAAAAATATCATACCTTCACACAAATCTACTCACAAATCTACACAATGTGTATTTTCACCAAACAAAACAGGAGCTACCTGTAACAAGACAACTAAAATAACACAAAATTGAAACTGATTCAGTAATACGCCGAATCTGACTCAGCTTCACAGTATATACACATAATCTACACAAAAAATGTAGTGTCACCAAAAAAAGAAACTAACTGTAAAAAAATAACTAAAAATAACACAAAATTGAAACTGATTCAGTAATACGCCGAATCTGACTCAGCTTCACAGTATATACACATAATCTACACAAAAAATGTAGTGTCACCAAAAAAAGAATCCCAAGCTAACTGTAACAACCTAAGCAATAATATTTCAAATCTGAAACTGATTTAGCTTCATATAATCCAAAAAGTTTTTATTGTAAAACTTCATAATAATTGATATTTTACATGTAGCTACACATAAAAAGATACACAAATGTAGTTCGTCCAAACAAAGTCAAACAAACTGTAACAAGACAACTAAAATAACTAAAAACTGAAACTGATTCAGTAATACGCCGAATCTGACTCAGCTTCACACTATCTAGACATAATCTACACAAATGTAGTGTGACCAAAAAAAGAGCAAGCTAACTGTAACAAGACAACTAAAATAACACAAAATTGAAACTGATTCAGTAATACGCCGAATCTGACTCAGCTTCACAGTATATACACATAATCTACACAAAAAATGTAGTGTCACCAAAAAAAGACCAAACTAACTGTAACAAGACAACTAATAATAACTTAAAAATTGAAACTGATTCAGTAATACGCCGAATCTGACTCAGCTTCACAGTATATACACATAATCTACACAAAAAATGTAGTGTCACCAAAAAAAGAAACTAACTGTAACAAGACAACTAATAATAACTTAAAAACTGAAACTGATTCAGTAATACGCCGAATCTGACTCAGCTTCACACTATCTAGACATAATCTACACAAATGTAGTGTGACCAAAAAAAGAGCAAGCTACCTGTAACAAGCTAACAAAAAATGAAACTAACTCAGCTTCACACTATCTAGACATAATCTACACAAATGTAGTGTGACCAAAAAAAGAGCAAGCTAACTGTAACAATTAACTAAAAATAACACAAAATTGAAACTGATTCAGTAATACGCCGAATCTGACTCAGCTTCACAGTATATACACATAATCTACACAAAAATGTAGTGTGACCAAAAAAAGAGCAAGCTACCTGTAACAAGCTAACAAAAAATGAAACTAACTCAGCTTCACACTATCTAGACATAATCTACACAAATGTAGTGTGACCAAAAAAAGAGCAAGCTACTGTAACAAGCTAACAAAAAATGAAACTAACTCAGCTTCACACTATCTAGACATAATCTACACAAATGTAGTGTGACCAAAAAAAGAGCAAGCTACTGTAACA
The DNA here is from genome assembly GCA_034093135.1 of Erigeron breviscapus. Classification (NCBI taxonomy): domain Eukaryota; kingdom Viridiplantae; phylum Streptophyta; class Magnoliopsida; order Asterales; family Asteraceae; genus Erigeron; species Erigeron breviscapus. The sequence continues at coordinate 145,041,574 of CM067170.1, read as the reverse complement.
AGCTAACAAAAAATGAAACTAACTCAGCTTCACACTATCTAGACATAATCTACACAAATGTAGTGTGACCAAAAAAAGAGCAAGCTACCTGTAACAAGCTAACAAAAAATGAAACTAACTCAGCTTCACACTATCTAGACATAATCTACACAAATGTAGTGTGACCAAAAAAAGAGCAAGCTACCTGTAACAAGCTAACAAAAAATGAAACTAACTCAGCTTCACACTATCTAGACATAATCTACACAAATGTAGTGTGACCAAAAAAAGAGCAAGCTACTGTAACAAGCTAACAAAAAATGAAACTAACTCAGCTTCACACTATCTAGACATAATCTACACAAATGTAGTGTGACCAAAAAAAGAGCAAGCTACTGTAACAAGCTAACAAAAAATGAAACTAACTCAGCTTCACACTATCTAGACATAATCTACACAAATGTAGTGTGACCAAAAAAAGAGCAAGCTAACTGTAACAAGCTAAGCAAAAAAAATTATAGAAAAAAAAACAGACACAATTAAAATACAAATGTTCTCTAATTACACAGCGTCAGATTAAAATGAATTAGGTAATTTAAAAATTATTATATAAAAAATACAATAAAATATAGAAATAAAACATACCAGTATGCATAAAATTGCTTTCTGAAGAAGTTGAGTTTTTAATTGAAACCCTAATTTATCAAAAGGTGGAAATTAAAAAATATGAAGGAAGACGTAATGGTAACAATATTTCGAAATACTGATTTTTAATCTCCATTTTACATAATCGAAACCCTAATTTAGAGATATAGAACGAAGGTAAATATATTTTTAGAAAGGAAGGGTGGGGGAGAAGTAGAGATGTTTATGATGAGAGAAATATGATCTTTTTATTTTTATATCTGGTTGTGAATAAAAATTTCAAAATTAGATAAATAAGAGGGATCGAATTTGTAACTATAAATAGTCCGTATCTTTAAATGAAACTAATTGTTTCCTATAAAAATTCATTTATAATTTAAAAATCATTTAATAAAACTCCCTTTTTCCTAAAATAGCGAGATAGATCACCAACCATACACATTAAAAAAAAAAATAATAAAAACAATTTTTTTTTCTCTCTAAAATGAAAAAGAGAAAATATGAATCAACTGAAGAAGAAATGTTATCTTTCGGAATTGATGATGCGGATGATGATGTGAAGTTTGATGAAGGTAGTTCTTCGCTAACAGAGTCACAAGTAGATAGAGTTTCTAAGTTTTTTTTAATATAATCTGAAAGATTTATTAATTTTATAATCAGTTTGTAGTTAGGTTTTGTAATCAGCTAAATTGAATTACGTAAATAGTTTTGTAGTTATCTTTTGTAATCACATTTTGTATATTAGCTTGTAACAACTTGTAAAATTTTGAATTAATCAAATTCTCATATGAAATTTGATATATTTAGATAATTCTCATATGTATATTTTCGACAAATTTATAAATTTTAATATTTGCAGTTAGAAATTCAAAAAAGAATGAGATAGATGAACAAAGATATACAAGACTCTCTGTCAATTTCAATTTTTTAGAAGATAATTCAAAGAAGAATACTGAAGAAACAGTGAAGAATAATTCATCTGTATTAGTGTGTAGGCAAGTTCCTTTTAAACTTGTCCCCAAAAAGATTCCAGAAGCAGACTCTGTATTTCCAGATGAAAAGACAGAAAAGACGGTAATAACTCATTTTATACATATGCGCAATTTACATGATTACAAAAAAAAATTGTACTAAATTTGTTTTAATACTTTTTTGATTGTTTAGGCCTTTAATACTAGGATTGAAAAACTATATAATGGAGTATTAGAAAGTTCCAAACAGTTATTTTCAACAATGAGAACGGGATTCAAAAAATTCCATAATGATGAAGAGGTTCTTAAAGAAATTAACAAATTGAAAGAAAAATGGCTTGACTTCATTGATGTGCAAAAGATAAAAATAGAACATGCATTGGCAGACGATGAAGATGATGAAATGTGTAATGAAGAAGTTGATCTCAACAAAGATTCTGCAGAAATGTGTGTTGATGATGAAGGATGTATGTATGATGATCAAAGACATGTTGATGATGCGGATGTTGATGTGAAGTTTGATGAAGGTAGTTCTTCGCTAACATAGTCACAAGTAGATAAAGTTTCTAAGTTTTTTTCACAAAAAATGAACAATTCGAAATTTTATAAAGCATTGGATAAAGATGTTGATGCTAACAGTCAGTCATCAGAAATGTGTGATGAAGGAATGCATATTGAAGCATGCATCGATGACATTCAGCCAATGGATGAAGTTGTGATCGATGCAGTGAAGAATAACAAATTTCAGCTCTCATCTTCACCTACAGACTACGAATTTATTAAGCTTGCTGAAATAGTTTCTCAAGAAATGAAAAATTCAAAATTTGGCCAATTATAGAATAAAGATGTTCTGATGTCAAATAATAAGCCAGCAGCAACCACTGAGTGGTTGGAAGATGAGGCAGCATGGGAAGATTTAGCAAATGTGTCTGAGGAGTTTATTAGGAAAAGAACAGAAAACATCAAGAAGCAGTCTGAGGAAATTATTAGGATAAGGAAAGAAATTGTTTATAATAACGGTGTGATGATTTTCAAAGTTAATGCTCTCGATGAATTGAAGAACAGTGTTGATGAAATAATAAAAAATTTGTTTCAGAGTTTACCGTTCTTGAATGATATGTGATATGTCCATTTATATATATTCCCATATCGTTTCTAAGTCATTTTAAGCTTAATTGTGTGCAAATTACATATATACTCGATGCTTTGATGGTATTGTTATTGATTTCAGGCTTAGAACAGGTACAATGGTTAGAAATGGCATTTGGAAGGTTAAAAGATGCATTAAGATGGTTCGTGAACGAGTTCGTGTGAAGACCGAATGAAAAATACAAGTTTTGTGGAAACTGATGGTTTGTGCGGCGCATGGAGATAATATGCGGCGCATATCAAGAAAGAATTTTGGGCAGAAAGTTTGGGAAAATCGAGCCAAAGTGCTTATGCGGTGCACAGACTTGGCGTGCGGCGCATAACGGGCAAAGACAAATATGAAATTCAAGTTTATGCGGCGCACATGGATTTTGTGCGGCGCATATCGGGGGGTTTAATTTTGGAAACTTGATTTTGTGCGGCGCACAGAATGTCCATGCGGCGCACAAATTAGGTCGGCAGAAAACCCTTTTGGATAACACTATAAATACAAAGCAAAAACCCTCCCATTCGAGAGACTTTTACCACCAGACGAATTTAGGGTTCTTTGGAGACTTTTCAAGCAGTTTTTACATCTTTGAAGATCATAGGATTGCTCGTGAGATCCAAGGCATTCAAACATCGTATTTCTTAGCTTTTCGATTATTTTCTTCACTTTGGTACAAGATGTTTTCTATTTCTTTTACTCGTTGTGATATGATTATGATTATGAGTGGCTAAACACTTCATCATCTACTGAGATGAAGTGACACAATGAATATTGGTTGCATATTATTTTGAATTCAAGTTGATAATTAAACGTTTCATCGAGATCTTAATATATTGAATTCTTATTATTTATTCTATTGATTGTTGATGATGTGTGAATGGTTTTAGTGGTAGCTAAGTCCAGGAATTCATTATTCTAGTTGATTTGGTAGAATCAATAGGTGTTAATTCGTGGTAGCGAGTTAATAAACAACAATAGGTAAGAGAATTCAACGTGTTAACGGTTTGGTAGAATCGATAGATGGAATTGTTTAATAATAACAAAACAAATTGGTCAGTTAGGTATATCTTAATAGAGAAGGTGGTAGCCGGATCTTTAGGATTGAATTAATTGGTTAATGGGTTTGGATAGGGTAATAAGCTAGGTGGCCAACTAGTGAGTTCCTTGTCTAAACTTAGTTATTAAAATCAACATATTTGAATTGGTATTAACCTTAATGCAACCAAAATGAAATGTGTCATGGAGTCGAGGTAGATGATCCTTTAATTATTGTTTTAAATCAATTTTTACTATCGTTTTAGGACGATCCTTGCCCCGGTAACACCGGATTTAATTATTTACTTTTGCAAAGTGACAATTCGGTCACAAAAACCCCCTCTTTACTTGAACTACTTTGTGTTAACAATTGCTTACTTAGTCCTTGTGTTCGACCTGGTCTTACCACTTAACTATACTATATACGATTGGGTCCACTGCCCAATAGTGTGTGGTAGTCGTTATTTGGTATTACTTGTTTAAAAATTTATAAACTCGATATTACACATCAAGTTTTTGGCGCCGCTGCCGGGGACTTTTGTTTAAGTAGTTGTTTTATTTTGTAGTTCGATCCTTTTTCACATTCATTTGTGAGAAAGTTATTGTTTTACTAGATAGATTGTATTTTATTTTCTTTTATTTATACCACAGGTGCGGTTGACGGTTTGTTTGTGGTGATTGTGCAGGTTTTTGCTAGTTGATGAACACTAGAGCTTCTGGCCGACCTTTGCTTAGTCCTTTATCTAATCCGGGGAAAGTCAGACGCCGCCTTGTGTCAAGAGATAACCAAGAACCATCCACATCAGTCAAAATAGATTCCGAAACCGCAGATCAAGTTCCACCCGCCCAGTATTCAGAAGATCAGTTGGTTAATAGGTTGAAAGAAGCAGGTAGAGTGTTTGGGACAGGAGAAGACTCAGATTCAGATACAGAAGAGAAAATTCAAACACCTGAACCGAACAGTATTGTCATACCTCGAATCAATTTGAATATTAATCAACAACCAAGGGGAAACGGAATGGGTGATGAACAACCGTTAGATCCGAACGCCCGTCCTTATGGGGAACGAAGAAGAAACATACCGAATAACCGGGGCACAGCTATCCGCCCTCCGGCTATTTCAGTAGATTTCTCCTTGAAAGGAAATCACCTCAAGAGTGTTGAAGAGGACAAGTTTGATGGGATTCAAAGAACTGGCCCTTATGCACATCTTGAGAGGTTTGAGAAGATTTGCAGGTTATATCAGTATGGTCAAGGGCAAACTGAAGCTGTTAAACTTGAGCTATTTCCATTAACTCTCATTGGAGATGCAGCTGCTTGGTTTAAGGAGTTACCCGATAACTCATTCACCACTTGGGCTGAACTTCGTGAAGGATTTATTGATGAGTTCTATTCATTAAGAACTCAAAGGCAATTGGAAAATAAAATCAGAGGATTTACTCAAGACAGTGGTGAGGATGTTGTTGATGCATGGAAACGGTTCAAGGAAATGCTAAGGAATTGCTCCGGACATAGTATGGGTACTGAAGAAAGTTTTGAGATTTTCTATGATGGACTGGATAGAAAGACTAAAAGGGAGCTCGGTTATGTATTTGGGGGAAGTTTAAACAACATTTCCCCGAATGAAGGATACAAGATCCTTGAAGATATGGCGAAGGAGTATTCAACCAGAGATGAGGACCGAGATAGGAGATCCAGTAGAAGTACCGTGGCTAAGGTTGAGAGTAATGAGGATTCAAAGCTTGTCGCTGAAGTTAAGGCTCTCTCGAAGCAAATGAATGAGAGGTTTGATAATCAAGATAGCAGATTCAAGAGCCTTGAAAGAGATGTTAAGGTTATGGCTGACGGTTGTGATCATTGTGGGGACTTGCATTATACGGAGGATTTCCCGGATAAACCAGTTCAAGATGTTAGTTACGTTCAGAATCAAGGGAATTTCAACCAAAATACCGATTATCAAAACCGGCCATCAGGTAGTTCTTACCCTACTTCTTCTTTTAATACTAACAATTCTGGTTATGGTGGTAACAGGTTTAGTAGGTTCAACAATCAACGAGGCTCGGATCCAGAACTAAGAGATATAGTGAAGGATTTCATTAGTGCCCAGAAAGCAACTAATGAACATGTTGCAGAAGAGTCCAAGAAGGTGATTTCTGTGTTGGACGCTTTGACTACTCGATTGGATGGGCTCGGGCATAAGTTGGATCAAGGAGCAAAGAATCAACAAGCCACTATTAAAGACTTAGAAGGAAGGATTGAAAGGCTAGGAAACTCTAACAGACAACCTGGTACTTTACCGATTAATACTCAGCAGAATCCCAAGCCTCAGTCAAGCAATCAAGGATCAGGGCAGAAGTATACCCCTCCAAATGCCAGAAATGAGCATGTGAATGCTATCACAACGAGGGCAGGTAAGACTTATGATTCCGCTAACCATTCATGGATCTGGACATGAATGTTAATGACGAGGAAATCCTTATAGAATCTTCGGATTCTGAAGGTACTGAAACAGACCAGGAGATTCTTGATGCTTCTATACAAGCTCAAGACCCTTCATCTCCAGTCTCACTTCCAGACGCATCAATTTCAGTTTCACCACCACAAGTAAATGTGCCTATAGATATA
>CM067170.1:144991416-145034181 GCA_034093135.1 Erigeron breviscapus | reverse complement strand
CACATTTATACTACATTAACATTTAGGCTTACAAGCCTCACACATAACACACATTAACTACATATAAGCATTAAATCTAGAATAGACTTAACGATACACACAATATTGACTTAACGGCATTAGCCAACTAGTAAAGAAAAGTTGGGGATGTTACAATATCGTGATCTGACGTGTTTGAAACCATTTTAGTACTTGACAACTGTTTGTATTGGGAAAACAAAAAGTGAGTGGGCGCGTGGTAAGATAAGCCGTCGTAGCATTTAATGCTGACATGGTAGCATTTAATGTTGACATGGCAAATTATTATTTTATTTCAAAATTCAAACCAACTTTGTGAAAATATCTACAAAAAGGATTTTGGTTATTAAAATATAATTTTGGTGTTTCATTGGGATCTTGAATCCCTTTATAAATACCCTTATTTACTCCGAACTCATTTACTTCTTTCTCTTACATTCCTTCATTTACTTCCCAATCATCAAAATTGCTTCATTCTTCTCTCTGCTTCACAAATCAAGAACCCTAAATCCCAAATTTCATTTTCATTTTTTCTATGGCTCCTAGATCATCCCGTTCAAGAGATGTAAATCTCTTGACTGTTCCATATGCTCCTTCACCAGATGTCAAACCGGCATCTGGTGCTCCTAGTAATGCTTCAGTCATCAAATTAAATCCAAACAATCCGATGGCAAGCTTACGAGGATCTCAAGGGTCCGATACCCTTATTGGTAGAATCCAAAAGTTTTTGAAGGATTCTCCAATAGGACCCTCATTCTCTCTTAACCCACGCAAGTTGTTTCACAACTACTTGTGTGAGTTTTGGTACACTGCCGTTCTTTCTTCCGATTGTTCCTCCATCAGTTTCACATTAAAGGATGGAACAATCCAGTGTACCTTGTCAGCTGATACATTGAGGGATGCCTTATGCCTCAATTACTGGAGAGAGGGTGAATCTCCAGTTGTCTTGCCCCCTAATATTAATTTTCGTCAAGTCCTCCTTGAAATGGGACACAAGGAGTGCTTGGACAATGGGGTGTTGAAGACAAAAGGTGCGATGACCATGAAGGGTCTTACACCTTCATGGAGGTATTTTTTCATCCACCTGGTGGAGAGCATGGGTGGGAGTTCTGGTGGACTTGACCAGATCAACTCCTCATAAGCAGAAATGGCTTACTGCTTGTGGAACGGTTTGAGAGTGGACTTTGCAGATATTTTGTTTAGAAGCCTGGTCCAAAAGCTGAAGGGCATAAGGGGTGTTTGCATTCCCTTTTCAAGGTTCCTCTCACTCTGCTTTAAGCATATTCTGGGCAGAGAAGCATATTTAAGTACAGATTCACCGTACACTGCTCCAGATATGCTAAGGAATTTAGACTCTCTAGTATCTGAAGCTGGAGAGGTCGAAATTCCTGAACGAATGCAACTGGCATTCGCTTCAACTGATGCACCTATTGAAGGTGAGTCAGAAAGGCAACTGGGCGGGCCTTAAAATAATGAGGGACCCTCCAGTTCGTCTAATGTTATGGTTGAGGATAGAGCAACCATAACTGAAGCAACTCCAATTACATCTATCCCTGGTGAAGATACTTCGGTATCTGATCCTCCAACAGATGTACCCATCCAGGAAACTGGGGAAGGTCATCTGGAGACTGACCAGGAACTGGTCAGCCCTCAGTTACATTCATGGATCTGGGCATGAATGTTAATGACGAGGAAATCCTTATAGAATCTTCGGATTCTGAAGGTACTGAAACAGACTGAGATTTTTGATTCTGCTGTACCAGATCAAACCCTTCATCTCCAGTCTCACTTCCAGACGCATCAATTTCACTTTCACCTCCCCAAGAAAATGTGCCTACTGATATATCTTTCCAATATATCGCTCCTTTACCAACTGGGCAATTCTCACTTGCTCGAGAAATGCCCCCACCACTGTCGTCGTTGTTCACACCTGAGCATTCTCAGCATGAACAACAATTTGATTTTTCCAGTCCTTTCTTCATCCACCACTCCTATTATATCTTCAACTGCTGGTTTGACAACTGGGGAGACTTCCTTAAGTTTGCCTCCTCCAGTTGCTCCAGTAGTAACTGCTGCTGGTCCAGTGACACCTTCTCCTTCGTCACTGGACAGTCAAGTTGTCTCACTTCAAGCCGATCTCTAAAACCTTCTAACCAGGGTGGAGGAGATTCAGAAGACACTTGACAAAAACACCAAGTCATTCTCCAGATACCACAAGGATCACGTGACAAACTGTTAGAGCACGTTAAGTGCATAAATTGTTGTCCGATGCAATAATTCTAAAAGGCTGAGAAATTCGTACATATATGTCTTACGAACTTTAAGTTCGTAAGAACTAATAAGTTCGTAAGTATATGCCAAACGAACTTTAAGTTCGTAAGAACTAATAAGTTCGTATGGCCCAGCACAGTTTGTACGAGTTTGACAGCCCAGCCCATGTTCAGCCTATAAATAGAGATCTTAGGTTTAGGTTTTCAATTGATGATTTAGTTGCAACGTTAGTCATTCACTAGGTTCTCAAGGTAGAGATCTATACCTTGAGATGCCGCCCAAAGAATCAGATGTATGCAGACTCAAAGAAGAAGATTTTGTTGAGAAGAATGTATGATCCAATGCAGTTGGTGAATTTCTCAAGAAATGATCAGAGAAAATTGTACGATACTGAATGCTCATTTTTACCATTCTGGAAGAATGAAGAAGATAAATATCGTAAGATTCTCCAAGTTTGCTTACATGAAAATATCCATGCAAATAGCAAACGATTGTTATTTGATGGATGATGAAGATTTTTTGAAGACTGAAGAAATCGAAGATGCTGCTGTCAAGGGGGAGTTTGTTGATGCATGTTGATATGACAACAGCAACTTAGATTTGATTATGTCTTATTCATTTATATGTAATTGATAGATTATGGACTTCGTGTTTTAGTAATGATTGATTACATGTTTTGGTGTTTTATATATGTTTATATATGATGGTTGTTATGTATGATATACAAGAACAAACGTAATATATGTTAGGTTCCTTATATGTTAAGTAATTGGAAAATAACAAACGGATTACAGCTAACGAAGATAAACTTCGTTATGCTCAAACGAAGATTATCTTCGTTTGATGGGCCGGGCTGCTAAGTTCGTAAGAACAAAGCCCAGCAGGCCCAATATCGATTATAAACGTATATAAACGATTGGAAACCCTAAATTGAAAAATGCCAGTCGATATATCACACACACCTAAAGCATCTAAGTTCGTTTGTGACATATACCAAACGAATATAGTGCAATATAAGGCTGATTATACACTTATAATTAGCAATATAATAGATAACTAATCAAACAGTTATCTCGTGAGGATTCCGCACTCACGACATAACCATAGACGATCTCGAGAGCGATCCATAGCTATCGAGGGATTCACACAAACATCAAAGTGGTTGATCTGGGATAAACAAGTTTTCATCTAATGAAGACTTGGTGTTTAAAAAGGTAAATGAGTTGGTCACTGGCTGCAACAATCTGGCTGGTACTTTAAAGGAAGCCTTTGACCTAACTCACTCCAAGGTTACAACCTCAATCTCCAACTTGCTGGGAAACACTGTTAGAACTTCAGAAGTTGATTTGAAAGAGATTGAAAGGCAGGTAAAGGAGTTAGTTGAAAAACCTGGCCTAAATGTAACTGACCTTGGAGAGCAGTTGATGACTTCAGTTGGGTCAAAAGATAGAGGATACGCTGGGTGCTAGAGAACAGCATTTGATTGAAAGGGTGATGTCTGAGATCACCAGGCTGGCCACTCCTCAGGTTGATCTGGCCCCACTCACCAGTGAGATCAACCAGTTGAGAGGCAGCATTGACAATTTGAACACCCAGGTATCTCTACATGCTGAATCTTTGGAGAAACTGACCACTGAAGTAAAGAATCTGAAGAGGAAAGATGATGAAGTAAAGGAAAAGGTTGTCTCTGGTTTGGATGAAGACTCCAAGATCCTAAATGAATTGAAAACTGGTCAAGAACAAGTAACTGCCAATGTTTTGACTCAGTCAAAGGAGACCAACCATTTATGGAGGTCCTTCAGGATGATGTGTGGGATCTTTAAGGAGTGTAAGGACATGCAGTCATGGCAGCCTCTTGACCGGTTGCCATCTCACCCCTCTGAATGGGAAGGTATTCGGGCAGGTCTAGATGCTGCCAAGGGGAAAGAAGTGCAGTCCTTCCACCAGTTGCACCTAGAAGGACTCCATCTGGAAGTCAAGTTGGAAGAGAATTGATTGTGGCTACCAGTACTGAAGCTGGTGAGCAAAGAGTTGGTGGATCTGGTGATGATGGTGATAGGGGGAATGTTGTTTTGGATAAAGGCAAAGGTTTAGCTGGTGATGCATCTGCCCAGCCGGCCACTGATGTAATGCTTGAAACTGGTAATGCTGATGTACTTCCTCCAGTTTCAGATAGTGATAGCAGAAGACTGGCCAGACTTGGAAATGATATCAAAGAAAGAAAGAAGATAAAATAAAGAAACCAAGCTGAAGCCAGGGCACATCTTGCACAAATCAAGTTACTTGATATGAGTGATGCCAATCTTTTGGGTATCACTAAGGAGGAGTATGTCAGGATCAAGAATGATCCCAGGATAGTTGACCAGTTGAAAGAAATGCTGGATGTAGAACTGGACAGACATTATCCTGAGGATGAAGCTGAATTCGATGCCAAGAGTTTGAACATTTCAGTGGAGAAGGCCAATGAGAATAGGGCCAGTGGGATTCTTAAACGAATTGAAAATGTTAAGAAGGTTGTGAAGAAGGTTTTGAATCCACCAAGAAGGATTCCATAACCAAGAAGACCACTGTCAAGAGATGCTGACCTTAGCACATTTGTTGAACCAACTGGCGAGGTATCCAATGAAGACATTAAGTCCGCTGTACTGGCTGCTGGTGCTGGGAGTATAAAAATTACAAATGAATCTGAAGCTAGAAGCTACTACTCCCAGATCATGTCAACCAGAAGACATAGTGGTACTATCAATAGTGTCAATGTAACAATCAAGCCAGGCACCAAAGTCTTTCAAGTCGAAGTTAATTATACCAGGGGGCCACTGGTTAAAACTGACAATCCTGGTGCTATGCAATATGGGTTCAGCAAATGGGTTGAGATGGTGAATGTTTTGGATGCGAAGGCACAAAAGAATAGGTTTGAGAAAGCTTGGGTGAACTTCTTAAGGGGCAAAATTCAACATAAAGAAAATCTGAAGCAAAAGCTGAATATTGACCCTGAAGACTCACAACCTATTTCTTTGGTGACCAAGAGAAGAAGAACTGGCGAAGGGCCATCTCATTAAGTTCTTTCTTCAGTTATCTACTTGTATTTTGTTTTACATTCTGTAACTTGTATAAATTTTATTTCCTTGTATAAATGAAGTTACCAGTTTGTAACCACAAGGTAGATAATAGATTAAAATCTAACAAACCTAAAAGAAAAACCTAAGGCATTTATTGATCTATAAAAATGCCTTGGAAACTTAGATAGATTTAAATCGAATAAGTCTCTATAGTTCACACTTGTATAGATACAAGAACTAGAAAAAGACTTAGACTATATTTCTAGACAAATAGGGGGAATTTGTTAGGACCAGTTCACCTGGTAAACTGGCCAGTCTCCAGTTGCACCTGGAGACCCAGTTGATTCGTCCAGTGAAACTGGCCAGTGAACTGGAGACCTATATGATTTGTCGAGAAATATATTGAAGTCCAGTTGCACCGTACAGTCAACGCAACTGAAGACTTCCTCCAGTTGAGAACTGACCAAGTTGAAGAATCATTCCAGTTGAAGTCAAAGACAACAAATGGAAGATAGAGAATGGCAATGGCAGCGAAGCCCAGTTGGCATTCTAGTCAGTTACAAACTGGAGACCATCAGTGGAAAGCCCTTACAAAGCTTTACACTGATTACGAGGAATTGACTTATATGCTTTATGTACCTTTACCCGGATAATAAGCCTTATCTTATTATTTAAGTAATAAAAGGTACATAAAGGTGGTTGAGTAAAGTCACTTTAACATGCGACTTTACACTGCCTTTTAAGGAATTAAATGCTATTCCTTAAATGCTCTCAACCACATTTGTACGGCTAAAGTTAACATCCCAAATGTTAACTTTGCCTATAAATACAAGTCATTGCACAACAAGAATAACAAGTGAAAACATACAAACACTTCACACTTTGCAAACCTGCAATATTCTTGGTGAACTTGTGCAATATTCTCTCAATCGCTAAAAGGAACATTTCACAACTTTAAGTGTTTCGATTGTCTTGAGAAATTCCGAGTGTAGATCAATTGTATTTCACAGGTTGTTAGGATATTTACATTCTTGTATTATCTTGGTTCCGCAACAACCTTGTAATTTGCTTAACATCAATAAATAAATTACACATTGAAAATTACATATTGTCTCATCAAGTTACTTTACAAGTTATTTGTATTATTGCATTTTTCTTTACTTATTGTCATTTATATAAGTAATCTATCTAGAACTTGGTATATACACACTGCAACTGGTCGTCTCCAGTTCAGTGCATTTATTGCAAAGTAACTCCACCATCGACATAGAGGTGTCTTCAGGTAGTGCCATCTATTGAGTTGGGACTTACAATTATTTAGGAGATATGAATGCAAAGTGCAGACTGAAGATGGTGTGGATATTCTTACTGGAACAAGAGACAATAATTTGTTCACTATTGATCTCAACAATATTCCATCTAACTCTTCAGAGATTTGTCTTCTTTCTAAAGCAACTGCACAAAATTCTTGGTTATGGCATCGCCGTCTTTCTCATCTTAATTTTCAAACAATCAATACTCTCGTGGATAAACAACTTGTTGAAGGACTTCCGGATTACAAGTATGAAAGTGAACATGTTTGTCCAGCTTAAGCAATTGGTAAGATGAAGAAATCTTCACACAAACCAAAGAAGTATCTGAGTACTGAAGGTCCTTTGCACCTTATACATATGGATTTGTGTGGCCCAATGAAAGTTCAAAGTATTCATGGCAAGCGATACATTCTTGTGATTGTCGATGATTATTCTCGTTACACTTGGGTATTCTTTCTTCATGCAAAGAGTGATACTCCGAATGCAATTATTGATTTCATAAAGAAAACCCAAGTAAATCTTAAATCATCAGTTAGAATTGTTCGCTCAGACAATGGCACTGAATTCAAGAATTCAACAATTGACTCTTTCTTCAAGTCCATGGGTATTACTCATCAATTTTCCGCTGTCAGGACACCTCAACAAAATGGAGTAGTTGAACGTCAAAATCGAACTCTTGTTGAAGCAGCTAGAACAATGCTTGCTTATTCTAAGTTGCCTCCGAAGCTATGGGCTGAAGCTGTTGCTACTGCCTGCTTCACTCAAAATAGATCAATCATAAACAAGAGGTTTGATAAAACTCCATATGAGGTGATCAACAATAGAAAGCCCAATGTGAACTTCTTGCATATTTTTGGATGTGTATGTTATGTTCTCAATGATCGAGATAATCTGGGAAAGTTTGAACCAAAAGGCGATGAGGCATATTTCATCGGTTATTCGAGAGAATCAATAGCATATTGTGTATATAACCGAAGAACCAAGAGAATTGAAGAGAGTATGAATGTTAGATTTGATGAACTCTCGGGAATGGTTCTTGAACAACACAGTTCAAGACCCGAACTTCAAAGTCCACAAGCTTTCACAACAAAGACTGCTTCAAATGTCAAATCATCATTCTCTACTCCAACAACACAAGATTTGGATATCTTGTTTGAAGAATTTTTCCAAGTACCAAAGAAAGTTCCTGAATCTGAAGTAAATGAAAATGAACCATCCAGTTCAAATTCAAAACAGATGGATCCCAATGAGTCTTCCCCATCACAATCCTCAGATGTTAATACATCATCTGATTCTCCTCCACCTACCGATACTTCAAAGTTGCATACTCAACCTCATAATATCTCTCAAGTGACAAATCCTTCAACCAACCCTGAAGATTATGATCACGACGACTTTGTTGAACCAATTGCTACTTCGTTTGAACAATTAACAGAACAACATTCTCCTAATTTTATTGATTCTGAAGAATCTGGTGATCCACTTGATCCAATTCCTCACACAACCAAATGGACAAGAGCTCGTCCAATCTCTCAAGTCATTGGTAATCCAACAACTGGAGTTCAGACAAGATCCGCATCCGCGAATGAATGTCTGTTTGTGAATTTTCTGAGTATAGTTGAACCAAAGACAGTGAATGAAGCTCTAAGTTGTCCAGATTGGGTGAAAGCAATGCAAGAAGAACTTAATCAGTTCGAACGTCTTGAGGTGTGGAAATTGGTTCCCAATCCTTACAAGAACAAGGAGCCAATTAAGACCAAATGGATATTCAAGAACAAAAAGGATGAAACTGGAGTTGTTGTACGTAACAAAGCACGATTGGTTGCGAAGGGATACTGCCAACAAGATGGAATTGACTACGATGAGACATTCACACCAGTTGCACGAATTGAGGCTATTCGGATGTTTCTTGCCTATGCTGCCTACAAGAACTTCACAGTCTACCAAATGGATGTCAAAACTGCCTTCTTGAATGGAATTCTCAAAGAAGAAGTGTATGTTGAACAACCAGAAGGTTTTGTGAATTCTAAACATCCAGACTATGTTAACAGGTTGTAAGCTTGATCGAAAGAGTACTTCTGGGAGTGTACAGTTTCTAGGGGATAGATTGGTCAGTTGGTCTTCGAAGAAACAGAATTGTGTATCCACATCTACTACAGAAGCTGAATACATTGCTGCAGCAAGTTCTTTGGATGAAAACTCAGTTGACTGATTATGGATTTCAGTTCAACAGAATTCCCATTTACTGTGACTCTAAGAGTGCTATAGCTATTTCTTGCAATCCTGTACAACACACAAAGACCAAGCACATAGATGTTCGGTACCATTTTCTTAAAGATCATGTCGAGAAAGGTAACATCGAACCCTATTTTGTCCCAACAGACTACCAACTTGCTGATCTTTTCACCAAACCTCTGGACGAACAAAGGTTCAATTTTCTTAAAACAAAGTTGGGAATGCTAGATTTACAAACTTAAATGATTTCATGCCATGTATTCTATGTTCATTTTCTGTTTCAAACATTGATGTGTTTAACTTGTTACTACATGCAATGTTTGAGGGGGAGAAAAAGGGTAGAATGCATGATTTTAGGGGGAGTTTGTAAATTTATTTTCTTGATACATGCTTAATTTGAGGGGGAGTGTGCAATTGCATATGAATTTTTTTTTTATTTGTTTATTTTATGTTATGTGTGTGTGTTTTTAAATCTGAAAAATCAAATACAAAATTAGAAAACTTTAAAAAGATAAAAAGATTTTTTTTAAGTTGTTAAATTTTTTTTGTTGTTTTAGTAAGTGTTTTTATTTTATTTTTATTTTTATTTTATTTTTTTTTATTTTTATTTTTATTTTTAGTTTTATTTTACTTTTTTGTTTTATTTCTGTTTGTTTGTTTTTGTGAAAAACCAATATAAGCCCAAAACTCAAAAAGAGCCCAAAATCATGTCAGCCCAAAGTGTTTGTTAAGCCCAAGACCTGTTTGAGATCCGGGTTGTCACGCGGGTCATGCCCATACCCGCGACCCGGATTTGAGTTTTAAAAGGATTTGGGCGGGCCAAACTCATTTACATTCAAATTCAAACCAGTTTTACTTTAATTTTTTCTCTCAAAACCAATTTCTTTTCACTTCAATCAATCAATCTTTTCTTTATTGATCATAATATCCACTTCAAGGTAATTTTCTTAACTTTAATATTGATTACCAACTGTTTGATAAAATGCTAGAATGAAATGTCATGATTTTTATGCATTATATGATGATTGATTGTGTATTTTTGATGTTTAAGTTGCATGAGTAGGGCCTATACTTGTTGTTTATCTGTTTTGTTTACCTTAGTCTGTTCAAGTTTTAATTTTCTGGGTATGGTTTGATGATGGGCTGGGTAACAATATGAGTGTTTGAAGAAAAGTGCCATTTGCAGAGCATTTAGCTCGGCAAATGCGCTTTTTGTTCATGTTAATCGTCAAATCATCATATATTCTGGTAAAACAAGTTCATATTATTCTCAAACAAGTTTTTGGATCAAAAGAGTCATTTGCAGAGCTTTTAGCTCGGCAAATACTTGTTTTTACCAAATCAAATTTATTTTTCACCAAGTTCTTAAATCAACTGTTTGCAGAGCACCAAGCTCGGCATTCAGTGCAAATTGTTTTCCAAAATTTTTCCAAGTCCTAATTCAACTGTTTGCAGAGCTCCGAGCTCGGCAAACAGTTCATTTTGAAATTTTTTTCCCAAGTCTTAAATTCAACTGTTTGCAGAGCATTTTGCTCGGCAAACAGTACAAATTAGATTTTCAAAATTGTCAAGACTTGAACCATGCATTTGCAGAGCTTTGAGCTCGGCAAATGCATGTAAACTTTTCACAAAGTTTTCAAATCAACTGTTTGCAGAGCATTTTGCTCGGCAAACAGTACAATGTGAAAAAATTTCACCAAGTTTTTTTTAAACCAACTGTTTGCAGAGCATTTTGCTCGGCAAACAGTACAATGTGAAAAAATTTCACCAAGTTTTTTTTAAACCAACTGTTTGCAGAGCATTTTGCTCGGCAAACAGTACAAAATTCAGTTTTTCATTGAAATAGTCCTTTATCAATTGACAACATTATTGTTGTTCAATAAAAGGTAATTTCATACATTGAAAAGGAGTTGGTCTGAACTGCTCATTTGCAGAGCTTTGAGCTCGGCATTTACGTGTTTCAACTCCAATAAACGATGACTTGGTGCCAGTCTTGAGTTTTCTCGTGTTTGCCGAGAAGTTTGCTCGGCAAACAATACAAATCATAAAATTTTCCAAAACCAAGTTTTTTTTAAAAATGTGCTATTTGCAGAGCATTTTGCTCTGCAAACAGTACAAATAGAATTTTTTTTTTCTCTTTTCTCTTTTCTCTTCTCATTATTTTATTCTATGTTTCTTTTCTTTATTATTTGTGTTGTGTTTTAAAATATATAAATGTCTATGTGTATTGTGTTGGTATATATAGTATTTCATAAGTGTTTGGGGTGAGAGGCAAGGTATCGAACGCCTTTGTGTACTACCTTGTTTTCTTATCTTTTAATACTTATGTGATCCTATATTGTCATGTTTTGTATATATATTTGGGTGAGATGCAAGGTATCGAACGCCTTTGTGTACTACTTTGTTTTCTCATTTCTAATATATATGCAAAACATTGTTTATGTGTAATAAATGTGTTTCTTAAATGTTGGTTTGTGTTGTTATTTTTCTGTGTTTAAATTGTATTTTCTGGTCAAAACTTTGGTCAGTTTGTCTTAACAGAAAAATAATAAATTACCAAGATGGCTATGTTCAAAGAAGGAGATTCAATGAAGATGCAAGCCAATCAAGCACTTCATATACCATTTGCTTGCAAATTCCCAATAATAACGGAGATTTTGAGCCATCATCCGTTGAATAATGCTTTGACTGGAGGGGCAATTGTTCCCGAGAAGTATGTATTTGAGTTATGGGAATCAATTCAATATGTTAAAGGAAGTAAAAGGCATAGGACAGCAGACTACTTCAAGTTTTCTCTTCAGTCAGAAGATGAAATCTTCAATTGTAAATTCAATCTGGCTAAGTTCAGAACTATCATTGGTTTTCCTGAACTTGAAGAATACGAAGAACTCCCATCAGTTGAAGAAATGTTAGCTGGAGTTCATTCGTTGGGTTATGAAGGAGAGTTGGCAACAATGAGAGATTTTAGAAGAATGAATGTAGCAACTCTCTGGCATACAATGTACAATGTTCTAACCACTTGTTTGATGCCATCACAGAAAGGAATTGATCTCATGACAAAGCATTCCTTATCAATTTACTATGCAGTCACTCACAATGTGCAGTGTGACTTTGCGAAGATAATATGGGATAAGATGGTACAAGTTGTCAAGGGAAAGAATGCACAAGAAAGAAAATATATTCCCTTTATCAGATTCTTCACACTGATTATCGAAGACGTTCTTGATAATGTAGAAGAAATTCCAAAGTTGGAAGACAGCTTCAAGTGTGTAATTGCAATGTATAAATCCAACTTGAGAGGCACAGGAAGTGAAACTGCAAGATCTTTTCCGATTCCACCATTCCTGATTAATCTGGTTCCTGCTCAGAGTCCTCACCTTAGGGCTTATCTAGAGTGGTTAGTCTCAGCAATGGGGTCTGAAAGCCGACAGACTCCTACCCAAGCTGAGCATAGGTCGCCTAGTGAGGGTCCTAGATCTGATAAAAGAAAAAGAGGGGTTAGTGATGAGGGGACTTCTGAGCAGAGGAAAAGAAAGTCAAAAAGAGTTATGTTTGAGCAAGATGTTGTAACACCTGAACCTGTTTCTTCACCTGTTTCTCAACCTACACCAAATATTACTTCGCAAACCTCACCATCCATTCAATCAACACAATCTACACCAACCGTTCAACTTTCGCAATCTTCACCTTCACAATCTACACCTATACCATCCGTTGTTTCGCCAAATCCACCAACTTTAACACCACCTCGCTTATCACCTGTACTTAATCCTACACCGCTTGCTTCAGCTCTACCAAATGAACTACCGGCAATACCTGGTAGACGACTAAAAATGATTGCTCGAAGGTCACCAAAGAAATCAAAGAAGAAGAAATCCAAAAGAAAGCATAAGTCTGCTGGATCTGAACATATTGGTGCCTCGACAGAGTTGGATGCTGAACAAGTAACTCAAGTAATTCATAATGTTGTATCTGAGTTGGAAACTGAGCATGTTAGCACTGGAGATGATGTTGTGCTGGAGGAACAAGGCGAAATTGAGGGAGGAGTTGAAAATGTAAGAGAGGATGTGCGGTCCGGGTTAGGACAAGGGCATAAAGAAAACATTGGCCCTCCGATAGTTCAAACCACAGAGTCTATCCGGGTTGTTTACCCTAGGGTAGAAGTCGGGAACTGCCCATTCTCGCTTGCACCAAACTCTCCTAGCCATTCTGACTCCTCACAATAGGAGTTAGTCTCAAAAACGCACGGGGAACAGCCACACTCACCACACTCTCCTCATTTGGAGGATGAGAGTGTTCAAATAAGAGAGGACCAGCCCCACCTCTCGCCTTCATTTCGTGCACATGAGTCTAGATCTCCTAGGTACACGGATTTACAAGCTCAGTTGAGTACTGATGCCGGAACAAGCGGAGGGGGACCCACTTTGTGTGACCCTCAAGGACAGCTTGGAAATCCTGCCTTAGCTAACATCACGCCAGCTTTAGCCGCAGGTAACAGTTCTTAGACCGAGACTGGGGGACAGTATGAACGCCGTAGTGACACTGTTGTTCCTCAGGATCAACCTGAGACTGTATTAACAGGCATTCTCAGTGACCCCGGTGTTGTGAGAGGTGTTGCCCAACAACAACAAGTCCAGGACAGTGATTTATCACAGTCTAGGACACAAATTGATTCGGGTTGCAAAGCCCATGAATCTGAAACTGCTGGTGAGGGTATAACCCGAGGATTCGCAGGAAATCCTGAATCAGCTTCGCTGAATTTAGGTCACACTACAAATGTGCAAACAACCCCTGGGTTGGCTACTCCACCTCCTACCCAAACACAAAGAACACCAACACCTATTCAAACATCATCAACCACAACAAATCTTCCAACAAAAGATCAAGCATGTGAAGTTTTACTTGGCATTCTACGTTCTGAAGGGGATTTGTTGACTATGACTGAAAGGGGTGTGTTGAATGCTCTTGAGGTTCGAGAAAGAGAAATTGCCAACGAACGAAGAGTCAAAGCTTTACAAGATCAAGTTGAAAAACAGAAGGCTGAATATGATGCAAAGCTTGCTGCATTTGAGCTAAGGTTGTTAGCATTAGAATCTTGCCGACCGGCCTCGGTTGCTTCTAGACGGGATGATCCTGATTCTGATGATCACCCCGAGGGGGAGAACCAAGGAGAGGGTCAAGTTAATATTGAAGATACTTCGGCAAGAGTTGATGTGAATGTTGAGGATGTGGTAATGCAAGAAAGATCAGAGGGTGGAAATCAAGCTGAAATTGAAACTGAGAAAGATACTTTAGATGATCTGATTAAAAGAAGATTAGATGACATTTTTGGTGTTGATTCAGAAGTAGAAAGTGAAGAAGAAAATGAGAATGTTGAGATTAATGAAGAAGAAGGTTTTGTTATTGAAGATGATATAGTTGAATATGCTGAAGGAGAAGCTGATATTGAGGCCATAAAAGATAATGTAATATTGGATGAGCCAGAGATAGTTGAAACTCCTGTGAACGTAGAAGCTGTAGAGGAACCAATGTTTGAAGAATTTGCAGATCTTGATTACTTTGAAACAGGTTCTTCATGCAGAGTTGAAGTTGGAGAATCATCTGTTCCCGCTAGCTCAGCTCCACAGCATTACAATTTCAATGAATTTAACAATTTTGATGATTTGAGAAAGACTCCAGAAGCTGCTGTTCAGAACTTCAAGAAATCAACTTACAAACAAGTTTTGAGAGAGGCAATTATATCCGAGGAAGTTCTTCCTGATTATTTTCCATCTGAATTAACTGACGAACAACTAAGATTTATTAATCGGGGATACTTCTTGAGGGATAAAGAAAGAATGGTTGCTCTCGGCATCAAACCTAAAGAAGCAGCTAAGAAGTCGAGATATCTGGAGGAAAGGGCATATCTGATATTTTGTGGAGCAACTAAAGTTACTAAAACCAAGAGACCAGAGTTAGATTCAATGTACAAGTTTAAGAAAGCAAGGCAAATAGAAGAATACACAGAGCTTCTTAAACTTACAAAACAATACAATCCAAAGTTGCTTGAAGAACAAAGAAATCACAAGATATTGGTGCTGATAAGAGTGATACTGATTAAAAGAGTTACTATCTCAGTTCCATGTTTTCATGTTAAAAGAGATAATAACAAGATCTACAGATTTACAGAAGCCCAATTCAAACTTTTTCCGGTTGATGACATTATCTTTCTCTACAACCATTTTCTGAATGCAATGCAAAGATACCGTGAAGATGTAATTGCTTTTGATGCTGTAAAAAGATACATGTCAAGTTGCATTCAATATGCGTCACTGGAAGATTTTCAAATAGGGTTTGAAGTTGTGAAGAGGAAGATAAATGTTCCATATCCAGATCAAAGTCTTTACACTGAAGACATTGAAAAACTTAGTATTGGTCATGTCATCGAAGAACCATCTTTTGGGGTTGTCTTTTTAAATAGCCGAAAGAAGAAGATTTTCATTCGCATGGATGAACTTGCTTCTTATTCTGATGGAACATTGGAGTTTTGTAAAAATGTGTTGTTGTGCTTGAAAGAAGATGAGCAAAATGAAAAGAAAAAGGAAGTGTTTGATAAAGTAATCTCCAAGATCAATCAAAGGCTTGAGTACCGAGACAGCATTCGAATGATGAGAGAAGCAAAGAATGTTCAGAAGTCAAAGTACGTTGTTCGTCGGAAAGGAGGTTGATGGATCAAGTACGAGCCTAGTCATCTACCAGGGCCACATAACATTCCTCCAAGAAACTTTGAAGCTAATATGATTGTTCCTGATGACAGACCCAAAGGAGAAAATTGGTTCTGGCATCCAAACAAAGACAGACCGAATACAAGAGTTTGAAGATGGATAAAGACTGGATATTTTTCACAAATCACTACTAAGGGGGAGATTGTTAGAAATATAAATGTAGTAGTTGATTTGTATCTCTTGTACTTACAATGTAAATATCTAAGTATGGAAGGGGGCATATTGTAATATGTGTATAGGTATATAAACCCCCTCCATAATGCAAAATGTAACCTTTCACCTCATTTTTATGCAAACTAATCTTCCTGCCAAACACTCACTTTCTCTCTCTACTTTCTCTCTCTTAAAACCTCCATTGTTACACACACTAACACACACATAAGCTCGAATTCTTAACTTTACACAGTGCCATTGTCTGAGTGAACAATTCGAATAGATGATTAAACATTTACTTGGGTCTTCTTGATGAAATCAATAATCACATTCGGAGCATCACTCTTTGCATGAAGAAAGAATACCCAAGTATAACGAGAATAATCATCGACAATCACAAGAATGTATCGCTTGCCATGGATACTTTGAACTTTCATTGGTCCACACAAATCTATATGAATAAGGTGCAAAGGACCTTCAGTACTTAGATACTTCTTTGGTTTGTGTGATGCTTTTCTTCATATTTCCAATTGCACAAGCCGGACAAACATGTTCACTTTCATACTTGTAATCCGGAAGACCTTCAACAAGTTTTTTATCCACAAGAGCATTGATCGTTTGGAAATTAAGATGAGAAAGGCGGCGATGCCATAACCAAGAATTTTGTGCAGTTGCTTTCGAAAGAAGACAAATATCAGAAGAAGAAGTTGGAATGTTGTTGAGATCAATTGTGAACAAATTATTATCTCTTGTTCCAGTAAGAATATCAACACCCTCTTCAGTCTGCACTTTGCATTCATATCTCTTGAATAGTACTTGAAGATCATTGTCACAAAATTGTCCAACACTAAAAAGATTGTGACCTAATCCTTCAACATAGGAAACTCTCTTGATAGTGATTCCATTTTTAACAATGTCTCCATAACCAAGTATAGGAGCGATATGATCATTTCCGAATCTGACAGTTCCCATAAACTTTTCAACAAAGTTCGTTAGAATAGACTTATTTCCAGTCATATGACGAGAACATCCCGAGTCAACATACCAAACACAAATGAGGTATTCCTGCAAGGACAAGGAATATGATTTTAGGTACCCACATAGACTGGGTCCTTGCAGGTTAGAGGGATAATATGCAAGTACACATAAACAAACAAACACTATGTAAGAAACGATTTAAAAATAGCACACAAACAAACATTTTATTGAAAATAACAAACAAGCACACATACTAGTTCAAACAAGAAATACGAATTACAAACAATGTAAAGTAACGGATTATACACAAGTTTTGAGACAAGCAGGACTAGTCCTAGATGTATTGGCACTATCTAAAGAATTTGATCTACGGACAATCCACACTTGTTTGACATGAGTTGTATTTCCATCAAGCTTGACCTTTCTAGAAGCATGCAAAAATCTATCTTTAGGAATCCATTTACTGCTACTAGTTAAGCACAAGTCACCTGAAACACGAACATTCTTTGAGTTAGAAAACAATTTGTTATTTCTATTCTTAACAGGTTTCTTCTTGATGGTTTCTGTGGACTTGTTCACTTTCTTGATGTTATTAGGTGACAACCAACCATACTGATCTTTGTATTTAGTTATTCCTGAAATTGTATCTCTAACCACTTGTAAAGTGCACTTAGAAGTCGTCTGAGAATACCTAGGAAAACTAGAATACCTAACATGCTGAGGTTGTTTGTTACCTAATGAGAAAGATTCATTCTTGACAGTCTTTAGTCCACTAGTTGTTTTGACTTCTTTTTGGGACTTAGGTTCAGATTTAACCTTAGTCATCTGTGGTTTTCTAGAAGTCTTTGATTTCTGATAATCTGTGGAACCTTTGTTTGGTTTTGGTCTTGTATCTGTCTTAGGTGATTGATTGGACTTTGGTTGATTGGTGGTCTTTGGTCTTTTAAACTTATCAAATGGGGAAGATTGTGAAGAGTGTGACTTTGGAATCTTCTTTAGATAAAATCATGTTTATCCTCCTTTTGAACAAAATGTTTTTCAAATTCAGGAGCGAAATCATAATTTCCTTCCAAATAAGTTGACATATCATCTGTTTCCAACTTCACACTTGCTTCACTTATCTTAAAAGGACAAGGACTTCCCTTGAGTGAAATTGATGCTTTGTCTTTTTCTTTTAAAGATTGAAGTGCATTTTTCTGAAATTCGAATTCCATTTTAAGTTTATTAAGTTCCTTAAGCACATTCAACTTTTGTTCCTTTTCTTTTTCAAACTTTTGTTTGAAAGCATCAATTTCATTCAAGTAAGTTTGTGTTCCCTCAGAAAACTTGGTAAAAGGACTCAGTCTCAGAAGCAGTCGGAAAGAAGTAATCATCAACATCATTGACATCATAGACATCATCTAGTTCACTATCAGTTTGAACAGAAACATGCACAACTTCACACTCAGTTTGCACAGATGCATTCACAATTTCACAAATAGAACATGCAGTTTGTGAACTGTTCTCATTTGACACACAGAATAGCTTGGTGGAGTTGCAGTGGCCATTACTTCACAGACAGGACAATTAGGGTAATCACAATCATTGTCATGATTCTTGGGTGGGTCACAGTGATTTTGAGTCTTCAAATTATCTATTAAAGATTGCTTTTCATCAAGAGACTTTTTCAAATCCTCTATTACCTTTTCCAAAACTCTTTGTGGAACATAAGGTCTTAAAATTTCAGGTTTTGGAATTGGAATAGCTTCTTCCAAAGGTTTTTCAGTAAAGCACTCAAGAATTTCAGGTATTATAACCTCATGATTATCTTGTTGCTTTTATGCACAGGGTGACTTAAAAAATCATATGTCTCATCCATTAACTCATAGTTAAAATAGACATTTGCACCCTTCTTTAGAAAATCATCAGCCTCAAAATCACCATGACTTGGTCTCACAAACTGGTCAGTTATCCCACATCTCAAATAAGATTCCTTATATAATGATGGGATTTCTTCTTGTGCTTGGCAAATGTTTTGGATTGACATAACCCAACCCTGAAGTGAATTCAGTTTTCGAATTTCTTGGCCTATTCAAAAAGATTTGTTGATATGATCGATTAATCTTATACAACTTTTCTTGATAAGACTTGATTTCAGCTTTAAGTTCATCATTTTCTTTATCAAGTTTTTGTTTAAGAGAATCTTTTATACAACAATCATATTTTAGGTCAGAAATTTTGTCTTCAAATTCCTTCAAATCAGGGGTAGATTCTTTCAATTTCACATTTAAAGACTCAATGTCCTCAGCCAAAGCATTTGCTCTAAACATTTCATTGGTCTTCTCAACTTGTAACTGTCTCACGGTCTTGCTCAACTCAAGAACTTTGGTTTCAAGTTCTTGTTTTTCAAGATGCAATTTGGAGTTTGGAGTAAAAGTGACTGCAGCTTTTCAGTTTTCAAACTATCATAATCCTTTTGAAGTAAATCAAATTTAGCTTGAAATTCTTTTTCTTTATCTTCCAAAACTTTCTTTATGTTTAAATTCTCTTCAGTCAACCTCACCCCTTTTTTCATTGCCTTTGTACTTTCATTCACATAAAATTCTAAAATTGATTTGGAATAGTGATTACCTCATCATCGACCTCTGAGAACTTTCATCATCTCCATCTATCTCCTTTGACTTCTTGATCTTTGTCATGAAGCACACATTTGCTGCAAGTTCATCGGTCTCTTCATCAGAAAGATGTAGCCATTTGTCATCTTCAGCAATTCCACTTTCCTCTTGTCTTGCAAGCAAGAGTTTGTACTTGTAGTACTCCGAGTTCTTCTGACGAGGTTTAGTACAATTAATTGCAAAATGTCCTGGAAGACCACAATTGTAACATTTCTTATCCTCATTCCTCTTGTCCATGACCTTCTTTTCAAACTTCTTCTGATTGTCAAATTTCTTTTCACCACCAACAAATTCTTTCTTGGTTTCAAACTTAGGAGCATTTGCATTCTTTGCATAAGAAACTGATAAAGTCCTAAGCTGATTGTTGGTTGGTTTCTTCTTGAAAAATTTCTTCTTGAAAGCCTTTGTGAAATAAGCAAGTTCCTTGTACATTTCTTTTTGCTTTTCATCCAAATCAGAATCACTCATTTCACTTGAGTCAGAATCAGTTTCAAATTCAACAAAGTTTTGTCTTGAAACTCTTGAAGACTTCTTTTCCGCTACCAAGGCTAGTGGATCTGAATGAATACTTTCTTCTTTCTTCGTTTGAGCTCTCAGAACATCATCTATATTCAACTTCAACTTTTCATACAAAGTATGAATGGTGAGTTTACCAAAATCTGATTGTTGATTGAGTTGAGTGCCATAAATTTGCCATTCCTCCTCAAGATTTTTGATAAACTTGATGTTCAACTCCATATTGGTTCTTTTGACATCATTCTTTCTCAATTCATTGATAACATTGTAGAATCTGATGTATACTTCATTCAATGGTTCACCCTTCTGTTGCTTGAATGTTTCATGCATATTAAGAACAGTTGACAATCTTATGGTGTTTGAAACATCAGACCCTTCCATCTGTGTTTCCACTTCATCCCAAATATCTTTTCCAGTTTCATATGAGTCAACATTGCAATAGATGTCATCTGGAAGTGCTTGGTAAAGATAAGCAATGGACATTTGATCAGCCTCAACACGATTTTTCTGATCAGTATTCCAACTTTCTTCTGGCAAAGGTTCATTATTCACCGGATTCTTAGGAATTTCTGGACCATCCTTGTAAGATTTCCTTAAAAGTTTCCCATTCTTTTGTCTGTCGATCCAATTCAAGAACCTTTTCTTCCACTGAGGATAGGAGCCTCTAAACAACACAGGAGGTCTCCCTTCAGAACCAAGAACCAAAGCTTCCCTTGAAGCCATTAAGATCAATTAACAAAAGACTTAAAAAAATTTTTGATTTTTGTCTAATTGTATTGAATGCCGAGCTCAGACCTCGGCAAATGGACCAAATATTTTTGAAAAATTTTAAATTTTGCACACGAGAAGATTATTGATCAAAAATGATTTTGAATCAATTTTCTTGAAAATTGTTGATTTGCCAAATCTAATTTCAACTGTTTGCCGAGCAGTTTCTTCGGCAAATGGTACAAACAGTCAAGTCACAACACGAGTACACTGATCAACGTCTAACTTCAACAGTTTGCCGAGCAGTTTCTTCGGCAAATGGTACAAACAGAAATTTATCACAAAACACTTAGTCGAATTTTGTTGATATAGCTATTTGCCGAGCTAATATCTCTGCAAACAGTGTAAATAGGATCAACACTTAATCAACTTCAGCCAACACACGTATTTGCTGTCACACCCGCCCTAGACGGGGTGCGACGTACATGGATTCATAACACAAGATATACTGAACGACACAAAACGTTGTCGTTTTAAAATACATTTATATAAAAACATTGTTCACAAATTTATATTACAATTTATGAAAAAGATATTGTTCTTGAAATCATTTATTTAATATTAAACATTACTAAATAGTAATTGAGACTTTAGCAAATCGATGAGCCATTTCTAAAATCTGAGGGTGGGTCGTGGTCCTTCATGTAGTATGCAGCGGAAAGTGGTCTCATGCACAGAGTATCATCTAGTTACCTGAGAATACATGCTAAAATATGTCAACATAAAGTTGGTGAGTTCCATAAGTTTTTCATATAGTAAATATAGTTTCACTATATACAGAGTTCGGTATGACCATTGCCTTACCACAATGTCAAGGAGTTATGATACAATATAAAGCAAAGAGTATCATAGGTTTTTAATAAATATATAAAGTATAAACTGTAAAGAGTAGAATTTGAGCTTTTGTGTGTGTTTTAGTGTGTGTCAATGGCGGTTTCTAGAGAGATAAAGTAGAGAGAGAAAGCAGAGATATCAGGGAAAGATTGGTTAGCATTATGGGGTAAAAGGTTACATAATACAAGAGTTAGTCATAAATGACTTATGAGAGGGGTATTTATACTAATCACTAACTTAACACTAATACCCCTTCCAATATTAGAATTTACAATTAAACACCATATTTATATTTCTAACAATCTCCCCCTTGGTGTTGAATTGTAAATGTTGCATCGTCTTCGGTCTTTAAATAATCATGATGAGCCCATTTGTTGAAAATCTTCAATGTTGAAAGGACTTTGAAGCTTTCTCATTGTCTTCAACGTCTTGTATCAACCTTGACTTTGAATCTTCTCAACAAACATATATATTTGACGATGACTTATTTAATCTTGATCTTCTCTTGCAACTTTGAATACTTTGGAAGCATCTTTGAAATCTTTTATAGCTTTTGAGCTTTCACAACTTGAACTTTTGAGAGTTGATTTCAACTTGATGTTGCTTTGAGAAGTAACTTGAATCTTTGAGTAGCATGTGGAAGCTTGGTTTTGACTTTGAATTCTTTGAATTCTTTTGGATGCGCGGAAGCTTGGTTTTGACTTTGAAATCTCTTGGCATTTCAGAAGCTTGGTTTTTGAAATGCGGAAATTTGATTTTGTCTTTAAAACTTCAATTCTTGGTCTAACTTGTCTCTGAATCAATAAACATCTTGGAGCATTTGATTCTTTGATCAATTAACATTCGCTCCCCCTCAATCAAACAACTATCTCGGAGCAAATAATTCAATAACAATTCTTTAATCTCTTGCCCCCCCTTGAACAAACAATCATTTCGGAGCATATTTAACGACTCATGAGTTTACTCTTGCTCCCCCTCAAATGAACAATCTTCATTCAATCTTAAACTTTTCTAATCATCAAACAATGGTCAATTATTCAATAAATCTTTCAAATATCGACCATGTACATCATCTTGAATATACTCGATCTCGAATCAATCCTTTAACTTTCTCAAAACAATCTTAGAACACTCAACTTATCACGATAATTATTCACTCTCTTCACCTAAACTAACGATCCTTTGAACATCCAAACACAACAATCATCCTCGAACAAATTCTATCAATCAAATTCTACCTATATCCTTGAATTCTATCTATCAATCATTTAATCATTTCCCCCCCTTATGATGAATATGTGGAACGTGTTCATCATACAATAATGATTGATAGCATACACGGTAGATGAAAACAAACAACAAGCACGCAAATTAACCCAACCCAATTCCCAATGAACCTATTGGTGAACTAGAATGTAAGGTTGCGTTGTTGGAAAAAGATTTTATAATGGTGTTTGTGTTCTTTGTGTTTGTGTGAAGAGAAATGAAAACCGGATAAAAATGATCCGTTATCACAACCAACAATCAAAAGGATTAATGGTGTGGCCTAAAAATACGATTACTATTTTTAGGACTTCCCATTATCATCGAGAAATGCACAAAGCTTATCTCTAAATGGTTTGGTCTATGGCTTTTCAACCGATAGATTGCTTTAAAGAATGTAATTCATGGTCAGTGTCACAAAGGCGTTCGATAACCATGTCTTACTATCCTCAAAGACTTTTGGGAAAATAAATCCGAGGTCACATAGACTTCTCGTTTACTCAACAAATTCATAAAATGAAAATGTGATACCTACGTTCAACGTTGGAAAAGATGTTCGCATTGGTAGGATTTCCATTCGATCATCGTGGAATATCAAAAATATGATATCACTACGAATGTTCCGGCAATATCACAAAGATATGCAATGTCACAAAGACATATAAAGACTCATTGTGTCCTAGTCAAATGAAAGATATATCAAGTACGCTCTAGACTCGATAGTGATCAAATGAAGTCGGGGACCGGAGCAGAGTGTCTCCCTTTTTCAATATCAACATCTTCCAAATGAAGAGTCAATAAAATGTGAAAAATCTCCGTGAGAATAAAACAAGCATTTGTTAAGAAATACTTGAGTGGTTAGGTAAAGATGTGCATTGCTTCACTGGGTCCATGAAGTCTTCTTCAATATCGAGAAATCAACAAATGAAATCCGATAGGAATGTGTTGACCCGGCTTTTTGAGAATTTTGGGGAGGGCTTTTATTTCTTTTAGCCCTTTCTCACATCATTTCACCGTAACCTCTCACTTTTCGACTACTCCCTCATGTCCTATTTGCACAAACATCATCACCACGCTCATAAACCCTCACAATCTAAAATTGAGAATTTAACTCCGGGGTTAGATCTCATCGGCGATGACAAGATCATGGAGTTTTTATGAGTGGCCTAAACTCTCATGTGCAAATCTAACACCGAACTTCTTTGAATTTGATCGAAAATGGTTTTAAAATCTTCCAAAGTGATTTAAGATGGAAAATGAGTTTAAACACTTGGAAGTTTTGGTTTTATAAACAAACTCCCCCTAAATATATGCATGATATAAACAAAGGTTTTGCATATAAAAGGTGAGTAAAGAGTTTGAAAGTTGCTCACAAATATTAAAAATGAGACTACAAAGGCAGTACACAAAGGCGTTCGATGTCTTGCATCTCATCCTAATACTTTGTGAGAAACTAAAAGACAAAGTAAATAAAACAAATGATGAAAATGGAAAATCTTTTTGGATTTTTTCAAAATAAGAAAATGAAAATCTTTTTGGATTTTTCTAAAAATGAAGAAATTACAAAAACGGTTTTAGCACGGGTTATACACTGATGTGTGTATAAGCCACTATTCATCAAATCACTTGGAAATCACTTTTGGAACCCATTTGAGATTGGGTCCAATGGTTTTTGAATTCTTGAAAGTCCAAATGTAAGTCTCATCGATTTGATGAATCGAATTTGCATTCCACGGAGAACTAAAACCCGGTGGTTTAGTTGAAAAGAGTTTTCGTGGAAGCAATGGTGAAAAATCATTTGATTTCTTTGAAAACTTGTCAATCTTGTGAGATTGAGTTGGAAAATGATTTTTCGAAGCAAAATCATTCACTTTTTGCACGACTGTTTTCACAGGTTTTGGTGCAAGATCAAAAAGTTCCGAAAAAGAATATTTGAATGATTTTGACTCAATTGACTTATCTTTTGAAATCGGTTTCCATTTAGAATTAGTCAACTGAGATTTTGCTTGAGAAATGTGTTTAGAATTATCCTCGAAGGAGAGAAAAGACACTAAAGTAGTTGTTCCATCAACATTTGGTTTCTTAGTGTACTTCTTACCCTTTTGTAAGGAGTAATTAGTAAACTGAGAGACTTTTCTTTCAAAAGGTTTTGAAGATTTACCCGTGTAAACCCTCTTTGGAACATCAACTTTAGGTTTTGATGAAATAGATTTTGAAAAACTTTTGGACATCTCAGTCTTGTCACAAACACACTCAAGATCAGTCTGAGTTGAGGTCTCAACGGTCTTAACAACATCACATTCACTTGTTACAGAAGAATCCACAACTTCACATACAGGACAATCAGGTTCAGTGCAACCTTCAACAACTTCTTTAGGTAGGTCAAGAGAGACAGAACAATGATTTTGACGCTGAAAAGATTTGGTTTGTGTTTGCAATTCAATCTCAAGGTCGGAAATTTTCTTTGTCAAAGATGTTTCGTTTGACTGAAGCTGCAAACACTTGTCTTCAAGACACTTGATTTGAGCACAAAACTTTGTTCTTCTTTCTTCAAAACGAATAAGATCATTTGCAGATTTGAGTTCTTTGTTCTCTGACATGAGTTGGTCAATTTCAAGTTGAATATTTTTGTTTTGTTCCATGAGTTTTTGACTCGTTTCATACATGTATCGTTTTTTCTTGAAAACGAATGATAGCACATGGAACATGTTTGTTGTTGAAAATCTTGGGATGTAAATTACATGTACAACGACCATTTTTATGATCCCAAATTTCATCCCCTGTGGGTTCTTGAATGAACATAGTCATCAGTTTATCTGGCACATTGAACTTTATTGACTCAAAATTTTCTGAAGTCTGGTACGAAGAAATAATCGATTTCAAGTCTTTAATGTCAGACACAAAACACACACGTTCCTCACAAAGAGCTTTGAATCTCTTGGACACATCCTCAAACTCTTGATACACTCGAACAACACAAGCATGATTATTTCCTTGAAAACATGAACACTTTTGACTATTATGAAAACCATATGAACCCATGTTTGGTTCAAATTTGATCATTTTGGTTGACATTTTGACTAAAAAAAACTTGATGACAATTTAATAAAAGAAACAACCCAAGACAAGAATCTAACAATTTAGTCTTGAAAAATATGTAGCCCAACAACTAAAAAAATTTAGCCCAATTAATCTAACACTTAAGTCCAAAACAAACTTTTAGTCCAAAAGAAATTAGTCCAACAACTAAATGTAAGCCCAACAAATTTAAACCAAAAATCAGCCCAAATGACTAAAGAAGTCCAATTAAACTTTAGCTTAAAAGAAAATTCAGCCCAATGAATAATAAAAAGACTTAAAAAAATAAATTTGATTTTCTACTTGTGAAGAATGCCGAGCAAAAATCTCGGCAAATGGACCAAAAAATTTTGAAAAATTTTATTTTCTGCCCACTTGAAGAATATTGATCGAAAATGATATTGAATTAATTTTCTTGAAATTGAAAATTTTGACAAGTCTAAATGAACTAGGTGTCGAGGTTTTTCTTCAGCAAATAGAACAAGTAGCCAATTCACAACTCGAGCACACTGATCAATCAACTTCAACAGTTTGCCGAGCTTTTTCTTCAGCAAATAGAATAACTAGAACTGGATCACAAATACACTTGGTGGATTTTTGTTGAAATAACTATTTGCCGAGATAAAATCTCTGCAAATAGTGTAAGTAGAATCAACCCTTAACCAAATTCAGTCAACAAACGTATTTTCCGAGAATAAATCTCTGCAAACAGAACAATGAGCACCACACTTAACCAACTTTTCTTGAAACACCTATTTGCCGAGATAAAATCTCTGCAAATAGAACAATGAGCACCAATACTTGACCAACTTTTCTTGAAACACCTATTTGCCGAGATAAAATCTCTGCAAATAGAACAAGTAGAACCAGTACTTAACGAAAATTTCTTCAAACAGCTATTTGCCGAGCAAAAAGCTCTGCAAATAGTACAAGTAGCTTCAGTCAGCCAAAATTTGCTAAAACACGTATTTGCCGAGATAAAATCTCTGCAAATAGTACAAGTACGATTAACCTTAGCCAAAAATATCTGCAAACACGAGTAAACACTAAACGACAAAACAGTCGGTTACTGTTCTTCTTCTTCGTTCAGCTAAGTACCCAAACGCCGAGGTTTCTGAAAATCATTGATATCTTCTTCATTTTTGAGAGTTACAACTTGAAATTTATATCAAAATTCTCAGAAAATGAATTGCGAACAAATCCTCGAACAAAATAACAACTAATTTCAATCAAAATCAAATCCCACTGAAACCTTCATTTGCCGAGCTTTCACAAAATGTAATCAAATGATGAAATTGAAATCTGAAATCGATACAGAATGATGATATACTAACAACTAATCGATCGGTGAACAAATTTCAACAATAAACACACTTGTTTTGCAGAAATTACTCAAACAGTAATCTCGGCAAATGGACTTTTCAGAAACAAACTCAAATTCCAGAAAATAAGCACAAAATAAGCCTTAATTAAGCTTTTGGATCGTTCAGCAACTCTGATTGTGCTCTGATACCAAATGTAAAGAGTAGAATTGAGCTTTTGTGTGTGTTTTAGTGTGTATCAATGGCGGTTTCTAGAGAGATAAAGTAGAGAGAGAAAGCAGAGATATCAGGGAAAGATTGGTTAGCATTATGGGGTAAAAGGTTACATAATACAAGAGTTCGTCATAAATGACTTATGAGAGGGGTATTTATACTAATCACTAACTTAACACTAATACCCCTTCCAATACTAGAATTTACAATTAAACACCATATTTATATTTCTAACAATCTCCCCCTTGGTGTTGAATTGTAAATGTTGCATCGTCTTCGGTCTTTAAATAATCATGATGAGCCCATTTGTTGAAAATCTTCAATGTTGATTGGACTTTGAAGCTTTCTCATTGTCTTCAATGTCTTGTATCAACCTTGATTTTGAATCTTCTCAACAAACAAATATATTTGACGATGACTTATTAAATCTTGATCTTCTCTTGCAACTTTGAATACTTTGGAAGCATCTTTGAAATCTTTGTAGCTTTTGAGCTTTCACAAGTTGAACTTTTGAATGTTGATTTCAACTTGATGTTGCTTGGAGAAGTAACTTGAATCTTTGAGTAGCATGTGGAAGCTTGGTTTTGACTTGGAATTCTTTTGAATTCTTTTGGATTGCGGAAGCTTGATTTAACTTTGAATTCTTTTGGCTTTGCGGAAGCTTGGTTTTGACTTTGAAATCTCTTGGCATTTCAGAAGCTTGGTTTTTGAAATGCGGAAATTTGATTTTGTCTTTAAAACTTCAATTCTTGGTCTAACTTGTCTCTGAATCAATAAACATCTTGGAGCATTTGATTCTTTGATCAATTAACATTCGCTCCCCCTCAATCAAACAACTATCTCGGAGCAAATAATTCAATAACAATTCTTTAATCTCTTGCCCCCCCCTTGAACAAACAATCATTTCGGAGCATATTTAACGACTCATGAGTTTACTCTTGCTCCCCCTCAAATGAACAATCTTCATTCAATCTTAAACTTTTCTAATCATCAAACAATGGTCAATTATTCAATAAATCTTTCAAATATCGACCATGTACATCATCTTGAATATACTCGATCTCGAATCAATCCTTTAACTTTCTCAAAACAATCTTAGAACACTAATACCCCTTCCAATATTAGAATTTACAATTAAACACCATATATATATTTCTAACATGAACCACAAGATTTAGAGTAACTATTTGATCACACAATGGATCAAATAGAATATAAGAGTAGATACTGTATATACCAAGTTCTAAGCTCATGAACCGAAACTAGACAAGTGTGTGTTTATTTGCCTCCGGAGTAGGTACCTTGTTCAGGGTACCCTAAGCTTTCCAGATATATATGCATCCGTATCTTGTTGGTATGACCAACACGAATGGGGGTGCCTACCCCAATAGTACTATTCAATATACCCACGTTTATGTTTCCATAATTAATCGTTCATGATAGAGAGGTCTTTAATTGAACAGAGCAACTTAGAATCAACCATATATACATTTCTGAAAATACTTGTGTTCATCATAACAGTAAAGAGTTTGTATTTCACCCCAAAGGTAAAATAGAGTGGAGTTACAAAATATATAATATAATATATAAATTTGTAAATATGCATATAAGTATATTACATATAATATAACTTTGAAAATATACATATAAGTATAACAAGTAGTTTTATTTCATGTATCTCAGTCCCCAAATAAATGTATAAATAATTGAAAAAGGGAGTATGAAGACTCACCTTAGTGTTGTAGAAGAAAGATCACTTAGACGTACTTAATCTTGTGTGATTATCAGAGAGAAATTTAGAAGTGAATATATGATGGTGTGAGTTTTATGGTTAAACGAAGGTGGCTATTTATAGAAGGGGAAAACGCGTTAATAATAACGCGTTCGATATATAACGCGTAAACGTTTTAAATATTATTATATTATATTATTATTATATTATAAAGTTAATCATGAATAAGGGGTATGTATATATATAGTATTCTTTTTGTTCATACATCTAGTGAACTAAACCCGTGATTCATAATTTATAAATTTTAAATTATAAAGTAGATAAAAGTGTGTTTCCCACTACCTCTTGGACGTTTCTAATGATAGATTTCCTTTATCCTAGTAGTATATATTTATACATTGTTTTAATCCTAAATTATCCATACGGGCTCCTATTAAGGAAATTCAAGTTTCTATAAGATCAGAAAATTAAGATCTACAACTTTCATTTTAATAATTTTTGCTCAATTAACTCCTGTGAGCGGTTTTGGACGTTTATATTATAAGAATAAAGTATGAAAGCGACGTTTACTTTCAGCACTATTCAACTTTTGAAATTATTCGAATTCAGAATTCAAAGGTCGACTGAATTATTTGACGTGGGTCCCGTGTGGGTCCCGCCGTTTTATTATTTTATTTTATTACCTTTTTACAATTTACTTTCTACCTTTACTATTTACAATTTACTTTTACCTTTACTATTTAAAATTTACTTTTTACCTTTATTATTTAGAATTTACTTTTTACCTTTACTATTTAAATTTATTACCCTTTTTACAATTTACTTTCTACCTTTACTATTTACAATTTACTTTCTACCTTTACTATTTACAATTTACTTTTACCTTTACTATTTAGAATTTACTTTTTACCTTTACTATTTATCGTTACTATTCACATTCACTATTCATGAATACAATTTCTAGATACGATTACTATTCACGGATACGGTACTATTCATGTATACGTTACTATTCATGAATACGGTACTATTCATAAATACGGTTATTGATAGTATAAGTATGAAAAAGTATTTACAAGCAACTCTCAAATAACTATTTGAGTTCTTGGCAATAATTATCCATAATTTATCAAAACAAATATTTGTTCTGTTTATTATGCCATAAAATGTTTGTTCATATTGTTTGATCAACAAAAATTTAAATAGTACACATAATAGTAAATTAATCAACCTGAAATTTTTGGCGGTTGTCACATTCTCCCCCAGTTATTTAAATTTCGTCCCGAAATTTAGCACGTGTGATCGGATTGTAGGGCTTTTTCGAACAAGTGAGGATACTTTTGTTTCATTTGATCCTCACGTTCCCAGGTAAACTCAGGACCTCACTTTGAATTCCATCGGACTTTGACATTAGGAATTCGACTCTATTTCAACTGCTTGGCTTCCCTATCCATGATCTCTACTGGTTCTTCAACAAAGTGTAGCTTGTCATCCATTCGAAGTTCTTCCAGTGGAATAATTAGTGTTTCGTCAGACAAACACTTTTTCAAGTTTGAGACGTGAAACACATCATGTATACGGCTAAGTTCTTGTGGCAGTCTAAGCCTATAAGCTACTGGACCAATTCTTTCTAGTATTTCAAAAGGTCCAATATATCTCGGGTTTAACTTACCTCTTTTTCCAAAACGGATGGCTCTTTCCAAGGAGATACTTTCAGCATAACCTTGTCTCCTACTTGAAATTCCAAAGGCTTTCTTCTTACATCAGCATAGTTCTTTTGACGATCTCGTGCTGCCTTTAATCGGTTTTGTATCTGTACGATCTTCTCAGTAGTCTCATGAATGAGCTCGGGACCTGTAATTGGACTATTTTTCTTTACTGGAATTTTGTCACCTAATTCAACCCAACAGATGGGTGAACGACATTTTCTCCATACAGTGCCTCAAATGGTGCAGCCTTGATGCTAGTGTGGTAACTGTTGTTGTATGAGAACTCACACAAAGGCAAGTGTTTTTCCCAACCATTCCCAAAATCAACTATGCAAGCGCGCAACATGTCTTCAAGCGTTTGAATAGTCCTTTCACTTTGACCATCGGTCTGTGGGTGGTATGCAGTGCTCATATCTAACCGTGTACCTAGGGCTCTCTGTAGAGTCTGCCAAAATCTGGAAGTAAAATGACTATCCCTATCAGAAATAATCGAAATAGGTATTCCATGTCGTGATACTACTTCCTTTATGTACAATCTAGCCAGCTTGCTCGTTTTATCAGTCTCTTTAATGGGCAAGAAATGTGCAGACTTAGTGAGTCGGTCTACAATTACCCATATCGTATCACAACCATTAGCAGTCTTTGGTAACTTTGTGATAAAGTCCATGGCTATACATTCCCACTTCGACTGAGGAATCTCTGGTTGTTGTAGCAATCCAGATGGCTTTTGATGCTCTGCCTTCACCTTTGAGCATGTTAGACATTTGCTAACATAGGTGGCTATGTCAGCTTTCATGTTAGGCCACCAGTATAATTCTTTTAGTCCATGATACATCTTATCTGATCCAGGATGTATCGAATATCTTGACTTGTGTGATTCGTCCATCACCAAGTTTCTTAAATCTCCATAGCTTGGTAGCCAAATCCGGTTAGAAAAATACCGGGTTCCATCGGGTCTAACTTCAAATTGCTCTCCCATTCCGCTCAAAGCTTTTTCTTTGAGATTGTCTTTCTTTAATGCTTCAAGTTGAGCTTCATGAATTTGGGAAGTAAGATGAGTATGAATGGTCATACTTAAAGCTCGTACTCGAAGTGGCTTTACCCTTTCTTTACGACTCAAAGCATCTGCTACAATGTTTGCTTTGCCCGGATGATAACGAATTTCACAATCGTAATCGCTGAGCAATTCTACCCATCTACGTTGCCTCATGTTCAAATCTTTCTGGTCAAAAATATGTTGGAGACTCTTATGGTCGGTGAATATAGTACACTTTGTACCATATAAATAGTGTCTCCAAATCTTTAGAGCGAATATTACAGCTCCTAGTTCAAGATCATGAGTCGTGTAGTTCTTCTCGTGCACTTTAAGTTGTCGAGAGGCATAGGCTATCACCTTATCTTTCTGCATCAGCACACATCCCAATCCTTGATGAGATGCGTCGCAATAGACTACAAAATTATCCGTTCCTTCGGGTAGTGACAAAATCGGAGCACTACAGAGCTTCTCCTTCAGCAGTTGAAATGCTTTTTCTTGTTTATCTTCCCAGGAAAACTTCTTGTCTTTTTGAGTCAACGACGTTAAAGGTTGGGCTATCTTAGAAAAATTCTCGATGAATCTTCTATAATAACCAGCAAGACCTAAAAATTGTCGTATTTCTGTTGGTGTTTTCGGTGCTTCCCAGTTCTTGATAGCCACGATCTTGGCAGGATCTACATGGATTCCTTGATTATCAATTACATGGCCTAAGAATTGTACTGTACGAATCCAGAATTCGCATTTTGAAAACATTGCGTACAATTCTTCCTTCTTGAGCAGTTCCAAAATTTTCTTCAGATGTACCTCGTGCTCTTCCTTGGTTTTGGAATAGATTAGAATGTCATCTATGAATACGATAACAAACTTATCTAAATATGGTTTGCACACACGGTTCATGAGATCCATGAAAACTGCGGGTGCATTCGTCAAACCAAATGGCATCACTTGAAATTCGTAATGGCCATAGCGGGTTCTAAACGCCGTCTTGGGAATGTCTTCTTCTGAAACTCTAAGTTGATGGTAACCGGATCTAAGATCGATTTTTGAGTAGTAACTCGACCCTTGTAATTGATCAAACAGGTCATCGATCCTAGGAAGTGGGTACCGGTTTTTAACCGTCAACTTATTCAACTCCCTATAGTCTATACACATGCGAAAAGATCCGTCTTTCTTCTTGAAGAATAAGACTGGAGCTCCCCAAGGTGAGGAACTCGGTCGAATGAATCCTTTCTCCAAAAGTTCTTGCAATTGACTTGCAAGTTCTTTCATTTCGGAAGGAGCTAAACGGTAAGGCGCTCGTGC
The DNA here is from genome assembly GCA_034093135.1 of Erigeron breviscapus. Taxonomy (NCBI): domain Eukaryota; kingdom Viridiplantae; phylum Streptophyta; class Magnoliopsida; order Asterales; family Asteraceae; genus Erigeron; species Erigeron breviscapus. The sequence continues at coordinate 145,000,963 of CM067170.1, read as the reverse complement.
CACTGGTGCAGCACCAGGCACTAAGTCTATTTTGAATTCCACCTGCCGGATTGGTGGAAGACCAGCAAGTCTTCAGGAAAGACTTCTGGAAAATCTCGTACGATGGGTATGTCTTCAAGCCGTTTCTCCGGAGCCTTTTTCACCGATACATGGGCTAGGATTGCCTGGTATCCCTTTCTGAGATACTTCTGAGTCTTCATGCAAGATATAATGTTACATCGTACTCCATTCTTATCACCTTGGATAATCAACTTCTCACCGTTTGCAATTGGAATTCGAACAACTTTTTCATGACAGACTATTTTCTGCTTGGTTTTTAGACAACCAGTCCATACCAATGATAATATCAAAGCTTCCTATTTCGAATGGTATTAGATCTATAGAAAATAATTATTTTGCTAATTCTAAGGTACAACCTTGGATTATGCTTTCGACTTCGATCATTTTACCATTTGCTAATTCTACAGAATACTTAGCATCTAATGGGGTAGGTATAATTGAAAGCAGGTGAATAATTTTATTTGACACAAAACTTCTATCGGCACCAGGATCAAATAAAGCAGAGATACAATGATTATTCAGATGAAACATACCCGTGACGATGTTTGGGTCTTGGCGGGCTTCTCCCGCATTGATCATGAATGCCCTTCCTCAAGCATTGTTGTTGTTGTTGTTGTAGTTGTTGCTGCTGTTGTTGTTGTTTCGATTGTTATTGTTGTGGTTGTTGTTGTTGTTGTTGTTTCGATTGTTGTTGTTGTGGTTGTTGTTGTTGTTGTTGTTATTCTTGAGTTTTAGGCAATTGTACTTGAAATGCCCTTCTTCACCACACTCATAGCATCTTCTTTGTGTTCCATTGTTGACAGTTGGATTAGGGATTCTACAGTTCTTGGCCAGATGACCAATTTTCTTGCAATTACTGCATTGTATTGTGCAAGGACCTGTGTGATGTAAAGTACACCTATTGCAATATGGCTTAGTTCCTACATAACCATTATTTGATGATGGTCCTGAGGTCTGAGCAGGTCTCTTTGTCTGTTGATCCCCTTGATTCTTCCCAGAGTTATCTTCCCATTTCCTTTTCTTATTGAACCCTTTTTGATCACCAGACTTTCCTTCTGCATTAGCACGAAGTTTTGCTTTGTCAGCCAAACTGTTTGCCAAACGAACTGCATGCTCGATGTCCGTGGTTTCAGTAGTAATTATCAAATCTTGAATCTTTGGTGGAAGTCCAGAGATGTACTGCTCAATCTTCTTATACTCGGGTGTAACCATTGTTGGACAAAGAAGTGCCAACTCGTGAAAGCGGTTGGTGTACTCAGATACTTCGTACCCCTTTGTCTTCAAATTATGAAATTCCGCCTCCAATTTTTGAATTTCGCTCCTCGGGCAATACTTATTTCTCATCCGTCTCACCAATTCTTCCCACGTTATTGCATAAGAAGCATCAATCCCTACTGTTGCAGCAATTTCATTCCACCAGGTAAGTGCACTACCTTGCAAGGTGCAAGTAGCATACTTAACCTTACTATCTTCCGCACAATTACTGATACGGAATACAGATTCTAACTTTTCAATCCATCGGGTTAACCCGATGGCTCCTTCAGTGCCCTTAAAAGGAAGTGGTTTGCATTGTTCAAATGCCCTGTAGGTACAACCGTTAGGTGTACCATTTTGTCCGTTAGTCCCGTTTGCTGCTTGGGCTGCGAAAGCTGCAACTACACTCTGAGCTACTATTGTTGCGATATCAGCTGCTGACAATCTTTGTTCTCTTCTTGGCGGCATGATTCTTTAAGAAAAATAAGGAAAATCATAAGATACTACTAAATGTCGTTATAATCCCATCATAATTATCATAACATAATAGTTATAACTAAAAGAAATGTAAATTAAGATAAAGAAAGTAGATTTATTGCATAACAATTATGGAGATATGAATATCTCAGAAATCCATAATTTTATCGAAATTTACATTTCCCGACACATGCGCCGTAAATAGTAAGTAACTAAATGTACAGATAATATCTACTGTGACGGAGTAGATGGGGTTATAGTAGTGGCTCTCGATATAGCCTCAAACACAGCCTCAAATCGTGTTATCTTCTCCTGCAGCTCTAACACGGTATCTTCAAGACCATGAATCCTGAATTGGGCTCCCTCCATCTCACTTTCCTGGTTTTCCACATGTGTCCGCAGTATATTGGTTCTTTCTCTCAACTCTGTAATACACCTTTCTGCTCGTAGTATACGTAAGACCAATGTAGGGACAGTGTCATGTAGGGGTTCCATAGTTAGTGCAGGAATATTGGTTGGACCTTCAGCTCTCCTGAACTGGTTGGAGTTAAGGAGTCCTTCCTCGAATCTCCATTCCGCAAGGAATCTTGGTATTTCGTTTAGGTTGTTGGATCGACGTAGCCGCTGAGCGGGTGGTTCAAGATGGATAGGTCGGAGACGTCGTGACTGAGGGCGGTTAAATGTCGGGTATCTAGGCGTTCGAAACCTTCATATCAAGATCGGGGTGGTCTTGAGGGACCTTCCCCTGACGAGTTCGGAAAAGTAACAGTAGGCGTAGTGATAGTAAGAACATTGGTGGTGACAACAGTGGATGTGATGTTCGGTACAGGGACAAGTGCGTTATCAGATTCTTCTTCAGGATGATCGGTCTCCTCCATTGACAGATCTAATACGCGTCGAGGAGAGTCGGGGGATACAGGTACAGGTGGAGGTGATCGGGAAGTGATCTCTTCCTCACGGTCGGATAAGTATTCAACAATAAATCCAGACATTATTCTGTTGTTATATATAAGAATATATACATATATATATATATATATATATTATATACATATTAAGCATATATAATCAAGTAAAAATTATTCATATTAGTAAAAATATGCATGCATGTAGGTGTTGTTCTATGTGGGGTTATAGTCTAGGTCCATCAATTTGCAACCTAGTTCACTATAACTTATGCTCTGATACCAATCTGTCACACCCGCCCTAGACGGGGTGCGACGTACATGGATTCATAACACAAGATATACTGAACGACACAAAACGTTGTCGTTTTTAAAATACATTTATATAAAAACATTGTTCACAAATTTATATTACAATTTATGAAAAAGATATTGTTCTTGGAAATCATTTATTTAATATTAAACATTACTAAATAGTAATTGAGACTTTAGCAAATCGATGAGCCATTTCTAAAGTCTGAGGGTGGGTCGTGGTCCTTCATGTAGTATGCAGCGGAAAGTGGTCCCATACACAGAGTATCATCTAGTTACCTGAGAATACATGCTAAAATATGTCAACATAAAGTTGGTGAGTTCCATAAGTTTTTCATATAGTAAATATAGTTTCACTATATACAGAGTTCGGTATGACCATTGCCTTACCACAATGTCAAGGAGTTATGATACAATATAAAGCCAAGAGTATCATAGGTTTTTAATAAATATATAAAGTATGAACCACAAGATTTAGAGTAACTATTTGATCACACAATGGATCAAATAGAATATAAGAGTAGATACTGTATATACCAAGTTCTAAGCTCATGAACCGAAACTAGACAAGTGTGTGTTTATTTGCCTCAGAGTAGGTACCTTGTTCAGGGTACCCTAAGCTTTCCAAATATATATGCATCCGTATCCTGTTGGTGTGACCAACACGAATGGGGGTGCCTACCCCAATAGTACTATTCAATATACCCACGTTTATGTTTCCATAATTAATCGTTCATGATAGAGAGGTCTTTAATTGAACAGAGCAACTTAGAATCAACCATATATACATTTCTGAAAATACTTGTGTTCATCATAACAGTAAAGAGTTTGTATTTCACCCCAAAGGTAAAATAGAGTGAGTTACAAAATATATAATATAATATATAAATTTGTAAATATGCATATAAGTATATTACATATAATATAACTTTGAAAATATACATATAAGTATAACAAGTAGTTTTATTTCATGTATCTCAGTCCCCAAATAAATGTATAAATAATTGAAAAAGGGAGTATGAAGACTCACCTTAGTGTTGTAGAAGAAAGATCACTTAGACGTACTTATCTTGTGTGATTATCAGAGAGAAATTTAGAAGTGAATATATGATGGTGTGAGTTTTATGGTTAAACGAAGTGGCTATTTATAGAAGGGGAAAACGCGTTAATAATAACGCGTTCGATATATAACGCGTAAACGTTTAAATATAAAATTATTATATTATATTATTATTATATTATAAAGTTAATCATGAATAAGGGTATGTATATATATAGTATTCTTTTTGTCCATATATCTAGTGAACTAAACCCGTGATTCATAATTTATAAATTTTAAATTATAAAGTAGATAAAAGTGTGTTTCCCACTACCTCTTGGACGTTTCTAATGATAGATTTCCTTTATCCTAGTAGTATATATTTATACATTGTTTTAATCTAAATTATCCATACGGGCTCCTATTGAAGGAAATTCAAGTTTCTATAAGATCAGAAAATTAAGATCTACAACTTTCATTTTAATAATTTTTGCTCAATTAACTCCTGTGAGCGGTTTTGGATGTTTATATTATAAGAATAAAGTATGAAAGCGACGTTTACTATTCAGCACTATTCAACTTTTGAAATTATTCGAATTCAGAATTCAAAGGTCGACTGAATTATTTGACGTGGGTCCCGTGTGGGTCCCGCCGTTTTATTATTTTATTTTATTACCCTTTTTACAATTTATTTTCTACCTTTACTATTTACAATTTACTTTTACCTTGACTATTTAAAATTTACTTTTTTACCTTTATTATTTAGAATTTACTTTTTACCTTTACTATTTATCGTTACTATTCACATTCACTATTCATGAATACAATTTCTAGATACGATTACTATTCACGGATACGGTACTATTCATGATATATGTTACTATTCAAAAATACGGTACTATTCATAAATACGGTTATTGATAGTATAAGTATGAAAAAGTATTTACAAGCAACTCTCAAATAACTATTTGAGTTCTTGGCAATAATTATCCATAATTTATCAAAAAAAATATTTGTTCAGTTTATTATGCCATAAAATGTTTGTTCATATTGTTTGATCAACAAAACTTTAAATAGTACACATAATAGTAAATTAATCAATCTGAAATTTTTGGCGGTTGTCACATTTGCCGAGCTTAATTCTCTGCAAACAGTACAAATAAGATTGTCACTTGGTCGAAGTAAACCAAATCAACTATTTGCCGAGCTTATATCTCTGCAAACAGAACAAATTGATTTGTACTTAGTCGAATCAACCCAAAACACTAATTTGCCAAGCTTATATCTCTGCAAACAGAACAAATAGCACCACACTTAATGATGTGACCAATTTATATAGATCGCCCACTTCATTATTGGCCTTTTTCGTATGTGTTTTGAGTCAATTCTGTATGCATTTGGTGCGCTTATGGTATTTGTTAGTGTTTTCAGGTTCTTAGCAGGTTGTGCGTCCATTTGGTACATTTTCTAACGATTTTAGGCAAGATGTTGATCCGAGTGTTCGAGAGATGTTGATAAAGAAGAACCAAGATTTCAGCAAGATTTGACTGCGCCGCAGTGGGAGATATGGTGAAGAAGCAACATGGATTCCAGCAAGTTTAAGCTGCTCCGCAGTGGGGTATTCACGCCCCACTGCGCCGCAGTCAAGGTGTGCCAAAGCCAAGGCTTTCCAGAGGTTTTACACTGCGCCGCAGTGGGAGGAATGTTGCCCCACTGCGCCGCAGTCCTTGGTCGATCAAGAATAATATAGTTTCCAGTGGTTTAACACTGCGCCGCAGTGGGAGGAATGTTGCCCCACTGCGCCGCAGTCAAGGTGTGCCAAAGCCAAGGCTTTCCAGAGGTTTTACACTGCGCCGCAGTGGGAGGAATGTTGCCCCACTGCGCCGCAGTCACCCTAGTTCAAGATTCCAGGGGCTTTCCACTGCGCCGCAGTGGGAGCGCACCATGCCCACTGCGGCGCAGTGAGTGCACGGGGAGACCAGGGCTACAGCCCCTTTGCACCAGATTGGGGGGAGATATAAAAAGAAAAAAACCCTATTTTCATAGGAGCCAAGTTTTTCTTTCTAGGAGCTGTTCTACCAAGGGTCTTTGACGGATCATCGCAGATTTCATCGTTTGATTCATTGAAGATTCAAGAACATCCATCTAGATCGTATCTAATCTTCTGTCTTGCAATTTATATTCAACGATCATTGGTACAATATGTTTTCTTTCAATTTCTTTATTGCAATTCAATTTAGTATGATTGGCTAGAATTCTAATCATCCACTTTGATGAAACTTGACGAATGATATGATTGCAATATTTTAATTTAAGAGTTGATTCAATTATCGTTGTGTCGTGATCTTTATCAATTAATTCCTTGCGATTTATTCTTTTGATGTTGATGGTTTATGTGTTCATCGTTAGTGGTACTAGGTGAATACGTTTATCGTTTCAATTCGATTGTCTATGGTCGTTTGTCACCGGTTCATGGTATGACGGTGAATGTCAAATCTATAATAGGAGTTAATTGGTAAACGTGTTTAGAAACGGTTGGCGGTACCACGTTTTCTTTCACATAGGCATAATTGGTAATTGGATAATCAAGCAAACTAATTGTTGGGGAGATTTTCTAGGCTTTGGTAGTACCGGCTTGGGTAATTTAACTAGCAACTTAGGTGTTTGGGTTATTTGTGAGCGGTTGGTGGTACCACGCGAACATTTTATCCTTTCACGATTATCTTGTCAACTCTAAATAATCTGAACTTTATCGTGTGCAATCATAACTGAAGTCAAGTGGATTCGAAGTGGGTGATCTTTATTCATATTGTTTGAACTTTCTTTATTTTTCAATTGTCTTGTCATTTCAATTTCTTTAATTTCATATTGTCAAGGTGAGGTAGCAATTCGGCTACGGTTCCATCCTTATCCCAAAATCACTCTATCTGACAACTATTTCAAAACCATTCCCCGTGTTCGATCCTGGACTTACCTTCTAGCTATACTATATACGAACGGGTCCACTGCCCGCAAGTGTGTAGTAGTCAGTTTTAGGGTATTTCTTTTTTAAATTTTTAAACTCAATTTCACACATCACTTAACCAAAATTTCTTGAAATAGGTATTTGTCGAGCAATAAGCTCTGCAAATAGAACAAATAGCACCACACTTAACCAAAATTTGTTGAAATCACGTATTTGCCGAGCAATAAGCTCTGCAAATAGAACAAATAGGATCAACACTAGCCAACGACCTCGGCAAACACTAGAATTCACTAAAGGACAAAATAGTCGGTTTCTGGTCGTCTTCTTCGTTCAGCCAAACACCCAAACGCCGAGTTCACAGAAAAACTTTGATTTCTTCTTCATTTTTGTGAATTAAAGCTCCAAATTTGTATCAAAAATACTCAGAAACTAATCCGCACAAATCCTAAAACAAATTATCAACTAATTTCAACCAGAATTCAAACCCTCATGAACATGTCATTTGCCGAGCTCATTCAAAATCTGATCAAACGATGAAATTAAGCTTTGAAAATGATAACGAAGGAAGATATACTAACAACAAAGTGATCGGTGAACAAATTTCGAAGAAAAACACACTGATTTTGTTGAAATCACTTGAACAGTGATCTCGGCAAATGGTACTTTCAGAAAACTCAAAATTCAGGAAAATAAGCACAAAAACAGCTTCAAATAAGCTTGTGGATCGTTCAGATATGCTGATTGTGCTCTGATACCAAATGTAAAGATGTGAATTTGAGCTTTTGTGTGTGTTTTAGTGTGTGTAATGGCGGTTGGAGTGTGTGTGAGTAGAGAGAGAAAATGTGTGTGTAAGGGAAAGCTTAGTTTGCATTAATGGGTAAAAGGTTACAAATCATGTAATGGAGGGGGTTTATATACTTCTATACAATTTACACTATGCCCCCTTCCATATTAACAACTTTACAATATAGGTACAAATTACATAAAGGAAACAAATCAACTACTACAACTTATATTTCTAACAATCTCCCCCTTAGTAGTAATTTGTCAAAATTATAATAGTTAATATTAATATTTAGTTTCAAATTAAAATGTTTTTTACATCAGAGGGTTAGTTTTTGGTTTAATATGATTCATTTAATAATTACTAAGATTAACATTAAGTTGATAGGAATATAGTGGTTTCAAATCAATTGTGATTGTGTAAGAACAAAAACGTAAAAATACGGGACAAAAAAAACTAAGATTAGTTTGGTAAGTACTAAAATTATCTTTCACATGCTTAGAAATATATAGATTTTGAAACGTTAAGAAAGCAACGTTTGGATGCTTATGTATTTTCATTAAACTGCAATATTGTAATGTTAACTTAATATTAACTTTCCTGTTCTACACATATTTTATTTTTTTTAATTTTTTTTTTTTAACCTGAATATCAACATAGATTTTTATCAGTTTTGTCTATCAGATTTTATCATCTTAGTTTATAAAAACTAACGCAGTTTTTATTAGCTTTAGTGTATCAGATTCTTCTATCGCTTTCTAGTTACACGTGTGTGCAATGTGTGTTTTCCTATCAGCTTGCTTCAGTTATAATACAGTTTTTATCAGCTTGGTGTATCAGCTTGTTCTATCATTTTGAACTTACATGCGTGTAGTATATGTGTTTTATTATTAAACATATTAATCTTTTGCAATAACCAAAAAACAAAGTTTACATATTTTGCAGATATTATTTATTTATTGATCCAACAAAAAATATAATTAAAAAGTTTATATTTGTTGGGATTTTGGGTTTATATCAAAGTAATATTATCCTTATAATATTAAAACGCAGCGGAAAATTGAACCATTTCAATATGTTGGTATAGTTAAATTCAAAGTTTAACTTATAAAATAAAACCCAAACAATAAGGATCCATGTATATGAATAGCATACATACAAAACAACAACCATAGGGTGTTTTAGAAGACTACCTTCTTCCAAGCTTATGAGAAGGTTGAAAAGAAGGAGATGGTGATCTTGAAGTGGCAAGTCTTCAACCTAGAAGAACCTCAAGCAAGTATACCCCAAGCTTCCAACAAACACCCAAACTATGCTAGGATTATTACTTGTAAACCCTTCCTTTTTGATCCCTTGGCCGAAATTCAAGAGCAAGCAAAGAAGGAAGAGAATTGCTTGAGTATTGAGAGAGTTTTGTCTTACCAAATAATGTTGTGATACACTCTATGTCTCTTATGTGTGTGTGTTGTCAACAATGCAAGACTATATATGTTGTATGTTGGACAACACACCAAAGATGCACATGGGGGGGGGGCCGGCCTCACTATTGGATCTCCAAAAATCTATTCAATTGGATGTGCTGCAGTCCATCTAGTGTATTGACTAGGTTGATGTACAACAATATCAGTGCAAGTCACCTGGGGATTCTCTACATTGTGGCAACTGGTGGAGAATCAGCCCAAACTACTTCAACATTCTCATCAGAGTCATGAGGTCACGATTCATCATGAAATTCTTCAGTTAAAGGCATT
>CM067170.1:144984046-144990416 GCA_034093135.1 Erigeron breviscapus | reverse complement strand
AGTTTCACTGGGTCTCCAGTTTCACTGGACAAATCAACTGGGTCTCCAGGTGCAACTGGAGACTGGCCAGTTTACCAGGTGAACTGGTCCTAACAATAATACTTGAAGATCATTGTCACAAAATTGTCCAACACTAAAAAGATTGTGTCCTAGGCCTTCAACATAAGAAACTCTCTTGATAGTGACACTATTTTTAACAATGTCTCCATAACCGAGAATAGGAGCGATATGATCATTTTCGAATCTGACGGTTCCCATGAACTTCTCGACAAAGTTTGTAAGAATGGACTTGTTTCCAGTCATATGACGAGAACATCCCGAGTCAACATACCATACACAAATGAGAAATTCCTGCAAGGACAATGAATATGATTTAGGTACCCATGTAGATTGGGTCCTTGTAGGTTAGAGGGAAAACATGCAAGTATTCATAAAATTAAACATCAAGCGAAATAACACACAAACAAACTTTTTAATCAAATCACAAACAAACACACATAATTGTTCAAATCACAGATACTAATTACAAGCAATGAAAAACCAAGGTTTATACACATGTTTTGGTACAAGCAGGACTAGTCCTAGATGTATTTGCACTATTTTGAGAATTTGATCTACGGACAATCCACACTTGTTTCACATTTGTTGTATTCCTATCAAGCTTGACTTTACTAGAAGCATGCAAAAATCTATCCTTAGGAATCCATCTACTGCTACTAGTTACGCACAAGTCACCTGAAACATGAACAGTTTTCTTGTTAGCAAACAATTTGTTACTTTCGGACTTAACAAGTTTCTTCTTGATGATTTCTGTGGTCTTGTTTACTTTCTTTATATTATTAGGTGACAACCAACCATATTGATCTTTGTACTTAGTTTTTCCAGAAAAAGTATCTCTAACCCTTTGTAAAGTGCACTTAGGATTCTTCTGAGAATACCTAGGAAAACTTGAATACCTAACCTGCTGAGGTTGTTTGTTACCTAATGAGAAAGTTTCATTCTTAACAATCTTTGGACCACTTGTTGTTTTGACTTCTTTTTGGGACTGAAGAGTGTGACTTTGGAATCTTCTTTAGAAAAAATTCATGTTTTTCCTCTTTTTGAACAAAATGTTTTTCAAAATCAGGAGGAAAATCATAATTTCCTTCCAAATAAGTTGATAAATCATCCGTTTCCAATTTCACACTAGCTTCACTTTTCTTAATTGGACAAGGACTTCTCTTGAGTGGAATTGATGCTTTTTCTTTTTCTTTAAAAAATTGAAGTGCTATTTTCTGAAATTGGAATTCAACTTTTAGATCATTAAGTTCCTTTAGCACATTTAACCTCTGTTCTCTTTCTTTTTCAAACTTTTGTTTGAAAACATCAATTTCATTCAAGTATGATTGAGTTCCCTCAGAAAACTTGGTAAAAGACTCAGTTTTAGAAGCAATCGGGAAGAAATAATCATCAACATCATGACCATCATCTAAATCACCATCAGTTTGAACAGACACATGAACAACTTTCTTGATGTCTACATTCACATTTTGAACATGGATTGGATGATTCTCTTCTAACACATTGGTTTTCTTTTTCATAGATAAAATCTTCTTATTGATTTTTTCAAATGATTCAGAAAACTTTCGGTCAAAATCAAGTTTGCACATATCAAAGATTTGTGATTCTTTTTCAGTTTGCATAGAAGCATTTACAATTTCACACATAGAAATCACAGAACATCCAGATTGATCACAAACTTTGGAATCTAACTTGGGTTGGTCAATGATAAAGTGATTTTGAGTCTTCAGATTGTCTATCAAAGATTGCTTTTCATCAAGAGACTTTTGCAGATCCTCTATTACCTTTTCCAAAACTTTTTGTGGAACATAAGGTCTCAAGTTTTCAGCTTTTGGAATTGGAATAGTTTCTTCTAAAGGTTTTTCTTTAAAACACTCAAGAATTTCAGGAATTACAGCCTCATGATTTTCTTTTTCATCATTTTCTTTTTCAATTTTATGTGCAGGGTGACTGAAAAAATCATATGACTCATCCATTAACTCATAGTTAAAATAGACTTTTGCACCCTTCTTTAGAAAATCATCAGCCTCAAAATCACTATCATTCGGTCTCACATACTGGTCAGTCATCCCACATCTCAAATAAGATTCCTTATATAATGATGGGACTTCTTCTTGTGCTTTGAGCAAATGATTTGGATTGACATAACCTAACCCTGAAGTGAATATTGTTTCGAATTTCTTGGCCTATTCAAAAAGATTTGTTGATATGAACGATTAATCTTATACAACTTGTCTTGATAAGACTTGATTTCAGCTTTAAGCTCATCATTTTCTTTATCAAGTTTTTGTTCAAGAGAATCTTTTATACAACACTCATATTTTAGGTCAGAAATTTTGTTTTCAATTCCGTCAAATCAGGGATAGATTCTTTCAATTTCACATTTAAAGACTCAATGTCCTCAGCCAATGCATTTGCTCGAAACATCTCATTGGTCTTTTCGACTTGAAGTTGTCTGACGGTCTTGCTTAGTTCAAGAACTTTGGTCTCAAGTTCTTGTTTTTCAAGATGCAGTTTTGAGTTTGGAGTAAAAGTGACTGCTGCTTTTCAGATTTCAAATTCTCAAATTCCTTTTGAAGCAAATCAAATTTACTTTGAAAATCTTTTTCTTTGTCTTCCAAATCTTTCTTTAATTTTAAACTCTTTTTACTCAACTCCCTGCAATCTTTTCTTGCTGTTTCACTCATATCCATATAGTGTTTTAACACTGATTTGGGAAGTGTAAGTACCTGATCATCCTCTGAAGAACTTTCCTCAATATCATCCAACTCCTTTGATTTCTTTATCTTCGTCATGAAGCACACATTTGCTGCAAGTTCGTCTGTCTCCTCATCAGAAAGATGTAACCACTTGTCATCCTCAGCGAGAAGAGCAATTCCACTTTCCTCTTATCTTGCTAGCAAAAGTTTGTACTTATAGTACTCGGAGTTCTTTTGTCGAGGTTTAGTGCAATTGATGGCAAAATGTCCAGTAAGACCACAGTTGTAGCATTTCTTGTCTTCATTCCTTTTCTCCATGACCTTCTTCTCAAACTTCTTCTGATTGTCATACTTCTTCTCACCACCAACAAAATCAATCTTCTGATCGAACTTAGGAGTATTCGCATTTTTAGCGTACGAAGAGACTGATGAAGTCCTAAGCTGATTATTTGTTGGTTTTTTCTTGAAGAATTTCTTCTTGAAAGCCTTTGTGAAATAAGCAAGTTCTTTGTACATCTCTTTTTGTTTCTCATCAAGATCACAATCACTCATTTCACTTGTATCAGAATCAGTGTCATACTCAACAAAGCTTTGTCTTGACACTTTTGAAATCTTCTTCTCAGCTACCAAGGCTAATGGATCGGAATGAGAACTTTCTTCTTTTGGATTCTCTGAACATCCTCAACATTCAGCTTCAATTTTTCATACAAGGTGTGAATGGTGAGTTTCCCAAAGTCTGATTGTTGGTTGAGTTGGGTTCCATACACTTGCCATTCCTCTTCCAGATTTTTGATGAATTTGATGTTCAGTTCCATATTGGTTCTTTTCACATCATTCTTTCTAAGCTCATTGATGACATTACAGAATCTGATGTATACTTCATTCAATGGTTCACCCTTCTGTTGCTTGAAAGTTTCATACATGTTCAGAACAGTCGACAATCTTATGGTGTTTGATACATCAGATCCTTCCATCTGCTTCTCCACTTCATCCCATATGTCTTTTCCTGTTTCATAGGAGTCCACATTGCAGTAAATGTCATCAGGAAGTGCTTGGTAAAGATAGGCAATTGCACTTTGATCAGCCTCAACTCTATTTTTCTGATATGTATTCCAACTCTCTTCAGGTAAAGCTTCTCCATTAACAGGATTCTTTGGAATTTCAGGACCATCTTTGTATGATTTCCTCAAAAGTTTTCCATTCTTTTGTCTGTCTATCCAGTTCAGAAACCTTTTCTTCCATTGAGGATAAGAACCTCTAAACAAGACAGGAGGTCTTCCTTCAGAACCAAGTGTTAAAGCTTCCCTTGAAGCCATTTCAAATAAATTCCAAAGAGAATTGAAAATTTTTCTATTTTAACTAGATGCAGAGCTTAGACCTCTGCAAATAGAACAAGTAGAAATTTGAAAAATTTTGATTTTCTTCTCACTTGAAGAATATTAATGAAAAATGGTTTTGAATTGATTTTCTTGAAACTTTTGATTTGAGAATTTCAAAAACAACTAAATGCCGAGCTTAATCCTCTACAAATAGTGTAAGTAGCCAAGTCACAACCCAAGTACACTGGTCAACAACCAACTTCAACTGAATGCCGAGCTTAAACCTCTACAAACAATGCAAGTAGCACCAGTCTCAAATCAAAGATTCTTGAAACAACTATTTGCCGAGCAAAGAGCTCTGCAAATAGAACAAATAGAACTTGTACTTAGTCGCACCAACCAAAAATACTTGTTTGCCGAGCTTAAACCTCTGCAAACAATGCAAGTAGCACCAGTCTCAAATCAAAGATTCTTGAAACAACTATTTGCCGAGCAAAGAGCTCTGCAAATAGAACAAGTAGCCTCAACCCTTAACGAAAAAATTCTGTAAACACCTATTTGCCGAGCAAAAAGCTCTGCAAATAGAACAAGTAGCACCAACACTTAGAGAAGATTTCTTGAAATAACTATTTGCCGAGCAATAAGCTCTGCAAATAGAACAAGTAAGAGCAAGTCTTAGCCAACGATCTCTGCAAACACTAGTAATCACTAGGCGACAAAATAGACGGTTACTGTTCGTCTTCTTCGTTCAGCCAAACCCTCAAATGCAGAACTGACTGTAAATCTTCAATTTCTCCTTCATTTTTGCGAATTAAAGCTCGTATTTTATATCAAAATGATCAGTAAAACGATGCGCACAAATCCTTGAACAAATTGGATGCTAATTTCAACTAGAATTCAAACCCACTCGAACATGCGATTTGCCGAGCTCGAGCAAAAACAACTCAAATGATGAAATTAACTTCTGAAACTGATAACGAAGGATGATATACTGATTATAAATCGATCGGTGAACAAAATTCGAACAAAAACACACTTAATTTGCAGAAATCACTCAAACAGTGATCTCGGCAAATGAACCTTTCAGAAAATAAGCCAAATTCTGAAATTAAGCACAAATTAAGCTTGTTTTAAGCTTGTGGATCGTTCAGTTACTCTGATTGTGCTCTGATACCAAATGTAAAGTTAAGAATTCGAGCTTATGTGTGTGTTAGTGTGTGTAACAATGGAGGTTTTAAGAGAGAGAAAGTAGAGAGAGAAAAAGTGTTTGGCAGGAAGATTAGTTTGCATAAAATGAGGTGAAAGGTTACATTTTGCATTATGGAGGGGGTTTATATACCTATACACATATTACAATATGCCCCCTTCCATACTTAGATATTTACATTGTAAGTACAAGAGATACAAATCAACTACTACATTTATATTTCTAACACACTGAATTCAAGAATTCAACTATTGCTTCTTTCTTCAAGTCCATGGGTATCACTCATCAATTTTCCGCTGCCAGGACACCTCAACAGAATGGAGTAGTTGAACGACGTAATCGTACTCTTGTTGAAGCGGCTAGAACTATGCTTGCTTATTCGAAGTTGCCTCTGAATTTATGGGCTGAAGCTATTGCTACTGCTTGTTTCACTCAAAATAGATCAATCATAAACAAGAGGTTTGATAAAACTCCATATGAGGTGATTAACAAGAGGAAGCCCAATGTGAACTTCTTACACATATTTGGATGTGTTTGTTATGTTCTCAATGATCGAGATAATTTGGGCAAATTTGAACCAAAGGGCGATGAGGCATATTTCATCGGTTATTCGAGAGAATCAATAGCTTATCGTGTGTATAACCGAAGAACCAAGAAGATCGAAGAGAGTATGAATGTTAGATTTGATGAACTCTCGGGAATGGTTCTTGAACAACACAGTTCAAGACCCGAACTTCAAAGTCTACAAGCTTCCGCAACAAAGACTGCATCTAATGTCAAATCATCATTCTCTACTCCCACTACACAAGATTTGGATATCTTGTTTGAAGAATTTTTCCATGTTCCGACCAAAGTTTCTGAGTCTGAAGTGAATACAAATGAAGCATCCAGTTCCAATACTAATGATTCTTTCCCAGAGACGAATCCCAATGAGTCTTCACCATCACAATCATCAGATGTTAATTCTTCATCTGATTCTCCTCCACCTAATGATAATTCTGAGTTGCATACTCAACCTCTATATATCTCTCAAGTGACAAATCCGTCAACCAATCCTGAAGTTTATGATCCCGACGACTTTGTTG
>CM067170.1:144956546-144974046 GCA_034093135.1 Erigeron breviscapus | reverse complement strand
TAAAAAGAATAAAAAAATAAAAAAATAAAAAAATAAAAAAATAAAAAAATAAAAGAATTGAAAAAAATAAAAAAATAAAAAAATAAAAAAATAAAAAAATAAAGAGAATACCAATTAGTCAGAGTAAAAGTAGCTCACAAAAAAAAAGAGAATAAAAGAATTGAAAAACAGAAAAAAATAAAATAAAAAATAAAAAAAATAAAAAAATAAAAAAATAAAAAAATAAAAAAATAAAAAAATAAAAAAATAAAAAAATAAAAAAATAAAAAAATAAAAAAATAAAGAGAATACCAATTAGTCAGAGTAAAAGTAGCTCACAAAAAAAAAGAGAATAAAAGAATTGAAAAACAGAAAAAAAAAAAAATAAAAAATAAAAAAAATAAAAAGAATACCAATTAGTCAGAGTAAAAGTAGCTCACAAAAAAAAAGAGAATAAAAGAATTGAAAAAAGAAAAAAAAAAAAAAATAAAAAAATAAAAAAATAAGAGAATACCAATTAGTCAGAGTAAAAGTAGCTCACAAAAAAAAAGAGAATAAAAGAATTGAAAAACAGAAAAAAAAAAAAAAATAAAAAAATAAAAAAAAAAAAGAATACCAATTAGTCAGAGTAAAAGTAGCTCACAAAAAAAAAGAGAATAAAAGAATTGAAAAACAGAAAAAAAATAAAATAAAAAATAAAAAAAATAAAAAGAATACCAATTAGTCAGAGTAAAAGTAGCTCACAAAAAAAAAGAGAATAAAAGAATTGAAAAACAGAAAAAAAATAAAATAAAAAATAAAAAAAATAAAAAAATAAAAAAATAAAAAAATAAAAAAAAAAAAAATAAAAAAATAAAGAGAATACCAATTAGTCAGAGTAAAAGTAGCTCACAAAAAAAAAGAGAATAAAAGAATTGAAAAACAGAAAAAAATAAAATAAAAAATAAAAAAAATAAAAAAATAAAGAGAATACCAATTAGTCAGAGTAAAAGTAGCTCACAAAAAAAAAGAGAATAAAAGAATTGAAAAACAGAAAAAAATAAAATAAAAAATAAAAAAAATAAAAAGAATACCAATTAGTCAGAGTAAAAGTAGCTCACAAAAAAAAAGAGAATAAAAGAATTGAAAAAAGAAAAAAAAAAAAAAATAAAAAAATAAAAAAATAAAGAGAATACCAATTAGTCAGAGTAAAAGTAGCTCACAAAAAAAAAGAGAATAAAAGAATTGAAAAACAGAAAAAAATAAAATAAAAAATAAAAAAAAAAGAGAATACCAATTAGTCAGAGTAAAAGTAGCTCACAAAAAAAAAGAGAATAAAAGAATTGAAAAACAGAAAAAAAAAAAAAAATAAAAAAATACCAATTAGTCAGAGTAAAAGTAGCTCACAAAAAAAAAGAGAATAAAAGAATTGAAAAAAGAAAAAAAAAAAAAAATAAAAAAAGTAGCTCACAAAAAAAAAGAGAATAAAAGAATTGAAAAAAAAAAAAAAAAAAAAATAAAAAAATAAAAAAATAAAAAGAATACCAATTAGTCAGAGTAAAAGTAGCTCACAAAAAAAAAGAGAATAAAAGAATTGAAAAAAGAAAAAAAAAAAAAAATAAAAAAATAAAAAAATAAAAAGAATACCAATTAGTCAGAGTAAAAGTAGCTCACAAAAAAAAAGAGAATAAAAGAATTGAAAAACAGAAAAAAATAAAATAAAAAAAAAAAAAAATAAAAAAATAAAAAAATAAAAAAATAAAAAAATAAAAAAATAAAAAAATAAAGAGAATACCAATTAGTCAGAGTAAAAGTAGCTCACAAAAAAAAAGAGAATAAAAGAATTGAAAAACAGAAAAAAAAATAAAATAAAAAATAAAAAAAATAAAAATTAAGAGAATACCAATTAGTCAGAGTAAAAGTAGCTCACAAAAAAAAAGAGAATAAAAGAATTGAAAAACAGAAAAAAATAAAATAAAAAATAAAAAAAATAAAAAGAATACCAATTAGTCAGAGTAAAAGTAGCTCACAAAAAAAAAGAGAATAAAAGAATTGAAAAAAGAAAAAAAAAAAAAAATAGAAAAAATAAAAAAATAAGAGAATACCAATTAGTCAGAGTAAAAGTAGCTCACAAAAAAAAAGAGAATAAAAGAATTGAAAAACAGAAAAAAATAAAATAAAAAATAAAAAAAATAAAAAGAATACCAATTAGTCAGAGTAAAAGTAGCTCACAAAAAAAAAGAGAATAAAAGAATTGAAAAACAGAAAAAAATAAAATAAAAAATAAAAAAAATAAAAAGAATACCAATTAGTCAGAGTAAAAGTAGCTCACAAAAAAAAAGAGAATAAAAGAATTGAAAAACAGAAAAAAAATAAAATAAAAAATAAAAAAAATAAAAAAATAAAAAAATAAAAAAATAAAAAAATAAAAAAATAAAAAAATAAAAAAATAAAAATAATAAAAAATTATGGACAGTCTCCAGTTGCACCTGGAGACTACGAAGATTTGTCTAGAAATATATTGAAGTCCAGTTGCAACGTACAGTTAACGCAACTGAAGACTTCCTCCAGTTGAGATCTGACCAGATGAAGAATCATTCCAGTTGAAGTCGAAGACAACAAGTGGAAGATAAAGAATGACAATGGCAGCGAAGCCCAGTTGACAAATGACTCAGATACAAACTGGAGACCATCAGTGTAAAGTACTTACAAAGCTTTACACTGATTACGAGGAAGACCTTTATGCTTTATGTGCTATTAACCGGACAATAAAAATTGTCTTTGTTTAAAGTACAAAAGTACATAAAGCAGGTTGAGTAAAGTGACTTTATGTCATAACTTTATACAACATTTTAAGGAATTAAATGCTATTCCTTAAATGCTCTCAACCATATTTGTACGGCCAAAGTTGACATCCCAATGTCAACTTTGCCTATAAATAGAGGTCTTTGCACAACAAGAAAATAACTTTGCAAACATGCAATATTCTTGGTGAACTTGTGCAATATTCTCTCAATCGCAAAAAGGAACATTTCACAACTTTAAGTGTTTCGATTGTTTAGAGAATTTCCAAGTATTAGATCAATTGTATTTCATAGGTTGTTAGGATATTTACATACTTTGTATTATCTTGGTTCCGCAACAACCTTGTAATTTATTTAAAGTTTATAAATAAATTACACTTGAAAAATACATATTGTCTCACCAATTTACTTTACAAGTACTTTCTATTATTGCATTGTCATTTACTTATTGTCACGTTAATAAGTAATCTATCCAAGAACTTGGTATACACTCACTGCAACTGGTCGTCTCCAGTTCAGTGTTTATATTGCAAAGTAACCCCACCATCGACATAGAGGTGTCTTCAGGTAGTACCATCTAGTTAGTTGGGACTTACATTTACTTTAATAAAAAAACGATTTTTTACAAACGGTTAATTTAGATAATACCAATCGAAGTGTCAAACGGTTAATTTACAAATGACGTAGCTTTTTGTTTTGAGAGTGATAGTTACAACTTGCAAATTAAAAGCAATTAAAAATAAAATTTTTAAAAAAAGTAAAAATAAAGATAAAATACAACCGTTGCTTCGTTTTGAAAAATACATTTTTCACAATCTATATTTATTGTACTAGTCGTTTAAAATATTTTTACCATTATAATAATTTTAAAAATTTTTGCTAACATTTGAACATATTAAATAATAATCATAAAAATGTATATTAATATATATAATTTTTTTAAAATAACGACTAAATGATATCATGTAATTAAACAATTATACATTTTTATTTTTTTTGAAATTATAAATTTTTTTTTGTTTTAATTTAATTTATCCTGGTTAAAATATTAACATTTTTTTTTAAATTGTTTTTGAGATTGGTTTTAAGCGTATTCTTTTGAATGGTTTTATATAGAAAAATTATATGAAAGAATCAACGGTTGGTCTTCTCTTGATTTACTAAAAAGAAACGATTTTTTTTTCTCGTGAAATAATGATTGGTGATTTGACTTTTTTTTAAAAGTCATAGTTGAATTTGAACTAGATTTTGTGACTATGTTCGTTTATGGTTTTTTAATTATTTGGTTATTTTTTGTTTGTATAATATTAATTCTGTCAAAATTCAAACTTATAATTGACGTTTTTTAATTGGTCTTTTTTAAAAAATCCAAACTTAATACATCTGAAGCTGATAATCCAAACTTTAAACAATCCAAGCTGATATCATATGAACCTTTTTTTTCTCCTTTTTTTTCCAAATTAATTTTAAGTACTTTAGAAATAGAAAATTTTTGAGTACATTATTTATTTCATGATTTAATAAAAAATTGACCAAGCTAACCGTAACATGCTAATAAAAACTGAAACTGACTCAGCTTCACACTATCTACACATAATCTACACAAATGTAGTGTGAGAAAAAAAAAAACAAGCTAACGTTAACAATCTAATCAAAACTGAAACTGACTCAGCTTCACACTATCTACACATAATCTACACAAATGTAGTGTGAGAAAAAAAAAAAAAAAAAAAAAAAATAAAAAAAAAAAAAAAAAAAAAAAAAAAAAAAAAAAAAAAAAAAAAAAAAAAAAAAAAAAAAAAAAAAAAAAAAAAAAAAAAAAAAAAAAAAAAAAAAAAAAAAAAAAAAAAAAAAAAAAAAAAAAAAAAAAAAAAAAAAAAAAAAAAAAAAAAAAAAAAAAAAAAAAAAAAAAAAAAAAAAAAAAAAAAAAAAAAAAAAAAAAAAAAAAAAAAAAAAAAAAAAAAAAAAAAAAAAAAAAAAAAAAAAAAAAAAAAAAAAAAAAAAAAAAAAAAAAAAAAAAAAAAAAAAAAAAAAAAAAAAAAAAAAAAAAAAAAAAAAAAAAAAAAAAAAAAAAAAAAAAAAAAAAAAAAAAAAAAAAAAAAAAAAAAAAAAAAAAAAAAAAAAAAAAAAAAAAAAAAAAAAAAAAAAAAAAAAAAAAAAAAAAAAAAAAAAAAAAAAAAAAAAAAACAAGCTAACTAACATGCTAATAAAAACTGAAACTGACTCAGCTTCACACTATCTACACATAATCTACACAAATGTAGTGTGAGAAAAAAAAAAAAAAAAAAAAAAAATAAAAAAAAACTGAGTCAAAAAAAAAAAAAAAAAAAAAAAAAAAAAAAAAAAAAAAAAAAAAAAAAAAAAAAAAAAAAAAAAAAAAAAAAAAAAAAAAAAAAAAAAAAAAAAAAAAAAAAAAAAAAAAAAAAAAAAAAAAAAAAAAAAAAAAAAAAAAAAAAAAAAAAAAAAAAAAAAAAAAAAAAAAAAAAAAAAAAAAAAAAAAAAAAAAAAAAAAAAAAAAAAAAAAAAAAAAAAAAAAAAAAAAAAAAAAAAAAAAAAAAAAAAAAAAAAAAAAAAAAAAAAAAAAAAAAAAAAAAAAAAAAAAAAAAAAAAAAAAAAAAAAAAAAAAAAAAAAAAAAAAAAAAAAAAAAAAAAAAAAAAAAAAAAAAAAAAAAAAAAAAAAAAAAAAAAAAAAAAAAAAAAAAAAAAAAAAAAAAAAAAAAAAAAAAAAAAAAAAAAAAAAAAAAAAAAAAAAAAAAAAAAAAAAAAAAAAAAAAAAAAAAAAAAAAAAAAAAAAAAAAAAAAAAAAAAAAAAAAAAAAAAAAAAAAAAAAAAAAAAAAAAAAAAAAAAAAAAAAAAAAAAAAAAAAAAAAAAAAAAAAAAAAAAAAAAAAAAAAAAAAAAAAAAAAAAAAAAAAAAAAAAAAAAAAAAAAAAAAAAAAAAAAAAAAAAAAAAAAAAAAAAAAAAAAAAAAAAAAAAAAAAAAAAAAAAAAAAAAAAAAAAAAAAAAAAAAAAAAAAAAAAAAAAAAAAAAAAAAAAAAAAAAAAAAAAAAAAAAAAAAAAAAAAAAAAAAAAAAAAAAAAAAAAAAAAAAAAAAAAAAAAAAAAAAAAAAAAAAAAAAAAAAAAAAAAAAAAAAAAAAAAAAAAAAAAAAAAAAAAAAAAAAAAAAAAAAAAAAAAAAAAAAAAAAAAAAAAAAAAAAAAAAAAAAAAAAAAAAAAAAAAAAAAAAAAAAAAAAAAAAAAAAAAAAAAAAAAAAAAAAAAAAAAAAAAAAAAAAAAAAAAAAAAAAAAAAAAAAAAAAAAAAAAAAAAAAAAAAAAAAAAAAAAAAAAAAAAAAAAAAAAAAAAAAAAAAAAAAAAAAAAAAAAAAAAAAAAAAAAAAAAAAAAAAAAAAAAAAAAAAAAAAAAAAAAAAAAAAAAAAAAAAAAAAAAAAAAAAAAAAAAAAAAAAAAAAAAAAAAAAAAAAAAAAAAAAAAAAAAAAAAAAAAAAAAAAAAAAAAAAAAAAAAAAAAAAAAAAAAAAAAAAAAAAAAAAAAAAAAAAAAAAAAAAAAAAAAAAAAAAAAAAAAAAAAAAAAAAAAAAAAACAATAATGTATGCAATGCTTACAAACAAATGTAAATGCATACTCATGAACCAACAATCAATGTACAATGAATATAAATCAATAATCAATATTCGCCAAATCTGAGCCATCAATCGATAATCGTCAATCATCAACCAATAATCACCATTCCTCAACATCAGCCATTAATACTTAACCAATATATCAACCAAGTCTATCAACATATGATGAACCATAAACTAATAATCAATAATCGTCAATCTTAACCTACTAATCAACATTCGACAACCATAAGCCACCAACCACACTTAAACCAACTATACGTACATATACTTCAGAGGATTCTACTTCCTTCGAGTCTCAGATGCTTATATATAGGGTCACCCGCAGCCTTCCCACCACATCTAAAACCCGACGAAGGCATAACCGACTTTCATGTATGTACGTCTATCCTATTATTACTAGATACTTAACAAATATAAACTAAGCCATTCAAACATGATAATCGTCTCAATAATCAATATTCGCCAAATCTGAGCCATCAATCGATAATCGTCAATCATCAACCAATAATCACCATTCCTCAACATCAGCCATTAATACTTAACCAAATATCAACCTAAGCCAACGATCAAACGATGATATGAATCAATAATCAATATTCGCCAAACCTGAGTCATCAATCGATAATCGTCAATCTTAACCCACTAATCAACATTCGACAACCATAAGCCACCAACCACAATTTAAACCAACTATATGTACATATACTTCAGAGGATTCTACTTCCTTCGAGTCTCAGATGCTTATATATAGGGTCACCCGCAGCCTTCCCACCACATCTAAAACCCGACGAAGGCATAACCGACTTTCATGTATGTACGTCTATCCTATTATTACTAGATACTTAACAAATATAAACTAAGCCATTCAAACATGATAACTAGGCTCTCTTACGATTCTAACGATAGGTCATACGACTCATTTGGACTTACGGATCAAAAGTTATTAACATTTCAAAATCAACGCGCATAACTTCACAGTAACTAACCACTGCGCCGCAGTGAGCCTTGGCCAAGCTCACTGCGCCGCAGTGGGCTGACCCAACAATGACCAGACCCTAGCCACTGCGCCGCAGTGGGCTAGCCCAAGCCACTGCGCCGCAGTGGCTTCCTACTGGACCAGAAGAGCAGCTGCACCAGCAGCAAGAAAATCAAGACCAAACCCTAAAATCTCGACCCAAACCAACCCAAATCGATTTGTAGGAACTTGTAACTTAATTTGAAGCATAAATAAACATCATTGACCATAAATAAACATAACCCAATCCACCAATTCGACCCAAAACATCAAAATCGATTTTGACCTAAATTAACCCACATAAACCCTAATTTGACCTAAAAACGTTTTTGACCCGATTCGAACAAGGATTCTTATGGTATTAGCTTAGGAACATGTTTTCAAACATAGAATGAAGATATTGAAATGATTTGGACTTACCCAAGTCTTGCTTCAAAGGTCAAGCCCGAATTTGACCCAAATAGATGATTCTTGCACTAATCTAACTTGAAGAACATTAAAAGATAAGGATTTGCTAGAGAGAGAGAGAGAGAGAGAGAGAGAGAGAGAGAGAGAGTGAGAGAGTGAGAGAAGGAACAGAAGACATAATAAGAAAAGAAGAAGAGAGAGAGAGAGAGAGAGAGAGAGAGAGAGAGAGAGAGAGAGAGAGAGAGAGAGAGTGTGTGTGTGTGTGTGTGTGTGTGTGCGAGAGAGAGAGAGAGAGAGAGAGAGAGAGAGAGAGAGAGAGAGAGAGAGAGAGAGAGAGAGAGAGAGAGAGAGAGAGAGAGAGAGAGAGAGAGAGAGAGAGAGAGAGAGAGAGAGAGAGAGAGAGAGAGAGAGAGAGAGAGAGAGAGAGAGAGAGAGAGAGAGAGAGAGAGAGAGAGAGAGAGAGAGAGAGAGAGAGAGAGAGAGAGAGAGAGAGAGAGAGAGAGAGAGAGAGAGAGAGAGAGAGAGAGAGAGAGAGAGAGAGAGAGAGAGAGAGAGAGAGAGAGAGAGAGAGAGAGAGAGAGAGAGAGAGAGAGAGAGAGAGAGAGAGAGAGAGAGAGAGAGAGAGAGAGAGAGAGAGAGAGAGAGAGAGAGAGAGAGAGAGAGAGAGAGAGAGAGAGAGAGAGAGAGAGAGAGAGAGAGAGAGAGAGAGAGAGAGAGAGAGAGAGAGAGAGAGAGAGAGAGAGAGAGAGAGAGAGAGAGAGAGAGAGAGAGAGAGAGAGAGAGAGAGAGAGAGAGAGAGAGAGAGAGAGAGAGAGAGAGAGAGAGAGAGAGAGAGAGAGAGAGAGAGAGAGAGAGAGAGAGAGAGAGAGAGAGAGAGAGAGAGAGAGAGAGAGAGAGAGAGAGAGAGAGAGAGAGAGAGAGAGAGAGAGAGAGAGAGAGAGAGAGAGAGAGAGAGAGAGAGAGAGAGAGAGAGAGAGAGAGAGAGAGAGAGAGAGAGAGAGAGAGAGAGAGAGAGAGAGAGAGAGAGAGAGAGAGAGAGAGAGAGAGAGAGAGAGAGAGAGAGAGAGAGAGAGAGAGAGAGAGAGAGAGAGAGAGAGAGAGAGAGAGAGAGAGAGAGAGAGAGAGAGAGAGAGAGAGAGAGAGAGAGAGAGAGAGAGAGAGAGAGAGAGAGAGAGAGAGAGAGAGAGAGAGAGAGAGAGAGAGAGAGAGAGAGAGAGAGAGAGAGAGAGAGAGAGAGAGAGAGAGAGAGAGAGAGAGAGAGAGAGAGAGAGAGAGAGAGAGAGAGAGAGAGAGAGAGAGAGAGAGAGAGAGAGAGAGAGAGAGAGAGAGAGAGAGAGAGAGAGAGAGAGAGAGAGAGAGAGAGAGAGAGAGAGAGAGAGAGAGAGAGAGAGAGAGAGAGAGAGAGAGAGAGAGAGAGAGAGAGAGAGAGAGAGAGAGAGAGAGAGAGAGAGAGAGAGAGAGAGAGAGAGAGAGAGAGAGAGAGAGAGAGAGAGAGAGAGAGAGAGAGAGAGAGAGAGAGAGAGAGAGAGAGAGAGAGAGAGAGAGAGAGAGAGAGAGAGAGAGAGAGAGAGCACATGATATGTAGGGTCCGCCAAACACTCGCGTAGGTTGCAAATATGAAACACACCGTGTACACCGCTAAGTTCTTATGGTAATTCTAATCGATAAGCGACTTTTCCAACCCTTTTTGAGGATCTTGAAAGGACAGTTATACCTTGGCCCGAGTTCGTCTCGCTTCACGAATCGGATGACGCCTTTCCACTGTGATACTTTCAAACATACAAAGTCACCCACTTTCAACTCTAACGGTCTCAGCCTCACATCGGCATACTCCTTACTTAGCATGTGAGCTAGCTGGGCTATCCTCTTAGCTTGAGAAGTTGTTCTTGTCGTTCTTATTAGAAATCCTGACCCGTTACTTTGGCTTTCCTTGCTTCTTGGTTCGTCCCAGTGGAGAATAACATCTCTACTACTTTGTGCTTCTGTCAGAGTCATTCGAATACTCGCGTAACAACCATCACTGCACAGGATTTCCGCCACGGTTATAAGTACATTATCTTCACATGTGATCAAGTCTCACGATGGGCTGAGTGCCCGTTGCTCATTGGATGGCTCCCTGAATTGGAGTTAAGCGACTTCCTTTATCTGGAAGGACAGAAATCGAGTCTTCGTGTACCTAGCCCATTTCTTCTAAACACCAATGTGCTGAGTTGTCAAATTTTACCTGTTTCGTCGTATCATGATCACTTCTTGCCGTCGGCGACTTCACGGCGAAGTCCATTCCAATTCGTTTTTTTTTTTTTTTTTTTTTTTTTTTTTTTTTTTTTTTTTTTTTTTTTTTTTTTTTTTTTTTTTTTTTTTTTTTTTTTTTTTTTTTTTTTTTTTTTTTTTTTTTTTTTTTTTTTTTTTTTTTTTTTTTTTTTTTTTTTTTTTTTTTTTTTTTTTTTTTTTTTTTTTTTTTTTTTTTTTTTTTTTTTTTTTTTTTTTTTTTTTTTTTTTTTTTTTTTTTTTTTTTTTTTTTTTTTTTTTTTTTTTTTTTTTTTTTTTTTTTTTTTTTTTTTTTTTTTTTTTTTTTTTTTTTTTTTTTTTTTTTTTTTTTTTTTTTTTTTTTTTTTTTTTTTTTTTTTTTTTTTTTTTTTTTTTTTTTTTTTTTTTTTTTTTTTTTTTTTTTTTTTTTTTTTTTTTTTTTTTTTTTTTTTTTTTTTTTTTTTTTTTTTTTTTTTTTTTTTTTTTTTTTTTTTTTTTTTTTTTTTTTTTTTTTTTTTTTTTTTTTTTTTTTTTTTTTTTTTTTTTTTTTTTTTTTTTTTTTTTTTTTTTTTTTTTTTTTTTTTTTTTTTTTTTTTTTTTTTTTTTTTTTTTTTTTTTTTTTTTTTTTTTTTTTTTTTTTTTTTTTTTTTTTTTTTTTTTTTTTTTTTTTTTTTTTTTTTTTTTTTTTTTTTTTTTTTTTTTTTTTTTTTTTTTTTTTTTTTTTTTTTTTTTTTTTTTTTTTTTTTTTTTTTTTTTTTTTTTTTTTTTTTTTTTTTTTTTTTTTTTTTTTTTTTTTTTTTTTTTTTTTTTTTTTTTTTTTTTTTTTTTTTTTTTTTTTTTTTTTTTTTTTTTTTTTTTTTTTTTTTTTTTTTTTTTTTTTTTTTTTTTTTTTTTTTTTTTTTTTTTTTTTTTTTTTTTTTTTTTTTTTTTTTTTTTTTTTTTTTTTTTTTTTTTTTTTTTTTTTTTTTTTTTTTTTTTTTTTTTTTTTTTTTTTTTTTTTTTTTTTTTTTTTTTTTTTTTTTTTTTTTTTTTTTTTTTTTTTTTTTTTTTTTTTTTTTTTTTTTTTTTTTTTTTTTTTTTTTTTTTTTTTTTTTTTTTTTTTTTTTTTTTTTTTTTTTTTTTTTTTTTTTTTTTTTTTTTTTTTTTTTTTTTTTTTTTTTTTTTTTTTTTTTTTTTTTTTTTTTTTTTTTTTTTTTTTTTTTTTTTTTTTTTTTTTTTTTTTTTTTTTTTTTTTTTTTTTTTTTTTTTTTTTTTTTTTTTTTTTTTTTTTTTTTTTTTTTTTTTTTTTTTTTTTTTTTTTTTTTTTGAGACTTACACGGGACCCTACGAATCCTACCGTTAGATATTTGACACTAGCAACCCTACTACGCAACTTTAGAACTGTCTTACCCGGTGGCATCCAGATTACACTCACTTTTTCGCCAAGAATCTTTAGGTCATAGGCACCAAGTAAATGAGGAGTTTTGTCGTCTTTTAGAGTCGAGATAGATACACGGGGTATTTGAATAAATTTAGTTAGTGAGTCGCTAAACAGTCAAAATTGCAAACATATAATTCCAAAACACACGGACGACTGTAACTCCAAGGAGTAACGTTAGAATAAACGAGATTCATAGTCGGTTTCGATATCGAATAGTGTAGTAACATAACAACCATTAGGAGGAATGTACCTTAACCAACGTTAGGATCACTTTGGTCTCCTTTGCCCTTCTCTGCAAAAGCTCGGCTACGAGGTTGAACTTGATGGTCTTGTTGGCCACGGCTTTGGTTATAAACGACCATTTGTAGTTGATCGGGAGGAACCGCCACTTGGGCTTGTGGTTCAGTCCATCTAGGACAAGCATCTCTGTAGTGGTCGGGGCTACCACACACAAAACAAACACCTTGATGGTTCCGAGGGTGGTCAGCTTGGGGATAGACGGTTTGAAGAGGCGTTACATTCAATGGTGTCGCTTTCGGTGCTCTACAATTCTTAGCTTCGTGCCCGATTCGATTACACTTAAAGCAAGTCCCACATTGGTTAGTGGGAGAGTGATGGCGATTACACCTTCCACACAAGGGGTGAGATCCTAAGTAAGTTTTCCTTACCGGCTCTGCTACTTCAGTTTGTTGTCCAATCCATTTTGGACAATCTTTCACGTAGTGTGCGCGACTACCACATCCAAAACACTCGCCTTTTTGTTGATTACCTTGGGGAGGGACGACATGAATAGGAGCCACGTTCGTTGGGCCCGTTCTCGGGGCTCTACAATTCTTAGCTTCGTGCCCGATTCGATTACACTTAAAGCAAGTCCCACATTGGTTAGTGGGAGAGTGATGGCGATTACACCTTCCACACAAGGGGTGAGATCCTAAGTAAGTTTTCCTTACCGGCTCTGCTACTTCAGTTTGTTGTCCAATCCATTTTGGACAATCTTTCACGTAGTGTGCGCGACTACCACATCCAAAACACTCGCCTTTTTGTTGATTACCTTGGGGAGGGACGACATGAATAGGAGCCACGTTCGTTGGGCCCGTTCTCGGGGCTCTACAATTCTTAGCTTCGTGCCCGATTCGATTACACTTAAAGCAAGTCCCACATTGGTTAGTGGGAGAGTGATGGCGATTACACCTTCCACACAAGGGGTGAGATCCTAAGTAAGTTTTCCTTACCGGCTCTGCTACTTCAGTTTGTTGTCCAATCCATTTTGGACAATCTTTCACGTAGTGTGCGCGACTACCACATCCAAAACACTCGCCTTTTTGTTGATTACCTTGGGGAGGGACGACATGAATAGGAGCCACGTTCGTTGGGCCCGTTCTCGGGGCTCTACAATTCTTAGCTTCGTGCCCGATTCGATTACACTTAAAGCAAGTCCCACATTGGTTAGTGGGAGAGTGATGGCGATTACACCTTCCACACAAGGGGTGAGATCCTAAGTAAGTTTTCCTTACCGGCTCTGCTACTTCAGTTTGTTGTCCAATCCATTTTGGACAATCTTTCACGTAGTGTGCGCGACTACCACATCCAAAACACTCGCCTTTTTGTTGATTACCTTGGGGAGGGACGACATGAATAGGAGCCACGTTCGTTGGGCCCGTTCTCGGGGCTCTACAATTCTTAGCTTCGTGCCCGATTCGATTACACTTAAAGCAAGTCCCACATTGGTTAGTGGGAGAGTGATGGCGATTACACCTTCCACACAAGGGGTGAGGTCCAACATAAGCTTTCCTCACCGGGCCCATCGCCGTCCTGAACCTACCCTTATTATGACCATTGGGGTCACACCTGCCCGCTTTCCTTGCCCCACTAGGTTCTCCGATTTCTTTCCTTTTCAATGAGACTCTACTCGACACCTTCTCATCGTCCATAATTACTCTAGCTTCACGCGTTTCACTGCTTCTTTGAAGGCTTGCCGTGACTTGGGCTACGATAGTAGGTATGGCGTTTACCACAGCTTGGGCAATCACGGTTGCTAAATCCGGCTCATCGCTATGGCTAGTCGTATTCCTTCTTGATCTCACCATTTTCTACAAGGTAAGTAACGCGTTGACCCGAAAGTTAGCCTCACAATACTCACATATTAGTCACACAAGTAATTAATGCTCTCATACCATATAGCATACTCGTTTCATCTCATTAAACTAAGGTAAGAGTGTTAGAATCCTATGAAATTTGTTACTTATTATTTTATCATGTCAAGTTCATTACCATTGGTTATCTTTAATTCATGTAAGCGTGTCAATACACCCTACAAAATAAACTAACTTGTTAACTTCATTTATACAATCGTCCATTTACTAATACATTTTACACGTGTATTACCAGTTATCCCCTAACCCGCATGCAATCAAGTTTAACTAGGCCTTATACGTTTTTAAGTTCACATACCATTAAGCAACATATCCCTATTGTTCACCGATTACGATTAACATTATTAGTATTGGAAAATCATTCATTTATAATACATATGAGCTAGGATGTTTACAACCTTGATACTCTCTTAGGGTGCATATCAACATATCTATCACGTTGTATCCTAACCGTTTATCAACATGTTTTAAGTCAATTTACAACAAAAGCATTTACGACCTCAACTTGACCACTACGGGCCATACCTACATACTTACACGTCACACATGCATAACATATATGTTACTAAGTCATACTAGTCAATATGTCATTCCACCACTAAATCCAATAATAGTAGTAGTTCTAGAGTTTATGACCCGGGGGTTAGCTTCAAAGTTTCTCTCATGTTAGCCGTCTTATTAGTTAGTGTTTTAACGCCGACACACTACACATGTTCTATGTTTCTTACTAAGGCCAACATGTACTTATTCTCAACTAACCGTCATATATTATGTTATCATACCACATACCCTACGTGTTTCACATTACTACACTAAGGACAGTATATCAAAGTTCTCAATTAATCGTTATCTATCATTTTCTCGTGCTAAGTTCACAACAATTTACCATCGTCAAAACCAATTACTCGAATTAAACACATCTCATTACAAGCAACTAAAACAAGTCACTAACACGAGTGATTTAAAGTATAATCCGAATTCGATATGCTCTCTAGTTATTGACCAGGTATGTATACAGGGTGTACCAACGGCTAACCCTCCACCTAATCAACTCCCATTAAGCATATCGGTTCCTTATTATACTCTAAGCCAAGCATGCGCAATCCATGATGTTATTAACCTGTTATAATATTGGGTGACCATAAAAGAGTTGATCGGGTTCTTTTAGGGTTGCCACAATATTATACTAAGTTAATAACATAACTTCATTTGCTCTAAATCATCAAACTAGCACCAATCAATAACAACAATCCATATTAATGACAATCAAATTTAATCAAAGCATACATTAACCACATTGTATCCATTCCACATTCATCACGTTGAATTCAAGCCATCACATAAGTGGTCTTAACTACGAACTCACACGGGGATTCACATAATTCACATTGCACACGAATTTCCTAACCATGCATGCTATATGAAGAGTTTTAACTTAAGCCGTAGTCTAGGTCAAACCGCCTAATTCTCTACGACCACGCATGGGCCACCATTCTGTAACACCCCAAGCCGAGGCTCGGAATATCACGGAAATCACATAGCACCAGGTGGAATTACAATAGAACAAACTAAATGCAATTAGAGGATTCAGTGAATCCATACAAAACGATAAACAAGTAACGAAATACAACGGGAGCAAGTAAATCAAATTACAACAAAAGCATTTACGACCTCAACTTGACCACTACGGGCCATACCTACATACTTACACGTCACACATGCATAACATATATGTTACTAAGTCATACTAGTCAATATGTCATTCCACCACTAAATCCAATAATAGTAGTAGTTCTAGAGTTTATGACCCGGGGGTTAGCTTCAAAGTTTCTCTCATGTTAGCCGTCTTATTAGTTAGTGTTTTAACGCCGACACACTACACATGTTCTATGTTTCTTACTAAGGCCAACATGTACTTATTCTCAACTAACCGTCATATATTATGTTATCATACCACATACCCTACGTGTTTCACATTACTACACTAAGGACAGTATATCAAAGTTCTCAATTAATCGTTATCTATCATTTTCTCGTGCTAAGTTCACAACAATTTACCATCGTCAAAACCAATTACTCGAATTAAACACATCTCATTACAAGCAACTAAAACAAGTCACTAACACGAGTGATTTAAAGTATAATCCGAATTCGATATGCTCTCTAGTTATTGACCAGGTATGTATACAGGGTGTACCAACGGCTAACCCTCCACCTAATCAACTCCCATTAAGCATATCGGTTCCTTATTATACTCTAAGCCAAGCATGCGCAATCCATGATGTTATTAACCTGTTATAATATTGGGTGACCATAAAAGAGTTGATCGGGTTCTTTTAGGGTTGCCACAATATTATACTAAGTTAATAACATAACTTCATTTGCTCTAAATCATCAAACTAGCACCAATCAATAACAACAATCCATATTAATGACAATCAAATTTAATCAAAGCATACATTAACCACATTGTATCCATTCCACATTCATCACGTTGAATTCAAGCCATCACATAAGTGGTCTTAACTACGAACTCACACGGGGATTCACATAATTCACATTGCACACGAATTTCCTAACCATGCATGCTATATGAAGAGTTTTAACTTAAGCCGTAGTCTAGGTCAAACCGCCTAATTCTCTACGACCACGCATGGGCCACCATTCTGTAACACCCCAAGCCGAGGCTCGGAATATCACGGAAATCACATAGCACCAGGTGGAATTACAATAGAACAAACTAAATGCAATTAGAGGATTCAGTGAATCCATACAAAACGATAAACAAGTAACGAAATACAACGGGAGCAAGTAAACATCAAGATTACAATTGACAACAAAAGAAGGCTAACAATCCTAAATACAATGCAACATAAGGTAAATGGATCCTTGATCCATATCAGTCCAGTCCGGGTTCAACAGTAAGCAAACAATCAACTCCACGTCCTGAATAACCTGGTTACCTGAAAAGTGTACTAAGCATAGTCAACACAAGGTTGGTGAGTTCGTAGAAATGGTTCGTAAAGAACCAACAACAATAATCACAAT
The DNA here is from genome assembly GCA_034093135.1 of Erigeron breviscapus. Taxonomy (NCBI): domain Eukaryota; kingdom Viridiplantae; phylum Streptophyta; class Magnoliopsida; order Asterales; family Asteraceae; genus Erigeron; species Erigeron breviscapus. Next base: position 144,957,369 of record CM067170.1, on the reverse strand, counting down.
ATAAGAATAGAGGCTAGACATGACTTACAGTGAGCCTCTACATAACACAACATCGTCCAACAACAAGATTACACAAGACAAGTAAATGTGTAATGAGGAATGCATGAATGATATGAGTATCAATGCAAATGCCGGAATGCATGAATAAGCCAATATGCCTATCCTGAGCGTGACCTTCAGTCACCTATGCAACGATACCCTTCTGCCAACGCTATGGACAAGGCTGTATCTCAAAAACATCGAGATATATATGTCTATATACTCGGGGTCAGGAACTACATCCAAAATGGGTGCATACATCTATGCACCAGGATGCCGGCAAATCCCCTGCCGAGGGTCCAACAATAATGTATGCAATGCTTACAATCAAATGTAAATGCATACTCATGAACCAACAATCAATGTACAATGAATATAAATCAATAATCAATATTCGCCAAATCTGAGCCATCAATCGATAATCGTCAATCATCAACCAATAATCACCATTCCTCAACATCAGCCATTAATACTTAACCAATATATCAACCAAGTCTATCAACATATGATGAACCATAAACTAATAATCAATAATCGTCAATCATTAACCAATAATCACCATTCCTCAACAACAGCCATTAATACTTAACAAATATAAACTAAGCCATTCAAACATGATAATCGTCTCAATAATTCAATACTCCAACCAATTTAACCAATCAAACGAAAGGAAACATCACATCAATCCAACAACTAAAACAACCAATCAATCAATCAATCAATCAATCAATCAATCAATAAATACAAATAAACACACCATCAATCAATCAATCAATCAATCAAT
>CM067170.1:144949046-144954046 GCA_034093135.1 Erigeron breviscapus | reverse complement strand
GGGGGGGGGGGGGGGGGGGGGGGGGGGGGGGGGGGGGGGGGGGGGGGGGGGGGGGGGGGGGGGGGGGGGGGGGGGGGGGGGGGGGGGGGGGGGGGGGGGGGGGGGGGGGGGGGGGGGGGGGGGGGGGGGGGGGGGGGGGGGGGGGGGGGGGGGGGGGGGGGGGGGGGGGGGGGGGGGGGGGGGGGGGGGGGGGGGGGGGGGGGGGGGGGGGGGGGGGGGGGGGGGGGGGGGGGGGGGGGGGGGGGGGGGGGGGGGGGGGGGGGGGGGGGGGGGGGGGGGGGGGGGGGGGGGGGGGGGGGGGGGGGGGGGGGGGGGGGGGGGGGGGGGGGGGGGGGGGGGGGGGGGGGGGGGGGGGGGGGGGGGGGGGGGGGGGGGGGGGGGGGGGGGGGGGGGGGGGGGGGGGGGGGGGGGGGGGGGGGGGGGGGGGGGGGGGGGTATTTAACTTTTTTTTGTCCACAATTCTACATGTCAGTGTAATATAAAATGTACCTTATCCACTCAATGTAACAAATTACATTTCAACTACACCTACCTACCTTATCTTCATTTTTTTCTTTCTTTTTTGCTCTTCAACATGATGATTTTTTATATATATATTTAACAATATTTCTTTCATTTGACAACAAAAAATTCAAGAATTCTCACTTTATTATGTTGGATGTATCTACGAAATTGTCGACCTTGCTTTCTCCGTTTAAATTTAGGTATGATATCAATTTCTTTACACTAATGAATAATTTCACATTTATACTTTTTAATATTAGTTTTGCCTAATCTAACTTTTGTTCTTATAGCATGTCTTACACCGAGGATGCTAAACCTCTACCAAGATGTTATATAAAGATTGAATATCGATGATTACATCATGCAGCATATGGTGGAGGTGTTATTGAAACAAAAATTTCAATTTTGAAATTTGATCCTCCTTCTGGTTGACTCTTGATCATTTGCTTTACAAAGCTAAGATGTGGAGTCTTCTTTTTCATCAATCCTGGTTCCAAAATTCGTGAAACATAATAAAGTGGAGGTTGAAGACAAATGATTGGGAATTTAAGAATGTGAAAGCCAACCTAATTTGTGTTCATGTGTTTAAATAAGGAACAAGAAATGGCAAATATTTGTAACCAAAAACAATTCTACATATATATTATTTTTATTGTGTTGTTGTTATTTACGATTATATCTCTTAGTGATTTTGTAATCAAAAACAATTGTGCATAGATGTAACATATTTTAAAATAATTTTACATAGATGTAACATATTTCTACATAGGTGTAAAATAAAATTTTAATTTATCAAGCTGATAGATCAAGCTGTGATCATTTTGCATTACCTTTTAATAGGATAACAAATGATAATTAAAAGTTAAAACACATAGTTATACATAATATAAATGTGGAAGTTAAAACTGATAGAACAAGCTGAAACATCAACCTTTAGAAACACAGAAATTTGATAGATGAATCTGATAAAATAATAAACCAAAGGTAAAGTTTATTAGCTTGAAACTAAAATAATAAACCAATCCTAATAGACCAAGCTGATAGAAACGCAAACTATATTACCTGTATAGAAATGGAACAAAAAAAATTTCATATAAATTTTTTAAAATATTTATTTTTAATGTATGTTGTATAATCTAACACAAGCTGATAGATGTAAACGACACAAATTTTAGTCATTCACCAAACTGATAGGACTCAAGCTGATAGAACCCACTCAAAATTTCAAAGATTATTTTTTTTATTTTAATATTTAATATTTTTCTCTCTCTATAACTTTTGTTTCAAACCCACAAATTCATTTAACCTAAAATAACCAGTTTTCGCTCTCAAACCCACAAATTCATTTAACCTAAAATTCATATAACTACTTGAAACATTTTCATATTCAAATTAATAATAATAAATTTATAATGGCTTCAACATCTGAAATAGCGATTCCAAAAGCAGTGATCGCTGATGAACTTCCAAAGTATATTAAGGGAGATAAAGTAGAAAACGTTGCGGAAGCTAATTTTGCTTCAGAGAAGATAAAGATTAAACCACCTCAATATGCAAACATTGATCCTCCGGAGAACAAGGCGGCATACGCTCCAATCGCCAAGTACATATCGTTACATCCTATGTTTAAGGTGCTCTGTTCAACTCCCAAATTTTTATTTCAAAATCATCTTTGTGAGTTTTGGTATACAAGTAAGAATTGTAGAACACAAGATAAAATCCTTGCATTGTTGGTACTATTAATAATACTGCTACTAAGGTTGTAATTACATTGTCAAAATTCAAAGAATTTTTTGATCTTGATTATAATGGAAACAAACCATATGACAAAGTCCCCAGTCATGAAGATTCGAAAAAGATTTTGTCAAGATTAGGATATAAAGGTAGTATTAAAGCTTCTGTTAAGGCTGTAAATGTCCCTGGAATTTGGAAGTATTTAATGTCTAATATTACAAGGTCGCTGCAAACGAAAGTTGGTGGGTTTGATACACCAAACAAGTTGGAAATGCAAATTTTTTATTGTATGGTGATGAATAAGCCAGTAGACTATGCAGCTTTGCTCTTTGAACACCTTATGATCAAGATCTCTTCAAAAAATGAGAATGTCTACTATTCTAGGATCTTAGGAGTCATTTTCGAAAAGATCCTTAATGGTGACTACAGCTTGGCCACAGGCCCAACTGTTGAAGTTAAAGAGATTGGGTCGTCCATCTTTCATTCCGTAGATGACAAACAGCCTTTAACTACTGCAATTGTTAAATATCTGAAATTTCATCAAGAAAATGAAAGACTTCAACGAGAGAATAATAGCGAGTCTGAAGCTGACAAGGAAACTGATTCTGTACAATCTGATGATGTCGTAACTTCTAATAGTGAACCGAGATCAAAAGTTACCAAAAAGAAAAGATCTGTTAAGAGGAAAAGGGTAAGTGATAAAGGGACTGAATCTTCGAAAAAATAAAAAAAAAGCAAAAACTGTAAGGTCAGATTACATGTTAGAATGAGTCATAGATGAAATTTTCGATGATCAGACAGAAGAAAAACATACTTCATCCGTAACAAAATCATCATCATCAAAACAAACAAAAAACTCTGAGTATGTCAACAATCAAGCATTAATGCAGACAGATCATTTGCAAGTAGAGCCGAGTTATGTACAAGACGATGTAAATCTGAACAGCTCAGGGATTGGATAAGCTGATGGTACTTTCTTGTCAGAAAAGTTGAATGAGACTTTCGAACAACCTGTTCCTGTTGAACAAACTCATTCTGATGATGAAATCATGCCAAACTCTGATGTTACGCCATCACCATTTAGAATTGAGATGTCCGAGACTCAACAAGAGGATGATCATTCTTTGCCAGCAATGTCGAATCATAGTGTAGAAGATTTTCCTGTTCAACAAACTTACAGCACTGAGGAAATTGTGTTGAGAACAACACCATCGTCTGATCTTCCAACATCGGTATCAAGACATATCAACAGCGAGACTGCTGAGAAACAAAATACTACTGAATCAGATCCAGACATTATTTCTATGCAGTTTTTGGTGAAATTGATGAATGAGATGAAAAAAAATCAGGAGACAAGCTGTGTGCAGATTACTTCTAGTTTGGATCAAATTAAAAAGAAACAGCTGCAGTTAGAGAATCAACAAGTTGACATTTTGACAACACAGTGGATAATGTCAGAAGAGCAAAAAGAAATGAAGAATTCGATTGTTGAACTTAATCGACAAGTAAATGGGCAAAAGTTGGAAAATTCGAGCAACGATGACTTGGTAACCTCACAATGGACTCTTGTTAATCAACAAGAAGAAATATCCATAACACTTGATGTAATGAAAGAGAATTTTCAGAAATTGGAAACATTTTTCAAGGGCTCTGTTACGGAAAAAAGCAAAATGGTTGTCGATAAGAGCATGTTCAATGCCTCAGAAGGTAATGTGGTGAAGTCAAAAGAAGATGTAATACAAGATGCGACAAAAGACAAACAACAAACTGGTATGAAAATGTATATGTTATTAATAATTTAGATTTTTCTTATTAATTAATTTATGTAACAGCTTTTTGTAAATTTTTTAATTTTTAAAAACAGGAGGAAATCAAAAAGAATTTGAAGGACAACATACTCAAGCTGATTTTCAATTTGAGACTACCAGTGCAAAAAATTCTAAAGAACAAGAAATTGAAGCTGAATCTGTTCCGGATCAACATAAAAAAAAAGGAAAAAAGACTCAAACTGAGTCAGTTCTGAATACTGAACTGAATGAACAAATTGAACCTGAGTCAGTTCAGGATCAACATCAAAAAAAAGGACAACAGACTCAAGCTGAGTCACTTCTGAATACCGATCTGATTGAAGTGCAACAGAGTTACACGAGAGACAGAAATGATAATGCGCAGCTTTGTGCTTCAACTGTTCAGGAATCTGAGAATCACAACAACAAAGCTAACACTGAAAAAGAAGGACAAACTCCAACGGCTGAACATACTATTCCTGAGTTAAATCCATCAACAACAGACAGCAATCAGAATACAAATATTAATGTTGATGATCATGACAGAGTTACTCTTGATGAGGATAAAGCTAAGATGGAAGGAAGGCTTGTTGAGTATGTTCCAATAAATAAAGTTATTGAAGAAGAAAATGAAAATATTGGAGATGAAGCTGATAGTTTTCATGCTGATACTTACGAGGCGGATGTTAATGTTTGGACTTTATCGGAAACAACTGGAACAGAACAAAACATTTTGAATGAAGTAAAACTGACTGAGGCTGACCAGGCTAACATGACAGACAGGACTGATAATGTTCAGCCTTGTGCTTCAAATATGGAGGTAGATATGAATGACGAAAAGGAAGCTGAAAGTGAAAAAGATGGAGAAACTGGTATGAAAATCTATATGTTTGTTATTAATTTACATTTTTTTATTGATAAATTATTTATCAAATTTTAATTGTCAAAAACAGGTGAAAAACAAAAAAAAAAGGA
>CM067170.1:144918758-144948046 GCA_034093135.1 Erigeron breviscapus | reverse complement strand
ACAACACATGACTTATGTGTCTTTCAACAGCATGTATAACGGCATGACTTATGTGTCTTTCAACAGCATGTATAACGGCATGACTTACATATATTTCAAAGGCATGATCACATTTACGTTTCATACAATACAACGTTTAACAACAATGATTCCATATACGATTAACAACGTTTAACAAGCACGTTTACAAATACGATTCCATATACGATTAACAACGTTTAACAAGCACGTTCTAAAATACGATTCCATATAACGATTAACAACGTTCAACAAGCACGTTTAACAAACACGTATATGTACACTTTTCAGCCCAAATCTCAATTGAGTAGGGAGGGTTTACGAAACTCACCTTGATTGGTTATGCAAGCTAAGTACAAGTTATAATCGAGTTATAACGTCCAACAATCGCTTAGCGTTCAACCTATTAACATATACATTACAAATCACGTGTCAAACCCTATTTAGGTTTTATAAGGGTAAATCATGAATGACAATCGGGACTCGACTTGGTCATGCCACGATACCCAAACGTCTTTATGGTCTTACCGAACATAAGCAAAGACACTTTAACATGACATTTCTTTGAAATGACAGTGGATCCAAGCTGTAAGGATTATACTATGAGAAAGTAGACTCTCTCACGATTCCAACGATAGGTCATACGTCTAAAACGGACTTACGGTTCAAAAGTTATGATTTTTCAAAATAAGTTAAGTTTTGCTGAACTGAGGGATGAGTGCGAAGCACCATTGTTCAGGTGCGAAGCACCCTTGCAGGTGCGGAGCACCAAAGAGGAGGTGCGAAGCACCAAAGGCTCAGATTTGTTCCAGGTTAGCTAAACACGAACCAAACTCAACTTTTGATCACCAAATCGATTTGATAGTTGAAATTACTCATTTTTGACCTCTAGGAACATATACCAACATAACCCATTCCACAATTTCCTTTCCAAAACATTAAATCAAGCTTTTCATTGAATTTGACCCATTTCAACTTCAAGAACATTATTTGAATTAAAATTCAGATTTTTGACTCAATTCATGACCCAATACAACTTTGATATAACTAGAAACATGTTAACAATCATAAAATGATGATTATGGAATGAGTTTAACTTACCAAAAGTCCTTTGATGCATAAATTTGAATTTGAACTAGTTGGAGGTGAAGAACACTTGAAACTAATACAACCTTGAATTCTCTTGAAGATTGATGATAATTATTGTTATTGTTATAGCAAACTAATTGATTTTCTTAACACTCTTGATGATTAAAATCAGAATTAAGAAGATTAAGAAGAATAAGAATGAAAGGGAAGGGAGTGTTTTGGTCTCTGTAATCTTCAGGGAAATAATGAATGAATCAAGTAATAGGAACAGAGTCACGGTTAAGTAAATCAATAAGTGAGGTAGTGGGGATATATATCCGCTACTTGACCGGGTCCATGATTACTAAACAACTAAAATAAATCACGGGTTTATAACCTTTTATAAAAGTTTTGTCGGATGTCTATTAATAACATTATTCCACTAATAACCAAATATAACTTGTGATAATTTCACGAGTATTCCTACTTTCCATTAAGTATGTCGGTCTTTGTCCCATTAATGGAATTATTAGATAACCACCGACACTGTGCCACCGACACTATTGAAACCGTACATTATACTTAAGGTTTCGTATATACGTTTTTCTCCGTTACTACAGTTACTCAATTATCATAATCTATTCCATAACATGTACTGGGCCAATATCATAGTCTGCTAATATGGCCCTAATTCTAGAAGTTCAAATATGACATTATAATTGGCCCAATTTACAGATAAATGTACACAATTATGTCCAAATTTTCGTTTATTGAAATAGTTAATCAAATTACATGCACAGTCAAACGGTAAAAATCATGAATGTTACATTATTCCCCAGTTAAAAGGATTTCGCCCTCGAAATCTAGATTGTATCGAATAAAATTATACTTAACTTGATTTACGTTTTATCTCAATGACAATAAATCGATATTAGAGGACATGGCATCTAAGTATCTATTCTACATTAGACAATCACACATAATTAACAGAAAGTTACGAGGCGCATCCCTAATTGATGCCTTCTACTCTCAACAGAGTAGGAGGAACTCATATGATTCTAAACAGAATCCTTCTACTCTCAACAGAGTAGGATGAACTTACACACAATCCTCCACTGGATTAACATTTAGAGATAGCATATATAAACATTCTATAATTTGTACATACTTAATAACCAACAACTTGTATTCCCATAGTATAGCATAGATGATTTGTCTAGACACAGGTAAGTCTGACTAAGGCACTATACATGATTCAAATTCTCTTTATCTTCCATATTCGACCGTTAGAAACGGCTCCTTTTTAGACTATATAATAATACCTTAGCATACTTTTCTCCATGCCATATCAATTTAACATTTTCCTTTCTTCGGAATCTAAGCAAAACCCGAAACCTTGTATCAAAAATGTTGAATCCTTTTCTAATCATGATTTACATTATTATCATAGGGTGGTTAATTACTGTGGCTCATCTTCCATTGGATGAGGCTTATCCGTGGTTAGTAGCGTTCGTTCTTGGCGTGGTTCCCTTACTGTTTATCACCACCTGGGTTTCTTTGTATGGTTTTTAAATATGTTGTATCCCTAATTGTTGTATTTCTGCTTAAATAATGTAACAAGTTTCACTTGTATTGTACGAATAATGAAATACAACTTTCTTCGCTCTCTTTTGGGGATTGTTGTCGATTAGGGGAAATTCCCCAGTTAAAAGAATTTCCCATATTTGTCTTGATAGATTTTTATACCAAGTTCATTTGTGTATTTTAATCGTTGATCGTCCATCATAATTTTAGCCTTTCAAATAATTCTTATTTTCAAATTTGAGGTTATTTTACCAAGACACTACTGTTATCCAGTTGGAAAAGTCGACATATTTTTGTTGATAACATCTGTCTCATATTCTTAAATTCAATCATTAAAGGTGATCCACGGGTCAAAGAAACAAATATTACCAAGATCACTCCTGAAACAATAGTTTGGATCAAAAATTCATCTAGGGTTCAAAAAGATGAATTAGCAATTGATATGGTTCTTGAAAAAGAAGCAGTGAAGAAAAATAGTGATGTGTGGAAAACAGTCTATTCATTAAGCTATTAATTAAGTTGAGGATTTTCTCGACATAGTATACGCTTTTGAGTAAACTGTTCAGCTATTTTCAACCTTGGTTAAAGGGATGATAAAGTTTAGAAATTTTATCTTTAAAAAAAATATATAATTCGGTAATTACTAATTACCGTAGCAATGATTATAGATTACTGAAATTTTATGGACACCTGTCCGTTTTCCAAGGTCACACTTCGTCTTTCGTTCTCTATATAAGAAAAGCATTTGTAAAGATAATAGGCATTCTGAAATTTCTTTCTCTCCTTTACATTTTTCTTTGTGTGAAAGAATGAGAGGACGGAAAAAAAAAAATCAAAGGAAGGGAAGACAAAAGAACGAAAACCAACAAAAATAGTAAGGAGCAGAAAGAGGAGGCCTTTGCTCTATCTGCTAAATTTCCACACATCCAAATCAACCACCGTTCTTTCTCAACTAAACCATGGCCACTCACACATTTATTGCACTTGAACGTTCAATAGAGCTTTTGGCGAAGCAATTTGATCAACTTAACAGTATTATAGTATCACTTGCTACTGAGCAAACCCAACTCATTTAAGTTTCTTACTTCTCGAATCGACCAAATACACAATAGTGCACCTTTTCTCCTAGCAGCTGATAGAACACTATTAAGAAAATCTATCGATAAGCAAACAAAACTTGAAGCAGAAATTAAAGAAATTAAAGGGTTGTTGTATCAACTTGCCGATTTCTCACAATCTGAAGAAGTTGGAGTAACAGTTGACCCAACTGTTTCCAAGGGAAAGAGACCTATGTCATCATCTATTCCGGTTTCACATCCTGAAAATTTTGAAGCACTTCAGGGTGGTTTTCAAGACGTGATCCTCAAAGAGATTATAGAACGTCAGAAAATACAAGCGATGGAGGAAGAGGCTTCTCTGAAGTTAGCTAAAGAACTACTGCTTGCAGAAGCAGAAGAAATAGGTTCTGAGGTGCAAACACCAGCAAGTCAACCTGTCAACATACTAGAACTTGCTAGTAAAAGAGAAGCTGAGTGGTATGCCAAAATGGCTAAAGGTGAAGCAAGTCTAAGGGAGTATCTACAGAAAACTATGGGAGAAGAAGACACTACACATAGAGGCGACGAAAGTAGCACTCCTCTACTTTCTCAAAGACCCTTGAAAAGACTAAGAACCGTTGGCGCCTCATCATCCACTCCCGATATGCTCCCACCAGCTGACAATGATGCCTTGTTAAATCTCCAGCTTCCAAAGGGCATAGTGTTTGTGGAAGGAAGGGTCTTAAGTAGGCCTGCTGGGATATTCTACACTTCAGAGGATGGGGATGAGAAGTTCTTTCGTTTAAGCGAGATCGATAAGGCTTCTACTCATTTCTTAACAAAAATTTGGAAGATTTGTTCCAAGGATCCCAGTAATACCAACTTCTTAAGGCAGATTGAGCAAGAGTTAGCCAAGCCACACCGAGCCACTTAGTCCAGTATATGTTCCAGTCGAGAGCGTATGTATTATTAATGTTTGTAATAGTGGCTTGCTATGTTCGATTAAATAAAATTCCTACTTTTGTTCAAGTTCATAATCTATTCAATTATAACAATTTTTCCATATGCACGATGATTCTCTCACGACTCTTCCTCAAACTATTCCCCAGTTAAAAGCTTTAGCAACATTTTTAACTTGACGATCGACTTCATGCCCATTAGTGGAAATGACTGCTTCAATATTCTCTATCTTAGAGAACACTCCTACAACTTTTCCGTTCGACTTCTCCAAGTTTAATTACTTAAACAGCTTGTAGTTAAATCTTCTCATTTGTTTTCGCTTCCTCGAGAAATTTTGTTTAGGAAAGAAAATTCATATGAACTTACAAATATATGCGTGAATTAAGGAATTTGTTGTACATATGCTTATATTTAATCATAAGAGAACTTTCACAACACTAGGCATTTAGCGCGGTTGGCTAAATGCGCGAAAGGGTGTGGCCTAGACCCAGGTTCGATCCCGGGGACGGCCGATTTCACCATTTTTATTTTTATTTCTTTATTGCATCCAATTACTATTGCAAGTTATATATATAGATTGTGCAATATATATTCATACCAAAGTTATCTCATTCCAATTACCCGCTCTACTCCTGTTCATAATCAGTACCCTATTATTGGTCTCGTTAAATTATTCTGATAAAAGTTATTCAACTTTATTTCATTCAATTCTAGATATAGATATAATAACGCTAAATTATTGGCTTTATTGGCGAGGAGTTATTCCTTGTCGGCCATTTCGACAATTATTGTCATCTGACATCATTGCTTACGTTATATAAGCGAATAGTACTCCACAGTAAAATCATGTATTCTCACCTTAAAGTACAAAATCATTTAAGAATGAAATCTACAGAACTTTATTCGTGCTTATAGTTATAACCTTCTACGATCATCCTGTTTGCTCTTATTCTAGTCATTTCTTTAAACACATTCATTAAATTACTAACTCAAGCTCCATGTTCATAAACAATTCAATCATACAATCAATCAAATCAAATCAACAATCAACAATTAAACAAGCATGTACACTTTTCAGCCCGAATCTCAATTGAGTAGGGAGGGTTTACGAAACTCACCTGAAACGCCTGTCAGATAGTAGGAGGTATGTAACAGTCTGAAATGTACCCGAATAGTCCAAACATATTAGCCTTCAGTAAAGGAAACTGTATAGAATAACCCATTTTTATAGAGTCATCAGTTTAGTAATAAACTGACGAACGAAGGACTAAAACTGTAAACAGTTTAACGGTTCAGGACTGAACCTGTCAGAAAATCTAACGGTTTAGGACTGAAACTGTCAGAAAATCTAACGGTCTTAACGGTCAGGTTATAACTTTGAAATTCTGGTTTCATATTTGTTATGGAAAACTTATAAGGAGATAAATAACCTGTTTAAATGATGATTCTGGCTGCTTCGTATCAAGACCCAGTTGACATTTTATGTTAATAAAACTATGTAAAATGCTTCCACGGGACATTTCGCGGTGCGAATAACTTGTAAACGAAACGAGATTCAACGAATCGTTTTCTTGTCTAAATTCTCTGTACCCCAGTCTATCCATATAACTATAATAACAACTTGGAAGTCTTAACCATTTTCCTTAAATCTAACCCGAAAACCTTACGAGAACTTATAAACTAACAAAATCTTCCAAAAATAATCGATCACCAATTGTAACGAAACTCACCACACAACTAGAGGAATCAATAACGAACTCCCAGCAACTTTCAGAATTGAAAACTAACGTGTAACTTTTACGTAACATGAATCTAAAGTTTCCCCAAAACCGTTCTTTTCTTTCTTTCCTTCTTGGCTTTCGACTACTGTTCCTGTTGGTGATGATGATGTTAACAGGTTGTTACAGCTCGTGGGTGTAGTTAAATGGTGGTGACAAGAAGGTCGGCAATGGTCTTGTATCGTAATATCATGTCGAAGATGACGATGAACAGTGGCAATGGTGGTTTAGATGACGCAGCAGTAGCAGCAAATATGGTTCGGTGTTTTGATTAGTTCAAACATTTGCAGTAGCGAAAGTAATGGCAACGAGATCGATGATGTTTAACATCAATATTTCTATACGTGTTTATATATGTAACTATATATATATATATATCTATATCGGTAGTATAGGTATATATATACATCTATATGTATTTTGGTACGATGGTGATGTTGGAGTGATGTTACTTGGAGGGTGGTCGTGGGTGTGGTGAATGGTGCTCTTCTAGTTCTCTCAACCGTGAGATAAGAGAAAGATTGTTATAGAGGAGGGGAAGAGAATTATCTTGGTGTGTGTTTATACTTGAGGAGGTGCAGAGAAAACAATGAAAATAAAGAAGATAGAATAAGAAATGAAGGCTAAAAGATAGTTAGATAGATACGTAAGTTTGTTTGCATGTTATGTATGCATGTTTTAAGCAAATTCCCATTTTGCTTCTCAAGTCAAATAAGGAGTCTAGCTTATGAACTTTACAGCAACTCATTGATCAAATAATATTAGTTAGGTGTAGTTTAGGATAAATTAGATAGCTTACACTATAGAATAGAATAGTTATGTCGATGGTTGATTTAGATATTTAGTGAGGTAGTAGGGATATATATCCACTACTTGACCGGGTCCATGATTACTAAACAACTAAAATAAATCACGGGTTAATAACCTTTTATACAAGTTTTGTCGAATGTCTACTAATAACATTATTCCACTAATAAACCAAATATAGTATGTGATAATTTTCACGCGTATTCCTACTTTCCATAAAGTATGTCGGTCTTTGTCCCATTAATGGAATTATTAGATAATCACTGACACCGTGCCACCGACACTGTATACCATACATCATTTTTAAGGTTTTGTATATACGTTTTCTCTATTAACACAGTTACTCAATTATCGTCTATAATATATTTTCCTTATTACATATGGGCCAATATCATGGTCTTGCAACATGGGCTTAATTCTAGAAATCCAATTATGACATTATAATTTGCCCAATTTATAGATAAATGAACACAATTAGGTCCAAAGTTTTTGTTTATTAAAATAGTTAATCAAATTACAAGTACAGTCAAATGGGTAAAAATTACGGATGTTACACTTTTGACATTTAATCAATCAATGTGTACATAATGACATTGGTTCCCAATTTTGTCATTATGAGGAGGAGAAAATATTATGATTGATTTACTGATTGATAAGGAAACAAGGAGAAAAGTTTGTGTTTGGTTGTTTCAATAGGTTTTAGGTTTTTCAAAGTTCTAGGCTTATCAAAGTTTGTGTATAGAGAGAAAATTCTTCATGATGTATCAATAGTCCCTTGTATTCAGAAGGATTTTCACTCAAGATGCTTCAAAAGTCCAAAGACGCTCCAAAAGTTTATACTCATGGATTGAGGGGGGGAGCATGATTACTTCATAAGAATTTCATCCAAACTTCATTCAAATGCTTACTCTCCAAAGTGTTCAAGTTGATGTGAAAAAGATCAGAGCTTCAAAAAGGTTGAAAGATTGGTTAGAAGATTCAAGTCAAAAGAGTCTTCATCAAACACACTTCATTCAAGATCTTTAATTCATACAACAACATTTTATCAAGAAACTCCAATGCATACATCAAGGGGGAGAGTACATATTCATGAAACTTTGTTTCAAGAAGTTGAATTTCACTCAAGAATCGAAGATTGAAGAATCAAAACCAAGATTCATACCTTCCGCATTTCAAAAGACAACTCTGATTCATGATTCAACAATTCTCGAAGATTCAAGACAAACACGCATTCATTATTCTCTGTTCAAAAAGAACATTGAGAATCATCACATGATTTAACTTCAAGAAGTCCAAGACCAAGACTGAATCAAGTTTTCCAAAGACAAAAGAGAAAGCTTTGAAGACTTGTTTCAACACACCAATTGTCTTCACCACTGGGCTCATCAAATTCATTCCTACAAGACAAGATAACACGTACTTCATTCATTACAATATATCACTAAGGGGGAGAATGTTAGAAATCCAAAAATAGTGATAAATTGTAATTTAGATTAGAGGACTTTCTTGTTGTTAAGTCATAGGTAAATGATCACTAAGGTTGAGGGGCTAATTGTGATAATTAGCATAATTGTATAGTTAGCCTATAAATAACCCCTCACACCTTAGAGATCATAACCAACTAACAACCAAAAACACTCTCATTAATTCCAATCAGCCAATTTAACACACACTTTCTCTCTCAAAACACACACAAACACCAAGAACACACACTCACCAAAACCGCCATTGATGACTTGAATTCGGTGATAGAAATCGTGTTTTAACAACCATATTTGTACGGCACAAAATTCACTGGTGAATTTTGTTGCCTATAAATACAAAGTCATTTCCTTGACATAAACACTTTTAAGCATACATTTTGCATTAAGTGAATTTGTCTAAATACTCTCGATCTTAAACAGGGATACTTCACAACTTTAAGTATCTCGATCCAAAAGAGTTATTTGACAAATATAGATCATTTGTAATTCATAGGATGTTAGGATACATACTTATTTGTATTATCTTGATTCCGCACAACCTTGTATTTTATTTAACATCATAAATAAAATACACCATTGAAAAATACATTATGTTCCACTTTACTTGTTTATTGCTTTAAGTCTTGTATTACTTTATTTATATACTTGCATTTATATTTAAGTAATACTAGTCCAATCTAGTGATTATTAGACTTGTTGTATTTTACACTTTCTAGGTTAACCATCGAACTTAAGGGACTCACAAGAAGCGTGGGGAAATGACCATTTTATCCCTCACGTGTGTGGCATGTGACCAAACTTAACGGTTCGTCAAGCTCTGTTAGGGTTAGGTATGATCAGTGTAGGTTTTTGCAAACCATGGGTATGTCTCGGGTAATTTCTAAATTGTAGGTGTGACCAGTGTAGTTTTGAACAAACCTCAGGTATGATTTTTGTAATTTACCCTAAATTGAAATCTACAAATAAAATCACAACAGACAAATTTATTGAAAACCCCACAAACTAGCTGCTACTTTTATTGTTCTTAACAATCATGGCTAACGAAAATAAAATTACTTTTTTGCAAGACATCAATGAGAACTCGGTCAATTATGTAATCAAAGTTAAGATATTGCTTCTCTGGAAGAGTTTGTATAAAAGAAACCATGCTACACCATCCAACCTTGATATGATTTATCATTCAGTATTTACATGTAAATATCTCAATTCCTTTTTAAGTATATTTTTACATGTAACGTATAAGTATTTTTTTTGTTTCATATACTAACTTATATTAATAATGTTGTAAAACCGTGTATTTGACACGGGTCTAAAATCTATCTATACTAAAAGGCAACTGACCTAACCTCAATTGACCAATCACAACTCTCAATTTCACAAAATTAATTAAATCAACACATGTCTAAATTAATTTACACAATTTACACTTTAACTCAATTTAAAAATTATTAATTTACACTTTTTGGTTTTCCATCACCAATTTACACTTTAACCCAATTTAAAAGGTATTACTTTACACTTTTTGGTTTTCCATCACCAATTTACACTTTAACCCAATTTAAAAATTATTAATTTACACTTTTTGGTTTTCCATCACCAATTTACACTTTCACCCAATTTAAAAATAATTAATATACACTATTTAGTTTTCCATAACCAATTTACACTTTAACCCAATTTAAAAATAATTAATACTTTATTGCATAATGTCTATTTAATAACAAAATATAGCTAAAAGTTAGAGAGGTTACAACATTTGGATTAATACGAATTAAAACTAATCTTCTTTTGTATATGCAGTAACGATTGTCTACATAAATACAATAAGGTATAAACTCTCAACGTCTTATCTAATTGTAATCAAACTAATTGTAATATCGTTGTTATTAGTAATTGTAATCGGACTATAATTAGGATAATCATTATTGTTATTAGGAATTGGAATCAAACTATATTTAAGATATATTCTTCTTATATAAACCGAACCTACAAATAAAATCACAACACACGAAATCATTGAAAACCCACGAACCAACTGCTACTTTTATAGTTCTTAAGAATCATGGCTAACGAAAATAAAATTATTTTTTTGCAAGACATCAATGAGAACTCGGTCAGTTGTGTAATCAAGGTTAAGATATTGCTTCTCTGGAAGAGTTTGTATAAAAGAAACCTGCTACACCATCCAGCCTTTATATGATTTAGCATTCAGTATTTACATTTGAATATCTTAATTCGTTTTTAAGTACATTTTTACATTTTAACATATAAGTATTTTTTTGTTCCATATACTATTTCTTATATTAATGATGTTTTAAAACCCGTGTATTTGACACGGGTCTAAAATCTAGTAAGTACTAATTATGTCTAGTATTTTCAATACATATTTATAAAAAATTAATATAAAATTTAAAATTTTAATTTTTGGATCAAATTCTTATTTACTATCTTAATCTTAATATATACTATAAGACAGTTGAACTAATGACTTATTATACCAATCACATCGCTCAATTTTCATCAAATTGACTTCGCTTATATCATCATAATCCTAATAATCATTATCCAAATATATTATTATATTCGATTTATATTAATATTTGTAGAAAAAGTCTCACTAATTTACATTTTTTGTTTTTATCAATAATTTACACTTTTTAGCCCTGAAATACTTAATTTATATTTATTACATTTAGCCATCAACTTGAGAAGATTTTTTTTTTCATCATTTAATTAATTCAAAAATTCAACACATAAAATATTGTTCTACAAAAAAGTATTTCAAAAGATGAAATACAATATATGTGTTCAATGTTCTAGAAGTATATTCTTTTAAATTTGTTTTTACTTACATTTTTTACATTTAAATTTATATATTAATAATTTATCTTATATTCAAAATGTTATAAACAATCCGCGTAATCACATCCATCTAGTATATACTAAAAGACAGTTGAACTAATAACTTATTACCAATCACATCGCTTCAATTTCATCAAATTTTAACTAATGTCATCATTTAGTTTTTGGTTTTCCATCACCAATTTACACTTTCACCCAATTTAAAAATAATTAATATACACTATTTAGTTTTCCATAACCAATTTACACTTTAACCCAATTTAAAAATAATTAATTTACACTTTTTGGTTTTCCATCACCAATTTACACTTTAACCCAATTAAAATTATTAATTTACACTTTTTGGTTTTCAATCACCAATTTACACTTTCACCCAATTTAAAAATAATTAATATACACTATTTAGTTTTCCATAACCAATTTACACTTTAACCCAATTTAAAAATAATTAATACTTTATTGCATAATGTCTATTTAATAACAAAATATAGCTAAAAGTTAGAGAGGTTACAACATTTGGATTAATACGAATTAAAACTAATCTTCTTTTGTATATGCAGTAACGATTGTCTACATAAATACAATAAGGTATAAACTCTCAACGTCTTATCTAATTGTAATCAAACTAATTGTAATATCGTTGTTATTAGTAATTGTAATCGGACTATAATTAGGATAATCATTATTGTTATTAGGAATTGGAATCAAACTATATTTAAGATACATATTCTTCTTATATAAACCGAACCCTACAAATAAAATCACAACACACGAAATCATTGAAAACCCACGAACCAACTGCTACTTTTATAGTTCTTAAGAATCATGGCTAACGAAAATAAAATTATTTTTTTGCAAGACATCAATGAGAACTCGGTCAGTTGTGTAATCAAGGTTAAGATATTGCTTCTCTGGAAGAGTTTGTATAAAAGAAACCTGCTACACCATCCAGCCTTTATATGATTTAGCATTCAGTATTTACATTTGAATATCTTAATTCGTTTTTAAGTACATTTTTACATTTTAACATATAAGTATTTTTTTGTTCCATATACTATTTCTTATATTAATGATGTTTTAAAACCCGTGTATTTGACACGGGTCTAAAATCTAGTTTTACTAATTATTATAAATAATTCAATAACATATTTATTAAAATTAATAAAAATTTAAAAGTTATAACATGATAATCTTATATAATCTTAATCTTAATATATACTAAAAGATAGTTGAACTAATGATTTATTGACCAATCACATCGCTCAATTTTATCAAATTGACTTTCGCTTATATCATCATAATCCTAATAATCATTATCCAAATATATAATTATATTCGATTTATATTAATATTTGTAGAAAAAGTCTCACTAATTTACATTTTTTTGTTTTCCATCAATAATTTACACTTTTTAGCCCTAAATACATAATTTATATTTATTACAATTTTCCATCAACTTGAGAAGATTTTTTTTTTCATCATTTAATTAATTCAAAAATTCAACACATAAAATATTGTTCTACAAAAAAGTATTTCAAAAGATGAAATACAATATATGTGTTCAATGTTCTAGAAGTATATTCTTTTAAATTTGTTTTTACTTACATTTTTTACATTTAAATTTATATATTAATAATTTATCTTATCTTTTAAAATGTTATAAACAATCCGTGTAATCTACACCAATCTAGTATATACTAAAAGACAGTTGAACTAATAACTTATTACCAATCACATCGCTTCAATTTCATCAAATTTTTCGCTTATGTCATCATTTAGATTTTTACATAAATTAATTTAATTAATAAAAAATATTTAATTTCAAAAGGGAAAAAAACACACGTAGCTTTATCAATAACTATCTTGTACAATTGATATAATAATCACATAGAATTTCTCTCTCTGCCCTCTCTCTCTACCTCTCCCTCTCTAACGGTCACATTTTCCAGATCTGAGATCGGAACTTGTGCACCGGAGATTGGGATCGAGCTAGAGATTGAGAGTTCGAGATCGAGATTATCACCATCCGGTTAAGGCTTCCACTCCGGTGGATCTAACCCTATTTTTTTCACCCGGGCCGGAGGTCCCTTCCACCTCGGTGGATCTGGAAGCAGCCTCCCTACCTTTGTGTAGGGGTAAGGTCTGTCTACATCATACCTCCCTCATAGCCCGACTTATGTCGGGATTGAGTACCTTGTTGTTGTTGTTGTTGTTGTTGTTGTTGTTGTTTATTATTTTACAAACCAAAAACTCTACTTAGTAGAACCAAGACCACTTCCTTGTTCACATTTATAACAGTGCCTTGATGTTTGTCAAGAATTGCTTTGTATTCAGCATCACATAGTTGACTTATGTTGATGAGGTAATGTTTCAAACCATTTACATAAGCAACCTTGGTGAACTTTATTAGTCCGTTAGAACAATCCATAACCTTCAGTTTTTCCAGTGGAGTTATCACCAAACACTACAGTAGGGCCTTCAGCCTCTACATAGTTATCCAGCAGGGTCTTAGTACCAGTCATGTGTTTTGAACAGCCACTGTCCAAATACCACACTCCTTTTCCAAGCGAACCCTGCATGGATGTAACAGAATGATTTAAATGGATTCATTGTTAACCCTGTTGACTGTATTTTCAGCAGAGTCAGAGAGGTGAGTAATAGTGCTTCTACTATCAAGAAAGACAAGGTTACTAACTTCATTGTTCTCCCCATATTCAACAATAATGGCAGGATCACCAAATGCATTAGTAACAATACGTTGAGATCTAGGAACAGAAACATGCTGAGAAGAAATGAATTCAGCAATGTTATCTTCAGTGAGTGCTACTGCTTCTCCTAAACTATTTTCAGGTTCTGCTAGGATCACTACAAAAAAACAGGCCTTCAGAGACTGAAAAATAGAGACTGATTTTCCTGTTTTATATAGGCTGGTACTTTCTAGGACTAAGCTGTAGTAACTGACTAATCAACAGCGACTGGTTTTTCAGTCTCGGAAGGCCTGTTTTTCAGTAGTGGAAGGAGGATTAGGTTCGAAGACAACTTCAGGAGGAGAGTTCCTGGCATTGTCATTTTCACAATCAGAAGCCACATGTCCTCTATTACCACATAAGTAGCATTTTTTACTAGAGGCACTTGCTTTTTTGTTCTGAATTAGAAAATCCCTTAACTGAGAAGACGGATCATTAACTCGCTTAGTTAGCTCGTTAATTTGGGGATTAGAGTTGGAGGATGATGCGTTGTGCTTTTGCTTGGACTTTTGATTTTGCTTGAGTACAAGCTGAGGCATCTTGGGAGGTGGACCCAAAGTGGATTTACCATTTGGTTTGGATAGTTGTGAAGATCAGGGATTTTGAGTTCCTTGTTTTACACTCCACACTTGTTGATCAGCAGGGTGAAAGGAAGGACCCTGCTGATGAGGCTGTTGGACTCTCTTAAGAGTAACAGACATTGATTGCTGATGAGGAGTAGCTGACCTCACTTGCTGGTGAGGCAGGTATCCTTGCTGAGGGGTAGTGGTCCTCACTTGCTGATGAGGCATGTGTCCTCTTTGAGGAGTGGTAGACCTCATTTGCTGATGAGGCATATGTCCTCTTTGAGGAGTAATATGCCTCATTTTAAAAGGACTAGGTTTAGAGTGAAACACCAGCTGATTATGCTATCTATTAGCATGTCTGTCCTGAGAAGGTCCTACTTGCTGATATCTAGCATCTCCAAACCTTACACATCTTTTCATTAGACATCCATGCTGATCAGACTTACTGTCAGCATGTGTAGGAGGTTGCTGAGGCAAAGAAGATGAAGAATAAGGTTGAGAAGTAATTTGTTCAGGTTGCTGACTGACTGGATTAGCTCACTGAGGCGTGTTGTAGTCATAAGGAATGGCAACCTTACTTCTTCTAAAAGGTTCCACAGGCTGAACAGTCAGCATATGTGGAGCAACAGGCTTAACTCCTTCATTTGAAATGGCATCATACTTATGATAGGTGAAGGAGGACAAAGATTACTGGTGCTTGCTGATGAGGTTCCACCATTTGCTTCAGCATATTGCGAGGAGGAAGACTCACGAGAAGAAGAAGAAGAAGAACCAACATCCATCTCATTATGGTAGTCATTAAGTCCCTTGATGAAATACCACTTTTTCATTTCATCTAGGGACATGACTGCTGAGGAAGGAATGGCAAGTTCAGGGTTTACATCATCAGCGAATAAGTCAGAAAGAGTAGCAGCGACCTCATAGTCACCACCAATGACAGCTTGAACTTGAGCAGGAACACACCTAGAAGCTTTTGACCAATATGTCACAATCTTCTTTAAATCAGCGTCCTCAAGCTTGACTTTTTCATTCTCAAGTTGAAGACTTTGAGCCAACAAATCATGAGACTGAAGTTCGACATGAACATTTCTCAGCTCATTGAGTTTTTTAGACTTTTTACTTAACTCGGAACACACTGAGTCAAGTTTAGATTGGAGTTCAGCTCGGATAGATTTGACGAACTAAATGTCACATGATAAGGATTCAAAGATTTAAGATTTATCCTCATCAGTTGCTGCAGAGTGAGCACATACCTTCTTGATGGTGATGTTTACCTACTGACTGGAGGAGACTTGGTCTTTTGTCAACGTGTCACCATCAGCGAGTGCCATAAGTCACATGGCATCAACATACTCTTCACTGTCTGAATCATCTGATTCAGCCCAGTCATGCTCTTCAGCGACCAGACCTTTGGCTGGTACTTTGGCCTCATCCATTTTGGCCACTTTAGCTTTGAGCTGGTAGTACTTGTTCCTGTACTCAGCAGCAGACTTAGAAGAGTTAGGTTTGGAGGCAGCAGGAGTTGGAATAACAACTCTGCACTCCTTTTGGTAGTATCCCGTCTGACCACTCTCCAGCACTCCTCTTGAGATTTGTCAACATGAGGCTTATAGGCAGTAACCGACTTACGGTTGTTCCACCTTTTGGAGTATCATTTGCCAGCGACTAAAGCAAATTGCATGAAGTTGTTGAACATCTCTTGTTTCGCTTCAGCATCAAGATCATCAACAAGAGACTGAATGGGAGGAGCTAGAGTAGGGCTGACACTATTATTAAAGTTAATAGGTTCAGCAGAGACTAAAGCAAGAGGGTCAGAGACAGAATAAGCAGGGGAGATAGTAGAAGAAGAGGAAGAACCAACACTTTCTCGTGATTCAGCTTCTGCTCTTAGGTTTTGAGCTAAGGCTCTCTCTTCAAATTGAAGAGTACCATAAAGAGACTCCAAGTCCATGGACTTGATATGCTGAGTGGTTCTTAGAATTTGTCTTAAACCCTGCCACTTACTGGGAAGACTATCAATGAACTTATGGCAAACCTCAAAAGTATCATGGGTTATGCCAAGGTTTGTCATATCATTCAGCAACCCTTTGAAACGGGTATAAGTACTGTCAAGACTTTCATTTGGTCTAGAAAAGAGGTTTTCATACGCCCTTTTTAAATCAATTCTTTTAGTGGCGATGATCAGCATACCTTCAAACATGGTACATAAGGTGTTCCAAACCATTTTAGAAGAAGGATATTTGATAATGAGTTTCATGATGTCAGTAGGTAAAGAAGCGACAATCATGTTTTTAAGCCTATCATCTAGATTTACTAGTATACGCTCATCATCTGTCCATTGTACCTCTTGTTTAACCACGTCAATGACTATCTCAGGAGCATCAGCAGTAGCTCATGCTGTTCGTTGAACCAGAGTTGGTACATATGGACCTTTAGTTAAAATGGTCATCAAATATGGTTCTACACCCACTATATGCAAAAGCATTCTTTCTTTCCAAGATCCAAAGTCATGCTTCGAATCTTGGTGGTGTTGACACATAACCAAAGTCACGTGTATTAACGAGAGTGGGTACAACAGTCATATTTGTATTTTTAGATTAAAGATTTAGAAAGAAAAGGTACATAAAGTAAAGATATAAGAAAGCAAACTAGATCTTCGTTTCAATAATTTAGAAACAGTGGCTCTGATACCATTTGACAGTCCACAAGCTTGTAATCTTATATTAATTAACTAGACAAGAAAGTAAGAACAATAATTAAATGACAAGAACAAGAGTAAGAATTCAAGAACACAATCTATGCAAGTCTAATCATATGTATCATTGAATAAACAGTGAATACATGGTCGATATTACAACTTGACTTACAAGCATGTAAATGAAATTACATATGTTAAGTTTAGACTAACTAGAAACTTAAACAATTACAAGAAATATGAAAAATAAAACTTTCTAAGTGACCAACACTTGTAGGTGACAAACACACTTGTTGTAGGCGGCTGTGTTGCTTTATATAGGGGAAGAACTAGGGCAACAAACCTTGTCCTGATGTTGAAAGGATGGTGGTTGTCGATTTCTCATTGGTCTGAAGTACTTGCGACAGACGCCTCTTATCTTCTTTACCAAATCGGGTATGAAAGAGAAACCCATCTTTTCTTTCCAACTGTAACTTTTCCGTATAAGGTACATTATAGTTGGAACAACCACCATGTGACTTTTGTCTTCTTCTTGTTTGAATTCTTACCGCCTTGACTAACAATTTAGATAAGAATGCATTGTTGGCAAAGAGTCACTGGACTCGCTGATGGCTCGTTGATGAACTCACATCAGCGACCAAGTCTGGTCAGCGAATCCTTGACTCAACAATTGTTTCTATTGTTGAATAAGTTCCTTTTGAAAGCAAAAACGTATCTAAAAGATCAAGTACAGTAATTTGTTTTGTATTGTAGAAAGTTGTTATTAGGTATGACATTGAAATTTAGTTATAATTATTTATAAGTGTGGAAATGGGACATCTTTCAAGGTAGAGGCGTCTTGTGACACGTGACAATTGTTGTTATTTTTTTAATCTTTTAATTATTTATTATTATAACTTTAAATATTTAGAAAAACATAAAGGTATTTAAAATATAACTAAAACATAACTATAAAAAAGAAAAAAAAAAAAAAAAAAAAAAAAAAAAAAAAAAAAAAAAAAAAAAAAAAAAAAAAAAAAAAAAAAAAAAAAAAAAAAAAAAAAAAAAAAAAAAAAAAAAAAAAAAAAAAAAAAAAAAAAAAAAAAAAAAAAAAAAAAAAAAAAAAAAAAAAAAAAAAAAAAAAAAAAAAAAAAAAAAAAAAAAAAAAAAAAAAAAAAAAAAAAAAAAAAAAAAAAAAAAAAAAAAAAAAAAAAAAAAAAAAAAAAAAAAAAAAAAAAAAAAAAAAAAAAAAAAAAAAAAAAAAAAAAAAAAAAAAAAAAAAAAAAAAAAAAAAAAAAAAAAAAAAAAAAAAAAAAAAAAAAAAAAAAAAAAAAAAAAAAAAAAAAAAAAAAAAAAAAAAAAAAAAAAAAAAAAAAAAAAAAAAAAAAAAAAAAAAAAAAAAAAAAAAAAAAAAAAAAAAAAAAAAAAAAAAAAAAAAAAAAAAAAAAAAAAAAAAAAAAAAAAAAAAAAAAAAAAAAAAAAAAAAAAAAAAAAAAAAAAAAAAAAAAAAAAAAAAAAAAAAAAAAAAAAAAAAAAAAAAAAAAAAAAAAAAAAAAAAAAAAAAAAAAAAAAAAAAAAAAAAAAAAAAAAAAAAAAAAAAAAAAAAAAAAAAAAAAAAAAAAAAAAAAAAAAAAAAAAAAAAAAAAAAAAAAAAAAAAAAAAAAAAAAAAAAAAAAAAAAAAAAAAAAAAAAAAAAAAAAAAAAAAAAAAAAAAAAAAAAAAAAAAAAAAAAAAAAAAAAAAAAAAAAAAAAAAAAAAAAAAAAAAAAAAAAAAAAAAAAAAAAAAAAAAAAAAGTTTAATAATGGACATTCTTGATATTTAGAATTAATTGGACAAATATGATATTTTGAAACTTATTAGTGACATACATGAAATTATCCCTAATAATAATGCCCAACTACAATAATACAATAGATGATGATGATGGTAAAATGTAATATCAAAAAATACAAACATATTGTTTCAACATTTATATAAAATTGTTTAAAAATTTAGATAAAAAAAAATAACTAGTTATAATTATTTATAAGTGTGGAAATGGGACATCTTTCAAGGTAGAGGCGTCTTGTGACACGTGACAATTGTTGTTATTTTTTTAATCTTTTAATTATTTATTATTATAACTTTAAATATTTAGAAAAACATAAAGGTATTTAAAATATAACTAAAACATAACTATAAAAAAGAAAAAAAATCTAACATTCAAATAAAAAAAGAAAATAAATCTGTTACATCAAACTCAGAATAATCCTTACTACATTTTTCAAACAATAGAACTAATAGAAACTTCCTAGACTTAATATAATACACGTAAGAGTGTAGGGGGTAAATTGAAAGTTATATACATATAAGACTTATGACCTATCTACTTCATTTTTTCAGCCGCCATCATCTTCTTCACTTTCCTACCTGCAACAAAGGAAACTTTTTATTTATATATAGTATAGAAATTTATATATATATATATATATTAGTAATATATATCCATACATATATATATATATCCTTAAATCCTTAAAACGAGTATCTTTACCACCTCAACCATCACCTTCATCCCAACAACAAGATCTCAAAAACCGGGATCACCTGCTTAAACAAACTCTCCGATCGAGACAGTAGCCGTCGTGACAACACCGAGCTCGAGTACATTGATGGCAGGCTCGCAGATGACACTTGGAGCTAGTGGGCCTGCGGAGGGAGTGAATCCGTTGACACCGCCATACCTGAAAACCGCCGCGGTTTCTGTCCAACAACTTGAACCGATCAAATCTGAGATTCCTCCGCCGTACTCGGTAGTACGGGGTTGAACAGTTATCGAGATCTGAGATTTGAGATTCCTCCGCCGTCACCACCACCTCCGGTTTCGATCGGTTGCTAGAACAGTTTATAGAGCGGGAACCGCGCAATGAGGCGGTTGTGACAGCGGTGGTAGTGGCGGCAGTGGTAGGCGGCGGTGGTGGTGGTGGCGGCGACGGTGAGCGACGGTGGTGAGACGGTGGCGGTGGTGGTGACGGGTGACGGCGGTAGTGGTGAGGTGGCGGCGAGGTGGTAGTGGTGATGTAGGGCATTGATATATGGTACATCATGCATTATCATGTGTACATTGTTGAAATTGAAAGTTGAAACCTTATTTGCTTTATAATATAGTATAAATATAGATATGTTTATTTTTAGAACTTTATTGATCAGCGTGTAAAAAAATAGAGATTATATGTTGTGTTATCTTGTGTTGTTTTTGTTGGGGTATTAGGAAGAAAGAAGCTCAGTGATAAGAAAAAACCTAGGATAGAATGCGGGTCGGATAAGCAAAATCCGCGCGTGTTTTTTTTATTTACTTAAAAATAAAAATAAAAAATGCAAATAAATGTGGGTGGTTTGGGACTAAATAAAGGTTTAGTGAGGTTTGGAATTAGGTTTGGGAGTTTTTAAAGAGGTTTGGTAACTACTGTTTTAGTTAATATATAGATATAGATATAGATATAGATATAGATTTTATATAGCATATCTATTTAAAATATAGTATAGTTCGAAAGTGTATATCAAACTTTAATCAAGCCGCGTACGTAATGTACGCTCCTTTTGACTACAATATCAAGGCCTCTCCAACCAGCTAGGGACTTGCCCACTGCATGAGATGGTCGAGCATCAGTACCGGCTTAACGTTTTCATTATAGGATGTGAACGTTGGCATTAGGATGATGGGATAGGTATCCTATAATATAACACACTATGACCCAATGTTTATAGTAGAAACCAACTATGTTTTTTTGGATATTGTATGGTAGTAACTTGTTGAAATGTTCAATGTGAGGTTACTTGTTAGACCATTAACCGGTAAACAAGTCAATTTCATTTGAAAAGAAAACTACGTGGCTTGATGACATGGATTCAAACAAACATTAATGATTAATTGATACGGAGTATATTCTATTCAAACACAATCACACACACTTTCAGAGTTCCCATGAAACATAGTTCCGATTATGTTTGTTTGGGGTCAGATTTTATACAACTATGATCCTGATTAAAGATATTACTAACATATGTTTTTGTTGTACACGATAATGCTTTTGTGTTTTGCAGGATCCTGAAATAAGGATCATCATTCAGGATACTCAGGAAATAAGCTAACGGTCGAAAATAAGTATCAAGATGTAAAGAGTAGAATTTGAGCTTATGTGTGTGTTTTAGTGTGTATCAATGGCGGTTTCTAGAGAGAGAGAGTAGAGAGAGAAAGTGTGTGTTGCAGGGAAAGATTGGATAGCATTGATGGGTGAAAGGTTCCAATATTGCAAGGGTTAGTCATAAATGACTTATGGGAGGGGTATTTATACTAATCACTAACTTAACACTAATACCCCTTCCAATACTAGAATTTACAATTAAACACCATATTTATATTTCTAACAATCTCCCCTTGGTGTTGAATTGTAAATGTTGCATCGTCTTTAGTCTTTAAATAAACATGATGAGCCCATTTGTTGAAAATCTTCAATGTTGATTGGACTTTGAAGCTTTCTCATTGTCTTCAACGTCTTTTATCAACCTTGACTTTGAATCTTCTCAACAAACATATATTCTTGACGATGACTTTCTAAAACTTGATCTTCTCTTGCAACTTTGAATACTTTGGAAGCATCTTTGAAATCTTTGTAGCTTTTGAGCTTTCACAACTTGAACTTTTGAATGTTGATTTCAACTTGATGTTGCTTGGAGAAGTAACTTGAATCTTTGAAGTAGCATGCGGAAACTTGGTTATCTTTGAATTCTCTTGGCAACGCGGAAGCTTGATTTAACTTTGAATTCTTTTGGCTTTGCGGAAGCTTGGTTTTTGAATGCGGAAATTTGATTTGACTTTACAACTTCAATTCTTGATCGAACTTATTCTTGCTCCCCCTCAAACAAACATTTCTTTCCTGGAGCAACTTATCAACTAAACGAATTATCTTCAAATTTCTTGCTCCCCCTTGAACAAACAATCATTTCGGAGCATCTTTAACACTTAAGCAATTCATGAGTTCACTCTTGCTCCCCCTCAAATTAACAATCTCTTCAACTATGAATCTTCTCAAGACATTAAACAAACTTAGCTATCACAAGTATCAACAAACGAACAATCTTCATTCAATCTCAAACTCTTCTAATCATCAAACAATGGTCATTTTTCCAACAAATCTTTTCGTTATTGACCATGTACATCATCTTGAATATACTCGATCTCGAATCAATCCTTTAACTTTCTCAAAACAATCTTTCAACATAGCACGATAATTATTCACTCTCTTCACCTAAACTAACGATCCTTTGAACATCCAAACACAACAATCATCCTCGAACAAATTTCTACCAATCAAATTCTACCTATATCCTTGAATTCTATCTATCAATCATATAATCATTTCTCCCCCTTATGATGAAAATGTGAAACGGTTTCATCATACAATAATGATTGATAGCATAAACGGTAGATCACAACAAACAATATTCAACCAAATTAACCCAACCCAATTCCCAATTCCCAATGAACCTATTGGTGAACTAGAATGTAAGGTTGCGTTGTTGGAAAAACAATTTTTATATGGTGTTTGTGTTCTTTGTGTTTGTGCGAAGAGAAATGAAATCCGGATAAAAATGATCCGTTATCACAACCAAAAATCAAAAGGATTGATGGTGTGGCCTAAAAATACGATTACTATTTTTAGGACTTCCCATTATCATCGAGAAATGCACAAAGCTTATCTCTAAATGGTTCGGTCTATGGCTTTTCAACCGATAGATTGCTTTAAAGAATGTAATTCATGGTCAGTGTCACAAAGGCGTTCAATAACCATGTCTTACTATCCTCAAAGACTTTTGGGAAAATAAATCTGAGGTCACATAGACTTCTCGTTAACTCAACAAATTCATAAATGAAAATGTGAGACCTACGTTCAACGTTGGAAATGTTAGCATTGGTAGGATTTCCATTCGATCATCGTGGAATATCAATAATATGATATCACTACGAATGTTCCGGAAATATCACAAAGATATGCGATGTCACAAAGACATATAAAGACTCTATGTGTCCTAGTCAAATGAAAGAATATTTCAAGTACGCTCTAGAATCGATAGTGATCAAATGAAGTCGGGGACCGGTGTTAGGTCCAGATTTACTGGACTCGCTCCAGACTCGACTACTGGAGCCTTACTGAAGATCTGTCCCGAAACGTTTTCTACTGGACCTACTCCAGACTTGGAATCTGGAGTCCCTCTGAAGATTTGTCCAGAAATAATGGAAGACCAGTGAGCAAATACTTGTATAGGAAATCTGGAGTATTCTCCAGATTAGCTCACTGGACTTCACCCCAGTCCAGATCTACTCTACTGAAGACGTTCTCACTGAAGTCAAAGACTGAAGTCAGAATAAAAAGACTGACAAATGGCGGAGTCCACTGGAAGTCTTTCCAGATCTGTACACTGGAGGATTGTCAGTGTTCTAGACCTTACAAGTCTGAACACTGATATCGAGGAATTGACTTTTGCCTTTACACACTTTCCAAAGAACAATCCACTTGTTCTTTACCAAAGTTTATACGTGTGTAAAGGTGGTTGGTTAAAAGAATAAAATCATATCAATATGACTTTATCCTTGTACCATTAACCAATGCATTTAATGTTCTTGTCGGATCATTAAATGCATGCAACCACATTTATACGGCACAAAATTCACTGGTGAATTTTGTTGCCTATAAATACAAAGTCATTTCTTTGAGAAAATACTTTTAAGCATACATTTTGCATTAGAGTGAATTTGTTTAAATACTCTCGATCTTAAACTGGGATACTTCACAACTTTAAGTATCTCGATCCAAAAGAGTTATTTGACAAATATAGATCATTTGTAATTCATAGGTTGTTAGGATACATACTTATTTGTATTATCTTGATTCCGCACAACCTTGTATTTTATTTAACATCATAAATAAAATACACCATTGAAAAATACATAATGTTCTACTTTACTTGTTTATTGCTTTAAGTCTTGTATTACTTTGTTTATATATTCTTGCATTTATTTACAAGTAATACTAGTCCATTCTAGTGATTATTAGACTTGTTGTATTTTACACTTCTAGGTTAACCATCGTATTTCAGGGACTCACATTTGGTATCAGAGCAGAAGGCTAAACATTGCCTAGATCTGTTTCTTTGATGGCCAACCTAGAAAATACACAAGGAAGTTTTAATTTTGGTCCCGATCCTAATGTTAATGTTAATGATCAAAATAATGAACCACCTATTGTTAATAACACTAATCCACCACCACCTCCCTCCTCCTACTCCTGCTTCTCCACACGTGCATGTGCACTATTCAAATAATCCTGTTCCTAAATTCAGTGGGAACAGTGATGAGTTTGGTACGTGGAAGGCTAGGATGATATTGCATATCACTGGTATTGAGAGGAACATGATGAAATCTTAAATGAAGGTCCTTATGTCCCTACATCACCTCTCAATCCCCTTCTTGATCCTTCTGGATCTAGAAGAGGAAGGGAAAAGATGGAGGAACATTGGTCTGAAGAGGAGAGGAGATTGGTGAATCTAGACACCCTTCTCAAAAACATGATCCTCGGGGCCGTTCCAGAAACCCTAATTCCCACACTAGTTCTTTTTCCTAGTGCTAAAACCATGTGGGATGAACTTTTAAACCAGCATGAAGGAGGAGATGACACCATTGTCACCAGAAAAGTCTCCTTAAACAAGAGGTATGAGTCATTTTTTGCTCAGCCTAATGAGTCTCTCACTGGTACTTACACCAGATTTTATGAGTATCATAAACCAGTTGAGAGGTCTTGGGGTTGAGAAGGACAAGGATATACTTCTGGAGAAATTTTGTGATATTCTGCCCACCAAATGGTCTCACATGATCCTGGTCTTACGACAATGTAAAACTCTGCACACACACACTCTCTCAACTCTATATGGAGCTTTCAGGTACACTGAAGAAAATCAAGCTCAGAGAGTGGTGGCAGAACAAGATGCTTATAACCATGCCTCCAGTAGTCCTAATGTGGTTAGTCATACTGAACCACAAAGTACAGCACTGATATCTTCTGAGAATGTATTTTCTATGAAGAAGATGGCGTCTGAACTCATGGATTCTGGAGAGTCCAGTCAAATCTCTCCAGACTGTTGTGATGAAACTGAAGATGATGACCTTATTGCAATGATTGCTAAAACGTTTAACCGTTTCAAAGCAAGAGCAAATAAGCCATCTGGACAATTTGCATCCAGTTCTTCAACTGATAAGACCAATTTGACATGCTTTAAGTGTGGCAAAAAGGGTCATTTCATGAAAGATTGTAGGTCCAGCCAGTTTGTATCCAAGCCTGGTCCATTTTCTTCAAATAATAAGCCTGATGATAGCTATAAATTGAAATATAAAAAGCTTAAGGCCCAGATTGCTCTCATGGCACAACAAATTGAAAACAATAATAAGTGCAAGATCGCAACAACTGAAGAGAAGTGGGTTCCTTCTGATGAATCATCTGCTGATGAAGAAGAAGAAAGAGATTGCTGTTACATGGCTCTGGTAGACGAAGAGCACCTGGTGAAGGAGATGTCACATCTGGACGATGGGTGGACATTGTTATTAAAAAGGTTAGTGATTATGATACTGCAACTGACCAAGAATTAAAACTGGACATTGCTGAAGCTCTTAATTCTGATTTGATATTTGTAGAAACTGTTAGATCTGATTGTGTAAATGGTCTAGAAACAGATTTTTCTGAAATAACTGTTTTAAAATCAAAATTGAAAGAACTTCAAGACATTGAACTGGCATTTCAAGCCCATGTTCTGGTAACTGACAATTGATTCAAGAAAAACAAGATCTTGAAGTCATTTTAGAGAAAGAAAAACTGGTGATTAAATCATGGCTAGAACCAGAAAGCCATATGATGCTGGAGTAAATCAATTTCCTACTCAAAACGTGCATATTTAGATGGAAATACTCATGTAGCATCATTAATACCAGTAATCGATCGATTACCAGAGGGGTTCAGGCCCACCACTGTTTATGATGAGCCTGTAACTCCCAAGGCCAATATTTTCCAGTTCAATCCCCAGAGGTTAAGACTGGAGCATTCCAGATGACTGCTCTAGTTAAAGAGGTTTATCGGAATAAACCTTTGCCTCAGACCAATCCCCTACCAAAGCCTAGGACTGGAAAGGCTAAGGTATCATCTGATGAAAATGTTTTGTCCAGGTTAGAGAGCCAGATTCAAATACTGACTCGTCAATTTCAAAGTTTTAATGCAAGATTAAACTTTATTGAGGATACTTCATCTGGCCCTAGACAAAATACAAAACCTTTTGCAAAGAAAGTTAAATCTATTTCTCCAGTTGAGAAAAAGAAAAAGGTTTCAAAACTATCAACCCCAGTGGTCTTTTCAACTAAGACCACTGTTGAAGAAAGTGAACTAAACCAGATTTCAGGGACCTATAAGGGAGGGTCCAGTGAACCCATCAGTCGATGGGTTCCCAAATCTAACTGATAATATCTGGTGGATGTGTAGGGCGATCAAAAGAAATATATCTGGTATCTTGACAGTGCTGCTGGCAGGACGATGACCGGATGTAAGACCTTGCTGGAGGAGTTCACCATTTCTGATGGACCCTCCATTACTTTTGGAAATGATGGTTGTGGAAAGACTGAGGGATACGGTGTTCTGAACAATGGACAAGTCAAGTTCAGACGTGTTGCATTTGTGAATGGTTTGAAATATAACCTGATCAGTGTAAGCCAACTGTGTGATGATGGCTATCAAGTCTTATTCAATATTGCTCAGGGTATCGTATTCAACAAGGACTAGAAGGTAGTGTTGATTGCTCCCAGAAAAGGGAATGTGTACGTGATGGATATGGAAAGCGCTCCTTCAGAGCAGTGTTTCTATACTCAAGCTGATGAAGACACAAACTGGTTATGGCACAAAAGGTTATCCCATTTAAATTTCAAGAATATTAATAAGTTGGCCAGAAAACAACTTGCAGATGGGATACCTTCAGTTTCCTTCAAAAAGGAAAGGCCATGTCCAGGATGTGAGATGGGTAAGCAGAAACGTACCAGTTTCAAGACCATACAGAATTTTAGCATATCTGAACCTCTTCATATGCTTCATATGGACCTCTTTGGTCCAGTGAACGTTCAGACTCGTGCTGGTAAAAGATACACCCTGGTGATCGTAGATGAATTCTCCAGATATTGTTGGGTGATCTTTCTGAGTCTAAAAGTGAAGTTACTGCTGAAATCATCAGTCTTATCAAGCAAATTGAGCTCAAGTACAGTCGAAAAGTGTGTCAGTTAAGAAGTGACAATGGAACCGAATTCCAGAATGCAACTCTGGAGTCATTCTGTACTGACACTGGCATCTCCCAGAATTTCTCATCAGCCCGCTCTCCAGAACAAAATGAAGTGGTGGAAAGGAAGAATCAAAAGACAGCCTATGAAGTCTTAAGAAATAGAAAACCAAATATTGGTTATTTTTCACGTTTTTGGATGTCCAGTTTACATCCTGAACGACTCCAGTCAGTTAGGCAAATTTGATGCCAAAGCTGATGAAGGGTATTTCTTAGGCTTTTCAGCCATTCGCAAGGCCTTCAGAGTCTACAACAAGAGACTGGAGAAGGTCCATGAGTCAATTCATGTCACATTTGATGAATCAAATGCTGCAATCAACAAGAAGCCAGCCCTTGACACTCCCCCAGTAACTCCAATTGTCTTTTGTGAATCTGATCCTATAAACGACAATAAAGAAGATTCAGAAGACACAGTTTCCAGTCATCCTGATCTGGAACCTGTTCAGAAAAAGAAACGCTACAGTAGTACTCCTTTCTATCCCTCTATTATTTTCAAACTACCCTTTGAAATTAATATTGTAACATTCGTGATTTTTACCCGTTTGGCTGTACTTGTAATTTGATTAACTACTTTAATAAATGAAAACTTTGGGCCTAATTGTGTTCGTTTATCTGTAAATTGGGCCGGTTATAATGTCATAATTGGATTTCTAGAATTAAGCCCATATTATGTGATTATGATATTAAGCCCATATGTGTTATGAAACTATAAACGTGTATATACAAAACCTTAAGTAGAATGTACGGTCTAAACAGTGTCGGTGGAACAGTGTCGGTGAAACAGTGTCGGTGATTAACTAATAATTCCAGTAAGGGGACAAAGCCGACATACTTTATGGAAAGTAGGAATACTCGTGAAATTTTCACAAGCTATATTTGATTTATTAGTTGAATAATGTTACTAATAGACATCCGACAAAACTTTTATGGATATATATGTAAAACGTTGCTTTTTCGATCGATTCTTTCTCGGATCTTGAAACTTCATTGACATAAAGGTGTTTTCAGTTAGTATCATCTATTTGAGTTGGGACTTACAATAGATGAAAAGAGCCAGTGTTTTGAAAGATAGAGAGAAGATACTATATTATCAAACTAATGAAAATAATTTTTACGGATACATATATCCGGATATAATAAAGTTTATTTAAGACTCAATATCCTATTGACATCATATTTATTTTGAATATACTTTAGCTTGTACTGAAGCTCACATCAAAGTGAATACACCCCAATAATATACTATACACATACATTAGTCGAGTACACTTTATTCGAATAAGAAACTATCCCCAGTCTAG